>RJWH01000197.1:0-600000 GCA_004363575.1 Solenodon paradoxus
ATTTGGATATAAGTGTTCCTGACTTTAGAACCTGTCTTAAAAGGGAATTGTGGAACATTACATGAGAATAAGACTATTAACCATTGCAATGAGGCAATAGTAACTCCAAGAAGCATGGATTGGATCAATCAAAAGAAGATCCGTGGTGGAACTGGGATTTGATGGAGGTTTGAGGTAATGACTAGAATTTGAATAAGCAGAAGATCACTGGGTCAGGTGTCAGAGTGTGTTTTAATTCTGTATCTTCTACTTGACTAAGTGACTTTGGATACATTTGTTCACTTAAATTAATTTTCTTCCATTACAAATGAGGATGTTTGATCCAGGTCACTTTTATGTCCCTTTTGTCCCTAACATATGAAACAACAGTAAAAGTATTTGATAAGTAATTAAGTGTTTTATCAGTGTAATTTGAAATGAAAAGGACCATTTTTTGTGTTCTGGTCATCTTCAAAATTTGCTGCACATAAAATGCTTCTTAAAATTGTAAATTTATTTGGTGCTAACCTGTCTGAATATTCAATTCAATAAACATTTGTTGAGTACTTGCTGTGTGCCAGGATCTATGTTAGATGCTAGACCTACAGAGACAAATCAAAGTAAAAGTCCTAAGTTCTGAGTTCAAAAAGAACTCAGATTTAGGAAAGTAAAATGAGTACAAAAATGTAATTATGTTCAGAATATAAAGGAGTTATTAAGTACTGGATAGAGGAAACCGAAGAAACCTACTGTGAGGTCATGCTTCTGAACTGAGTTTGGAAGAATTACTGGGAGCTCCCCAAAGTAAGGAGAACATAAGGGCATCGCAGGCAAAGGGTACATATAAGAGCCTAAGGTAATGGACTTTCTCTGGAGCAGGTATCTCCAAGCAGCTTATTTCTGTGAGAAAGAGCATTGAGTGTGAAGTGTGAAAGTAGGAAGAACTGTGGGTTTGGAGGTGAAGTAGGGAAAAATTGTGAAAGATGAGCCAGAGAGATGCTTAGATACAAAATGTCAATTAATTTAGCATAAAGATATGCACTCAAATATAATTCAGGAGACAGTGTAAGTCTAAGACCAGGAAACCGTAAGGAAGGAAATAGATTAATTTTCTAGGGCTGTCATAGCAACGTATCACAACCTGGATGTCTTACACAACACGTATGTACTTCTTTATAGTCTGGAAGCTGGAAGTCTGAGATCAAGGCTTTGGCAGAGCTGGTTTCCTTTCCCCCTGAACCTTCTTCTTAGTGTGTAGATGGTTGTCTTCTTCCAGTATCTTCACATGGTCTGTGTCCCATTCTCCTTTTCTTATAAGAACTCTAGCCATTTTGGATCAGGACCTACTCACATGTCCTTTTACCTTAATTACCGCTTGAAAGACCCTGATTCCAATTGCAGTCCCATTCTGAGGTACCATGAGTTAGGATTTCACCATATGAATTTGTGGGGAACATAATTCAGCCTATAACAGGAAGAGTCATGCTTTCAGATGTACTAGATTCTTGAATCTTTGTGGAGAGCCAGTACAATCTTGGAGCTTATTGATTATCTTGTCTGATAAAAGGGGATTATCTTGTCTGATAAAAAGGGGGGTCTGATAAAACCTTTTTTCAAAGATTTTGATTCATCCTCCATTGAAAAGTCTTCCTTCATTAAACAAAGCCAAGTGACTATTCTCTAAAACTCCAATTTCTGGACCCAAGCCAACAACATAGCAAGCTGTAAGGAATAGTCCAAAAATTTTTTGAGCCTCAACCCAAACACTGAGTCCAATGTAAGCTACCCAGATCTCACTAAATGGAAGATTATCTTCCCTTCTCTGCATGTCCATGACACTTCACTCAGTCCTTTCATGAAGTTGATCTCATTCAGGTCTCTGTGTCTCCACAGCTTGGAATAAGCTCAAAATGACCTTCACCTATGTCTATAAGGTCGTAATGTTTGTTTTTGTCCCACACTACCTGATGCATGGTGCTCATCAATACATGATAAAATAAAGATGACAGGTTTTTTTTGCTGAATCCTTTATGGAACTTTGGGAACTTGATGATCTGGGGTTGCTCATTGTAGCCTCATTACTGTGTTAAGTCCAGATAACTCTGGTTCTTCCTGGAGCATTAACTCCTAGAGGAGAAACTACAGTGCTTATTGTTGGCACTAAGTTTGGAGTCCCAGGCCCTAAACAAAGATTATACCACAGAAGAGATCTTCAAAGCCTACCCGGGAAGAGACTGGATAATTCAAACAGAAGGCAGGCAGACAGAGAGCACAGTGTTACAGGACTTTCACTAAGTCTCAATAGTTTTCCACAGATATTACAGAGAATTCTGTCCTTTGAAAAACAGAAAACAATCCTAAAAGAAACACAAAACACTGCACCCTTGCTGCTTTTTCTGAGTCACAGTGATTTTCAACCTGCGGGTGGAGGACTCCTATTGGGGATGGAGTGTGGGAAAGAAAACTCTTGCAAGGTCCTCCGTGACCAATGTGCTTTCTAAGTCCCTACTGGTGATGCTTCAGACTGAACAGAAAAGACATATCTCACCTGAAGGCGCGTGGCCATTTTCAACAGACAGATAAATACAAAATAATTAAAATTCTTAGAATCCTACTGAGCTGTTAGTGGATTTTTGCTATTGTATTTTTTCCTCAGTTGCTCAATACTGACAGTGAGTTTTTTTGGAAAGTTTTTGAAAACATTTGAAATTAAAAAGAAGACTTTTATAAAAAAAAATTGGGGGAGTCAACTATTCTTTGATAGAAATGTTTGTCTTCTCTGCAAATATCAAAATTTCTGCTCCAAGTATTGAAATTTACAGCTAGGGAGAACTTGAAAGTTTTTTTCCATCTTTTTTGTTCAGTTTTGATGGCTTGTTGTTTTCAGGGTAATTCCCTAGGCTGGCTTTTGGGTAGGGCTGGGAGCCAGGGGTTTGTTTATCTTTCAACCAACCACTGGGGAGAAACTCCAGGATTCCTCCCCAGGACACATGAGGACTAGAGCAGAGTGCAGACAAAACAGGATATGACATTTTCTGATTTAGTTACATGTGAGAATTTCCCAAAAGGTTCTCGTGTTGCTTCTCCTAAATAATGTGCATGGCAATGTGGCCCCAGACCTGCCCTGTGACCCTGTTGCATATTAGTGTGGATACGCATTGCCAAAAGAAAAAAAAGAAAAAGAAATGATACACAAAGAAGAGGGATTTCACAAAAATCATGAAGATGCTTGAAGGAGCAATGTCAAAAGCAGATATTTATGAAAGGTATTTTGAGCACGACTTTTAGAGCAGAAGTGTATGTTATAAACATTAATAAAGATTCGAACTGCACTGTATTGAGGGAGGAGTATGATCTGCTCAAGGGAGCGGGGAAACAACTCTCATGTCGGTTTCAAAGCCATTGTCAGTATATTTGGCACCAGATTTATCTTCCTCATCACGTTGTACTTGGACTAGTACATAAGTAACCTTGAATTCCCTGAACATAGCCTACAGGAGAGTTGGGTGACAGGTGGAGGGGACCAGCCCAGGTTAAGTCACAATGGCATCTTTTCCCAGTTGTCTGGACAGTGCAAGAGCTCCTCCCTTTTGTTTCTCCTCCTTTTCAGAACACTTGACCTGTAACTTTTACCTAAGCCTGCCCTCAGGAAGCACTGTGGAAGAACTGGTAACAAAAGGTAGAGCTCAGGTTCCTTCAAATCCCCAACTAAGTGTATTACCCCTTCTGTCATCATAGCCCTTTCACAACCACATCACAGTTTTCATTTGTTCACTAATCTCTTGTTCAAAAGCCTTTGCAGATGCAGTTCTATCAGAAACGTCCTTTTCTGCCTTATTGTTTCCTTATTCTTGAAGGGAACTCTTTCCGAGAAAGAACTTCTGATTACTTAGGCAGGCACAATGCTTGGCACATGGTAAGTGCTCAATAAATGACAGGCATTATTATTGTTAGGCAATTAGTCATTCCCACCTCTGGATTCCCACTGCCCTTGGTCTATATCTACTCCTGTATCTACCCCCATTGTTATTGTTTGCACCTCTTTCTCTTTGATTAGAGTGTTTTGTAGGTCTAGTGTCCAACACAGTACTTGGCACACATTTTTTAGAAATGAATCAGCTTCAAACATAGGTGCCTGGAAGAGCCATGAAGTAGCATGTTAAGAAGACAATTGGGAAGGTGGAGACTCTAGAATGGAGCTCCTGACCAGACGTCCTGCATCTTCTCTGCCTGGAGCACTTGCTGTTGTGCAAGAATGTTTCAATTTTAAAAAGAAAAGAAGCTGTAAATGTGAATTTTCATGTGTACACTCTGAATTTTTATAACTTGGCAACTAATATGAATTTTCAAAACTTCTGTATATGCCAAGTAAAACATGTTTGAGGGCTGCCAGTTTCTATCGTTTTGAGACTGGGGGTGGCAAATGAGTGTTGACTGGTCTCCAATGGCGCCCTGCTTCTCCTGGAAGTGGGATTGTCCCTGCAGCCTTAGCTGCTGACATTAAGAACAGCAGTCTTTCTTTTCCACTTTATGACACATACCACACTCCTCTACTTCCAGTATCTCCAGGCACCTTAGGCTAGGGACTGGCCTCCACTGCCATTCACAGTCAGGTTGACATCCCTCAATGGCTATGTCTTTGTGGGAATCTCAGCAGCACATTTCCAAGTAGGAAGTGAGGGCAGAAGGACCTTGAGAGAATGGAGGGGTCAATCCCATCTTCAGATGGGAAGGAGAACCTGGTTGGCAATTGGAACTCTAATTTTAGGTCTGATAGAACCTTGGGTTGTCTGAGTGACCGTTAACTCTGTATCTTTTTTTTCTCTCAGTTATTCTTCAGAATAACCTTATAAGCAAACTATTTTTTATCTTTATTCCATTGAGAAGGATACAGAACTCAGATAATTCACTTCTTACCACATGGGCAGAAAGTGCAGGCAGGGAATTGAACTTTGGTGGTCTGGATACTTTAAGATTTTTGACCTTAAAGGTTCATTTCCCTATACCATCCTCCGCAGCAGAGGTGGGGTAGCCTCAGAGGAGAGAAGGGTAAGGTGTTCCATCCCTCTTCTATCTGTAAAGACATGTAGTTATGCAGAGGTCGGGCATCTCTGGTTTCCATTTTCCAGTGTCCCAGCAGTTCTAACAGGCAAGAAAGAGAGATTTCAAGTGCTTGTGGTAAAGAGTCTTATTCAACCCAGCATTTCCAAAACACATTTGATCATGGAGCCCCTTCTTGGGGAACAGGGTTCCATAGAACATACTTGGAAAAATAACCCCTTAACTGAGTACAGGGCAGGCTCTTATGAGAAAATAAGGGTTAAGAACTTTCCAAGACCCACAGACAACAGTTGTGAATAAGTAAAGAAGCTTACTCTAGGCTAAGAGAAGGCTAAAATAGGGAGAAAAGAAAACTCAAAGGGATGGTTTTGTGGCACTAAGTGTGCTTTGACTTTATGAAAACCACAGATAATGTGTCAGAAAGGCACTAAGAAGGGAATTTCAAGGAAGCACTTCACTTATCAGAAACTTCAGGAATGTCTTACTATGGAGGCTAGGAAGAGAGAAGCTGGAAATATTCCTCGCTGCTGGATTTTAATCAGAGTAGCTTCCCTCTGGCAAGGCTAAGGTGCTGCTATCAGTGTCTTCAGATATTTTGAATTTTTACCTGGAAAAAAGTTATTTTTTGTAAATGAGATGTCTTAAAAGTGATGGTTAAAATAGATGACCTCTGAAGATGTGAGATGATGGAATCTACCTTCTTTTTCTTACCCACAGATTTTATTTTTTAGGTTCATGACAAAACTGAACAGAAAGTACAGAGATTTCTCATATGCCCCCTGGCGCCATGCTATATAATCTCTTTTATTATCAACATCCTATAGCACAGTGATATATTAGTTACAATCAGTGAACACATAGATTTATGCATCTCATTTACAAAAAGCAACCTCAAATAGTTTCATTATAGAAAGCTTGTGGAAATTTTACCTAAGGTAGTTTTAAGCAGCACATAATATCAATAATGTATAATATAAAATCAGCATTGAAACCTATATGCTACTTTAATAAAATGTTGTTACAATAAATGTGTTGATGCTTCCCTCGAGTATCTGATGATCTTTAATGTCTGCTGCTGTTTGTGATTGAATTTAGGCTATGATTAAAAAGTAAAAATAAATCAATGAAAAGAATCTATCGAAGAAATATGAAACCATGAAAAGACATGGAGGAAACGCTAAGGCATATTACCAAGTAAAAGCAGCTGTGAGTAAAAGCTTACCTGTTGTGTAATTCCAACTCTATGATATTCTGAAAAAGGCAGAACTCTGGAGATAATAAACGAATCAGTGATTATCATGAGATAGAGGAGAGGGAGAATGAATAGATGGGGCACAAAAAAATTTAGGGTAATGAAGCTACTCTATGTGATGCTGTAGTAGCAAATATGTTATTATATGTTTGTCAAAACCCATAGACTGTACACTGTCACGAATGAACCCTAAGGTAAGGGTGGACTTGGGATGACAGTGTTGTATCAGTCTACGTGTTCACTGATTGTAACTAATATATCACTTCAGTGTAGGATGCTGATAATAAGGAAGATTGTATAGTGTGGCACCAGGGGGCATATGAGTAATCTCTGTACCTTCTGTTCAGTTTTGTTGTGAACCTAAAAAATAAAATCTGTGGGGAAAAAAAGAAGGTAGATTCCATCATCTCACATCTTTAGAGGTCACCTATTTTAGCCATCACTTTTAAAAACACGTTTGAAAAATGAGAGTCAGAAAAGGTAAGGAACCAGACAAATTTGAAAACAGGCTGATAGCAGACCAGCGTCCTTATCTTCTAAGTGTGTTTTCTGCCATAACATCCTCTTGCTTGGACTCTTCCAAATAGGTGCCAATGACCAGTAATTACACCAAGTGCTGCTCACTGTAGCCAAGCACACGTGACCTATGTGATGCCCACAAATGGTCAGCTCCTCTGGGGAGCAGGCCTAATAAGAAGACTCACCCAAAATAAACAAAATACCACCAGACTTCAGGAGTCCTAAATGTCACAGCAAGGCACATTCCCACTTCTTGTAACCTTATGAGATGTTATAATTAAAAATAAATATGCAAGCCTGGGCACCCGCCCCTAGGTAATGACTTCACGGTCTCTTATTTTATGACAGGCCATTAGTCAGGGTAATGGGGCCATGTGCATACCTCTCCTTGCATTGCCTTCTCCTGGCAGGGAAGGCCAGGGGCTGGAAGTGGTGGTGGGACTCCACACCCCGAATTGGTTCGTGCTGGGAGAAGAGGGTGGGTATTCCACTGTCACTAATGAGAGAGGGTCCCTGGCTGTCTGCAAGGCCTTGAGGCTGCAGTTAGCAAGCCTCCCTAGTTAACACTGACAGGCAATGAGTCATCCTTACAGCTTGAATGAGACTCATTATTCAAATCGAGGAGCCACAGTGCCAGTTGGCATAGTTGGAAATAAATATATCTGAGTGTTGTCAGTAATGTCATCTCAACACCCACTCTGAAAAATTTCAGATACTTCCCACTGCACTGTTGTTGGTGAGCACTATTAGTGTGAAGCAGAAGACGGGGCTCGGCATTTAGAGGAAAGAAGTGGGGACAGTAAGGCCCATTCCACAGGGCGCAGGAAAGCATCCGGCTGAGGACAAGGCCCAGCAGAGAGATGAGCAGTCGGGTTGCTCTTCAGACAATGTATTTGAGCAATGACATAGGTCTTGTTGCCTACACAGGTGTGGGGTTTTGTCTGTATGGAGTTGGACAATTTATTCTAACTTCACTTTCCTCCTCTGAAAAGAAGCAGAGTAGTAATACCTTACTACCTACCTTGAAGGATTTTTGAGAAGGTCCCAGGTAAGGCACAGAAAGGGCCCAGTCTGTATCTCAGAGGGTGTAAGTACTGATTGCCATTGCTCTAAATACCTAGATGTAAGCTTTGTTCACTGATGAAGTCCAATGGCACTATTCTGCTCGGTCCTTCCTTCTGCCTTGGATATGTTTCCTCAGTTAGATCTGTCTGTGTACATCTGTGTGTGTGAACAGGGAACAATGGTAGCCAAAACCTGCTAAGTACATACAAGTATCAGTTGGCTCTACCACTGGATAGACACAAACTCATTTGATCTTCGCAGCAACTCCATGAGGATTTACAGATGGCAAAGCTTAAGCACAGAAGAGGGCGAGTATCTCCTGATGATGTCACATATCCAGTGATCCATGCAACACTCCCCAAGAGCTTTTGCAAGCTTCTTGCTTCTTGCGAGGCACAGATATCGTCTCCTTACTCCCCCTCAGTTCATTGCAGGGATTTCATGGACATATTATCATGGAAATACATGCAAACCTTGAGCAGACCTTGTGAAATACTTGGCTGATTTTAGATATGCCTGGCACCCTCATTTTCCGGATGGGGCAACTGAGGCCCAGAGAGAAAGACTCCTGGACTATGAGGCAGCCCCAGTTTACTCCACTTTGATTCAGTGCTATTTCGCTGACTCCCAGCACTCCCATTTCTGAGCGGCTTAGTCCATTACTTTCAGCTCAGGTGTGTCCAGACTGAATCAGTTCCTCAGTATTGGTGGTGTTTTAAATATGACTGTTTCTAGTCAGCTAAAATGTTTTGTTTTTAAAGGAAAGGGGAAAGGTGCAGGCAGGAATAAAGATGAGTAGGTCGGCAGGCAGGAAGAGAGAGGAGGAAGAAGCATCTTATTTTATTTTTATTTAGTTGATCACACTGGTGTTTCCCTCCTCAGACCTGGAACTTGAACCCAGGTGTATGTGGCCTATGCTTCTTTGCAGGTGATTGATGTAACCACTGCTCTGCCAGGGCGTGTCGGTAAGCTAAAATGTTTAAGAAATAGTTTCCCTCATATGTTCATGGAGTTCCCTTGCTCTAATTGGAATTAAATTAGATATACAAAATTGACATTTTTCTGATAAATCACAAATAGTGCAATTGAGATAACGTAACTAAAAGCTCTTGTTTTAGCTAAGAATACTTGATTGTCACTTGCCTGAGTGGTCTGGTGACAATCAATAGAAGATTCAGGTTTCATGGGCTAGTAGTGATAGTCCTAGGGGTCCTCTGACAAAACTCACTTGTCAGGGCACATCTGAAAGCCAACTCATCGCATCCCACACTGCTGGCATCCTCCAGTCTCCCTTGCTCTCTCTTAGAAGATGTCATCTGTATATTCCAAACTGCTCCAGCAGACAAGAACAGCACCATAAGTAATCACAAGACTTTGGGACCACAGAATTTAGGGAAAATAAATTTTAATTTGTTTTGAAGATTCAACATGATAAATTACAAACTAATCAAAACCTTTGTCCAACCCAGTTTGGAGCCAGCCTCTATCTGGAGCCTTTTGCTTAGTGCTTCTTCCTTATTAGACCAATATTTTCCGAGACTAATCTCCAATCTCAGAAACAAGCTAGAACACTAAACATGACAAATGTGTTCCTAGAAAATCATATATCTAAGAGACTCAGCAATATACGGTTCCAAATACATATGTGGTGACCTAGTGGAACTTCTGAATTTGAATGATGGGGCTTGCTAGCAGAATATTCAGCCTGCCTTTTTGCTACACTGCCTTTTGAAAACCTAGTCTAATGAAATGTGCTGATCAGAAGCAGCTAAAACTGTGGATCTCGTTTATGGACAATCTAGAGTTTCCTGGAGACAGAGTAAGAGTTCAAGTTCTTCTGTGCTATATACCAGCTGCGTAACCTTAAACAAGAGTGAACTTTTCTGAGTTCAATACATTACTCTTGGGAATTGGGATAATGATACAGATTCATGGAGCCGCTGTGAGTTGAAATGAGACAAAAGAAGAAAGCAGCTTGTTAATTCATAATGCTAAGCAATTGTTCAAAATTATGAGCTTTGATCTAAGGAAACTTGAGAAGACTGGGCCTTCTCTTGCCTTCAAATGTTCTCCCTTCTCTGTTGCCGCAGTCTCCTGGCATTCCCATAGCACTGGTGCTACAGCGGCAAGGCAAGTAAACCTGAGAACTGAGCGGATGTTTCTAGAAGTGGGTACTCACTAAGGTAAGGTAAACCCTCATCTAGGTTTATTTGTCCGATTGCTTAGTAGTATCGACAGTCATGTAAAAGGCTATTAAAATGTTTCTCTTTGTGACTCCAAAGGTCCAAAACAAGGTCAAGTACCCTTTGATTCCAAAACAGAGTGTTTAGACCACCTATCCAAGACTTCCTAAGAGGGTGACTCATCGATCATATGGGTAGCCCTCATTTATCATTCATTTAGAGAAATCAAGTTAAAGGCCACAGATTTAGAAGATGTATGTGTAGAAAGATGTCAGAAATGTGTATTCCATCTCCCAAAGCCCACTCCTGGGAGTGGAGAAGGATAGTAATTCTGCTTCTGTGTCTTCTTAAACCAGAGAGAGGGTGCCCCAAATGAAAAACTGAAACAGCTTGAAATACACCTGATAGAACTGGGGGGAGCATAAGTACTGGAGTGAAAGCTGTGGCTTGATCAGCTGAGACAGGCAATTTGAGAGGAAGGGCTGATCTAGGACTTCTTCCAGTCTCAGTGGAGTGAAGATGAAAGTGTGTTTCTCAGGGATGAGATTCAGCTAATATGGAAGAGAATGGACTGAGACCTTTTATGTGCCATGTAAAAGAACGACCCAAAGAGCCATGTGTTACCAACAAAGGGGAATGACCTGATGACCTGATGCCCAGGAAGGAGGAATTACAATGTTTGACTTAGAAGAGTCAGTTACTTCCCTGCCGTGCGTGAGCCTATTTCCTTATCAAGGCAGTTGCTATTTCCTTATCAAGGCAGTTGCTCTCCAAGGAACTGACCCTGGTGAGCCACATTTTAGGAAACAAGAAGAAAAAGAACATTAAATTCAAGGTAGGAATAATATAAGACAATAAAGTTTGGTTAGTAACCAATAAGATGTAAAATAGGAAATAGAGAAAATCAATATAATCACATGTTAGTTTCTTTGAAAAGATCAATAAAATTGAGAAACTTCCAGATAGGCTAACTAAAAAAGAGAAACTGCACAAATTACTAATATCAGAAATGAAACAAGCGTCCTTTCATTTCTATTGATTGCACTGACATTAAAAGTATAATAAAGAAATACAATAAACAACTCGGTCACAAATTTGGTCATTTAGATGAAGTGAATCACTTACTTAAAATAACCTTTATATATTAAAGGGTGAGTTTATTCATTCATAGCTATTTATTTATTTAAATTATTTTTGATCTTGTGTTTTCCATTTATCAAAAAATTTCTTTGTTTTTTCTGTATCTTCTATTGAACTACTCTAACTTTCAAGAAAATCTTCTCCTACTCCCCATTTAGAGGTTATATATTCACTTTTTAGCATTTAAATGGTTAACCCTTAAAGAGACTAGCAGAGACTACTAATCATTCCTTATTGCCCATTCCCTCCACTTTTTATTGGTAATAGAAAAACTTATTTTAGTTGAGATGTGGCTTCCTGGGATAATGACCACACTTTGCTACTTCACTTGCAGCTACCTATAAGTACAAATGACCAGGAGATTTTGCATCCAGGAGGTCAAAATGACCTTAACAATAGCTGTTCTGGTGTAGAGGTAGAGGTAAAAGCCTGATTTGCATGAGGTCAAGAGAAAATAAGAGACAGATAAGAGAGCAGAAAGTAGAGACAATTCTTCAGGAAATTAGAAAAAAAATTATTGAGATGAAATTCATATGACAAAACTAATTATTTTAGTGCAAATTGTCCAGTAACTCTTAGTTTATTCATAATGTACAAACACCATTTATAACTAGTTCTAAATGTTTCCATCCTTCAAAATAAAATCTTATACCCACTAAGCAGTTTCTCCACCCCCACACCCCCACCCCACCCTCTCTGGCCCTGCACTTTTCCCAGGCCCTGGCAATCATACTCTGAACTGTCTCTATGTATTCTGGATCAGTTTTGATTTTTTCATAAAATGGAATTGAGAAGTCTGCTGTAAAGGGAATACAGAAATTATGCAATAACAGAGGGACATGGAGGTCACATAACTAAAAGTCAAGTCTTGTGCTTTCCATTCTCTGATTTGAAGTCAAATTCTGCTTTTCTCTGAGTGGTTTGCAAGAACCTCTCTCCTGGGGCTACTTTAAAGATCACCTCTGCAGCAGGCTGTTTAAGCATTTCCAGCCCTTTCTTAGTGTCTGCTTTCTAGTATGACAGACATGGAGGGAAGGGAAGGCGCGTCTGCTATTTTGGTTCCCTGCAGTCCTCATATAGACTGTTAAGATCATGCTGACATGTCCTAAATACTCTTCATAGTCTGTGTAACCCAGAAATGGACGGAGACAGGCTCATGGAGAAGTGGCTTTGCTAAGCTTAGCCCTCGCCTGTTGTCTCAATGACACAGTTGGAAAACAATCAGGGTAGGCTCATGGGAGGCATTGGGTCTCCTCAGTCAGAGGAACTGAGTTCTTCTAGGGCCATGCATAGATTAGGCTCTTTACTGAAAAGCAATTTTCATATGTTAGTTATCACCACTATGTATTGGGCACATGTTTTATCTAGTACTCTGCTGAGTGGTTTCTGCTTATTCTCAGGTCTTCACAAACACTTTGTGAGGTAGGTGTCATTACTACTAGTGTTCTCATTATGCAGATGAAGAAACTGAGTCTCACAGCAGGTAGGTAGCTCTATAATACAGTTGGAAAGTTGGAATAGATGGGGCATATGTTAGTTTGACTTTAAGCTGTCTTTAGTCACTACTTTGCCTTGCCAGAGTCTCAGATGACCTTTAAAGTGATCTATGAAATGATGATGGGGGTGGGCGAGTGTACCCAAGAGAGCTTGGCAAGAGAACCTTGCAAATTTCTTTGAAGGAGGTCAGTCATATTTTGTATTCTCCTATTCAAACCAACTTGAGTGATGCAATGTTTCCTTGCATTTTATGCATTTTGTTTTGCTGTTAGAATTAGCTAGATGTTTCCCTTGGCAACAAGCCATTGTTTTTATTTTCCTCACATTTGCCTTCAGTCATTTGAGGGTTGCATTCTGTCCCTGTTTGCTCTTAAGATCTGGTATGGCTGCCATGGCCCATCTATTGCTATTGACTTAATATTTCCTCACTTGACATTTCATCAGCCTCATTTCTCACTCTCCCCTTGGGATGAATGTTCAAGTGCAGTTTTTCATACCCTCATTCACATCCCCCTACTTCTTAAAGCTGGTGAGCACAAAAGCAGCTCTGGCTCAAGGGACCCTTTCCCCCTCAGTCCAAGGCTGTGCTTTTGGCTACAGGACCATGCCTTCCTGAAGACCATTATTACCAAAGAGGTTGGGCATGTGGTAGTGAAACTTACCTCTTTCAGACATCTCTGACAGACTCAGGAATTTCAAGCAGCATTCAGTTTGTGGCATGGATGATGAAAGAGCATTTGTCCTGTTTTGGTAAACTTGAAGGCAGGGACAAAACAGATAGGAGACTCTTGACCACAAAGGAATGTTTCAAAAAGAGAGGGAAAGAGTACTAGGAAGTGATTTAAAATATTTGAATCTATAATGCACTATGGTTATAAGATATTATCACTGGAGGAAGCTAGGAGGAGGGTATATAAGAATTCCTTGTACTACCTCTGCAACTTTTATGAGGCAAACAATTTTAATACAGAAAATAATAATCATAATAGCAATTTAAAATATTTAAAAATCTTATGTCTACTTTTGTATCCATATCCATATTTATATCAGTTTTCCCACACATCTTACTACTGATTCACAATGAGGAATTGGGAGGGGAGCAGGGAGTTTTATCTATTTGAAGTGTATGATTCAATATCTTATAACATATTCACAGAGTTGTATAACATCACCCTCTCAAAAAACTCCCATGCTTATAGTAGTCTCTCCTTTTTCCTCCCTACACATCTCCTCAAAGTATTAGACAATTATAAATCCTATGATTCTCCAATTTTAGATAGTTTATGTAAATGAATTATACTGTATGTAATATTCTGTGAGTAGCTTCTTTCATTTAGCATCCTGTTTTAAGATTTATCCATTTTGAAATAAGTATCACTACTTTGTTTTTATGATTGAATATTTCATTGTATGGATAGTTGACTTTATCCATTCTTTTTGCTAGATATTTGGGTTAATTCTACTTTCAGGCTATTGGGAGAAGTGCTTTTATGAATATTATGCACAGGTTTTTGTATGACATCTTTTTATTTCTCTTGGGTAAATACTGGGGAGTGAAATTGTTGGGTCACATGGCAACTCTGTGTTTAACATTTTGAGAAGCTATCAAACTATTTTCAAAAGCAGCTGACAATTTGACATTTCCACCAGAGTATGAGAGTGTCAATTTCTCCACATCCTTCTTCATGCTTGTTATTAGTCTTTTTGATTATAGCCATCCTAGTGGGTATGAAGTGGTATCTCATTATGGCTTTGATTTGCATTTCTCTGATGACTAATGATGTTGAGCATCCTTTTATGTGCTTGTTGTCCATTTGACTATGGATTCTTTGGAGTAATGTCTATTCAGATCTCTTCTCACTTTAAAACTGGATTATCTTTTCATCATTGAGTTGCGCATGTCCTTTATAGGTCTCTTATACAAATCCCCTGGCAGACATCGGTATCCTCTGATTTTCCAAAGTTTTCATTGTGCCATTTTACCTTTATGAAAGACCCACATTCGTATTTGTTTTTGCTAACTGCAAGGAATCTAAACAGGATCTTTGCTTTTTCAATAAAAGAGGAAAAGCAAAATCAGTGTGTGGTGTTGGGTGCTGCAGCAGTCTTTCTAGATGCAACCACACTCTAGGCAGAGGGACCCACCAGGGTCCTTCCCCAGAACTGTTTTATGTAGACTATGTTTGTATCATATCATTCCTGCTTTTCCTACAGGTTAGTGTGATTTCAGTTTTATGTGTTCTTTGTTATCCCTTTTTTGGATTAGGGAATGCTAAAAAGCGTTTCCATATAAATGGATAGTCATCCCTTCCTCTCTTTTCACCATTCTGGTTTAGGAAAATTTTCCAGGAAAACTCTTTCAGTTAATAGGGGAAGGAGGATGTGCATAATTTACAAATATTTTCTCCCATTCGGTGTATTGTCTTTTCACTTTCTTAATGGTGTCATTCACAGACACATCTCCCCTTGAAGCTGTAACATCTTCACAAATGTAGATTAAGATATAATGATTGAAACTCAACTCCAAGATTTTTTGAAGTACTATGGGTAGATACTGAAACATTTTAATGAAAAGTATTAAGAAGTTGTCTATCTTGTTAAAGTTTACATACAATATTTCTTGGAGACATATTCTTCTGGAAGTTTATACCTTTGCTCTGGAAGAATCAGCTAAATAGGCCCTTTAGTTGCACAAATATAAACCAAGTCCTGACTCACAGCATTGACTTGACAGTTTTCTTAATGCTGAGGCGATCAACAGAGAAACTGTGAGTTAATATAAACTCCTGTGAATGTTTTAACCAAAGCAGTGTCTTTGCAGATTTTCTTTTGTTTATTTGGTGGTTGGGTGGGTGGGAAAAAGTGTTTCTTGGCCCTCTTTGTACTGTGCCTGTTCCATGGATCTTTCTGACAGAGATGAATGGTGTTTGTGTTTGTGTTAGAGCTGTGCATGGGAGATGAGCATCGAGAAAAGAAGTCATAGGGGCTGTTTGCACAAGAGGCCTTCTGCTATTCTGGGCTCCCTCCGTGTGGTTTTGGGCCCAGATGCCAGAGGGCAGCACTTCATTGGACAGTGATTCTTCTTTTCGTCGTCTGGAGGGCACTGGGGCAGCCACTTGGAAAAGACATTGGTGTTTCTACTTAGGCACTTTTGGTGCTAACTACAGTCAGGTTCCTTCAATTGCTTTGTGATAAACTGTCCCAAGAAGAGACAGAACAGGAGAGAAAGGGAATCAGCAAAGCAGACAGTTCATGCCACTGAGCTCAGTGGGCCCAGTGGGCCCGTTCCCTTGGTGAGCCTCAGTCAAAGGCACAGATCATATTACTTACATAGCAAGTGGTTTATTGTCACAAGTAAGGAGACAAGGAGATGGCTTCCCAAAGGCACTGCCTCCTGAACGGTTTACTCCTGGAGACTTGATAGAAACTGGGTTAAGGAAGTAAGTCCTGATTGGTCTGATTGATCTCAGGCTATAGCGCGACCTGCGAGGTGATTGGTCTGAGGCAGTGGGATAAATAATGATTGGTCTGAGAAATTGGGTGAGGCAGGAGGAAGTGGTCAGAGTTGCATTTAGGTAAGAGGAAGGAAAAGACTCCCCGAGGGAGGGATTAGTGTTGTTCTTTATACTTTCAGGGCAGGTCAACTAACAAAGTCACAGAGAGTGCTGCCTCTCAATAAAAAACTGGGGCTCACTTGGAAGGAGAGGGGTTTGAAGTTTAGCAGTCAAGTGGACATTGTTACTTGTGTCCTGCATGCTCCTGTGCCTAAGGGTGTAGCCGCAAGTCACTTTTACAGTGAGGCATCTGGGGGCCATATGTGGTCACTCTGTGGACATATTAGACTTGATACACAACGTTTTATTAGAATTTTTATTGAATTTAAATGTCTACAGGGCATATGCATTCTCTCATCTGTCTGCCACAGACCATACCACTTCCTATTCTCATACCAGCCTGATTTACACATTTAGGTTACTCATCTAGTCTCTGAGGATATTTGAGATAGAGCTAAGATGACTTTCTGCTTCTGTTAGTATGTAATTCAGGGTGATCTTGCGAAGAAGTCTTTCAGTATCTGACCAGCCTGTGGACATATAGATTCGGCTAGTGCTTCCCTATATAAGGGTGGGGACATCACTGTAGACAGAGGTTATGGGAGGTAGTTGCTGTTTAACACCTTTTTCTCTCATTTTATAATGAACTGATGAACCCAGAGGAAGGAAGCTGCCCAGAGAGAGTCAAGAACTACATTCATCAGAGGACTGGTACCCCAAGTAAGGATCAGCCCACTTTTTAATATCCAAATCTATTTGTAGGACAAGTATTGGAACCAGATTTTAATTTGCACTATAGATCTGAATCCATGTCTGCTTGTCTCTGTCAGTCTCATCTCTAACAAATATGTCCTTGATGACTGATTGCATTTCAAATATCAATGAGCAGATGACAAAGGCATCTTTTGGGAGGTCAAAGATGCTTTCCAACTCCCTTGGAATTTTATCACACAGGAACTATTTATTCTGGTTATCAGAAGGTTAATTAACCCTGAGAGTTAAATGGGAATTATTTAGTGAGCAAATGACTTCTGTTTCTAGAGATGTTATTTCTACCCTTCTAATGACAGTATCATCAAATTATAAGTGAGTGGTGTTCTAGACATTCTGAAATCATCTCATGTAATCATCTCATAGGGGTCTAACTATGAGATCATAGAGCAGTCTTTATGATTTTACAGAGTAGGAAGCTGAAATATGAGAAATATGAGCCTGCTCAAAGACACAGAGCTAGTTAACCGTGAGTTCTCAAACATAGTACCTGTAACTAAAAATTACTGTTTATCACAAATATTTATACAAGCCTCTAGTTTCGTGGGTTTTTTTCTTCTAATTTGTCCCCTTTATTTGTATGTCTTCAGTCTGGGGCAGGAATTGTGACAAAGAGATAGCAGAACTGAAGGTACCCAAGCTCAGTTTAATGTGCAACATTATAATAAATCACTAAAGGGATTTTCTCAGAGGAAAGGTTAAATGTGTTGGTGTTGAGAACTATTGGCACATAAAAAGAGCAATAAAATCAGTGTAGCATAGAAAAAGAAGACAGTCTAGGCAAACTTGATCTAATAGAACCTAATTGACTACTATCCACAGTTACACAAGCAGGATATAAGATCTTCAATCTCTGATCAAGACATTCTTGTGCAGATAAAACCTGGCCTAAGGGGCTGACCATGCTTTGCATTAGCAATGCTTCGCTCCCAGGGAAAGAAGAGATTTCCAGAGCACATCAGATAAAAGTGTGTGAAGTTCAAAGCCTAGAGTACGAAAACAATTAGAAACAGACATCTCCTGCTCTATCACAGCTTGATCAAAGATAAGCGGGGATGGTTTATATAAACACTAGGGCTCCTTGAAAGAAAGTATCTTTTATGAGAAAATTTTAAGGGAAATTCACTTCTCCTAGGAAAGAGAGTGGAAAAATGTTTAGGAGAAATTCACTTCTCCTAGGAAAGAGAGAGTGGTATTTAAATGAACATGATGTCTAAGCATCTTGAGAGCATCATGGAACTCTTAAAAGATTGGTACGTCACGCATGGGTTTGTCCTTCCTTCAAGTATCTACCTGAGAGAAGGGGCAGGAAGAAGTAGTTCTGCAGACTTGAACTTGGGCTGTTATGAAACTCAGTTATTTACTTTAAATAAACTCTTAAGTAACATTTGCAAACTTTGATTCTGTGGAAGTATTGACTGTTTATAATCATTAGACAGTGAATTCTAAGAAATTGCGCAATAATAAATTGTCATTCACTAACAGTCACTCAGGACTATAATTAAGGGATAAAGCACCCATTCAGAAGAAATAAATGGCTGGAAAAATAAACAAGATTCTCATTAGTGACTTTGCAAATTTATTTTCCTCTGCAGCAGCTCATCAGTTGGGAATCTCTGTGAGACATGTGAAAGGCATTGTCAGGCCATTTCTTTTTCTGGTCTAATGTTCTGATTTTTTGACCATTTCTTCAAACCCAGGCTTTGCATTTTTAAGCAGACTTTTTTTTTTTGTATTCCATTTAGGCACATTGGAAGGACTGATAGGACAGGCATGCCAAAGGTCTATTGATGTGAGAGGTAGAGCTCCCTCTGAAGAAAGGGGGACCTGGACAGCAAGGGTTTAGCTGGACATGGTGGGCAAATGCAGAAGAGAAGAGGAGTTTCAGATTCAAGTACTTCTGTCTCAGTTTTTCAGTTACTGAACAACTAGGGATTCATATCTGAGTGCTAGATTAGGGGTCTGCAAACTAAAAGAAATAAAAACTAAAAATATTGATTTTCCAAAAATCTTCATGAGCTACTGAGAGCCCAAAGCTGTCAGCAGGACAGTGCCAGCAGAAATAGGACATGGCACCCTTGTTGCTGATATCGGTGTCCCTGAAATGGTGGGGAAAGTGTATGTGGAGAGGGGCCAGCTAGCAGATGCAGTGTGGACACGGCTAAGAAGCAGCTCTCCTTAGGCATCAGCAGCTGCATCTTCCATGGTCAAGGACAGAGCAACCAGGCCTTTGACTCAGAGACTGGTCCTGAATAGTTGGTGGCCATGGCAGAAGCCACCAGCACAGCTGCTCCTCTCTCATTTGGAGCATTGGACCCGTGGTTCAGGGCAGGGTGAGCATATGTCAGCCAAAGCACCATCCTGTGGGAAGAATTTCAAGGGCCTCAGCTTTCTTGAAGATTCAGCATGAGCATACCCTACTCTTCTGTTGCTGAGGCCTCACTGTAGCAACAGGTAGGTGTGGGTGGTGGGAACACAGATGATACAACCAAGAGAACGAGAGCCTCCTTACATGCCTAATTTTAGGAACCAGACTGATGAATAGGCATTTGCTTTTGACTGGATCCTGCCCTTTGAAAGGTCTGGTTTTATTTGGAGGTCTTTGTTTTTCAAATCAATTGTAACTTGGCAAGGACCAGGAAGCACTCTCAGATTCAAGTAATGAACAATCCCTCTCTTCTGCTGACTGTGGGAAGGAGACTTTGAAGCAAGAATTAGGAAGTCTGGGAAATGTAGAATGTTCAGAAATTCCAAACTTTCATAGTGCAAGAGGAAAGAGTTGAAGTTAAGAACAAAAAAAAGACCATGTCACTTAGTTGCATGTTAGCTTCAGGTTTATGGGACTAGCAGAAAGGAGAGGACGGGGCGTCTAATGTGGGGTCAAGTCTAAAGTGGGGGCCATTTAGATTTAGGAGAAAGTAGTCATGATTAGAGGAAAGTCAGTTGGAGAGCCTGAGAGAGCCAGGGGGTGGGTTGGGGAATAAATGGAATGATGAAAGCAATATATTAAGCCAAAGAACATACAATTGTAAATAAATGTCGATCAAGGGGAAAGAGCACCTTAACTTGGTTTAAAACAATTAAAAACTACTGCAAAATTGTCCAGGTAAGAAGTAATTGAGGCTTAAATGGGAATATATCAGGCTAGAGTAGGCTGATCATATTTGTCTGAGACAAAAACAGCACAGGGCTTTTGAGCCCCTTCAACAGACTGGGCCCAAGGCAACTCAGCTGTCCCTTTTACCCCCAATTAAAAAGAGCCCTAGTTTATTAAAGTAAGAACAAACTGATGATTAGGAAATATGAAAACAAATGTTACTGACCCATTTAAAATGGTACGTATGGGTATAGTCAGCCTAGGCTAGAGAAGGAGGAAGAATTGAATTTGGGAACTAGAGATAGTGGCTATTGGCTTCCATGAGACCCAGGAGTAGGGAGAAAAGGGGAAAGATATTTTGGAGTTCATTGGTAGCAGAGGTTCCATTTGAGCCATCTTTCTAATCTTAGAACATAACACAATCCCTAGTATATAGTTGGCACTTAATGAATATTGCTAAAATGAAAGTTGTTTCCAAGGTTATGTGCTTGGAAATAGTATCACCAAAAGGTGTTTGCAGAGTCTTTGTTCTTCCTCTTTCTGAGTTAGTTTAAAAAAATAACCTTGTTTTTAGTTTCAAAGTATATATTTTTTGTTGTATAATGAACAGATAAACATTGATTCCCTATGCCTCTCTGGTTGAAAAAAAAAAAATAAAGAGGGGACAGTCAGGTTCTTAGTCAAGTAGATACTTCAGAGTATTTGGATTTCAGTACATAAATTGGGTCATTGACTAAAATAAATTTGACTTTTGATTCGTCATTTGGAGTTTGGAAGTCGGAGGTGCCAGTGAAAACTGGCTGATGGGGCCAGAGAAATGAGCTTCATTAGTCAACTGAGTGCAGCATCATTGGCCCCCTATTTGTTATCCTGATTTAAATCTTTAATAATCTAGTAACTGTGAGCAAGGGTGCTGAACTGTGTTAATCACAATGAAAGATTTTATAGACAGAATCATGGCAAACATTTCCTGAGTTCTCTGTATCCTGACTGACAAGGGATCTGACTGGGTTTAGCAAACTTCCCATGCCCTATGAGCCATACTGGATATCAGTGTGATCAGGCTATGATGAAGGAAGTAATGATGTCATGGGAAAACCCAGGAGTGGAACTTGCGTACTTGCTGCTGTAAATTAGTTCTCACTGTGATGCTTGATCCTGCTGGGATTTTGTAAGAAGCACACACAGTGTCTCAAAATAGACTACCTGGAGGACAAAGGGAGTAGAATTTATCCAACTCCTCCCCATTTGGGGGTCGTATATAAATGAAGTCCAGAGTATTTCTTTAGGCATCACTCAATGAAGCCCACAGCATGTATGTGAGGGGAGGCATTGCTGGCAAAGTAGGTCAAAACCTGCGTGAAACTGATTGTTACACCTGTGCCTAGAATCAAAGATAAGTCTAAGAGCAGATTAAAACATTCAACAAAATGCAAACATTAATGGCATTTACTGTTGAGATCGCTTATGCCTTTTATTAACTAAACCACTCAGTGGCTAGTCACAGTCTTCAAAACAGTTAATATAGGTGTGTCATGGAATAAGATGAAACCTCTGCCTGCAGCAGATTCTAATACTGTATTACAGTATTTCTTCCAACACCCATCTTGAGCCTCATCCATTAGTTCAAGCTGGTGGAGTGTGGTTGCTAGGTGACATGACTAGGACCTTAATTCCAAATGTCTAAATCCTTAAGTTATCTTGACATTTGGGGGCTTTGGATGTTACAATTATTTGCCATTATTACTGAATATTATGGATTGACCATAAAGAATCTCTTGAGTTCCTGGCCCCATTGTGTAGAAGTATCCATTTCTTAAGAAATTAGGGCCTATAATCCTCACCAATACCCAGGCTTAGTTTGCCAACATGAGGAGCCTGAAGAGAGTAGATGGGAGTCATAACTTGGGATCCTTAAAAAACTCTCAGTGGAAGTGGCCCTCTCAACAACTAGGATGGCTAATTTAGTGGAATTCTAGTGTGTGCAGATAGGAAGCAAAAAATCCCAAAATGAGCAGCTTCTGAGAGTGATGATGAGAGGGGCTCATTTTAATCACCCCTTGATTCACCCAAAGGACATGTACTTTGTGGATTCCAGCAATTGGATACCCAGCACCATATATCAACTGGTGGTTCAGTGCATAGACTTCATCTTGGAGGTTAGCTCCCAAACTCTGGTGGGAGTTGTCCTGGAGCTAGTGCTTTAGAGAAGGCTTTAACAGGCCATTTCATCATTTTAGGTTAGCCGAATCCAGATGATGAAAGTTTATGATAAAACTAGAGTATACTGTCATCAGGTGCCCACTGTCATGTCTTCTTTGCTAAAAATTTGGTCCTTCAGTTGGAAGCGATGTTGTGCAAGAGCCCATACTGGTAGATCAGTCATCCTATTAAGTTCTTGGGCTTGGTACTATCATAGAGAACCCATAACCAGAGTAGAATGATCAGTCCTATAAAGATGAATGACTGCTTCTCCAGTGTAAAAGACCTATGACGCAAACAACCTGCCTCCAGTGACTGGTTTCCTCTGTTGAAGCTTAAGTGTAATCTCTGCTCCTGGCAGTTTGGGCATTCAGCTATGTCAGTAGTTAAATCAGCCTCACTAAGAGGGAGTCTGTGCTGTTGGGAATAACTTTTAATCATAAATACCATTGTGTAATCCCTGGGGTGGCTGATATCCACAGAACAAGCTATCCCATCTGCCTGATTGCTGAGTGCATTCTCTCTGGTGGTCATTAACATGAGGTAACAAAGATAATCATGCCTTATACTCACATATACTGGTGCAACCACATGCCTCTTCTTCATAATTCCTTGTCTCCTGCATTTCAGTCTTGCTCCTTCCAGGCTAATCAACCAAAGAGCTAATTTACCATGTATACCCCAAACTCATGATACTTCTCCTTCTATACGAAGTAAATGACCAACTTCACTGCCTGCACTGCTACCCATTAATAGGATTTTCCTTTGCTACTGGCCCTCTGTGAGGACATATGAATAAGTTGCACAGAGGTAGGTGACATGGGAATATAAACCTACTTGCTCAAGACACTTACATGTGCTCCTTGGACCTGCCCAGACTCATTCCTGATATTTCCATTTCTGTTGCCTCACTTTCAGGCAGTCCTCCCTGATGCTTGACCTCAAGGCTATTTCTTAAATCTTTTCCTAAATTCTGTGAATTACTGAAAATCTTGAATTAATTCCTTTTCTGCTCAAAATGGAGCCTGCCATTTGCAACTAGGAATACAGATATACACATGGTGGGGACTATGGATGAGACAGAATCATGGAATGTCAGAATTGGAAGGAACTTTAGGCATGAGATAGACTGCTGTGCCCAACTAGTTCTCCTGATCTAGACTAGCTTCTGCAACTCATTTCCCACAGGGAAGGGATTTCTGAAAACCCAACTAACATCACAGAACTTTAACATGACTACAGAAATCACACATTCTCTGGACTCTGAATACTCTTTTGACTTTATTTCATACTACTTGTACCTCTATCTCCATGGTGGTCAATCTTCTTGACATTGGAGTGCATCCAATACAGCCCTGCCTCATGCCTTTCTCCTTGATGTTCCTTATAAATCCAGTGTTTTTTCTAAGATCTTTGTGTGGGCAATTTATCATCATTTAGTTCCTCAGAGTGGCCTTCCCTAATCATTCTCTTTTAAGAAATCCCTCTATTGCTTACTCACCCATTTCACTTTTATTTATTTATTGCCTTGGTCATTTCAATAATGATTTTCTATACCTGTGAATAGTTCCTCTCTGTAAGACCACCAACCTCATCCATTTTGTCCACTGTTACATCCCCAGTGTCTACAAAAGAGCCTGGCACATAGTAAAGCCACAAATAATTGTGGAGTATAATAGTAAATTCATAGAGAAATAGTTGTGGAAATTGAGAAGTGAATCAGGTAAATTGTATAAATGGAGATGAGAAATAGAACTAGTCTAGTAAGAGACAACACACAGCACCACTGCACACAGCCATGCATGTACACAGCCACCAGATCTGAAGAGGCACATTCACAGCATAATTTGTATATGATTATGACACTTTTCTGAAAGATCGGAGTACATTTTTTCCTAACAAATTTAGTATATTCTAAAAAATCTATCAGATGGAAGAAATGTCTCTTTGGGAAAGGACATTTGTTTCTAATTTGTATAAAAACACCATATGGACTACCTGACATTGAAAGGAAGCAGAAAGCGTGGAAGAGCCTGGCACACTGTAACAAGGGAGAGGTTGGTGCAGCTGGATGAGAAAAGTTTTGAGGGTCAGCAAAAGAGTATTAACTTTGTGTGTCAGTAAATCAGGAGTCATTGTAGATCCTACTCCCAGTGGGTTCAAACATTTTTCTGTCTTCCACGGGTGCCTGGGAAGAATTTCAGGAGGCTCTAAATAAGCAGAAGGTCATTGGGAGGCATCACTCAAAGTCACCAACTTCTGATTTCTTCCATGGTACTGTTGGGTAGCAAGGAACAGGAAAGAATGCACAATGCCTAATGCAGGCTAGATAAGCCAGAAACGAATGTATGAGGCAAAAACCTAGATAAGCCATACCAAGAAAACCCCTACTGGGAACTAGCTATCAATAGACATGTCAGCATGGTCATGGAAAGATTGGCAGAAGCTACAGAGATCACGTGCTTGTCCTTGGGAGAATTATGACCTTCCCCATCTCCTTAAGAAACATTGGGCCCCAGAAGGCAGAGTTCAACTCACAATCAAGGCTGAGAAGGAGTTTTTGTTCATCCAGATGAAATCTCCTGAGGTGGGCATAGTTCATAGACAAAAAGCAAGCCAAGAATTACTGGTGAAAATGCCTCTGGGTAGAATCAACTCCCTGTCTTCATTTTTCTCTGTTCCTTGGCTGTTTTTATGAACACAAACCACATATTTTTATAACTGTTCTTCATTAAAATCATTGAGGGCGGAAAACAGGAGAGAGAGTAGGCTAAGCTGACATTATCACCAAGGGGTCTCCCTTCCTTTAACAGTAAGTCCAGGAATAGGATCTGAGGACTTGATTCAGCAAGCCTTAGTCAAGCCAGCAGGGTGAAAGATGCGAGTTCCATCCTGAGTCCCTCCAATCCCTGTCCCTCCCCGTCTCCTTCCACTTTTCTTTCCTTTCCTCCCTCTCTCCTTCCTTCCTTCATCTTTCCTCCTTTTCTTTCCTTCGTCCATTTCTAGTGCTTCC
Source organism: Solenodon paradoxus (assembly GCA_004363575.1). NCBI lineage: Eukaryota > Metazoa > Chordata > Mammalia > Eulipotyphla > Solenodontidae > Solenodon > Solenodon paradoxus. The sequence continues at coordinate 25,334 of RJWH01000197.1, forward strand.
TAAATATCACCTAGTTGTAAATATCATGACAACTGAAAGTAAAGAAACTGAGGGACTCAATCCTTGAGGAGTACGCACATTAACCTTTCTTAGTATTCTTTGGGGATTTGCTTCAAACTCAAGGTTAGGGGTGCAAAGCAAAATGATTTGCTTTGGGTTTCAATACCCTTGGAGTTCAAATATCGCTGGGCTCCTGTTTGGAGGACTGAAAGTTGAGCAGAAAGGTACGTTGGGAGAGCTTGAGCATGATCTGCTGCTCCGCATTTCACAGATAATCCTAGATTGATCATAATATGAATCCTGGAATCTCTACCATGTTGTATATTTAATGAAGAATAACCAACTATTCACTGAATATCAAGGGTATCTGTGAAAAGGAGGATAGCTACAATCTCCAGGGTTGTTATTTGTGTGCCTTTCACTTCATCCAAGAGGAAGAGTGTGACAGGAAATTCAACTTGTGTCACGTGTAATAAGATGTAGATGTTTCTTGGTTTTCAGACACAAGGTATCAGAAACATCTCTAGCTTTTGAAATTATTCTTTACATTATTTCTACAATGTTAATAAAGACTGCTAAGGTCTCTGTGATTATTTCTTTGTAGAAAATAACATAATTTACATATCTGTTGACAAAGAAGATAGAAAAATAGTTCAGAAGTTGAGAAGAGCAAATTGAGAGTCTAGTAATAGGTTAGTCACTAAGTTGAGTCACTTGGAGCAATTAATTTATCTGAATCTTTAATTTCTTACTAGCAGATAGATTTCATAACCATACCTACCCTACCCATTTCACATGGGTGTTATGGGGATTCATTGAAACAAATATGGGAAAATCTGACAATGAAAATTACTGTTCAAGTAGATGTGGGCAGGACAAATTGAGTGTCTTGGAATTATGATATGTAAAGACTGTGACATGAAACACAGGGCTCCATGACTATCCTGAGTGCCCTGCACTTCTTTTTCTTTGCATTGCTGCCTCTACCATAAGCTTTACTTTTTGTCTTTTGCACAACTTTGGCGTTTAAAGGGAGTTCCTAATATTTCTGTCCACAGCAATTTGATCTCTACTGAAAAAGGAGGAAGCAAGAGTCTCATGACTTTGGGCACCATCCTTTACACACTCCTTTGTTTCTAGGAAGTCTAATTCAAATTCTCTCCAGCTACACTAAGCCCAGCTTCCCATGGCTATCAAGTGAGTCCTCCTAGCCTCTCGCACTGTGACCTTCTGATCTCCAAGTCATCATCCCTAGCAGAAGACTTGCCACCCTCCTTCAAGAGTGACAACCTTCTTGTGGCTATCAAGGCAAAGTCTTCTAAAGGGTCTGCTGATTAGGATTTGACACTTTCTAGCCATATCATAAGCCCTATGATAAAACTAATCAATCAGATATTTTAAATAGTCCTCTGACTTTGGACCAAAGCCCACCTTTGCCAATTTAACCACTTCTCTTAATCAACAGGGCTAGTTCTGAATGATTTCTATCTATTGAACCTCTCACTCCCCATATAAATTTGCTATCACCTTAAGGACAGAAAAATTATGTCATGTATATTAAGGCAATTCCCAAGGAGGACTCATATGAGTATCTTGAATTATTTATCATTGCATTATGGCTTTAGATTATGGAGGTTTACCTTTTAAAGAACTGAGACACTCTAGTATGTTGGATTTAATTTTGGTTACTTATTTTATAAACAGAGTAGTGGGTGTCCTCCAGCAGGTTACCCATCAAGGAACCCTGGATTTGTAACCTATCACCTTCCAAAAGAACATAAGTGGCTTACATATCTATAACAGGTCTTATGAAATAGGAAATTCAAATCCTGAACAAGCTGGGAGAATAAAGTACCCATGAAATAGAGTTATATTTTTGAACATTTAATTGAATTAGTTGTGAGTCAAAGAGGGAAAAACAGAGAAGGCTAAAAATCTATTGTTAAAAAAAGGGAATATTTCAGGTCTTTCAGAGAAGCAGGATGAGATAGCTAATATTTGTTCAGCGTCTACTCAATAACCACCAGGAACTTTCACGAACATCACCTTTGCTCCCGCACTAGATGGAAGACATCAGACAATTTGTCTAACATCCCAGGGCAGGAAGTCTCTTAGCTGTGAACTTGGGGAGGGTGATAATGCCTGACACAAATTTGTTGTGAGAATTCAGTGAGAAATATAAGGCTCTAGCAGAGTGCCTTGCACATTGTAATCGTACAATAAATAGCACCTGCAATTTAACACCCCTTTCATCAAGGCGTTACTATTGTCATTAAGAAACAAAGCTATATCATTTGTCAGAGAGTCACTAGTTTATGGATGAGTCAGCATTCCAACCCAGGTCTCTTTAATAATAATAATAAAAAATCTATGGCTTTTCTGCTATAACTGTCAAGTCTAAAAGGAATTTGTCAAATGGAAGGAATTAAAAAAAAAAGAATATTGAATGACATAATGAATAGTCTAGGAAGCAGACTTTCTGGAGCTATTTCTTAACCTCCAAATGAGAGTCTTGAGATTAACATTAGATCATAACTCAGAAAATCGTTTTAAGGATGTAGGCTATAAAGCTCAGTCCTAATTTAAAACCCAATGTAAATAGAGAATGGCCCCATCCATTTACTTTCACATACCTAGCCTAGCTGGTTACACAGGTGTCTATCAATGAGATTTTAGTGAACCTGATCATGGAGAGAGAGAGGTGCTTTCCTAATAGAAACAACTCGGTAGTCTTCACTATTCTCCTCCCCTTAACTACTCATGGTTGAGTTTTAAAGAAAATATCCTACTGAATGGGAGAAGATATTTGCACATCCTACATCTGACAAGTGGCTAATTTCCAAGACATATAAAGAACTCATAAAAGTCGACCACAGAAAAATAAACATCCAATTGAAAAAAGGGCATATCTTAACAGCATCTCTCCAGAGAAGACATGCAGATGGCCGACAGGCACAGAAAAGATGCTCTACCTCTTATTATTAGGGAAATGCAAAGCAAAACAACTATATCACCTCATACATATGAGAATGGATATTATCCAAAAAGTATGGAAAAAAATTTTGGTGAGGGTGCGGCGAAAACTCTTAAACACTGGTGGGGAGAGTGTACAGTGGTGCAACCACTATGGAAAGCAGTACGGAGATTCCTCAAAAAAAAAAAAAAAAATGAGTGTGGGTATTCTATATGATCCAGTATTCCTCTGCTGGCTTTTACCCTAAAAACAAAACACTAATTCTCCGAGATATATACACACCCACATTCATTGCAGCATAATTTACAATAGCCAAGAGCTGGAATCAACCTAAGTGCCCACTGAAAGATGAAATGGATAAAATTGCTGTGCTGCATATACACAATGAAACACTACTCAGCTATCAAAAAAGATGAAATCCTGCTACTTGCAACAACAGGGATAGGAACTGTAGGAACTTATGCACAGCGAGCTAAGACTTCATTCATATGTGGTATATAGAGAAACCAAGCAAACAAATGAACCTAATAGAACAAAAACAGACTTTTAGTTAATATAATGAAATTTGTAGTTATAAGAAGGGAATGTAGGGGCAGATGAATTGTGCAGAAGGGATAATTGTACAGTAAAGGAAGAACTGCATGGTACTGATGAACTTACTTTATTAAATACAGGTGTTGATTTACAACAACGCACACCTTAAACCTATGTAATGTTAGGAAGCAATGTTCTTTCAATAAAATTAATTAAAAACTAAAGAAGTGTTTCTGCACAACACAACAGCCCCTCCCCAGGCTGTCTTTTTGTTTTCATTCTAGTTTTTACATCCCTGACAAGAGGCCACTCCAAAGGTATTCAGACCCTCAGCATGCCAGTATTCCAGGACTTGTTTCTGGCAGACCCCAAGACAAGGGAATCCTCTGGCCTGTGTTCTTGACCAGGTTACTCTCAGCAATCGCCCCAGGAGCTGGCAAACGCCCAGCTGTGAATCAGCACTTCCACCTCAGCTCCCACAGTTCCCGCTCCCTGTCTTGCTCTGATCCCGCCCCTCTCTAGGTCCCAGCTCCGCCCACTCTGACTCTATTTATGGCCCCACCCACCGTGGCCCCGCCCCTTCCCCTGCTTTCCCCAACCCCGCTTCATTAGATCCATTCCCTAATGGATTGAAGAATACAAATGAACCTAGGTGCTAGCCTACTCCCTTTAACCTCGGACCTTGAGCAGTTTTGCTTTTCAGACAGCTGGGTCTATTTGCCCTAATCAAGTTCTCTTTTTCTTTACTGAATTGTGATGACTTTGAGTAAAGTCAATATAATTGATTGAACACGAGGAACTTCAAGCCACGACTGACTAAATGGGTTATTTTGTTTGATTCTCACAATAAAATCTGTGAAGTGTGCATATCAAAGCTCAGGGTAAATCAAAGCTCAGGGAAGAGAAATAACCTGCCAGAAGTCACACAGCTTGCAGTGGGAGAGGTAGGGCTTAGACCCAGGTCTGACTGCACTTCCTTTTAATATAATTTACAACCTCTGATTATGTTTCTGACTCTCTAGACAGAAGCTGTACTTAGAAAAAAACTTCTAAGTAGCCATTATCTTTGTCTTCCTGACTTTTAGATGAGAGGGGGAGAGAGAGAGAGAGAGAGAGAGAGAGAGAGAGATTTTCAAGGAAACTAGTGAACAGTCTCCCTGTCTCTGGACATCTTATCATAGTGAATGGTATTATTCACGTCTGCATATGAGCACACATTTATTTCTTCTCCACTATAGATGAATGATGAAAATGGATTCAGAGGTCTCCTAGATGTGTAGTCCTGTTTTATTGGCCAAGATATGCCCATTCAGTTGGCCATTTTCAGCCTGGATACACAGAGGCTTCTGACTTACTATGTATTGAATTGTGTTGCTGGAATCTTCCTTTTTTAAAAAAAAAAAACTCAAGGCAACTATGGGGAGCTGAATTTTGAACTTAAGAGGATGAAAAGATAAAATACAATTTCCAGCTTGGAATTATCTTTTAAACCCCTCAGCAGGATGGATTTTCACTCTTGGCAGGTTTTGTCTCATCAGACATACAGGTTTTGCAGGTCTACTCAGAACCCATACTAAAGCAACACTGTGGAAAAGCTGCCTTTCCACTTTGATTTTTTTATTTCTTCATCTATCCCTGCCTCTCTCTCCTCTCCGCCAGGACCCTCAGCTCTCCTGCCTGGCAGTGGAGTGTGAGGCAAATAACAATGATTTAGAGTGGCTCCCAGCCCTACCAATTATAGAGAGGTAGCTCTCTCCTTCCACTGGGTCTTCATTTCCTCATTTATAAAGTGGGCACAATAAGAATATAACTTAAAGCCTTGTCCAGAGATGCAAAGGGAAAAATGCTTATGAAAATGCTTTGCAAACTGTGAGAATCTCACGAATGTGAAATTACATGCAATTTTTAAATTTTTTTCTCAAACTACTTCCCACTCATTTACCTTCACTTTACCTCCAGCAATGTTTACACTTTCTTAGGTCACAGGAAACAGAAAAAGACTAGAGGAAGAACAAAACCTTTAGTCAGCCCCTTCCCTTCCCCTGTGCACAGAGCCTGACACAGGATTGGTAGCACCAGGAGGAGTGATGTGGACTTTTGATCTTGCCTCTGAGAGGTGTGGGCAGCCATATATAGCTGTCTGTGTTTTGCCTATGGATTACCAAAAGCTGAAGGTCAACTAGGTTACCAAGATATGGTCAAGTCCAGTGAAACTCCTCTTTGAGGATACCCTTCATTTTTCAAAGACCAAGGACAAATGGAAAATCTCCATCTCCAGAGACTTAGTAGCCAAAGAGGTGAAGGTAATGAGCAAGGAAAAACTCCATTGCCAATATCTGGATGGAAAACCTTCCAGAGAGACTTATAGGTAAAATAAGTATATTAAATGCTCTGGAAAGTATGACAGAAAAGAGAGCTATTTGTTTTATCTAATGCAGCACTTCCCAGATATGTCTGACAATAAGATCCTGCCTTTAATTTTTTCATATAAAACCTAATGGTAGTCCAAAAATACACTCGGAAACCACCGTCCAAGAAAAGAACTGTAAATCAAGAGTACAAATCTCTTGATTCATAACTAGACTTCACAATTTAATAATACTTCATATGTGCCAGGAACTGTTCCAAATGTTTCACATATCACTCATTCAGTCCTGAAAATAACCCTGTGAAATATTATCATCTCATTTTATGGAAGCAGAAAATCAGGAGGGGAGAGGTTAAACAATTTGCCCAACGTCATATAATACTAGTGGCAAAATGGGGAATTGAACCCAGGCAATTTGACTCCAATCTTATCCTTAACATTATTGCCAAATATCCTTCTCTATAGGAGAAAATAAGTAATAATACAACTTGAAAGACTTCTGTGAAATTCAAATGACATGTCATTTGACTCAGTCCTTCACTTATTTGAATAATCTATGTGATGGGGAATTCTAGTAACACCCAGCTCATAGGCTTTGTATGATTCAGATGTATCATATATGAGAGTGTTCTGAAAACTTATGATTTAAGTGGGGAAAGGATATCTTATCCTGTTAATCAATGATAGATGAAAAAGAATTATATATTGAACCCTAAGTTCTCCAGTTGGACAAGGAGCTTCAATTCTTGTATGTTTGGTTGCTTTGTGCCCTCATTTGAGAACTCTACTTCAGGGAGATTCTTATTCTAAATTTTTTTATGAAAACATAAAGAAAATTCTCCTCCATTAAAAAAAAATTACTACCTAGAGCTTTTTTTTGTCTTTTTCTTGGCTCATTAGTTATTCAGTAAAATAAAGTGTGGACCACTCTCTACCCTTCTTTCAACTTCTGAAGAGAAGCATTGGTGGGTGAAGGAGGATAGCTCACCCCAGTCCCATATGGTCCTTGAAGACACCCTTATTCTACTTTGTACCTAATTTCATTCTCTAAAAATAATAAATTTTTTCTTTAAGCAAAACTCAGCTATAATAACACTGACTCTTTTAAAAATTACTTGTTTGCTAGTCTGCCTCTCCTATCAGCCTTAGAACTGCTTGACTAAACCAAATTGTGTTTTATTCTTCTTACAGCCTTTACAACGCCACTCACAGTTTGACTCAGCATGTAAGTACTTTCAAATTGATCTCTTGCTCTTTTAATGGTAGTCTCAAGTATTTAATGCTAATGCTGTATAGGTAAACCCTACTTTTCAAAAGTCCAAGTTAAACTAGTTTGCTTTTTTTTTTTAAGAAAGATGCAGGCAGGAGTGAAGGCGAGCATGCAGGCAGGCAGGATGAGGGAGGAGGAAGCATTTTATTTATTTTATTTAGTTGTTCATTTTGGTTGTTTCCCCAAACCCCATGACAGAAACCTGGAACCTTGGAATGTATGTGGACTGTGCCCAAGCACCACTCCAAAGTTACTTTGCTTTTACAAGAAACTTACATTAGTGCCTGTTTTTGCTAGCAGAAAGGAATCTGCAGAGGATGCTCGCTTTTACGACAAAGGCGCAAAGCACAGACGATTCAGAGAGGGCTTACGGCAGCCATTCTAGAGGCCTGGGTGCCCCGAGTAGGAAAGCGTCCCGCCAGGCTTCTTCCACAGACCTACTTTATACAGACTGTCCATCACAGCATTCCTGCTTTTACTATAGGTTAGTGATTTTAGGTTTTATGTGTTATTTGGTATGATTTGGTAGATTGTTTCGGGGGGATGGTCTGGGAATATAAACGGACACTTTATGCCATTGGGCTTACAGAAGCTTCCCAGGAATGTTCTACTTTGAATAGTGGGAAAACATGTAAATGAATCTATTTCCCTAATTATTTTGTGACAAAAACAAATCAAGGTGTTAATGTTCATAACTTGGTAAAGTGTAAAACTCCATCCTCACTCCTATTTGTCCGTGCGACCTTGTTCAACCTCCTCAGTGCCCTGCAAAATTCCAGTTGTTGTTCAATGAGATGAACATTCATTCACGGTGTCAGTGTTCCTCTGAGGGGCAAACAGGGTGCTAACGCGATGTATTAGCAGGATGGCCATAAAAACATTGATCCCCTCTCCCTAAAATCAGTTTCCCGTCACTCTGTTTCACCGTGTAGTAGTAAATTGGCACACATGGCGCTTTGTCTTTATTTTATTTTTTAAAGGAAAGGTACAGGCAGGAATGAAGGTGAGTAGAGGCAGGAAGGCAGGAAGAGAGAGGAGGAAGAAGCCCTTTCTTAATTTTATTTAATTGTTCATCTTGGTTGTTACCCACGGCCCCAGGAGATGAATCAGGATCCTTGGGATGTATGTGGACTGTGCTGGCGGGAGCTGGGGAACCCAATCGACACTCTGTAAGGGCACATCACCTGGTACTTTTTTTTAAATATAAGGAGTTAGCCATTGAAAAGCATGAGTCTCCCTCCATCCAGGTATCCCAATCCATTCTCCAAAGATGAACACTAGTAACCAATTTTTGTGTAATCTTTCGTAAGTTTCTATGTCTATGTGAGCATTTAAATATAAAAGTACATTAATATAGATACATTCTATCCTTTTTCATTTTACACAAGAGTTTGTTTTATACTTGCTGTTCTATAACTCCTTTTGTTCCCCACCTAACAATTAATATAGAACATATTTGTATATCAGCACCTTGCCCTTTTAACAATCACAATTCCTTTGGGTTTATCAACATGTGTCTCTATTTAAGGCACATTTAAGTTGTGCAAAGTTTTTTTAGGAAGAACGCAGCAAGAGCATTTTTGTGCTGGCAACTCTCTGCTGAGACTGCTGCCAGCTTGCCCTCCAGCACTCCCACGAGCTACATTTATACCTCTGCTAACAGTAGCTGTTCTCTGATGAGTTCATCTTTCAAAACTGATAGGTGAAAATGGCATCTCGTTGTAATATAAAAGCATTGTTTTCAACTATGAGCCATACAACCATTTATTCATGTTTTATAGGGGTACTATTTCACTATGTGTAAAAACTGCTTGTGCATAAACTCCATTTTCTTACTGAGTTGTTGGTCTTCTTTCTTAATAGTATGTAAAACTCTGCATAGTAAGAGAATTAATTGTATTCTGGTTCTTTAGTGGGTTGTGTTGTATAAAGTTTAACATTTATATCAAGTGAAAGTCAAGGATTCTGGCTTTTCTGTCATACTTAGAGCGATATTAATGGGGATTGTATTTTAAATATTCTTTAGTGTCCCCCAGTATTTTCCAACTTAATTTTCTGAACTTGCACTTTGGCCCATCCGGGATTTATTTTTTGATGGAATAAGTGAGGTAGAAATTCAACTTTTTCAAATGGCCAGTTGGTCATCTCAACGCTGTTAATATTGTTTTTGTTTTCATTCACACATGTGTTTTTGATCTACTTCTAGACTCTGTTCCATCCATTAACCTGCTTATTTACATTGGTGGCATTGTCAAATTTTCTAATTTACTGGAGACAGTTCAGGATTTAGGGTCATTCTGTTAAATTTATTGTTTCTTATGAGTGTTCTGACTATTGCCTCATGCCAAGCTTTTCTGTATGACTATTAGAATCATTTCATGGCTTTCAAGAAAAAGTATTTTGATTATGACTAAGTTGCAATTATAAATTTATGAAATATCATGGTTCTTAAAATATTAAGTATTCCTGTAGAAAGTATGGTTTTCCATTTCTTTAAATCTTCCTACAATTTTTAACAAAGATTTATTTCTGTAGGTTTTCTTTAGCTGCCTTACAAGTTTCTTTTTAAATTCATTTCATGATATTTGCTCTTTTTAAAATAGAAATTAGGAGTGAGATTTTCTGCTATTATAATCTCCTGGTCATTTTACACTTTGGACTAGTCTGTATTATTTATTGAGTCACTACATGATTATGCCTAGTTTATAAAGAAGGATGCATAGGGACTTTATTTCAAAGATCTCTTTCATATTTGAAAAACAAATTGTTTTCAAAGGAAAGGTGCAAATAGAAATGAAGGCAAGTAGGCAGATAGGCAGGAAGAGAGAGGAGGAAGAAACGTTTATTTATTTAATTTAATTATTCATCTTAGTTGTTCCCCTCCCAACCGCCACCCCTGGATCTTGAACCTGGGTCCTTGGGATGTATGTGGGCTGCATATGGTGGCCTTATTCACGTGACTACCAGGACACAACTATATTTGAAAAATTCTATCTTCTGTCTTTACATATGAAAGACAATTTGGGTCACTCATTATTTTCTAGCATGGGATATTGAGAAACAATTACTTTTTCCCACATAGGTGAATTGAGTGTGGGGGTGGAAGAGGGTAAGGGATGCTGGACTTCATTGAATTCTTTGTTCTTAAAGTTTGATAACTTCATTGGACTATCAGAGTTGTAAAGAAATTTTTTGGAGATGCAGTATGCCCATTTTAATCTAAATTTACTTCAGGGTGTTTTACTTTGTTTTGAATAGTTTTTCTTTTTAATTGTTCTGCTCTCATTTAATACCAATTAAATTTTTGATGTTTTATTTAGTCTGTCTTCTGTCATACCAGCAATTTAGTCTCTAATTGCATTTAACTCATGTTTTGTATGTTTTTCTTTCAAGTTTGGCCTTCACATCTTTGTTTGTTGATTGGTATCATTTCCAGTATTTTGCTATTTTGAATCTAATTTCTTTGATGGCTTTATTTGTTTTTTCAGCTTCTTTTCTAAACTTTTCCTGCTCACTGTCAACTAATTCTCTGCTTCTATAATCTCTTACTCTCTCTTACCTCTTTCTTCAAAAGCCCTTATGTAGTTAATGCCAATGGAAAAGTACTTGTCTAAAATTTTCTCACTTGGTGGGATTTGTATATGTGGAAATTGGTTCCCTGTCAACATTCATATTTGATCAGCTTCTTCTGTCTATGTTTATATCTTTTGGTCCTACCTAGAATTGGTCTTGTGCTGGTTTGTTTCTGATAATTATTCTTCCCTGAATGAAGATCGTTTCATGTGGAAGAACCATTTTCTAGAGAACAGTGTTGGAGAGGTGGGAGACAGTGGAGAAGGCTGGTTGGCAGCTTCGGCTCAGGTGCATTGTCACTCAGTATGCTGCCTCCTTTGCCTATGAATACATCTATTCAGTTTTCAAGTAAGAATAAGGGAAGACACATACAATGAAGCCCTTTCTAATATGCTGTTCTATGCTGTGATTTATCTTGATTAGATTTTGACCAAGAATTGCAAACCTGTTGTCCCTGTTTTCTCTCCTCTTCCCACCAGACTTCTAGTAAGTATCTTTCAGAGGTGACTCATCTGTGCATTCATCCTTCCCTGTTCTTCTGTCATCCTGGAATGTGGAATGGATTTGGGCATGCTCCTACAGTTTTCTTGCGCACATAGGCATTGAACTGTGTCAGTGATCATTGGATGGATCTTTGTACTGATTTGTTTGATAACTCTCTCCAACACATTATCTGTAAAGTATGTGCTTTCTCTTGGAAGCTTATATTTTTTCCTGAAAGCAATTTTGGGAAAACTTATGGATGACCGCACCCCTCCCCGAATCTTGCTAAAGATGTCTTTAATTCCTTTTTATAGTTTTTAATTGACTTCAAGGAGGTGAAGGGAATGAAGTATCCTTTATTCTAATATTTTAAAACAAAAGTTCTTGAAAAAAATCTAGATCTAATTTTTTTTTAGACAGGAAAGATGCAGGCAGGACTGAAGGTGAGTAGGCAGGCAGGCAGGAAGAGAGAGGAAGAAGGATTTTTATTTATTTCATTTAGTTGTTCATCTTGGTTGTCCTCCTGTACCCCCTCCCTCCCCTCCCCTGATCTCATGTCGTCAGGGGATGTCTGTGAACTGCCTATGTCTATGAACTGCACTGACTGGAGGCGACGAACTTAACTGCTAAGCCACCAGAGCACATGCCCATCTAGATCTACTTTTTAAAGTCTAAATTAAAAAAAAAAAATCAATCTTTGCATTTTGTATTGCCTTATAAGTTATTCACAGTTGATGTGATCCTAAAAAATGTTTATTTTTTTGAATGAGCATAACATTCCCACATAACACCCTGCCCCCACTTAGGTGGCCGCTGAGGCTCAGAGCAGAGGACAGGGTGTGATGCTTGCTCAGAGTCTTTTCCACTTTACCCTGCAGCAGTGTCCTGCTTCTCCTGGGGAACTGCACCACATGCTTCCTCCTGCCACAAGCTTCTGATGGATGTGAGTGCTTCAGACATGCAGGAATGTGGGCACATGACCTAAGACAAGCAGCCCCCTAGAGGTATGCAGCCAGATGGCCCTCACAGAGCAGAAAGGGGAACTGCTAGCCAACCCTGGAGGGTCTGTAAGTCACTGCTACTGAGATTCCTGGAGGGATCTTGCTTCTTGTCCCTCCCAAGGCCAAGCTGTCTGACTACTTGATTTTATGAACAATTGGTATCCATTCAAGGGATTTTCTTCTTTTGTTTATATACATAAGAGTGGGTTTCTGTTGCCTGCACACAAGTACCCTAATTAATGCTATCACAGGGGTTCTGCAGTCTCCCCCAAGAATGCTGCCATGGTTTGAATGCAGAGCTGGGGTCTGGACCCAGACTTTGTTTCTCAGTTTTGTGACTTTTCTCCTATGCAATTCTTGAGGTCAAGCAAACATGCAATTAATTGTGTCATATCTTGGGACTAGAATGGGTTTGGCCTAAACGTTATTCAGGATAGTCAGCCTGGGAGAGCAGAGGACCCAGGGTGTGCTGCTCCACCAGGGGGCAGCTGGGAGAGAGAGGACAGTCTAAAATGCAGAGACTAAAGGAGGACTTGGAAAAATCATATTATCTAAGAAGTGAGGCAGAAATTAGACTAAGTTTAAGCCAGAACAACCCTGAATTCAAAATACAGTGTGTGTGTGTGTGTGTGTGTGTGTGTGTGTGTGTGTGTGTGCACGTGCGTGTGTGTGTAGGGGCAGTATCACTTCAGGTGGACAGATTCCATGAATATAGGTGAGAAGCAGGCAGGAAGGCAAGCTGTCAGAGCTCTGAAAAGGGCAGCCTCAGCCCTGCCTCTGACCTGTGGTTCAAAGTCAGGGCTCCTTTCTCCACCTGTTCATTGATTGGGAGCAGCAGGTGGCACAGGCGTGCACCTGGGTTCAGATTCCAGCTGCAGAAATGATTCATTATGTGACTTGGCAAGTTCCTTCGCCTCCCTATAGTTCAGTTCTCTCAATTGTAAATTGGGGATAGTTGTAGCTACCTCATAGAGAGGTAGGTTGGGGGTCAGGCAGCAAAGATGAGAGCTGTGTAAGTCTATCTGTCTGGCAGAGTTGGGGAGTGCCAAGTAAGGTAATTATCATTTTGATTTAAAAAGTCATCATAATAAATCTTCCAGTTGAAAGCCTCTTCCCCGTCCATTGATTCTCTACCATTTTCCCCATAAACACAGACTTGGCTGTGCCAGTTACGAGCTCACAGTCTGTCCTCACATCTCAGGGTGTTCCTGTCTCTCTTCCCAGCCTTGCTACCTACCACTCACCACCCTCTTTTTCTCAGCACAGCAAACTCCTTTTATTTGCAGAGTCTGGAAATCACCCTCAAGTTGCCTGGCTCTTCCATGTGATGCTTTGCCGCCCAAATGCCCTTTGCTGTCCCCACTTGATCCTCCTCTGATCACCCTCAGTCCCCCACTCATCCGTCACCCCCTGTCCGTGACCCTTCCCATTCCGTCAGACAGGAGATAAGTGGCTGTCTGGTATCTGTAGCACTTTGACATGTCCTTACATTGCAGTTTGAAAGACCGACAACTGGTTTCTTTATTATTTGTTCAGCCAAAGGAATGATCACTTCTCAGTAACTCCCTCTGTGACCGAGGTCTGCTTGGGTGCCCGCACACCCCTCATTTATCCCACAGTAATCTGTCAGCCAGGTGGCATTCTTTCTACTTCTCAGTTCAAAACATGGAGGCCAAGGGAACACATGCTTTATTCAAGGTCACTTAGTCAATTAGTAGTGAATCCTGATTCTCTCTCATTCCAAAACCCAAGCTTCAGCCAGCATTTGAGACAAATGAAAAGAACAATGTTACCAAACAGATGTTCAAATTCCAGACAGAAAGGGAAAAAATCCACATTGTAGTTAGTCTGCCTTTATATGGGTACATATAGCATTTTCATCATGCTTTTAGAAAATGAGTCACAGTGAAATGTATCCATCCAGGCGTTGGCGATATTGGAGGGAGATGGGGACACATTTACTCATGCCTGTGGCTGTCCTGATATACCTCTTTCTAAGGAAGTGTCACAGGTAAATGTGCTTAATGTCCCTGCCACCCTGGCACTGCCAGCATGGCCCCATCTAGACCTGGGCTGTAGAAAATGTGAATTGTTCACATTCTCTTAGTTGTCCCTTCCAGAGCCTGCAAGTCATCAAAACACCCCACTGAGACTGAACTTAACACAGTGAGTAGAGCCAACTATGTCTTCATTTCTCTATTCTTTCATGTTTACTGAATACCTACTGTGTGCTGAGGCTGCAGGCTGCCCAGAGCTTCTATCAAATAGGCAGAAAGCACAGCATTCCTTGTACCTTTAGACCATAATGCATGTAGACAAAAGTTCAAATAAATGTGGCCCTTCTCTGGGATGACTTGTTTGGACATCTTATGCTGTTATCTCCTCTGGGCTCTGCTGACATGATTTTGATGACCATAATGTTTGCCAACTTATTTTTATCTCTCAGAACCTCTCCCTATGGAGTCCACTTATTTGTATTCAGGATGCTGTAAAACGAGCTCATACATTGAAGAGAAGGGCTGCCTGGGTTTTACCAGAAACAATTAAATGAATGGATTCATCAACTGCTCTGCAATGTAGTCTAAAACTGACTTTTTCTCCCCCGCTTTGATAGAGACAAATGGTTGTTATTAAGGGGGACAGTCTCAGAAGAGGAGCAATCTTGTTAAATGAAAGACATCTTCTTTCTTATGTGTGTGTGAAGGGGCTTAGATGAGCTCAAGTTTGTGGGCAGGGTCTGGAGAGCAATGACATCTCTGTATAGTAAAGTGAGGAAAAGTTTTAATTTCTAAGGAAACAAAGGAATTTGAGGAGAGACAATAGAGAATGGGAGAAGGGGGCAAAGGTTATAGCATGAGAAGAGGCCGTGTTGTTCAGTGGGCAGTACAACCTGTAAAATCTCCTCAGGAGTGAGTGGCTGAATGTCTTAAAAGTAGGAATGTCTTGTATTCTACTTGAAGTTGTTTGCTGTGTTTTAAGGCAGATGCAAACCACTTCACCCATCTCCCCTCAAACTTAAGTGGACTTTTCTATACACAGAATTTCCTGTATGACTGATTTTCTGAGAAAAAATTGAGAAAGGGAAAAAATGCCAGTTTCTGAGTCACCGTGATATGTTTTAGGGTCCACATCAACATGACAATCTAGAAATGGAACTTGTTCAAAGGTTGCCATTTTAGAACTGGGTTTGCTATTCTACATGACCTAATAGAAAGGTGGCAATTGGATAGATACCTAAGAGAAAGAAGGTGAGCCCAATGGGTACCTGTAAGGAAAGAGTCCAGGCAGAAAGAATAGCAAGTGCAAAGGTCCTGAGGTGGGCAGAGTCCAGAGGGCAAACAAGCTGAAAGGAAGTGCAAGCGATACTGGAGGAAAAGAAGTAGGTAGCACTGGCGGGGAAGGGTCTAGCCTGGTGACTACTCACCTCCCAGGGAGAAGGGCAGGTTTCTGCTGCATGGCGCTCACTCCTACCACAGAAGGTTTGTTCTCTGAGGGTCAATAGCATATCCTGAGACCTGAAACTTTGACGATAATATTTGCCAAATGATCTTGATCTCTTAGAACCTCTCCCCATGGTGTCACTCTTTCTGAATAGTGCTGCTGAAGTTTCCCAGGTGCACTATTACCATGGAAGTGCAACGCAGCATTATTACTCAGTAAGCCACTAACCATGGGAACTGCATTTTTAGCAGAGCCACTCAACAACTGTTGACAAAACGTGTGCTCTTTCCCTCACACTTGGGGAGTTATCCTTATTCCACTGGATTGCCTAAAACAGAGAAGGAATTTATTTTAATATCCACATGACAGTCCCTCTTCATCCTACCAACAGCAACCACTTCTGCTTAAATTACTTGCCTGAAGGTCAAATTGCAAAGAGTGTGGAATTGGGCATAATCATTCTCTTGTGAGGTGAGAGGGTGCAGGTTCAAAGAATCCTATCCAGCCCCATCCCCATTTCCTTTAGTGCCCATGGCAGGGCTGAGTGTGCAACATCAGGGCCTGGGGGTCAACCTGGAGCTGGCATGTTTTGGGGGGTGTCTGGCTCATCACTGAAAAATTTTTGAATCTAACTTTTCAGAAGCAAAACATAACTAGAGGCTTCTAACCTGCCCCTTCCTGACTATATATGAAATGGCCTCAAGGAGAGCCTACCAGCAGATGATTTTATATCTCAGTGATTAATGATGATTCCACCTATGCCACAAGTGAAATGATAAATATCTAATTCTTGGTGAAATGTCTCATGTGGCCTTCTCCAGAGTATAGGGGATTACACAGAATTCATTCTCCAGTTTACTTTGGGTATAATTCTCTTTCCCCCACCTCTGTCCCATCCCTCTACTTCCTGACACCTCCATTCCTACCTGGAAATATCCAAAGAGATGTTTCTCCTTCCCAAATAACTAAATGTGATGTTTCACCTGGTCCTTCATCTACAAAAAAGAAGAAAATAAAACACAACTCAGCAACTTTTCTTCTCTCTCTCTCTCTGGCCATTATTTCTGACCACTCCCTTAACTGTTAGTGCCCTAAGGTCCACCCTTGGTCCTTCTCCTTATTTTCAGCCCAATGTCTTCACTGGTAGTCTCATCTATACCCATGACTTCAACAAATGAGTAATAATCTGATGACTCTCCATTATGTCTTTCACCCAGACCCAGTGACAGAGCTTTAGACATGTGTATCTAACTGCCCTTTGGAAATCTCTACTTCAGTATGTGAATAGCATCTCAAACTTGATGTGGCCATTATAAACCATGATTTCCCCCACTCTAAACCTGCCCTAACTTCTGGTCTCAGTGAGTCTGCCCAACTGACCAGGCTAGGTTCTCCTGCCTCTCACATTCAGTTCTGAATCCTGGCTTCTCTGTCTGCACATTCATTATGGAATTATCCCTCCATTGTCTCACCTCACATCTCACTCTGAGGATTATAAACATGTGTTTTCCTAGTCTCCTTGCTATCTCTCTGTCCCTCTCAAATAAACTCACTGCTGACATTAGAGAGAACTTTTCTGAACTGCACATCTATTAGTTCTCTGTAATTCTCAATGGTTCTGCTTTTGTTAAAAACAAAATCCTGCCTCCTTAGTTACATGAAGTTCCTCTCTTTAGACTCACTTTCTGTGACTCCTTTCCCCTTATAGCAGTCTAGGCCTCTGCCATGTGAACAGTCATGAGTCATACCTGCCTGATCACATCTCATGTGATCCCAAACCTATGTTCAAGCTGCTTCTGCTGCCTGAACTGTCTGCCTGACTCATCTCTTGGCAAAATCCTGTTCATTTTGAAGATCTGAGCTCTTCTCCTCTGGGAATCTTCTCTGATATCTCCCCACCCTACCTAAACCAAGACTAGTTAGTTACTCCTTGGACCCATTCCTATGCCATGTTCTCTTCTCTTTTGTGAGCACTCCTAACCCTATGAGGTCATGCAATCCCAGAAGTCCTTTGTAGAATCATCATTAATTATTTAGTCATTTTGTTCTACAAATATTGTGAAATCAGACATGAAGTTATTTATATACGATAACACAACTAGACACAGCCAATGTGGGACTTAAACCAGGTCTCCTGATTCCTGCTGCAGTCAGTGTATGTTCATGCTTGGGGCTGCACATTCATGATAACACTAGAGACCAACAATAAACCATTGCCCAGTCTGTTTCCCTTGGAGGTGTCATGGTGAAAATCAGGAAGACAAAAGTCAAGGCAAGTCCAGTTCTTCCATTTCTTCCATGATACATATCTCTAATCTTCAACCCTTAGAGGCTGTGTCCAGATCTGGTATGGTGACCAAGAAAGTTATGTTCAAAGCCTGGATACCCAGCTTCACCAAAATCTCTAGGGAGAGAGAGTAGTCTGGAGAGTTGATTCAGCAGCAGGCAGTATAGTCACATGACCATGGGCAGAGGGGACACACTAGATCCATAATACCACATGAAACCCCACAACCAGGGCACAGCCCCAGAAAGAGCAGGAAGCCTTAAGAAGACTGAATTCAAGTTTCATACAAGTTCATTGGAGTAGAAACATGAAACTTAACTTGACTGGAAAAAATGGAATTTTTCTTGGCATGTGTGGATTGCTTGTTCACATTCAAGAGTCAGCATGCATGTTCTTGGGTTTGAATTTCCACTTTGCTATCCATTTGCCTTTGATCTTGGGGAGATAACTTTTTCAAGTTTTATTTTCCTCTTTTGTAAAATGGAGATAATAAGAGTACTCATCGTATAGAAGGGCGGGCAAGGCTTAGTGTGAGGTAATGCATGTACTCTGTGATCATGTTGCTATTATAAAACAATTTTCTGTAGGGCCAGCATCCCTGAGAATTCTTCAGACTCAGGGGTACTCTGGTTTATATTCGAGTCATTTATTCCTTTGAGTTCCTGTAGTTGTATTTCAATGGTGCTTCCCAGCTGGTCCTGCCAGAGTTCTCCTGGCTCACTCTGGGACTGAAATCCTATGAAGGCTCTCACACCTGTCTCACACCTGTTCTCAATGCTTAGGTTTCTTCATTGCCTCAAATGTATTCTCTTGTTGACTCAAGGTCTTCACACATGCTGGTCTCTCAGCTGAGAACTTTCTTCTCTCCCACTGTTCTGAATCTCTTCCTTCCTTTCTGTCTGACTGACTTTTACTCACTCTTGAGTACAAACATCACTCACCCAGGGAAGCCTTTGTCACCTCTCAGTCTGGGTTAAATACTTTTCAGTATTCCTGTTAAACCCGAAGTTTTGTTTTGTAACAGTTCTTACATAACTCGCCTAATGTCTGTTTTCTCCAGCAGATGAAAAACTGCCTGAGAACAGGGGCCCCTTCAATCTCATCTTGACCGATATGGTGCCCCAGAATGGTTCACACTTGAAAATGTTGAGTGCATGAATGGATGGACATTGTTCTAAAATATATCTCATCACTCCATTCCTGCTGTATGCTTATTAACTTGTGATTCTTTCATATCTCATTTAGATATAGTCATTAGGGTTTAGGAGAAATAAAAGGGATTTTGTATCCTATACTGGTGAGATTTCAAGTATACAATGCATACTTGTAGAATAATTATGAAATATGAATAAATTAAAGGAAGAAAATGAAAATCACTTGTAATCCCACAGTTATTAGTGTTTGGCTGTCTATTCTTGCAAACTTTTTCCCTGATAAATTTATGAAAATGTGAATCAGCCTCTACATGATGTTTTTTAAACAGATTTTTTTCACTTATATATTGTAAACATGTTTCACCATCAAGAAATAAAGTCTCCAACCTGATTTTCAGTGATTGCATTGAATGTCCTGAAACAGAATGATTTATTTAACTAATTCTTTATTGGTATACATTTGGATATTTCTTTTTCTTTTTTTAAAGAAGGAAGCCAGTTGGATTGAAAGCAAGTAGGCAGGCAGGCAGGAAGAGAGAAGAGGAAGAAGCATTTTGAATTTATTTAGTTGCTCCTCTTTTGATTGTTCCCCTGACCCTGGCTTGTAAACCAGGGTCCTTAGGCTTTGCTTGCCTATGAGATTGGCCTAATAATCCATCCTTTGTCTCTTACCAATGGGTCCAGTGCTCAGTTCTTGGCCATTAATCTCAATCAATGTCTCTTTCTCTCACCTGATTTGAATGGATTCCAGAAGGAATGGAAGAAATTATTTGTAGATGGGACTACTGCTCTTTTAAGGAGTTTTTCTGTGAAAGGAATGCCAGAAACTGAGGAGAAGGATGGGAAAGGTTTGATAAGAGTGGAAAAAATATGAGACAGTCAGGAAAGTGAGATAGTGAATGAACCAGGGAAACGTGGGATGGTCACCAGGCAGCATTAGTGCCCAGCTGAAGGTGGTTGTCATATAATCAGTGAGACCAGTCAGTAAGATCATGTGTTTTCTCCACCCATAGCTACTGTCTAGATGCAGGTGAGGCAAAGAGGTGACTATAACTGGGTTTGTGGTTTAGTCAAACAGGAATGCTGAAGTGAGAGAGGGACAGGGAAATTAAGGACATATACAAGGGAATAATTACTGAGTGACTGAAATTTTAAATGGATAATGAAAGAGGCTACGAAAGTGGTGAGGGGTGGTGAAACACTTAGAGGTCCGTGGGTGACCGAAGGTCTAGGTGGGGATCAACGTAATAATGGAATCCAACTTTTGTTGGAGACATAAATTGACAAGTAGAAGATGGTCATCAGAGGAGGATAGCTGGAGTTAGAAAATGGAGGTAAGTCATGTTTCTCTAGATCCTACAATAGTATGTATTCTGAGGGCAGAAGGAGAGAGGCCTCAGCTCAAGGGGTACCATTGGTCTTTTTCGTATCATTCATGCAAATGAGAAACCATAGTTTTCCACTAGCAAATATTTATAGCACCAACAGGACCACAATGTACCATTCTCCTCCCCTCCCACTTCTCACAGAAATAGTAACTGGTTCAGACTGCTTGGCTGCTTCCATGAAGAACATATGTTTGCTGATGAGGGAAAGCAGACAAGGCCAGCTAATGGGAAAGCATGGAGTCCCTTATGGCTTTGAGGTTTAAATATCAGTCTCTGGTGTTTGCGCCTGCATGTTTTTCTCTGCAAAACTGATCCTTATCTTTCCACATGCTCCACATGCATCTCCCCTGGGCATGCTTGGTCAGAGTGCCGCTCTCTCCAGCTATTAACCATCCTCTAACAGCAAAACCATGACAGGCCTCATGTACTGTTCTATGTGGGCAGACTTAAATACAAAACAGACACTGAGGCACATGGAAATTGGGAGGCAGACTGACAGCAGCCCAGGAATGCTGAGATTGAGCCTAGTCTCCTACGTGACTGCTGACGGTAGGAATGTGAACTCTAAATTTTCTGACAGCTGCTGTCCAGTCACAGCGGCAGGACCTCATGTTCTCCCTTCCTCTCTTTCTCCCTCTTTGGGGTGTGTGTGTGCACGTGTGTGTGCACGTGTGATGTGTGTACATGGACATGCATACACACGCGTGCACACACCAGGAAGCCTGGAGGAATGTGTTCAGGCTTTTTGAAAGCTGTATGCCTGGTGGCTACATGCTATGCATTTTGAAAGTTGTAAGAAAAATGTAATCTCTGGTCCTCAGAGATTACAGTGATCATTTAGATGAGAACAGTCAAGGGAGCACTAGGATTCACTCCTGTTGTAAATTTTGAGTATTTCCAAGTTGTCACTGTCCCAATGATCACATAATTTGGTAAATGCTCCTTCTTTCCCCCCGGGTCCCTTGGACAGCCTAAATAAAGGCTGTGTGTCGGTGCCACAGCCTCCCCAATCCGCCCTCAGTCCTCCTTGGAGGAGATGGAGACTCTTAGCTTCTGTCCAAGGAGAATTTTATGCCTCATGTGTTTCAGAAAATAGCATGATTCAACCAGAGACACGTAGTTTAATGCAGTATTTGTCTAGGAGAGCAGCAGGTGCGCATGCGCACAGGCGCATATATATATATATATATATATATATATATATATGTGTGTGTGTGTGTGTGTGTGTGTGTGTGTGTGTGTGTGTGTGTGTGTACATGCACGAGTGTATGGGTGTGTCCTGCAGGGTGCAGAGCAGGGATTCGGGGTCACATGAGGGAGATGAGTGAGCAAGGTGTGATTAATGATGGCAATAAAAACATAATTTAAGGGGCCAGTTGAGGGAGTTCTGGAAGCATCTAGTCTTTTCCTTTATAGGGGTTCATAGAAGAGAAGCAGTTTGCCCAGCCCAGTTTTATAGCACTATCAGCTCAATGATGCTATTTTGTCTTTTTCTTTCTTTCTTTTTTTTTAATTTTTTTTTAACATTTTATCTTTAGAAGCCATTCTGGCAAGAATAGTCAAAGAGAGGATGGCCCCAGGGAAAAGTATAGTTTCTAACATGAATCTGACAATAATAATCATTTATTGATTTATTGAACAATAGTCCTTGTGACTATGCTTAAGTGTTAGGTGATTCACAGGTATATTTACGTCATTTAACCCTGTCAGCATGAGGGAGGAGATGTTATTTCATATTATAAATGAGATATTTAAGACTGAATTACTTAACTTGTTTCTGCCCATCCTGCTAATAGATGGCAAGTAGGATTTGAGCCCAAGTCTGTCTAGTCCCAGAACCAAGCTCCTGTTTCCCACCTCCTTTGTTCCTGATATTTCCCCTTTTACCATTCTGGGCCATAACCCTTTCCCCTCACTACGCTAGCGTGAGTCTCCTGCTGCAGTATGGAATGCAGACCCAGTCTTGGAGATCAAATCATATTCCAGAACCTTCTAATCATTTCTCTACTTTCCTCCAAAAGTATATATTCTGTGCTGTCTCTCTGTCGATTCCTCCTCTCTCCTCTTACATACACACGCACACACACGCACGCACACACACACATGCACACACACTTTGAATTAAAAGGAAACTTTAAAGATTCTCCAGTGCCTTAGAATTCACTCTACCTCAGTAACAGAAGAACAGAAAGGCAGCCCACACCGTTTTAGACAGTCCTGATGCCTAGAATGTGATCTTTAGTAGGCAGGCTTCCTTTTACATCTTCTCACTAGTTTTGGTCCTTGCTGTGTTGAGTCGAGTTGTATCCCTCAACATTACATCTCTTCCAATTCTACATATGATTACACCTGCAGCCTGGCACATGGCAGCTCCTTCATTAAGCTTTAAAAAGCTTATTAGATAAACCTCTCAGTGGTGGCACTGGTGGGGGGAGTAGTCAGATGTCTGAAGCTCCTCTATATTGCCACTGACTCTTTCCCTCAAAGTCACTCCAACTAAATAAGTTTTTTTAATGTGAGCTTGTTATGTAAATACAGCTTCAAAGCAAATGCCCTGAATTAATACCCCCTCCACCCTGACTCTTTCCAGATTGCCATCCCCAAGACCCCCATAATATAGAATGCTGGCACTGTCGCCCTCTCTCTTATGGGTGATCCATGCTAGACAGTGCTGGCTGGTCTGAGCTAATCCATACCAATGTACTGGAGCACTGACTCATCTTTATTAGCTGATGACATCTTAGGGAAGTTTCTTAATCTCAGTAGAGCCTTGGATTCTTCTTTTTTGATGATTTTTACAAGGTATGTGTACATTATGAGCAGTTTAGGCTGTAGCCATTGTATGAAATACAGGTTCAATGGTAATTATGATTTAATGCACCACCTCTTCCCAGAACACATTTTCATTGTAATAGGGATATAGGGACTCACAGTGGTTTCCTCCAATAATGACTTTAACTGAAGGGACTACAGACACGTGGCTGTCAGTAGATGTGATGGTTTTGTCTGTAGTTCTTAGGGACAGCTTTACTTTCACACTACACTGGGACTGACCACCTGCTTGGGGCAGGAATTGAACTTTCTATGAACCTCAGATTCAGAAACAGTAAGGCCTGCCATCAAGGCTATAGTTTTGCATCTTTTTATATATACATATATATATCCAGAGCATTTTTGTCGTCAGGAGACTCCTTCACCCTGGGCTAAGCAAGAAAGAAACTCCCACACAGGCAGCATCTTTTTCTTCCATGTACACAGCACCCTTCTTCCAGAGGATCTCATCCAGTGACACATCAAGCCAGAACTCCCTGAATTACATAGCAGGTTGGAGGAAGATTTATAGTTTGAAAAGGTTGTGTTGTTCTGTCAGCCACCCACACCACCACTGCTCATGCATGTGCACTCACACACATGCATACACATGCACACACATACAGGCACACATGCAATGGCACTCATCTTGCTTACCTGCTTGATAATCACTGTTCCAGGTGTTCTGTGTGGCCCCTTAATGAAAGTGCCTAGACTTGAGTGTATATGCAAAGTAATAACCAACAGTGTCATCAATGTGGATTGATTTTTTTAGGGTTCCTGTTGAGTAATTGAATCTGAATGTAATCATTATATATATTTTATAATTTGCTGTACTTTCTAGTTTAAATCCATGAAGAGCACATGAAGAAGGATTCCCCATAGACAAAATCAACTTGGAAAAAGCCTTCATAAACTGAGAATCATAAACCCAATATTATGGATACCCAAGACTTGAGGTGGAATGATTCCAACCTGACTTGTCACCATTAGCAGTCTGCTCCTGACTCAGGAAAATATACTAGGCTAAAAAGACCTGTCTTCTTTGACACCAAACGTTCAAGGAGCTAGCTTTTTTCCCCACTTCTTACCTGTTTCACATCTTATCATCTCAGAATGTCTTTTCATCAGCCATCATCCCACTTCTAATTGATGAACTGAGCCAGAGGAAGGAAGGAAGGGACGGAGACAGAGGTCGAGAGAACATGAGGTTATTGAGCACTTAGTATGTGCCAAGCAACAAAGAATAAATCGTGGGACTCAGCAAACACCTACTGTGTGCAGGCAGATTCTGCCCATGTGCTAAAGTCGTTGTCCTGCTTTTTTAGGAGATGACAGTCAGTTTCCATTGGGTAATTGAATGCCACCAGTGTCATCAGCAGGACTGGATCAATTAGTAATTGAAACTTGATGTAAATAATTACATAATTTATAATTTTGTGCTGTTCTATTTCAAAGTCGCTATAAACACATCACGATGCTTACTAGGATTCTCAATACTAGGTTTCTCACCAAAGGAAACATCAATATGACTAAAGCATTAACATGCACCAGGCTCATGTTTGAGTCACGACCAATTTTATATGACTCACCACTGTTAGCAATAAAAAACATGAATGTGGCCTAGTCACATCTGGATTTTGATCATGGACTAACTACAGAAAGTGCTTAAATGTCCTTGCTTTGGAAAAATAGAAATATAAATGCAGAACGGAGGGGACTGAAAGCCCATGTCAACTGCAAAAGATAACATTCCTAATGTCCATTCCACTCCCTTGCTTTGGGTGTTTCCATTAATACTACCTCTTATCCAGGTGCTAAGGATGAACAACAGCAAGTGAAGGCCAGTTGAGGGAATCTTGGATACTGCTTCAAGGTTGAATGGTTCTCACAAGGGAGAGACACTTTGTGTTGCTAGTCAGCAAATACCAAGTGCCTCTTCTATGCCATGAGACAAAGTCATCCTTGTATCCATCCCTGGAGCGGGCCTCAGAAGGATGTTGTGGTTGATGTGGCACTATCTGCTTTGACTTCACATTCCAGAACCAATGTCACTCATTCCCAATTTGGGTCATGTGCCGGAACATTTTCTCAGAATCCAGGCATGATCTCCCCATAGGAGTGGCAGACTGGAAATGCTAAGGATTCGCTGTTCCTGGGAATAACCATCCATTTATAACTGATGGGAGTGACTGCTCTCTTTCCTCTCTTGATTGGGGTAAACCCAAAGCTTAGGATTTTCTCTGTTTTACAGAATTCCCTAGGGGGATGCACCTCTAGTTAAGCACAGCACTTGCCTCATTGATAATGCATTCTTTCTTGATTACCTTCTCTTTTTTTCCAGCTCACTCCTCACTACCCCACCCATGTTTCACTTCCCAAACACATGACACACACTTGAATCCTATCTCAAGGTCTTCTGAAGAAGCCCAAAGGAAGACACAGCTTATCTTTGCTCATCACAATTTTTCTCCCGTTGGTAGAACCAGAAGCTTAAATGACCAAAGGTCTCTTGATCCTTGGTTATAAACCAGTGTTGAAAAACAAAACACCCACAGAGACAAGCCAAGTTACATAAAAAGGAGAAGGGAGCTGGATAGAGATTATGCTAACCAGATGGCACACACCCTGTCTCCAAGAGTCAGCTGCTCTTCAGCCCCAACTAATTACTGCCATGTGGACTAGGAGGCCAATGTGGCCACATCAAGTTTTTCATGAGAATCCAGATTTTGTGTCAAATCTCTTAATATGTAAATGTTGGCCACAAATTCAGATGCTCTTAACATGGAACTGGCCAAATAAAACACATCTGTGAGCCATATTTGGCCCTGGGGCCACCAGTTTGCAATTACTGTTACAGAAATACAGCCCTTCACTGGAGATCCATAGCTAACATTAAAAATAACAGGAGTTGCTGCTCTTGAAATGGATTTTCACAGCCATCGTCACATTTCTTTTAACGGGTCTTATTCTCACCCCTTTTCTAGATGGTTATATCCAGAATTGCATAAATGCTCAAAAAAAAACCCCCAAAAAACCCCACAAAAAACAAAAAGAAACAGCACACAGAAGAGACCCAAGCAGAAAGAGAAAGCTAATCATGAACTTGGCATCTGATTGTGATCTGGCTTTATACAATATTCTTAGAGCCAACTGAAAAGGAAACCACCACCCAAATCAGTCACGATGTATGCTATCAGAGGGAGTTTAAATTGGGTGGAAATGTTGTGACTTTAATAAAATAGAACTGCTGAGATGTACATATATATCTGGGTTTAGCTGATAGCTCTTTCAAGGGCACTGTGATGTCAAATATGTTTGGCAGTTTCAATTCTCTTAGCACCCACATTTGCACTGTTCTTAAGATGGGGTGATTGGAAGCATATGTGCTAACAGTAACCACACGTAATGTGTGAAATTAAGGAAAGTGTGGAGGTTTCACTCCGAATTTCATGGTCCTCAGCTAAGCTAACCCTTTCCAGTTGTGTTGGGGGAGAGGAACAGAAGGTTACATCATTTTCCTTCTTTTTTTTTAATGTTAGGAAACAACTTGAGGCTTTTAGTCTGTCTTTCATTTTGGCATTTAAAACCAAAGTGCACAAATACTAAGAGTTGGGACCCTGGAGTTCCATCTTCTCCAGTAAGAAAAACCAGTATTGAGGGGCCCTTTCATTTCTGTGTGTCAGCCTGTAGCCCATTGAGAAAATGGAAAGCAATGATGTGATCCTGATTTAAAATAAAAATATCTTTTTTCCTGTTTTATGTTTTAATTACTTTTATTTTTACACATTAAAGTAAACTCATATGTATAGGTTCCCCATTCCTCATATGTATGGCACCACACCCTGCCTTAAACCAAATCACCAAGAGTTCCTCACTGTTGTCCAGTGGGCTCTACCACCAAACAATATCTTTATTTTGATAGAAAAAGACTGTTAACAAAATGACTGAGCAGTGCCCTTCAAAAATGTCAAGGTCACGAAAGACTAGGCAAATACTGAGGAACTATAACAGATTGACAAATTCTCAAGAAGGCATGATAAGTATGTGCAATACAGAATCCTGGATTGGATCATGGAAGTGAAAATGAACCTTAGTTGGAAAGACTGGTGAAGTCTCTTAAAGTCTGTAGCTTAGTTATTAGTACTATGCCAAGTTTAACCAGTTTTGATCATTGTACTCTGATTATATAAAATGTTAAAGTAAGAAGAATCTGAGTGAAAGATATGGAACCCTATATGTTGTTTTCTGTTGTACCTCTTCTAGTAATCTAAAACTATCTCAAAATATGTTTTTTAAAGAAAAGATAACAGGCAGGAATGAAGGTAAGTAGGCAGGCAGGCAGGAGGAGAAAGAAGAGGAAGAAGCACTCTATTTTATTTCCATTCTTAGTTGTTCACGCTTGTTGTTTTCCCCCCTGGACACAGGACTCGAACTCAGGGTTACGTGGCTTGCTCCTTCAGAGACAACTGACCCAACCACTGCTCCACCAGGGTGTGTCAAAATATATGTTTGTGTGTTTGTTTAAGATTAGTAGAAACCAGATTCTGGTTCACAAAGGGTCCAAGAAAACAGAACTTATTTATAAAAATACTATGTTAGTAAACTTTTGCAGGGGGGAGGATCTTGGCATCTAATATAGTATAGAGAATTGTATTTTGGTTTTATTTTATAGACAGAGAAACTGAAGTTCAGAGAACTTTTCCTGCCAAAAATTACCCAGCTAAAGAGTACATGGATAGCAAAGGTAAGTGTAGTTCTCACTGTAAACATTTCTGGTCTTTAAATATTTATGATGGTGATTTTCAGCTACAGAGAAAAGTGAAAATCTAAGATGGACAAATATAAAAGGCAGCCTATGTAGTACAAATAAATTGTTTAAAAACTATTTTGAATAATCAAGACATCTGAAATGGGGAATCATACCTCCTGCCCTTCCAATTTACAGAGAAATTTAGTTAAGAG
The DNA here is from genome assembly GCA_004363575.1 of Solenodon paradoxus. Lineage (NCBI taxonomy): Eukaryota > Metazoa > Chordata > Mammalia > Eulipotyphla > Solenodontidae > Solenodon > Solenodon paradoxus. Next base: position 53,583 of record RJWH01000197.1, read on the forward strand.
TGAAAAATGAAACTGCAGATATTCTAGAAGAAAAGAAAATAACTTTTGTTGTATAACCCTGTGTATACAATATTTTTCGAAGGAGACTCCATAGGCAGAAACCATAGGAGAAAAGACTGATGGATTTACTAAATTAAAAGCAAATACATTTTTAACCGTTAACCACAGTACATGGAAATCCTCAAGTTTGCTTCTTTGTAATTATATCTACTTCCTTCTGCCCACACATTCTACTTATCCTCTGGAAAGCACTATTTTTTCTGCATTACTAGTATTTTGTCAAATCAAGAATGTTATATAAATGGAATTATACAATATGTAACCTTTCGGGAAATGATCCTTTTCACTCAATGTAATTCTGTGGTGATTCATCCTGTTCATTGTGTGTATCAATAATTCCCTCCATTTTATTACTGGGTGGTATTTGTGGTATGAACATAACACAGGATGTTCAGTTATTCACTCAATTGAAGGAGATCTGGGATATTTCCATTTGAGGGGATATTATAAATAAAACTGAAAAAATATTTATGGTCATGTTTTTATACAGATATAGGCCTTTATGTCTCTGGGATAAATTTCCAGGAGGGCAGTTGCTGGGTTATAGAGTAGTTGCATATTTAGTTTTTAAGGAAACGACCAAACTGTTTTCCAGAGTATCTATCACTCTTTTTGTGTGTGCACATTTAGTTTTATTGTAACAAATCAGTGTATACACTTTTAATGTTTAACTGAGGATCGTATTTCCAGTGAATCAAAAAGAAAATTTAAAAATAAACAGGAATAACATGGCTCAGGTCATCAGTAGGAGAGAATTTTAATTTAAAAGTGTCATCTTAAATTGAAAGGGTGTCCTTTAAGCATCACAATGAAACATGCCAATGGAGAAGCCATGGTATCAAAATGCTCACTTAACCCACCCAAACATCTCAAACTCACCCTTTACTGACCTTCTATAAACCCCCTTTTTTAAAGTTCTTTTTTCCTTTTTGTAAGCAAGAGAAAGTAGACAGATACATGTTGGTAAATGCTAACTGCCCATATTACATAGAGACACAGTGTAATCTCTGAGCCCAAAATACAGAGAAAGAATGAAAAAAGCTAGAATTCTATGCACTACTCCACAGGGGCCCAGTCTAGCGCCCTCCAGCTTCCAGCAGAGCTAAGGGAGTAGAAGATTTTTCTTTTGTCCTACAGAGCACAGTGGTATTGATTCCCTAGTTTTTGTTGAAACAGGGTGGGATAAAATTGAATTTGGAACAGAAAGGAGTAGAGATTCTTTTCCCACAGTATTCTGAAAGTTCTTTTCCCCCCCAGATAAGTTGAAGTCCATGGTAAACAGCAGAGAAAAGAGATCTCAAAAGCAGGACAACTAGGCACAAGACAGGGGTCAGGAGAAAAGAAAAAGGAGCCTGCAGCTTGCTCCCAGGGATCAGAGAAAAATTTAAAAGGTTAGACTCTCTCAGTGCTCCATTAGTCATCTTCTCCTTCCTCCCTCTCCCCCTCATCTTTATCTTATTCACCTTCATCTTCATCCCCATCTTCATCAATGTCTTCCAGTTTTTCTTCTTCATCATCCATGTCAGGAAACAAGTACTACGGTAATGGATTTGGCCAAAAGTCATCATTGATGACCTAACTCATCTGCACCAGTGTCAGAGCAGTCAGTGAACCAGGTAGAGAAGCTCTCTGGCTCCTCATACTACTTCTTCCTGATTTGTTCTGTGTTTGATTTGAACACAGGTTTCTATTTGATTTCAGTGGACTTTGAAGATGGGTCTCCACTCTCATTCAGATGGAATTCTTTGGAGAGAACTTTGTTTTAGAAGTAAGGGTTTTCATCAAATAAAAATCTATTCTGTAACCTGATTTAATATCTTCAAATTCTGTTGCTTTAACTTTTGTCAAATAACACAGCACCTCTTCATCCTCCTCCCCAAGCAGTGCAGACACTTGTGGATGGTTGACAAAGGTTGTTACCCCCTCATTTGGGATTTTGGTGATCAATTCTGACCTCTGGAAAAAATGGTTGGTGGAGTTTGTTACATTTCTGTTCTTTCAAAATCTCCTGACTGGTTTGTTCCTTAAGTCTTCTTTCTTCAAGCTCTGAGAGGTAGATGTCTCATCCCGTGGCGGAGCAGCGCAGGCTGTCTTTGTTTCTTCCTTAGTGGTTAGAGGGAAGACAGGCATTTGGGAGCCATATTATATACTGTGGGTAAAACCTAGAAGAAGCCATGAGAACTAGGGTTGCTCCCAGGTGACAGAGGTTTCCAGAGTGTCTATCATTTTACATTATTATCAGCAATCTATGAGTGATCCAGTTTCTTTACAATCCCTATGAATTTGGTGATGTCATTTTTTTGTCAGCCATTTTGAGAGGTGTCCAGTGATATCTCATGATAGCTTTAATTTGCATTTTACCCAATAGTTAATGATATTGAACTTATTTTCATGTACTTACTTGTCATTTGTATATACTCTTCAGTGAAATGTCTTTGACCCATTATCTAGTTGGACTGTTTCTTTTTTCACTGTTTACTTTTAGGAATTCTTTCTGTAGTCTAGATATCAATCCTTTGTTAGTTATGTGTTTTGCAAGTGTTTTCTCCATGCTTGTTTGTCTTATGTGGTCTTCTGTAGATTAAATGTCTGAATTTTGATGAAATTTGGTTTACCGATTTTTTTCATCATGGGTCATGCTTTTGGTGTTAGGTCTAAGAAATCATTGCCTAACCCAGATCCTCAAGATTTTCTCCTAATTTTTTTGTTTAGAGTTTTACATTTTGACAAAATATAGTAATAAGTCAGTGATCCACTTGATATTTTTTTATATAAAATATTAGCCCTAACTAGAAGTTTGTTTATTTACCTACTAATGTTTGCTTGATCTAGCACCATTTGTTGAAAAAGCTATCTTTCCTCCCTAAAATTGCTTTTACAACTTGGTCACCAAAAAACACAACTTGGACATATTTTTGTGAATCTATTTTTGAGTTTTATTTTATTGTCACGTTCATCTACTTGTCTATTTCACCAACAATACCACAAAATTCTTATTATTGCCGTACATAATAAGTCTTGAAATCAGGTGGACTGATTACTCCCACTTTAGCATTCTTTTCAAAATTGTTTTTTAGTTACGTTTCTTTGCCTCTCTAAATAAATTTTGGAATAATACTGTCTGTATACTTGACCCTCCATATCCACATCCTATATTCACAGATTGAACCAACTCCTGATCAAAAATACATACTATGTAGTTAGCTCTATGATATTGCATCTGTATTGAACATGTACAGACTTTCCACCTTGTCATTCCCTAAGCAATGAAGTATAATACGTATTTACATTGTATTAGGTATTGTAAGTAATCTAGATATGATTTAAAGTTTACAGGAAGATATGCATGGATTATAGACATCTATTATGCCATTTTATGTAAGAGAATTGAACATTCTCAGATTTCGGTACCCACAGGGGACCTGGAATCAATCCCCTGCAAATACCGAAAGATGACTATAGATATTTGATAGGGATTATATTAACCACTTGTACGTCAATGTAGGGAGAATTGTCATCTTTGTTATTGTTTAGTTTTCTAATCTATGAACACAGTGTGTCTCTCCATTTATTTAGATCTTCTTTGGTGTCTTTCATCAATTTCCTGTATATTCAGAATATGAATTCTGTACATTTTATTAGATTTACATCTGCATCTTTTTAAAAAGCAATTCTAACTGGTAGTAGATTTTTAGCTCTGTTTTTCATGTGAACATTGATAATATATACAATATAGAGAATGTCATTGATTTTTTGTATGTTTATCCTGTATTCTATGACCTTGCTTTTATTATCAGTTCTAGGACATTTTTGTAGATACCTCAGTATTTTTCTATCTAGGAAATCATGTCATCAGCAATAGGGACTAGCTTATTTTATTTACTTCTGTTTTGCATGCCTTCTATTTCCTTGTCTTGCCTTACTGCACTGCCTAGCCCTTCCAGCACTATGTTGAATAAGAGTGATGAGACTGGGCATACATGGTTTGCACACTGTAAGGGGAAAGCATTTATTTTTCACCATTAATTATGGCAGCTATAGTTTTTTTAGATGTAAATCAAGTTGAAGAAGTTCTCTCCTACTTCTATTTGTCTGATAGTTTTTTTACCATGGGTGAATATTAAGTTAAAATAAATGTAATTTGTCCTTTGCTTTTTCTGCATCTCTGATAATTTCTTTGCTTGAAGGTCAATTTTGCTTATATTAATATAGTCATCCCTGTTTTCCTTTGATTAATGTTTGCATGACATATTTTCTCCATGCTTTTACTTTCAACTTAATTTTAATGTATCAATGTATTTAAAGGAATTTCTTGCAGACAACATAGAGTTGGGTAATTTCTAAAAACAACTTCACCAATATGTATCTTCTAATTGAAGTACTCAGATCATTTATATTCAGTATAAATATTGACACACTGGAGCTTAAATCTGCCATTTTATTTCTTGATTTTTGTTAGTTCTATTTTTGATTTTTTTTCTTTCCCTTGCCTTGTAGGTTACTTGAACATTTTTTAGAATTTTATTTTCATTTATTTACATCATTTTAAGTTATATCTTGTTCATTGTTTAGTAGTTGCTTCATAACTTGTCAAAGTCCACTGGTGTCATCAGTTTACCAGTTTACATGTAGAGTAGGAATCCTTCATTCCTTTCTCCGTTTATCTTTCCTCATTTATAATTTTCTCGAAGATTTAAAACCACATCAGTGTTATATTTCCATTATCAAACACGATTTAGAAAACTTAAGAGGAGAGTTAAAGTCTATTGTTTTTGCTAATTTTTTTCTTATCATGATTTTCTTCCTTTGTGATATTCTAAGATCCCTTCTTTTGTTATTTCTTTTCTACTTAGAGACTTTGCTGTAGTCATTCTTTTAACTAGAATTTGATTTATCTTTCCAATGTAGGTAAAGTTTTACTTTTTCTTGCTACCTTTGTGATTGTTTTTGTCTTTCATTTTCAGTTTCAATTAAGATGTGTATTGGCATGAATTTCCAGTTTGGTGTTTTGTTCAGCTTCTAGAATTTGTATATTTCTATCTTTCACCAATTTGGTTAGGTAAAAAGTTGATGAAAAGTTCCAGCTATTCACTTAACCTTTCTTAATATCATTCGGAAAGGGTTGCTGGGGTGTTTTATTATTGACTTACAAGAGGAGAAGTCTAGCTTTCTCATTCATCCTTTGCTGGCATGCCTGAGGTACCATGAAATGGGAGTTTTCTGTCTTGCTCTGCTCTTATTTCCCTGATCTTTTGGCAACAGGGGCCAACATTTGTTGGGGTTATTTTGTCTTTGCCTATTGGCATTTCCCAGTTGCCAGTTTCTTCAGCTTCAAATCTGGAGTATGAGGCAAAAAGAAAACCCAAGGAACTTACCACTGATTCTTCCCTTGCATACCAAGATTGCTAGATGTTTATACTATCCTCGTTACCTTTCAGAGTCTTTTTTTGCTGATTTTACACATAATGTCCAGGGTTTTTAAACTGTACCAGCATGAATATTTAATATACTCCATATTCTTAAATTTAGAAGTCCCACATTGTTTTCATTTCTATCTATTTATAGAGGGTAACCTGGGGGCATTGGCAATATCTTAAAAATTTGAGTTAACCCATGCATTATCTCATTTTTTCTTACAGCAGTTCTATAATAGCTATAATGTCTTTTAAGTGAAAAATGAAGACTCAGAGAGATAAGCAAATTACCCAGGATATACAGCTAATAATTTTATACCAGAATTCTAACCCAATGGGAACCCATAAGATGTTCATAATCTCTGGCCTCTGGCCTATACCAGCACCTTAATTACCTTCACTAACTTTTACTAAATGCTCAAGTATATAATAGGAAGTTAGGTGTTGTGTGTGTGTGGTGCATGTGTGTGTGTGTGTGACTTTATGTATGTAAAGCGAATATCATCATGGTAAGGGGAGGACAGAACCAGCAGGTGAGAAAACGGAAATCCTGGGTTACAGAGGTGCCAGGAGAACCTGGGTCCACAAAGAATCCAAACAGGTCTTGAAATGAAAAGCATGTAGGATATATTTAAGGCATTTTTGTTTACTTAGAGCTAGAGCTTAGGGACAAGTCACCTTCCTCAGGCGAATTCTGATTCTGTATGATAAATGACAATGAGACTGTAAAGCTCTGTCTGTGAAATAGGGGGATTGCACAGTCTGGAAACCATTTAGCACTCTAAAATACAGAGCTACTTGCCCAGGCCACATCCAGAAATGTTTATAATCAAGGAAAGATTTCATGTACCCTGACTCCTGAATCAAAGATATTTCCACTATAAAAGGATAGACTCATGACTTCTTTTGTTGGTCAAGGGTAAAAGATATGAAAACTGTTAATTGGCCTGCATTAGTAGAAGAAAGTGTACTGCTCCCTATTAGTCACCCACATATCTCTTTTTAACTTAGAACAAAATGATTAAGTCTGATGACCTAGGCTCACTAGAATTAATTCCCTATGAGCAGGATGAAATCTGGGTCAAGATGAATTTCTTTAGATTAGTCATTCACCATTTTGCTTTTATAAGATTTCTTCCAGAATCCTTACAATGTTTCAAGGAAGTATGACTTTGGAATCTGTCCAGTCCTGCCCCACAGAGAGCTTGTTGTCTTTCAACATTTAAATGATCTGCATCAATTTACTTTTCCTGTTTCCTGATGAGTCCTACGAACCTCGGTCCCATGAACATTGATGTTGATTTGCCTAAGGTCAAAGGCTAAACACTGCCTAAGAAAACCAATTTCTAAGGCTCTTTGCTCTTTCAAACAGAGAGTAATGTTTGATTTCATGCTGCTTGCAGTCCTTTCACATGATTATCAGACTTATCACTGGCTCTAACAAGTCCAATGTCACTTGATAAAACATGTGCTGCTGATATTAATAAGGAGTTAGATCCTTTATTGTTGAATTAACCATTGTCATGAATCATTTTCAGTAATTTGATGGAAAACAAGCATTGTGTTGACAGGTGCAATCTTCTGGAATTTAAAAGTTTTATTTAAAAATTTTAATGATCTTGCTTCAGGGTAAAAGGAGCATTCTGTGTTGCTGCTCTTCTCCTGAGCAGGCTGATGAAATTCAAAGGGAAATATCACAAGGCAGAGTTCCTGCAGTATGGAGTTCCTCTGTATATAACACTGGAAGTTGTCACTTTTGTCTTAATCCTGTCCCAATGGAATAGGATATCTCCTCTCAGGAAGAAACTCAAGGAAGAGGAGAAAAATAGTTATGTGCTTGCCTAGTTGAGTAGGTAGAAATATTTCCCTTTATTTATGAAGATATCTTTTCAATTACAGCTACCTTCTCTAGCTTTGGACCTTCTCATCTCCTGAACACTACCAGCAGTGTCCTAGTCATTGTGTTCCGTATTGCTGTGCACTCAGGAAAAAAACAAAAAACAAAAAAAGTTGCCTTAAGAACGACTTTAAAGCAATGAAAAATATTCATTATTTATAATCAACTATTTAACACAATTATATTTTATAAATAATTTCAATAACTTATGACAATGAACAGGGCCCTTAATACTCATCTTTTTATGAAATGAGAAGTACATAGAAAGGAATTCTGTTGTACAGCAGAGTATAACGTTGTCTTAAGATAAAATACGTATATGATTGCATAGTGAGCTGAACTGACCTCTTAGTTTTACTTTTCCTGTTAAAAATATTTTCTTAATATATTTCTAGTAAGGTAACATAGATTTACACATTCAAGTTTCAAGTGGACAGCACTATAATTTGATATCTGTATTCTCTATATTATGATCACCACCAAAACTTTGGTTTCCATCCATCACCATACACATCCCCTTTACCCATTTCACCCACCCCTCAAAACCATTTCACCTCTGGTAACCACCAATATGTTCTCTGTCTATAAGTCAACTGTAAGAAAAATAATAACATCTTGCTATTCATGACAGCATGGTTATACCTTGAGGGGATTATGCCAAGTTAACTAAATCAGAAGGAGAAAGAGATATTAGCTGATTTTATTCAAAATTGAGTATAAAGAAACAAAGTAAAGCAAATGAACAAACAAAACAAACTCAGTTACAGAAAGCAAGTGGCTTCTTGTTTTAATGAAATACTATTTCACTTGGAAGAATGACTGATAGACAAACTATGGTTATCCAGATAAGGGTATTTTCTCAAAATGGTCCAAGTAAGCCTGTCCTTTCAAGGGAAACAATTGATAGCATGTATTGCCAGTGATAAAACTTTGAACTTTCAAGCAAAATATTAGAAACTCATATCTTCTACCATGAATTTGAGAGCTTTCCAATATTTAAAGACTTTTAGGATGAGATTGCTGGTGATATTCACAAATGGAAGTTTTATATATTATATAAGGAAATATATTAATGTTTCTAAGATATGCTTAACTCAGTAAATTGATATTTTCCAAATGGCCAATACAAGTTGTTAAAAAATCTTGGGTGGTAACAGATCTATTCAAAATGCAAAACAGACCAGTAGATTTTAATATAACAGAGTATGGAAGTTTCATTGATACGACTCTGATTCCACATTGTACAATTAAACCTTGTTGAGTCCTCCCTTTTTCAATTACATGTCTTTACGAGACCAGTTTTCTTCATATACTGTAACCAAAACAACCAATTGAATGTAGAACCAGATATGAGAATCCAGCTATATTTTACTAAGCCAGACATTAAAGGGATTGCAAAATGTTAAAAAAAAAAAAAAAAAAAAAAAACTACTCTTTTTATAAGTGTGTTTTTTCTTAAAAACAGTGATTTTCATAATCATATTATTTATGTTAACTTGTAGTACTTTTGTTAATGTTTTTAAATAAATTAATGAATATTTAAATTTTTCTATTTTGATTTCTAAACATAACCTAAATATCATTTATATGAAGTTTTTGGAGGTCCTCAATAATTTTAAGTCTGTAAAGAGATCCTGAGATCAGAAGTTTGAGAGCCACTGTTCTAGGTCTTCTCTTTGGAACTTTTTTCCTTACTAAACATTAGAGGGAAATAATTTAATTATATTTGGGAGACTATTTGGGATTTTTAATCCCATTTTTCCCCTTACTTGTGGCAGTAGGCAAGCTATTGTTTGTCTGCTTTCCAAGCAAAGGACTAGAATTAGGACATAATTTCCATGACCTTCGTCTGAAGACCTGCAACAGTGGGATTGGCACACATCAAGTGCAGGAGAGGCCTGCACAGAGACTTAACACATTTGCCTCGTTGGTGTAATCTTCCTGACTTCATACTATGAATCTGCTAAATAAATATCTGAATGCAATAAAAAAGATATTTAGCACCTATTGGGTAGAAATCACTGTAATTTTAAGACTACATGTCAAGTAAGATATGGCCCGAATCACACGCTCTATTGAGAGAGCTCACTAATGATAGCAAACTTGGATACAGTGCCAGACACTATTCTAAATGCTTTCCTTTGGTATTTTCTGATTTAATCCTCACAACTGTTTTAGAATAATCCTCATCTATCAGAGGAGAAAGCTGAGATTTAGGAAAGGGTCATGTTTAGTTTGTTGTTGTTTTTGCATAACTTTGTGATCAACTGCAGAGCCGGAAGAAGAACCCAAGTATATTTCATGTCAAAGTCCGACTTTTTAATTATCTTGCATGAGGATGGTTCTGGAAAGGCTCTAACTGAGCTCAGAGGTGAAGGAAGACACTTACTATAAAGGGAAAACCTGACATAGAACTAGACCTAAAGGGATCTTAGATCTTCTGGGGGATGTTTTCTAGGCAGGGGTTGGGGGGTGAGGGTGGGGACTCATTCCTTGCAGAGGTCACCACTTGAAGAGAGACCCCTTCATCTAGAATATTGTGATTTGACATCGTACAGACACATAGAACAACTTAAGGGAAAGCATTAAAAAGGAGGTTGAAGGTTAGACTTTGTTCAAGGAGGGTGGCAGCCTTAAAGGATATGCAAAGGGAAATGGCATGCTCCCGGTCCTTAGGGAGAGCACGTGCACACCTGTAAGTCTGCTTTTGCTTAGCAACTGAGAGCTCAAGGACCGTCACTTTTCTCTGGAGGAGTTCCTAATGATTTCATTTGCAATGGGCCAGAACTTTTGCCCAGTTGGCACTAGGGCGTTATGTGTGGCTTTGTTTTGATAAACCTTGGCCATGACTCCCTCACATGAAGCAGGGTTGTTGAGTCCCTTTGCAGCAGAAAGCTCCCTGCCAACTGCCAAACCAAGTTCTCAAAGACAAGCCTTCTTTCTGCCCTGACCTCCTTCTCTCTTGCTTTCATCCTTCAAGTGGTGGGTGTTAAGCTATTGAAATCCCCTTTGAATGCTTGCAGGAAGTTGGTTTTTAACTAGGCAGGTCTCTAGAAAGCTCTAGAAGGGACAGAAACCTAGAAACAGGAAATCTGTGGCCCTGGCCTGCAAACACTCAGGCTGTCACCCTTACCTCCCCAGAGAGAGGCAAGAACTTCATTTGGAATTCTGGCAGGTTGCTGAGTGAGATGCAACAATTTTTCAACCTCCCAAAGTGCTCATATGACTTACTGATAATACTGGGTTGGCTTACAATGATAAAAGTCACATGATTCCCTCGGGTGGAGTAATGGTTAGGTCCACTGCCTCTGGCCAATCACAATCCACATGCATCCCAAGGACCAGGGATCACATTCCTGGCAGGGGGAGGGGGAGCAACAGAGATGTACAGTTTAAATGAAAATGCTTCTTCCTCTCTGTTCCCGCCTGCCTGTGCCTTTAAAGCAACAGCAAAAAAAGTCACATGAAAGTATAATGTTTGAAAAGAAAGAAAAAGGAATCAGAATTAAATTCTTCAAAAATCTGAAAGTTAATATGCAGGCACTCCTGCTATTTTTTGTGGGGACTAGGGAGAAGTGAGGGTGAAGCACTGTTTCAAACATAAATCATTGGAAAAACTCACAATTTTAGAAAGTTTTGTCGTGCAGATTCCACATGCACACATTGGGTTATAAAAGTCCCAACTAGGTACAATGGAACTTATTACTGGGGGAGTTGGGGTATGTGAAATCAGTAACCGTACAATTTTTTGACTACCTTCAAGCATCATTCTTATCTTATGTTTTCTTAGGTATTAAGAGTTGTATTCGACAGTTGAAGGAAGCTAACCAAAAAGTAAAACAATTTCTCCCCCAGATAGGGATAATTGAAGCAGAGTAACAAGAAGAAAGTTCTTAGCTCTTGTATGAGAAGACAGCATCTTCTCCCTGATGACAAAAGCCTAAGATATGCGAAGGGAGAAGACATGCCAGGAAAAGCAACAGGAAATTCTGAAGTAATTACAAACCACATGACATAAGCAAAAGACATCCATTTAGGATGAATTTATTTTTGGAGACATTGACTTGAACTCAAACAATCTGGATCCTTTGAAAGCAGTTGTCTTAATTGAAAAGTTTTTCTTTTTCATCCAATCTTTTCATATCCATTTAGAACACATGTACCCATTGCATGTCCTTCTCATTAAGTAGTTTTTGATTAGGTTGTCAATTGGCAATTACTGGCTTCCATTTCTCCCAGTGTAATGTTAATGATGGCAAGCACAAATGATTTTCAAGTTTAAACTGAACTTTTCCAAGGAATTTTAATCTTTTTTTGCCTTTTACAGAAACTTTTAGTAAAGATGACATAGACAAACAATAAAGATTGCTTAATTTTTTTAAATTACTGTGGCATTGAGTAAACATGCCTTTATTTTGATTTTGGTTTTTAGCACAAAGCTGGTTGGCAGATGACTGATTGGGAAATCTTGGCAGATGTCATGAATGTGGCAACTCGAGAAAACAAAGCTGACACAAGAAAGGCCTGGTGATGTAAGAGACACTTCTATCTATTGGTCTGGACTGGTGTGTTCAATAGAAGTTGCCAGCCGTGTGGCAAGCAGAAATCATGTTAAGGAGAGTGAAAATCAGAATAAGAGCAAAGAATGGGAATATCTGGGATCCTTCCAGAGCAAAATTAGAAGTGATGGCTTTTTCTAATGACTGTTTATATACTATATCACTATGAACATTTTCTGGTCCCTGGTCTTGGTATGTTGTTCACTGATCAGAACTTTGTCTATAACCATCCATTTATTCAGAATCCTCCAGTCTCCTTGCTTTGGCATAAAGTTCAGCTGCCTTGGTCTGCACAATTGGGTCAGTGTTCACACTCTTTGAGCATTATTCAATGCTGAGTATTGAAGGATGAGCAAAATCGCATTAGGAAAGATGGTTAAGGAAGAAGGGAATCTGGGAATGGGAAAAAATATAGAAACTTGGAAGAGCAAGGTGCATTTGGAGAATGGTAATTTAAACAGAGTGACTGGAAGGTAAGATGCATGGAGAGAAGAATTCTCAAAGAGAGGTAGAATCATATGATACAGGGTCTTGTGACCAAGATTGAGTTTTATTTTTATTACCGTTATGATAACCAGCAATATTATTTGCAAGGAAAGGTATTGTAATAAATACTGGGTCATAGAAAGAGAACTAGCAGAATATTGATAATCAGATTGAAATTGCCAGAAAGGGCCAGTTAACTGCCAGACACTCAACCCCTATAACTCCACATAAACATTATACATTTGTTTGACATTACAGATATTACCAAATGGTCCAAAACATCATGGTGAAAATATTTAGACAATTGGCAACCTTCTCTTTCTCTATATGTTATTTCCAAAGGAGATAATCTTCTATTCTCTCTTCCATCCAAATTATTCCTTGTCTTAGAAAAAAATGCTAAAAATGTTTGGGAAAATGCACTCCACCCGTGTTTTTTGGAACAGTTGGTTTCTTAGTCCCTTATAGGAGCCAAATTTTAATCCACAGGAATTTTTTTAGAAAAGAGATATTGCCAAAATATTCTTTCTTTGTAAATCTGGTGGGAATCTATGGTAGGTGAATGTAAGTTCTAGTCATAGAATGTAAGAGAGGAAGAAGACTATTAACCACATTAAATATGAAATCTAAAAAGTCACTTATAAAGTTCTGAGTCTTTGTTAGTCCCTGCTGAAAATTCACAACTAGGTGAAAATGCATGAGGACTTCAGAGTTTACACAATATTCCATCAGGTGCTTATCTATGGATGGAGATTCTTTAAGAACTTTCTATAAACATTTTTGAACACCATGTGGGGCATATATATGTGTATAAAGCAATCAATATACTGGGGAACAGACACAGTCCTGCCTTCATGGAGCTTACATGTAACTTAAATAAGCAATTATGTAATTTGACATAGTAATACAGGGTGAAATTGCTTTGAGGAGGAAGTACAAGGTGTTGTAAGACCATACAGAGTAAATTTGGAGGGCAGGGAACACATTCTTAAAGGAATTAGAACTAAGCTGACACCTAAACTAAACTATAAGTAGGACCTAGTCCAGGAAAACAGGTGTCCAGGAAGGAGGAGACGGTTGCTGGTATGAGCAGAGTTGTAGGCAAAGACGCCGAGTGAAGAGGTAGATCATGCATTCAGGAAACCAAGTAGTGCATGCTATCTGATATATATATATGTATGTATATATGTATGTATATATATATATATATATATATACATACATATATATACTGTGTACAGATCGCAGGTGCTAGGATAGAGCATGCGGCTGAAGAGTCCGATAGGGGCTCAGTGCCACTGTCTTGTAATACTCCTAACACTCCTAAAGAATAAGGGATTTGCCCCTAGGGCTAAAGAACCATTGACTGCTTAAAGCAGAGTAATCATCTTAATTGTATTTGAATCTCAGAAAAATCACTCATTCTATAAAATGGAGAATGGATTGGTGGATGTGGGCCAGTTGGAGGCAGGAGGGTATGATAATCCTCAGGAGAGGCGATGGAAGACGAAGCAAGAAGAGTGGAAATGGACACAAACAAGCAGGAATGTATTTGAGAGGTAATTTACAAGAGAGTCTAGACGTTGTAATTATTGTTGAGAATGGGTGAAGGGGGAGCAAAGGCTAATTCTAGATTTTAGCTGGACTAGTAGTTAACATTATTTACTGAGAGAGGGCACTGATACAAAGAGAAGATGATGAGGTCAAGACAAAGGAGTTCAGGTTTGTTCCTACTGAAGTAATATGTCTGGCAGACATGCGAACAGAAAAATCTCATGGGTAATGTGATATATGGACCTTGGTCTCTGATTGAATTTGAGAGTGATAGGCTTATTGATGGCTTTGAAGGAAATACATGGAAGTAATGCTTAAGTCTTCTTAGTGGCAGAACTCCTAGGTATTCATTAGTACCAGCTAAAATGAGGACTGTCCAATTTCTGAATCCCTTTTATCATAGCCCTGTAATGCACAAAAGTCTTTTCTATTGCATATCTAGCCTCCTAAATGCATTCACGTCATTCATCACACATAGAATCCCCTTACTCCTTTCAAAGAAATCACAGATTTTGAATCAATTACCTGAATTCCCTTGAAGCCTACCTTGATGGAATCTTTCTTCCTCTTTAATTTTGGTCTGAAGAAAGCTATGCAAATTGTGTGACACTATTGACCCATATAAAAGCATGAAAGGAAAATCCAAAAAGAGCAAAAATCAGGACATTTGGTTTCAGGCAAAATAGCTGAGTTATGTTTTATGGGGAATTATTTGGGTCATCTGATATTTAATTTAAACTGTATGCTTCCGACTCGCTTTTTAATTAATTCATCTTCTAGCCTGCCCTGACACAGCCAGAACTTATTTAGAATCCCTTGTTCCCAAAGATCAAATTGCTTTTCTAAAGTACATTTGGTTTCTAAAACTTGGCATCTTTGAGCTTCTGGTGCCAATACAAAGAGCACATACATATTCCAACAATCCCTGGATTGTTGTTAGTGAGAGGCATCGGTTCCTGGACTTTGAGAGGAAGGGCACAGCACAGTTCTACATAGGGGAAGTGATCCTGCTATTATTACTTTCAAGACATCTCTGGTTTGTCCATTCAGAAAGGCACAAGTCAGGCTCTGTGGTTCATTCAAAGGAGGAAGCTGTGAAAATGGGTCCCCTGGTGACACGTTGACTGCCAGCCCTTGCCTTGCATCCACCCTGCAGCAGACAGTTCCCAGCACCCCGTTTGTTAACCTTGACCTCTCTTATCACCATGGAAACACAGCACTGCCCAGGGAACTTCCTCTGTGATTATCATTTAGATTATAACAGAATAGAAAAGGAAAAAACCCGGAAAATTTCATTGCCCATTTCAAGTTTGTCATTGGGTCTTTTTCTTTACAACAAAGCACCTCCCCGCAATTTCTTTGTAACTTTGGTGTGGGAGTGAGAAGTGGGGGATGGCATGAGAAGGGGTGCAGGCCCAGAATGGCTGCAGCAGCTTAGCATGTTATCAGACTTCTACTCTGTGGAGCTTTCATGTTTGGGCAGTCGAGGCTCAGTGAAGTAGCTTAAAGTCCTTAGGACAAGGATGATATTCTTAACCTCGTTTGACAGCATTCAAGTTTTTACCTGTAGATTGCTAAGCAAACAGTTATCAATATTTTTCCACCACCCTTCTCAAGTTGGAATGAGAATTTGATTGCAATAAAAGGAGTTTAATTTCAGTTTACAGCGGGATCACTTTCAGAGGAGGTGAAAGGAAACCGTAGAGAGCTAGTCTAAGTTCATGAACAGCCTTGGGCAAATTCTAGTGTGTATGTGCACACCCCTTAAAGTTCTGTAGCTTTCCTCAGATTCTCATAAATTCTGGCAGCCTAAAAAGAATTTATTCAGATAAATTCTAAATACCAGATTTTCAAAAAAAAGCCAGAAGAGATTATGTTCTCTTTTTACTTCTCTTCTGGCTACAACTCTTCTTCTCTTTTTATTACTCCTCTTTCTCCTTCTTCCTCCTCCCCGTTTTTCTCTTCCTAAAGTGACAAAGCTGTATACTTCGAATTTTGCAATGGGTTAAGTTAAACAAGAGCGGAAGAATTCCAGAAGGGGAGCACAGTGAAGACAAAGAATGGGAATGCAGGTGGAAAATACTTGGACTCAGGGAAGATGATCAAGAAGTAGGCAAATGATTTCAGAAATGATTTGGTCATCTCTGAATGCCGGGGCCCTAGCAGCCCAGCAGTCAGGACCCGGTGTGCTTCTAGTATGTGGTTCCTAGACCACCTGTTGCCTTGGTCATTCTGTCTCCAGAGGTAGAGTAGATCAGCAGCTGGTCATCTAGTGTCCAGATTTACTGGAGGCGGAATGAAACCTGGGACTTCTGGAAGTTGATCCTGCCCCTATAGGAACAGAAAAGATGACCTGATCTAATAAGGCAGATACGTACTTTTGTCTGTGACGTTTGATCATGTGGCTGCCATTTGTTCTAAACCTGAAGCACACTGACTGATACAGAAAATATACCCAGTCTAAGTCTGAGCAGTGGCTTCCACACTGATGATTTTGGGCAAATTCCACAACCTCCTCAGCTCTCGTTTTTCTCATTTGCAAAATGGCTACCACAATGCTTATTTCAGGGGACGGTTACAAGAATTAAATAGAGGCAAGAAATGTCTCTGATATGGAGACTAGCACACGGCAGTGACCCCCTACTCCCCGTCGACCAGCTCCTGGCTTTCTACTGACAACACACTGTGGTTCTGAGTATCAACAATGCTAAAGGGAGTGTTTCGTGCTGTTTGCTCTGCACTTACAATAAAAAATAATATGCAAGTCTCATTTACTCTTCATTTTTTGTTGAGCTTCTTAACAGGTCTAGCAACAAAATTGGTATCAGTTCACCCACAGTGGAGAAACCCATACAGGCAAGTCCAGATCTCTGAGGTGTTCAGCCCTTGCCTGGGAAGCAGTCCACGTACAGTCAAGGACCTGGGTTCAAAGCCTGGGACCAGGGTTAACAACTAAAATGAATAACTAAATACATGAAAATTCTTTTTCCTTCTCTTTTCCTTCCTGCCTGCTGCTTGCCTACTTCCCATTTAAAAAAAAAAAAGGAAAAACTAACTATAAATGCTTTTATGTCTTCAGCAAGACATAGGAAGAATCTCCCAGCATTTTCTGATTGCCAATTCCTTTTATAGTAAAATCTTGCGAAACCCTTAAGAAGTTTAGAAGTTTAATGATTATTTTATTGTTCTTACATGGCATACATGAAAAAGATATCATATATATATATATATATATATATATACTTAGATCTATGTTATAAATGAAACTAGGCACTGAGACTATGAGTAATGATTATATTATTTATATTTGATAACTAAAATATTGCATTGCAAGAAACTATTATACTAATATTTCATTTTAATAGTCCAATAATTATTTTAGTAAAGATATTTCAAAAGTATTTTTATTTTATCAAGTAATATACACACCTATTTTCATTTAATTATATATAAAAAGTATGATTTATGGAAAAATAAGGGTTTTTTTTTTTTTAGTGGAAAGGTGCAGACAACAATGAAAGTCAGTAGGAAGGCAGGAAGAGAGAGAATGAAGGAGCATTTTTATTCATTTTTTGCTTAGTTGTTCATCCTGGTTGTTCCTCCAGAACCCCAGGACATGAACCCAGGATCTTGGAATGTATGTAGACTGCGCTCAGTCAGAGGTGGCCGACCTAATTGCTCCTCCACTAAGGCATGCCTGAAAAATAAGTTTCAGCAATACTTTTTATCCTATTTGACTTTGGGACCAAACATAGCTTAACATGGATTGGAGAGTAACTATACGTTCTTGAATCAATGTAACTTGATATTGGAAATTTCTCTTTTCAGCTTAAAAACTCAACTGGTCTCCTTTTTGGATATATGTAATTTTTAAGTTTTGTTCCTAAATTATAAGATGAGGGAAAAGGTTTCAAACTTTGATTAACAAGCACTCCTCCACAAATAACACACTGCAGCTGTGGATAGGCTTTATTCTCAGTATATGGAAAGTCAAACTGTATATAATCACAGCTATGTTTTACATTTTAAGCATCATTAACCTACTGGAAACATCTCAGTGTGTGACAGAAAACTTTGAATTTTTAAAAATATTTATTGAGGTAACTTTGGTTTACAAAATAGTATAGCCCATATGTCTAGGTTCACTTCATCGAATATCTGACAAGACACCACACCCACCACCACATGACCAAAAATCCTCCACCGCTGTCCGTTGGGTCCCCACTACCATTTGCTCTTCCTGCCCAACTCCCTTCCTTACAAGCAACCTCAGATCTATTGTCAATGTCCAAGGGTTGGTTTTTTGTATAGTCTATCCCACTGCTTTTTTTCTTTATATTCCACATGAGTGGGATTATCCATTATTTGTCTTTCTGCTTTTGACTTAATCACTTAGAATAATTCCCTCTAGTTCCATCTATGCTATTGCAAATGACATGATTTCATCTTTTTAGGACTGTGTAATATTCTATCATGTATATATACCACATCTTCTTAATCCATTCATCTGATGGTGGGCTCTTAAATAGTTTCCAATTCTTAGCTATTGTATTGTAAATGATGTTGCAATAAACACAAGGGTGCATATATCTCTGCGAATTTGTGTTTTGGTGGTAAATACTCAGAAATGCAAAGACAAGATCATTCAGAATTTCCATTCTCAATTTTTTGAGGAAGCTCTAAACTGCTTTCCATAAAGATTGCACCAACTTATACTCCCACCAATAGTGTAAAAGAGTTCCTTGTTCTCGGCATCCAATCTTTTGGATAATAGCCATTTTTACAAATGTGAGGTGATAGCTCATTATTGTTTTGCATTTCCCTAATAACAAGAGAGGAGGGACATCTTTTCATATGCTTGTTGGTCATCTATATATCTCCTTTGGAAAAATGTCTAATACATTCTTCTGCCCATTTTTAAAAATTGTGTTGTTTTTCTATTGCTGAGTTTCTTTATATATTTTGGATATTAAACTCTTGTCAAATGTATAGTGTACAAATATCTTCTCCCAGTCAGTAGGTTGTCCTTTTGTTTGGATAATAGTTTCTTCCTTTGTGAAGAACCTTTTTAGTTTGATGTGTTCCCACTTATTTATTTTTGTTTTTTTTTCTCTTGGAGTCGAGTCCCCGAAGACCTCTCTAAAATCAATATCATGACATGTGCTGCGTATGTTTTCCTCTAAGTATTTTATGGTTTCTAGCCTTACATCCAAGTCTCTAACTCATTTTGAATTATTTTTTGTGTAGCTATTAGAAAGTGGTCTAGAGTATTCTTTTGCATGTGGCTGTCCAATTTTCCCAACACCATGTGTTGAAAAGACGTTCCTTTCTCCATCCTATGTTCTTGGCATCTTTGTCATGAATTAACTGACTGTATGTGAGTCTGTTTCTGGTGATTAAGTTCTGTACACTGATCTGTATCTGTTTTTAGTCTAGTACCATACAGTTTGATCACTGTTGCTTTGAATATACCTCAAGATCTGGAAGTGTGATGCCTCCACTTCTGGAGAACTTTGAATGTTATTCATTGATCTAGCAGTAGCATCTTGACACAAATTAGCAGATTTATTAGTCTTTTTATGTTTCTCTTTAGCTTTTTATTTTTCGACAGCACACTTCTTTATAAACTAAATGTTACATGACTAGGTGTAAAACCATAGGTGATCGTATATGGGTCCAAAAATCAAAACTTTGGTGGCAGCTATAGGGGTTTGGTGTGTGAAGTGTCTGAGTTATTGTGTCATGGCAACCCTCATTTCTTTTCTAGTATTCCCTGCATGATCAGAGTCCCAGACAAAGGGGCAAGCAATGACATGACCTCTATCCTACCTCCCACAAACATCACCTACCCCTGGTATTACAAGCTCTGACTGGGAAAGTTGCTGTATAATGATATAAATGATATAACCTGACCAATTAAACAATGAAGTAATCAATTCTATTACATAATCACCATTAGATTGAAACACTTGAGGACAATAGTATCATTTCAGCAGGGTGAAAATAGAGTTCCATAGATCCCCTGACCACACTGGCCTGTAGATTGTCAGGTTGTAATCAAATCAATATTTTGGTCACAAAATGTTTTGATTCTAGGAGTTGAGAAAATTCAGCAGTATTTTCTATCATATAGGCAGTAGGTAATTCATAGCAGTTGTTTCAAATCATCTTTATTTTTCTCAAATCCCAGATCCAGCTGCCTTACTCTCAGAAGATGGCTTCTTTGCCTTCACTCTATGGAGATCTTTGCTGAAATAAATGAACGCTCTGGTATCCAATCATTCCAAATCTCCATTCCCCGACTCAGCCTTCATTTCAGTTTCCCTCCCTGTCTAGATAACCACTGGCCTTGAACTCCTCTATTGATTCCTACTTTCTTTCATTCTTAAGTTTCTCCAAGTCTTGTGGGTGTCATTGTTAACCTAAGACAAGCTAGTTCTCCTTTATTTAAAATAATTCTCCACTTTGTTTCATTCTCAATGTAATAGCTGAGCTCTTTATTTCTCTTCATTGTCAGACTTGTTAAGTTCCCTCTCATTCATATGCTCTCTGTCCATCCCTGAAAATCATTAAAATTTAGTTTCTTTTTCCAACACTAACCCAGAGTCACCAACAACTTCCTGAAGGCATCATTCAATGGCCTTTTCCACATCAGCACCATTAACCCAGGCTCCCTTGCCATCCTCTTCCCTGGCTTCAATGACGCTGCTCAGTAGTCGTTCTTCTACTTGTCCTCCTGTCTCTTCCTCCCCCCCTCCATCTCACACACCCAGAAATTTCATCTACATTATTACTATTGCCAAGTACAAGTTCTAGGCATAAAACTAAAAATTTGAATTCTCCTCCTTATGACTTACCTTGAGCACAGGCTCAACACGTTTGCCTGCCTCCCTTCCTCTTTCCTGCCCCTGGGTCTGAAACTTCAATGTCCGTTTTAACATTTTCCTGATCGCTCACTCAGCACATTCAAGTTCATTTCTAAACCTATTGCTGGTTCAAACTCTACAATCCTCTTTCCGTTTTTCTCTCTACTCTTCAGTCCTCTACTGCCCACTGCTGTCCCTAGAGATCAAGATCTCACTACTTCTTAACTGAGGAAATTCATTCCTCAATTGGTTCCTTCACAGCCCTGCCCAACTTAGTTTTCTGTTATTACCTATATGATGATCTCATAAAAATACCTATCCTGAATTGCTAAAAATTTGAGTGTAATCTTCCAAAAACTATCTCTTGCTTTGCATTTTTGCCAATGCTTTCCCCCTGTCTGGAGTCTCCTTTCTTCCTTCTTTAAGTCTTAGTTATCCCATATTAAATGCCAGTTCCTCCTTAAGCTCTTCCTAGTTTCCTCCATTGAAATACCAACCCTTCCTCTATTAAATTCCTCCTTCCTTTGTTTCTACCTCATTCATGTCCTTATACTGTGCCTCATAATGCAATCAGAGGGATCACTTCCACAGATGTTTCAGTACAACTAGATAAAACATGTCTGCATTCAACTGACACCTTCCAGGCTACTTTGTTATAATTGACATCTCCACAGTTACTCCTTTTCTATTGGTAATAGTGTTTCTCTCTTGCTTTAGGAACCATCTCTGCCCTATTTCATCTATTTTTCTGTGGGGTTGTTACTGTCTTTCCCAGCCAAGAAATAGACATAACTGTTGAAAATACTTTCCTTCCTTCATTGTATGCTCTTGGTTCCTCTCTCATAAACTGACTGGCCATATATGTATAAGTTTATTTCTGGAGAATAAACTTAACTCCTCCACTGATCTGTATCCCTGTTTTTTTTATTCCAGTACCATACCGGTTTGATTGCTATTGCTTTGTAGTATAGTTCAAAGTCTGGGAGTATGACACCTCCACTTTTGTTCTTTTTTCTCATGATTGTTTTGAGTACTTGAGGCCTTTTGTGATTCCACACAAATTAAAAATTTTTTTTTGTTCTGTTTCCTTGAAAAATACCAATGGAATTTAGACATTGATTGTACTATACTGTATATTGACTGAGGTAAAACGACCATTTTAACAATATTAATTCGTAATTCTTCTCAACTATGAGCATGGAATATCATTCCATCTCTTTGTATCTTCTTCTGTTTCTTTTAATAATGTCTTGTAGTTTTCATCGTACAGTTTATATAGCTAATATCTGCCTAAACTTTTCACATATTCACTAGTTTTATTATTCTTCTTCCCAGCATTTAACTTTCATCCTTCTGGTTTTATTTCTTCTTCCTGAGGTTCAGTTTTTAGAAGTAAGAAAATCTTGATTTGGTAAACTTGTATTTTTCTTCACAAGAAAATATCTTTATCTTTTTTCTTAAATAATAATTCAGTACATAGTTACTTATTAACAGCTCGTTGAAGATATATTTTGTATCTATTATAATGGGCTTATAGATATTGAATTTGATTCCCATGTTCATTGACTCCAATTCAAAATAAGCATTTAAAAATATCAATTAACTATTGCCTACATTTTCATGTAATTAAAATGTATGTTTAAAGTAAAATTCAGCATGCCCTGGTGTCTTAACAGTTAAGTTCATTGGATGCAGTCCACACACATCCCGGGGACCCAGGTTCATGATATAGGGCAGAGTAGTGGAGAAGAACCAAGATGAACAACTAAATAAAAAATAAGTAAAATGCCTCTTCCTCCTCTCTTTCTGCCTGTCTCTGCTTTCCTTCATTCCTTTATAGAACTCAGACTCATCTACCATTCCACTCTCCTCTTCCCATAGGTCTCCATTTTTCTCATAGCTCATTCTTTTTTTAAAAAAAATTCAAATAAAATTTTAATTTATAACTTCAGAAAAAAAAAGACTGAATTGACTATTGAAATTTGGGAGAGTCTTTTTGGAAGTATTTCAGATTTAGTTATAGAGACACAGATTTGTATACACTTAAGAGGAATATAACTCTTCCTATATAAAATAAGACCTCTTCCTTGAAATTCCCAATCTTAGCAAAAAAAGAGTTTGTGACACTATTCTAGGACTCTAAATGTCAGCTCCAAAATACTTAATATGAAGCAACTGGTTGAATGTTAAGATGTGTACTAATAAACCAACAAATGTAATAAATCTTCAACAAGTGCTTGCAATAAACAGAAAATTAATTATGTAGGTAAACATAAGTTTAAAACTCAAATAATATCTTTATATACTTTCCATTTTTTCATATTTTTTTTTCATTATGCCAGTGGATAGAAATTCACTCTGATTTTCTCTTCGCAAATGTTCTTGTGCTGAATTAACTATAACTGTCAAATAAATAAAACACTGAAAAATATGTATTTAATTTATTCATCCAGATGACTTCTTCTTAAAGGGAAATGGACATGTTGCCAGTGGTTTATGGAGTAAAGCCCAGTTTAGATGTTACTTTAAGGTTTCTTTCCTTCCTTCCTGCTTTACTTTCTTCCTTCCTCCCTCCCTCCAGCACCCACCCCCGCTTCTCTCTTTTTCTTTGTTGTCTTTGAGAAGTAGATATGATCCACCTTTTTCTTAAAAACACAAAACAACAAACCTTTGTGCATATTGGGTTGGTTGATTTTTTTCATTTTACTTTAATTTAATAAAACTATTTTATACCTGCTAAAATACTAATTTTAGTAGCTAATATACAGAAGAACACAGCATTAAGATGTTTAGGTAAAAAATGGAGGAAACGACTTGACATCACAAAGTGTGTCAATCACATAGCAAGTTGAACTGCATGATAATTAAGAAAGGAGACTCCTGCTCTTTCATTCCCTGTATTTATTCATCTCTGGGACTTCCATCAGGCAAGCTCATAGATCCATTTCTTGATTCATTTTCCCTCTTTATGTTCATGGTCAGTATTTTGGTCAAGATCATGTTTATTACTCACTTGAACTCAAGTTTTCTACCTCATAACTCAGTCTCCACATTGTTGTCAGGATAACTGAAAATATACCTAAATCACTCTGGTGGGACTTAAAACCTTATTTGTTTTTCTATCCCTAGAGTGTCTGTCACATAGTAGTTGCTAAATAAATGTGGTTTTAGTGAGACGAAAATAAAAAAATGAGAAATAATGGGAGATCAGTATATTAATCCATTTGATAATAGCTTAAACTTGTAGTATGCGACCAGCAATGTGCTTGGTATTTAGAGTGAGGGATTAAATATATAGTCTCGGGTAGTTTTTCAGTCCCCTTTATTCAGTCTAAGCCATTATGGATATTGCGCTAAATGTTTGACTGAAATGATCTCATTTAGGCTCCACAGCCATACCCAATGAGCTAGTGACCCAACAGGATTAATAATAACGGCCATTTTGCTCAAAAGACAGCTGAGCATGATGAGATTAAACAATAAGGATGGTACCAGCATTAGAATTTAGAATTCAGATCTCCTTCCTAATTCAAATCTATAATATATGCAGTCATTTGGAGAAGAAACCAGTGATTCCTGAGGTGATTTGGAAAAACAAAACAGAGATAATCGTTAAATATCTAAGTGCATAGAACTGACTTCCAAAGTCAGGCCTGGCTGGTGTCTGCACTGAATTTTGCAGAATTCCTGCTTACCAAGATGGAGATTTTTTTTTTCCCATACCCCTCAACTCTCTGCCTAAAGCATATTGACCAGGTTTGTTCTTACTCCACAATTTTCAGCCCAGAAATTTATCCAACTACATATCTTCCATATTCTTTCATTCTTTAAGTATCTAGTTTTAATATCCTTATTTCTTTGTTTCCCCTCAAAAATGTTTGATATTCTTTCACTGTTCTTTTTTATGTTTTAACAGTCATAATCCTTAACACATTTGAATTATTTTTATTCTTTGAAATTTGTTACTATCACTTAATTGAACTTATAAAGGTATTTTTATTTTCCACTTCTTAATTTTTCCGTTTGCTTCATTTTTCCCTCTTTTCAACCATGTCCCCAAGTTCATTTAATTTTATTTTTTTAATAAAGTCAATTAATTGAAGTGGTTAAATTGTGTATCTTTATAAGACTTTCATATCATCTCTTGAATGCATAAGGAAAGAGGTCCTCGTGGTGCAGAGATCCAGAACATGCTTCAGGAGATGTCCATGGTGAGACAACTCACAAGGCAGGGATGAGTGTGAGCAAGCAGCCTGGGCTTTGTGTGTGAAGCCAGGATTTGTTGAGTTCTGAGAGGTGTCTAAGGAAGCCCATCTTGACTCTCAGTTCTTTCACTAGCTGCCCTTGTGACCTTTGACAGATCTTTTTTTTTTTTTTTTTTTTCTCCTCTCAGCAGTAGCAAAAAGGGACTGAAATAAATCATTTCCAAATGGGCCCATCCAGCTCTAAGATGTGTGTCCTGTAATTCCGAGGGTGGTAGATTAACAGAACAAAGCAAAACACTCTGACAGAGCCACATTTAAATGGCATATCAAATTATCAAAATATAGCTTTTTATTAGTACTGATCTCAAAAGAAATCCCTTATGTACTCCCTACCCTAGGCCATGCCCTATTTCTTACTCAGTCCATCAAAATGTCCCTGGCATCAAAGCAGCAATGTCAAAATAGTATGAGTCCTTTGGAGAATGCCAAGGCTTTTAGATCTATGGAATTGAATTTGGAATCCAGACTCAATTGCTTATTTATCACTTAGCTGTGTGGTCTTGAGAATAAGATTTTTTCAGCCTTAATTTCCTCAGCTGTAAAAGTAAATTGTATTCTGATGCTGAAGATACTAATTTTAGAAATTAAGCTTGTCAAGAGCCAATCAATGCCCCACTGCCTGTAGAAAGGAAAGCTTAAGGGATAACCGGTGCTGTCAGAAAAACTTCCTAAAAGCAAATCTGCTGTATTTCACTACAAAGTTTTGAAACCACAATTTGTAGATTGGGAGAGTCTTTATTTTCAGAAAGGTATGGTCTCACAGTCTGGAAATAGATCAAGGGCTCAAGCAGGAAGGGAAAACAGAGATGAGACATTCAGACGATCTGAACACACACTGAACAACTCACTGAATGTACAAAGCGTAGGGAATGTTTATAAAAACAACCCCCCACCCCCATCTCACTCCTTCCTATCCCAGAATAAGAGCTCTTGTTTCTGAGTCAGAGCTGAATATCAGCATTCACAGTTGTATTGCTCACCAGGGGCATGTATGATGTAACACCACCTCTCGAGCTCTGTGGCATCTTGACCTTGTCTGACTTAGAAAAATTTCAGTAAGGCTCATTTGTGGCTTTAAATAGTGACGGAATTGGCTACAAGATCCAAAGATGAAGTATATGATGCTCCAACAGGAAGTTTTGGAACACTTGGTGAATTTCTTGAGAAACAAGATAATTTTTTAACATTGGAATGTCTGGTTACTGAATTCCTGAGGGAAAGTAGAGAAAATGAGCATCTAGATATGTATGTGGGTGGAGATGGGTAAAAACTAGCTGTCTGATATTAATAATGATGCTGGTGGATGAATATGATGGTTTCTTGAAACTCACAGGAAAAAGAATGAATTCAGATTCTAGAAAATTGTATCCATATTCTTTCTCCTGGTTTTGATATGTTCCTCTACCCTCAAGAGAAAGCTTTACCTGGATAATTAACCCACTTTGAATTTTCATTCTTTTGGAAATGTAAATGGGCACCTATAATGAAACATAAGCCAGTCTAAGACACAACCATTACTGGGTTGAGCCAACAGTCTTATAAGGATAAAAAGTTGTAATGGGATCATGGTATAATCCAGCATGTTGGGTGCCATTATAGAGAATCGGCAAATGCAATCGATCACACAGAATGGATCAACCAAATGTAATAATTATGAAAAAACCTTTTTAGAAGTTAGAATTCATTTAGTTTCTTAAATTGAGAATGATTTAATGCTACTACAAAGTTTATAGTTATCTGCATAACACAATGTACGTTTCAATGATATCACTAGCCTGGTACTTGAACTTTATTTTCCATTAATAGAAAAAGTATTGTTTTGTTTTAATAATAATGAAACTAGTAATTGACATGATATTTTGCTTTGGAGAAAGAGTTTATATCTAGGTATGTTTATATATTAGTAGTGAGTATATAGGAGCAGAACAGCTCTATGGGAGGTGGACGTGGGAGAGGGAAGTGGCATTTGATGAGTTCTACTTTGACAGATTGCATTTGAGTTGCCTACAAAACAATCGGGAGGATCTGTACCTAGTAACCAGTTGAGTTCTTGAGTTTGGGGTCTATTTGTAGGTTAAAGAGAAAAAATAATGAGGAACAGTTTTAAGACAAAGATGGGATTGCTGGATTTGAATGATCCTAGAAGTAATAGTCTGTGAGGGGAGGACCAGGAGGAAAGAGAGGTGGGTGATCTTTTCTCTGAGACAGGAATGAAAAGGAAAGAATTGTGTTATCACTAGTCTAAAAATGGAGTCAATAAAGCCAAGAGATTTCCCTGTGCAGCCGAATGCCATAGTACCTCTGAGTCAAGACTCTGTAGAAAGAGGCGGCCAGGATCGAATCTTGTCAACATCTGTGAAACATTTGGTAGGTCTTATTTTCAACATCTGCAAACTAGGACAGATAATATTTATTTCATATCCTGTGTGAGTATTAAATGACAGATGGAACATTCTTGATAGAGGATAAATGTCCAATATTAGCTATTAATAATACGTTAGCAAATGGCTAATAGAAGCTAGCCACTAGGCCTTTGGCATTCCACCAGCCTATGCTGTCTGAATTTCCATGGAAACACTGGGATTGATAATGTATTAGGCAGCATCACAGAAAACAAGAGAATGAAGAAGTTGCAGGTCCCCATGAGCTTGTTGAAGAAATCAGTCACTCTGGGGATGACGCCAAGTAAATCCATATGGAAGATGATGGATTAGGAAAATAGGGTGGGATTGCAGTGAGGTTAAAATATTGGTGGTTAAGAGGAGAGAGTAAGGGAAAGAAATAGAAGGTTTGGAGGTTGTGGATAAAGGATCACTGCCAAAGGACAGAGACATGCTGAGGGCCATCAGAGAGCCAGCCCAGTGTGACTACTCCCCAGAACACAATGACCTGGAGATGTGGGGGGGAGGGGAGGGCGAGGGGAGCTGGCTGGCTAGGTAGGCTATACTTCTCAGAGAACTTCACCATACAGTGGAGGGTTCCACAGTGGGGACATGGGCTTTGGGAAAGCAGCCAAGTAGGACAGGTCAGATCTGACAGGAAAAGAAGTGAGGCTGAATTCCATATGAGGATGAAGCCACACAATCCTCAATGTAATCCCTTCCAAAAATAAACTAGATTATTGCACACCTCTCATGTTTGATTTCTTGTAAAGAAAAAAAAGGAGGTTAAAACCTATATGTCCCAAGTCAGAGGTTCTCTACTGAGACACACTTTAGAACATCTTAGGTGGTTTTTAAGACAATGTCTATGCATGGACCCCATCACAGGCCAACTAATTGAGAATTTCTGGGATTAAAGCTTATGCCACAGTGTTCTTGAGAAGTTCCTTCTGTAGCTGGGTTGCAAATCACCATCCTAAGAACTGCAAGAACAGATACCATGGAAGCCTTCAGAGACTGGAGGGAGGGAGGAAGACTCAGTTGCAAAATGATGCCAAAGTTCCCACCAAATTGGCATACATTTCTGAAGCCAGGACAGCTATTAAGTGTTTTATGTGAACTGTACAAATTTAAACTTACAGACAACTGTAATGTCCAGGCAGGCTGCAGAGGCAGAGTGGAGGTAATGGCCACTGACTGGGAACTAGAAAGCAGGACATTATGACAGCTAAGTGGAGGTTTCTTATCAGGGAGAAGTTCCCATGGGCTGTGTCCTTCCTCAGGCCCCTCCCTTCAACATTAAATCAGCTCAAAGCTGTATGAGTGTTCTATTGCTTAAAAATGGCTATAAATTTGACAGGTTTAAAAAACACATTTGTTACCTAACAGTTCCTGTGTCTGGGCACACAGCTTAGCTAGGTCTTCTGTTCAGGGTCTAACAAGACTGCAATCGAGGTATCAGCTTTGCTTGGAATCTTATCTGAGACCCTGGCTTCTCTTCTGAGCTGTCTGTGTTGGTAAAATTCAGTTTCTTATTAGTCAGACCCACCCAGGATAATCTCTCTTGATTAATAAGGGACCTTAATCACATCCCTAAAATCCCTTCATCTTTGCCAAACAGAATAACCTAACCATGACTGTAGGGAATTACATCCATTATAGTCACAGGTCCTACCGCACTCAAATGAAGGTGGTTCCCAGGGTGTGGCAAGCATCTTAGAGTCTGCCTACTACATAGCCACAGATATATTCATTCATTCAATAAGTGTTTTTTGAGCACCTACTATCTGACAAGAATTATTATGTTACATTTAAAGGCAATAAGTGCTTTTTTAAAAGTAGAGCAAATTAAACAGAATTTGGAATGCTAGGAGCTGGCATGAATGTAAAGTTGCTATTTTAAATAAGGTGGTAATTATTGGCTTCATGGAAGAGGTGCCATCTAAGCAAAGATTCTTTATAAAAACCTTGGCTTTCCATTTATCTATGCCCAGAATTCTTTGATGTTTCTCTCCACTTATTTTCCCCTTAACCCTTAATCTTTATTTTTTGTAGAAATAGTGAAGTGAATAAAATTCTAAATTGGATTTTATACATGTAAATTAAGACTCTGCAAATGAAAATGAGCTAGAAGGCAGAATCTTGTAAGCCAAAGGAAACCAAGGAAATCTTTAATGTTTCAAAGGGGCTCAAAATATAGAAATCTGTTATTCAAAAAGTAATCTAACTCTCTCATTTTATGGTCCCACCATGAATCAGTATGACTGGGCTTGTCTACAGCATAAGTAAGGTTCATAGACTCATTAGTTCTTAAGATGCATTCCAGACAACATAATGAAAACTGGTTATGTGCTGGGCTTTGCACTTAGCATGGAAATTTCAAAGGAGAATAAGATATGGTCTCCAATTTTGAAAAAGGTATAGGCGATTGGAACAAACAAATGTATGGATAATTTCAACTATGGCATCTTGTCTGCAGTATCAACAACCAGCTATTATGGAGAATGAGAGCACCCTCCCAAGGGGATCTTAGCAGAGCTGTTAAATCAAAACTTTTAATAATTTCTGGAAACACTTTCTTAAATGTGGCCTAACATGATTTTGACAAGTGCATAGTATTCTACAGATGAGGATGATCTGTTTGTCTACAAATGGCTCACTTGGTCTGAGGTAGGGGAGAGAAAATGGTAAACCATGTGACTTGATTGAAGCACACAGGAAGGAGGAGCAGTCACAGCATTAAATATTGATAAAGGTGTAGGGTATATCTAACTGACAAACACAACAGTACAACAGTGCCACTATTGGAAAGCTAGGAAAATATCAGCTTAGTACCACATAGATTTATACCTCACTCTTCCCTCAATCATGAAGACTGCCATGGCCTACAATGCTGCATAGACAGGGGTTAGGAGGCTCAAGTGTCTCTGTTTTGGTTAGTTAATGCTGGGGGAACAAGCCAGCTTACAACTTCATGATTGAAAACAATAGCCTTTTGTTTTACTCACAATTTTTTGAATGGGTTCACTTGTGGCAATGCTCAACTCGGCTTACCTGTCTAGCAGTCAACTGATGGGTCAGCTGGACTAGCTTTTTATTATTGCTTTGCTTGGGACAGCTAGGATGGCTATGTCTCCCATCCTAGGCCTTTTTGCAACCTGGCAAAAGGATTCTGAGAGCCTTAAGTAGACAGGTCCCTTTGCACAGTGTGTGTGTTACAATTGTTAGTGTCCCATTGGTTAAAAGCAAGTCACACATAGCAGGTAGGAAAGTCACTTCTATTTTTTTCATAGAGGGGGAGATGGAATCCAATAGACACTTCCTGGTTACTATTTATCGATTATATCTTTCTAGTGCTATCTTAGTCCCCTTTTTATTTTCTGCTTTGCATATTGGTTAAGTCTGTGATACATACTGATATAGAGAAGGGACTACAGTACAGATTTAAGAATTTGGGGAATCACAAACTTAGAATGACAAACATGGAATTTTTCATCTTCGTCATCTTTAAGGGTACAGTATTAAGTACATTCACATTGTGTAACCATCACCACCATTCACATCCAGAACTTTTTTATCTTCCCAAACTGAAATTCTGTCCCCGTTAATCACCGACTCCCCTGGCCCTTCCCTCAGCCCCTGGTAATCGCTATTCTACTCTTTGTTTCTAAGAATTGGATTACTCCAGGGACCATATATAAATGAATCATGTAGTATTTGTCTTTTTGTGATTGGTTTATTTCACTTAGTATAATGTCTTTAAGGTTTATTCATGTTATATCATGTGTCAGAATCTCTTTTTATGACTAAAATATTCCATTCCGTGTGTAGCCACATTTCATTTATCCATTTATTTGTTGATTGAATCATTATTAGTTATCTCTTGCTATAATACTGGATATGTTTCAAAAGCCATAAAACCTCAGTGGTTCACATTAATACAAGCATTTCTTTCTAATGAGTCTATGCATTGGCAAGGCAGGTCTGCATTTATGTGCTGGTTTAGACTGATCTCAGCTGGACTGTAATGAACCTGGGGTTGACAGGTGGGCTAGCTGGAGACTGACTGGTATGGGTTGCTTTCAGTTGGGACAACCCAGCTCTACTCATTCATATGGTCTCTTTTCTTCCCACAGCCTCAAGAGATTGTTCTTATACCACAGCAGGAGAACAAGAGAGAAATGCACAAAGCCACTTGAAACATTGGCCTCAGGAATGGCACAGTTATACTCGTGCTGCATTGTATTGGCCAAAACAATCTGTGTGTCTGGATGAGAGTCAAGGAGTCAGAAAGAGAGATTTGATCTCTTAATGGGAATTGCTGCAAAATGATATTAGGTAGGGTATGGACATGGGGAGTGGGTAGAAAAGAAGAGTCACTGTACAATCACTGAAACTATGGAAACCATCTCACTTGTATCCTGCACATAATCTTAGCTGCAAACCTAAAACAGAGAGGAACGTATTCGTTTTTGTTTTTTTTTTTACTATATTAATGGCATTGATGACTTTGATGCCTACAAATTAACTACTTATATAATAGCTTATTGACCTGGGTTAGTAGAGAAGTGACATTTCATCTCACTATTAAACAATCTGGTGACACATTTATTTTGTTTATTGTTCAAAAGTATAACACATAGGAAATATTCAAAATCTGGGCCAAAGAATGATTCATTTGGCATTCTTTAGGAGCAGACTGCTGGCAGGAAAGTGCACAAATTGTATTATACTGGACACAGGAATAAAACTACATGGTGCTAGCTCCTCAAAACTGTAAGTCTGAAGGAGGAGACCACTGTCTGTCCAACTAGAAAGTGGTTTCCCTGAACATCACTGCATGACCCTTACCCTGCAGAGAGTTTAAAAAGTCCTTCTCTTTAACATCCCCTTACCTGGTTCTCCACTAGCTCCTGTGAGGTTTGACAGTATAGGTTACTATATAAGTGATTATTTCACATGAAAATGCACCTCCATAAAGATCACAAGTCATTCTTGGACACCAGATATGGTTCATCCTTATCAATAGATAGGGTATTTGCTTTCAGGGAGATTCTTATCTGTGTTAGTTGTCAGAAGCATCGAACTGATGAAAACCAACAATGTAGATTGATTTTAGAATAAGATGAAGATTCCTATACTTAAGAGTCAGTGGTCCATGGAGCTAGGTGAGAGAGGCATTTCCTTAAAGAAATTCTGCATTAGCCAAAGGAATCTAGATTTTCAAGAAGAGAATAAATAAGAAATAATAAGAATAAATAAAAGATTCCCTTGACTCAAGAACATACTCCATGTTTTAAGAGACAATATACTCTATGTTGTACTCACCCATGAGTCCAGCCCACTGAGCTGTATCCACCAAACAGTAGGTGCCATTGGGTATTACCTGACCTTCACAAATTTGCATTGAGACCACCTGCTTCTACTGGGAACCTCTCCCTCCCTCCACGGCCACTTAGCTTATGTTGGCAGAGTCCTGCAGAACTTTGCATTGGGTGAATCATTCACCATGGAACTTTTATGAGGACTTTTTTTCCCTTAATTGAAAAAAATCAAGAAAAATAATCATGTTAATGATAGTTTTAAAGTAGCGAAACAAAAAAAAAATCTTTCACTAAAGCAATGATGCCTAAATTATTTGCTTCTATTATCTTTTTATGTAGACATGCACCCTCAATTCTTCCATTCTCTAAGGCTCTGCTCACCCCATCTTGGAAGCTGCCAGTCTAGCTGTGGAATTACTGTGAGGTCCAAGGGATCTCAGGGAACACACCTACTGTGTGGTCTGAATCAGAGCCCTTCTCCTGCCAAGTGGAGAGACCCTAGACTGAGAGTCTCTTCCGTAGGGCTGATCTCGGGGTGGGTCATGTGGCAGAAGCTTATGGGACCCAAAGTCAAGTGCTGTCCAAGTTACAAACTCTAGTTAATGAGTTGATCACACAGGATGTGATTGTTACAAACTCCATGCTTTCTTGTGCCCTGAACTCTTCCACCATCATACTTATCTAGACTAGAAAGTAGCAAAGACAAGCAGAGCAATTTTCATACTGCTCGTGACCTAACAGGAATAAAAATGAATCAGTGCATAGATCTTTTGTTCAATAAATGAACAAAGAGAAGAAAAAGAGTTGAATTACTTCTACCAGTTTATTAAAAATCTGGCATAAAATATTCTTCAAATATTATAACAACTATGTACAAAAATAATTAGGAATGCAAAGTGGTATAATGATATTATCATTAGATTTGAACTTCTAATGCTCTGTATTATCCTGAGATATCCTGATGAATGGAATATCTGGTAAGTTTAGAGAGCTACTGAATTGTACTCTTTTTCTGTGAAATGAACAGACTTTATTCACCAGAAAATACCATCCAGATGTTATTTTGTTTGATAGCAATTTATTCAGTGGATATTTACTGAATACCCTTGTGCCAGGCCCTGCTGCGAGCTGAGAATACAGACATAATCTCTGGCCTCTTAGAATTGAGATTCTCACAGAAGATGCCTTGGGTGAGCATTAAAATTACATTATTATGAAAACTATAAGATTCTAGGAGAAGAAAAAAGAGGAGGCTCTCATCTGTGCTCAGGAATCAAAGTTTCCTTGAGAAACAGCTACTTCATCTCAGACCTGAAGACTAAGTCAGAATTCTTCCTTCCCTGCAGAAGAAGGAACATGTGTAATTGCTCATAGTCAGGGCATATTCAAGGAATTGAAAGAAATTTAACTGGAGCAGGAAGAAGGATAGGTGAGATGCATGTAGAGATGGGTGGGTGCCCATAATCCATATGAAAGGTTTTATTCAGAGTTACTGTTGTTACTA
The DNA here is from genome assembly GCA_004363575.1 of Solenodon paradoxus. Lineage (NCBI taxonomy): Eukaryota > Metazoa > Chordata > Mammalia > Eulipotyphla > Solenodontidae > Solenodon > Solenodon paradoxus. Next base: position 87,893 of record RJWH01000197.1, read on the forward strand.
TTATTTTATTAAATATTTCATCATTTGCAAATAAATACTTTTTCAAGGGAGTTTTTTAGTGCTATATTAAGATCTCTAGGTCGGTCTGTCTGTCCTTAGATACACCTACTTCTCTGTTCCTGGGACGGTCTATGTGGCATCACTTATGAATCCTTGACAGCTCTGCCTCCTCCCACTTTGTGAGTATCTTGAGCTCCAGATCCTGGAAAATTTCACCCTACACTCAATTTTTTCCTTTTGGTAGCTTTCAATCCATATGATTACTTCTTTCCCTAAGCTTTCAAAATCGTTGTGAATGTAAAAAGCACAATATGAATGTTTCGCTCAATGAGAAACATCTAGAATTCATAGCATTAAATTAAAAAAACAAACTAACGGACCTAGACGGATCCCATATTTAGTCTGTAAGGTAACTGGGTAAGGTAACTATAAATGAAACATATCAGACAACTGACTTCCATGACTGTTTTCATTAATGACACATTTAGTTGGCTCTTCGTTATTATTCTGGATGCTGCTAGTTTCAAGTGACCATCCCTGGTATTTACTAAAGTGCATTGTGGAGGCTAAAGGAAGACTTCCCCCATTTCTCTGAGGTTCTTCACAGGCAGGATGAATGAACAAGTTAACGTTAGATGTGATTAGTAAGAGAAAAGCCTGGATTTAATAGCATACATATGGAGAATTTACATATGGTGGTAAATCCTGGGGTTACAGGGGCATGTACCCATGTTTATATCCTGAGCTGAGGTGTGGAGGTCTCAGGGGAGGGAAGAGGGGTCCCCACGTGGTAAGGAGGAGTGACTCATCTTTACTCTTACTCTAAAAGTATGTATCAGTAACTCCCATTTCTATATTCTTCTAGAGAATAGGGACAAGAGACCATTTTTTGATTAGGAAAAGGGTGGAGGCCCAGGGAGTGGCAGATGGCCTCTTTAATTAAGGGGCGGACTGAAGGGCTGTCCTTCACTGTCTGTGGTTCTTTATGTGAGAGGGGCCATTTAGAGGAGGACAGATCTGAGAAATTTGAAGTGTCATGGTTTAGTCCCATTAGCATCACAGAGTAGAAACAACCTGAGCTCAAAACCTTGAGCTCAAGTTCTGGTGCTGCTCTTCGGTTGCTGATTTGTGGTCTTCCTACACTAGTGTCCTCATCTATTAGATGATCATAATGGTTCCTAAAATAATTGCTACTCAGTAACCTATATACACTGGCTCATGCAGACTTTCCATCAGCTTTATCGAAGAGTCTGTGCTGGGTGTTGAGGTTTCTAAGTTGCTTTGTTGACAAATAATGCTGATCAATTTAACATCCACACCATTAGTTGCCTAACAGTTATCAGCATGAAATGTTCATTTCTGTCAGGATAGATTAAAAGTTTTACATCACAAGAATGTGCAGTTGAGTGTTATGGAATAAGAGGGAATAGGAACTTGGCTTTTCTCTCTGACTTGAATCAAATTGTTGGGCCTGTGTTTTATTAAGGTGTGAAAGATGGATGTCAGTCACTTAATTTACTTCAGATGGTGTGGTCCAGATGGGTTGTGCAGATGAGCTTCACTTGGAAGATATATTTTAGAAAATAGTTTACCAACTAGAAGGAAAAAAAAAGAGAAGACATGATGAAGAAAGGCAAGAAACTTCTCTTTCGTCCTTACAATATCCAAATGAAAGTTCAGACACATTATTAACATGTTTACTGCAGAATTTCTGTTCTTATTGTTGCTCTAAAATATTACTTCATTGTCATGACAATTCCACAGGCAAGGTTTTCTCCTCTGGTTATAAAAAAAATCCACTTTGTTTAAAGGAACATAAATAATTAACCTATTTTTAAGACTGACTTTCCTATAAAGTAGCTACTGAATTCCCAAAAATTGACGCAACCATTGGTCAAATTATGTAGGTTATAAAAAAAAAATCCACTTTGTTTAAAAGAACATAAATATAACCTATTTTTAAGACTGACTTTCCTATAAAGTAGCTACTGAATTCCCCAAAGTTGACTTAACCATTGGTCAAATTATGTAGGCATGAACTGAAATATATTTATTGAAAATGAAAGATGGTCATTGTTGGTTAAATATTTGGACCTTGTAGGAATGGTGCAAACTCAAGGCATGGATGCAGTGTCTGTATGGAAAGGGTAGGGTCCAGGAGAGGTTAGTTACTGAAACAGAATCAATTGCTGTCAACTATTTTGACTTACTAGCAAAAATGGATGAGATACTTTCTGTGATCTTTGTAGCATCTTATAAGTTGTCTCTAAAGAGAAGCCTGCTGCAGTACAGGGGATCCCTCAACTCCTTCATTTGTTAGCAAATATTTGTGGGAATCTTCAAATGTGACAGGAATACCAACTGCTGCTCCGTGCTGGGAAGGCTGTCTCAGCTCAGCGAGCTGCAGGGTAAGCAAGCAGATGCAGAAGTTTCTTACATCAGTGAGAGTGGTGATGTGAAAAAAGATATAGCATATATATAGACATATACATGGTACATATATATGTATATATAAATATGTGCATGCATACACACAGCACACACATATATCTCTATCTATTTATCTGTCTACATTTATATATGCTCTCCATCTAGAGGTTAGAGGTTAGGAGTTCAAAGTTTTTCTCTCAAGTGCCAGAAGTAGAGATAATAATAGCTGCGATAGCCAACTAGCATCTTCTGTTAAATGGCACATCACAGACATTGCAAGAATAACTGGTTCTCCTATCCCACTGGCCTGAGCTTAACTCTGATCATCACACCTAGTTTCAGAGGAGACTTCGAGATGCCATGTGCTGAGCAGCCATCAGCCTTAAAACCCTGGCCTTTTTATTACTAAGAAGAGCAAAGGAAGAATGACAGTTGGACAAGACCTTGCTGTTTCTGCACCTGTCGTTTTCACTCCAGGTCTTTTAAGATATAAATGACGTATAACATCGTATGAGTTTCCACTGTACCACATAATGATGTGTATATACAGAGAACTGATTGCGTTTAGTTAGCATGTGTTACTCTGGATTCCACAGCCATCTCCTCTCTGCGCAACCAGCTATAAAGGGAGCAAATCAGAAAACTGATTTCTATGGGGATTTGCATTCCCTACATGGTAGTGATGTGCCTGTTGAATAAATTCACTCCGTTTCCTACGCCTAGTGGCCATTTATTTCCGTGTCTTCTTTGGCAGAAATGAATACTTAGATCCTCTGTCCATTTTTAACCAAATTCTGTGTTTCTGTTTTTTTGCTGTTGAGTTGTGTATGATTTGGATATTGGCCCCTTTTTGAATAGATGATATGTAAATATTTCCTTCCATTCTGTAAGCTACCTTTTTCATTTTGAAGCTTTTTAATTTGGTATAGTCCTATTTGCTTATTTTTGCCTTTGTTGGCTTTGTTTTTGGTATCAAATAAAAAAAAAATCATTAACAAGACGAATGTAAAGGAGTTTACCCCTTTTGTTTTCTTCTGGGAGTTTTATGGTTTCAGGTTTTCATTTTGAGCTGATTTTTGTGTATGGTACAAAATAGGTTTCCACAGAACTATTAAGAGCCATTTTCCTGTTTAGATGCTGGCCTCTTTGAGATGGAAAGTTAGGCCTGAAAAAACCTCTTTGTATCATAAAAGCCTCTGTGCCCTTGTCCTTATTGAGAGATTATTATTAAATATATTTGATCATTTCATTCTTCAACTATGATTGATAATAACTAATGCTAAAAAGAGAAAAATTAAAATGAACAATAATATCTTTATATGTGAAAAAGCCTATTCTTTTTAAGAAAATTAGGTGAAATATCTTTATGTTTGCAAATTGCATTAAATGGTTAAAATACGTATGTATATAATTGTAACCTGGTGAAGTAGAAGTTGGGTTCGTTGCCTCTGGCCAAGTACAGTCCACATACAACCCAAGGAACCAGGTTTGTGTCCTACAACCGTGATGTGCAACTAAAATGGAAATGCATATATATATGTACATATATATATGAAGCGTTTCCATTTATTTTTATTTTGGTATATATATGGAGAGAGAGAGAGAGAGAGAGAGAGAGAGAGAGAGAGAGAGAGAGGGAACTGGCAAAATGTTAACTACTCATTAAATCTAAATAGTATTCATTATATTTTTCTTTCAATTTTTCTGTATGTTTCAACATTTTCAAGGAAAATGTTCCAGAATAATTTCAAAGCTGTGTGTTAAATGTCCTTAGGGTGTGATGCAGAGAGTAGGACTTACAAAGAGAAAGGCAGACTCAATCTAGTCTGGGGGAGGGATGGATTCAGTGAAAGTTTACCAGCAGCAATAACACTCCTATGTATAGACTCATTTAATCCTCACAGAAAGGTCACAGAGGAAGTCACAAGTATCATTCCATTCCTTAGATGAGATACTTGAAGCAACCAAAAGTGAACTTGTTGAAGGTCACACAAGGGCAGCCATGTTGCACTGTTCAGGGAAACTATTCATAAAGCTGTATTTGGGACCCCTTCCAGTAGATGAATCAAACTCAGAAGGTCTGGCTGCAGTAACCATATCCTTAACCTCGGCAGGGAAGTCCGTGTGACTAGAACACAGGGTATATAGCAGTAATGAAGAGGAATGAAATAAGAAGTTATTAGTGACTGAATCATAAAGGACCTCCTGTGTCAAACTAGGTTGTTGAACTTTATTAGGAAGACTATGGAAAGTTTTTTGTTCAATCCATTTCATTTATTTATATTTATATTATTGTTTCATTAATTTAAAAAATGTTTTTGAAATATTTTAAGTAGAGATGAAATGGATGTGGGCATTAAAGAGTCCTGTGCACAGCATAAGTTATAGGAGAGAGAGTAGAAGTCAGTAGGCCAATTGGGAGACCATGGCAGAAATTCAGGCAGGAATACTGAAGCCCTAAACCAAGGCAATGACAATGGGAATAAAGAAGACAGAGGAGGGCTATCAATAAGGAAGCACTGATGAGAATCCATTGGCTAGGAAGAAAAAAACATCACTGATGCTTTCCATATCTTTGATGAGGCTAACTGGTTGTGATGATTGAGAAAGACTCTGAATGTAATGATAGAGACAGGCGCTATGGAGGTAGAATAATTTGGAAGGCAAGGTGGTGAATTCATTTTTGAGCAATTGTATTACTTATGTTCTTCCATTAGCCTAAGAGCAGAGTTTGTGTTTTTCTTTATGCAATACGCCCAGTGCCTGGAATCTGTACTGGCATCAAATAGATGCTCCATAAACCGCTGTTGAAAGTGTTGAATATTTGAAGGAATCACTTGGAGAATCACTTAGAACTTGAGGATTAGAAGGAAATTCAGAGGTGATCTGGTAACTTCCCTGGGTCAATTTCGAGTTCTTCTTCAATGAGGTCCCTGACCCCCTCTCTCTCAGATCCCTTGAGTGGCTGCCAAGCTCTTTGATGGAAATCACAGGGATGGGGTATTTATGTAGTACCTTGTCCCAGGTATGTTAACTAAGAGATGAGCCCTACCATAGAAGCGATCAGCATCTTGCTTATATCACCAGTTCTCAGAATTTGGATCTTAAAAATGAGAAGTAATACAATAATGGAATTAATGGATCAGCTCATTTGATGAACTCCTTTAGTGACAGACTTTGAACAGAACTAAATATATGTAAAAAATTAATTCCATGGAGGCATGTCAAAGCTATCTAGAAAGGAAAGTGTTTCTTCTGAATGCTCAGCAGAATTGGGATTCGAAGGGAGAACACTGAGCATTAGTACACACACTTCTGAGGTTTTATTTTCAGATAGAACAAATCACTCTGGAATGATCTCTGGAATGGACCAGGTTCACTCAACTTTGGCATGAGTACTATAGATAGAAAGCAAAGTGACTGCTGAGCCCCTACCCACTGACCTTGATCATCCTCAAAAAGGACAAATGGAGAAGGTACTCGGTGGCTAAGTTTCTTCCATCCTTTGAAGATCTTCCCTCTTCAGAATAGAGACACAAAGCTGAAAGGCAAGATAATATTACTTTAAAAAATTCCTTGCTATTTTGCATACACACTGATGTGTCTTATTAAAGCAAGCTGACATTCTATGGTGTTTTCTTTATTGGCAAGCACACCCTTCAGTTTCTGATAGTCTGGAAAGTAGAGTATTCTCAGAAGATCTGGCAGAACTCTGGGTAGATTGTGTGCATACTTTTAATTGAATTCTCATTTTATTTTTAACTGCTATAACAGATGGATCTGGGTACCAAACAATCCCACTCTTCAATAAGTATTTGAAAGTGAGTGGTTGACGGATGCCATCAGTCATCAGATGGTCAGTGTGTATAGATCACTTACTCTATTCTGATGTCCAGACAAGGAATGAAGGCAATTTTTGCTAAAATGTAACTTTTGTGGTGTAGCATTTGAAATGTTTCAGCAGATATCAATGATGGTCACTGCTAAATTATGAATAAAATAAGTTACCAATAGGTACAAAGAGGCAAAGCACTAAAGGGAAATAGTAAGATTGCTAGGGATGTTTAATGAGCTCAGTGAATAAGAACACCACTACCTATCAGTGATGCTTGGGGGAGGTGGTAGGCAGGAGCTATCAAAGGAATACCTTGTGTCCACCAATGGTGCTGTTAAGCAAAAGGACCATTTTACAGATGAGGAAACTGAGGCACGGTGAGGTCAAATAGCTTGCCTGAGATCATACTGTTGGCCTGCTAACTTCTATGTGGTTTCTCTGCTGCTCAGGCCTAGGTGGAGGTAGCGAGGTTGGGAGTGCGGGTAGCAGATTTCTAGGTAGGGAGAGGAAGACAGAAGACAGGACTCTGCCTAATAGGTGAAAGAGAAACTAAGATATTAGACCAAATTTATTTTACTTGAGCAACAGCTTCTGTTATCAGGGAGATAGAACAAAAAGAACAAGTCACCAAAATTCTTTTAGTAGGAACTAGTTATTCAGCAAATATTTTTGACACCTGTTTGTCAGGGAGAGTGGCTACCAAACCAGAGGAATATTATGGGGCACAAATAGAATAGAACCTTCTTCTTTTGGAGGGAAAAATGGACACTCGAATTTGCTCTGGACGTTTCTGAGGGACCAGGAAATGATCCGAGATCTTGAGGGATGTGTCAACCCAGGGCCATTTAACATCTTGAAATCTCAGTCTTACAAACTAGTAACAAGTTGTGCAGCCCTTAACCCACTCATCTGCCTTTTTTTTTACTTTTTAATATTTATTGTGGTAAGCTTAATTTACAAACTAATGTAAACCCATACGTGCAGGTTCCTTATTCCTCAGGTAAGTGACAACACACCTTTCCTACCACCAGAGTACTAGCAGTTCTACACCACTGACCACTGGACCCTCCATCACTTGCTCCTACCCGCCAGCCTGCTCCCTCCTGGTAATTTCAGTTCTGTTATCATTGTCCAAAGGCTGGCTTTTGTTTAGTGTGTTCCTTTGCTTTGTTTGTTTATATTCTGCATCTGAGTGAGATCATTCAATATTTGTCTTTTTCCTTCTGGCTTAATTCATTTAGCATAACTTCTCTAGCTCCATTCATGTTATGGCAAATGACAGAATGCACCTTTTAGGGTTTTATAGTATTCCATTGTGTTTATGTACCACATCTTTATCCACTCATCTGATGATGGGTGCTGAGGTAGTTTCCAATTCTTGGCTATTATGAATAATGCTACACTAAACGCAGGGGTGAGTATATATCTGCAAATTAGTGTTCTTGAGTCTTTTGAGTGAATACCCAGATGTGGGATAATGAGATCATATGGGATTTACATTCTCAATTTTTTGATAAATCTTCATATTATTTTCCATAAAGGTTGCACCAACATGCACTCCCATCAATAATGTAAAAGTGTTCCCTTTTCTCTACATCCTCATCCACTCTTGTTGTTTCCAGACTTCTGAATAAGAGCCAGTCTCACACATGTGAGGTGATGGCTCAGTATTGTTTTAATCATCTGCTCTTTAGCAAGAACATATACATCCTTTATTCTGACATTCACCATCTTTCTCCTCACACTGCCTGATGGCTTCTTATTTCAGCTAGTCTGGTCACAGTCAGATTTAGGGTTTGGATCACTCCACTTAGCGGCCCTCAACCGTTAGACGTGATTTTGCATGGTTTTACAGCCTATTTTTGAGCGCACACTTTCAACACTCTATGTACCAGCCACTGCTAGTTCTAAGCACTTTACAAACATTAACTCATTTAATTCATCTTCTCATGAATGCCACACGATTGTAACAAAAGTTAATCCCATTTTACGGATGGGAGAACTGAGGCACAGTGATGTCAAATAGCTTGCCTGAGATCACACCTCTGGCCTGCTAACTTCTAGATGGCTGCCCTGTCTCAGAAATCCTGAAGCCACCTTAAGGCAGCTCTACTACCCAGGCTTAGGTGGGAGTAGAAGGGCAGTAGGTTCTCAGGTGGGTGTTTCCCATCAGTAGTCTGTTGGCTCTAAGTTATCCCCCAAATCCACATACCCCTGCCTTACAAGTCTCTTCCCATTTTTCTCTTTGATTATGATCCATTTTTCCCTTTTTTCCCTCCTTCCTTGCTTCCCTTAAAATGATATTTTTGTTGGCGGTCATTAATTGAGGCACAAGGATTCTTTGGTGCAGTAAATTGTCACAGCGGAGACTTCCTGAGACACCGGAAGTGGTTTGTCTTGTGTTGCACGAGGGAAAGAAATGGGTACCGATTTGTTTAGATGACCTTTCAGATCTGGCTCTCCGGATGCTGAGAGATGAGCAGAAGCAGCCGATGTGACACTTTTGTTTTCTCTGAAAGTATTCAATTAAGTTGAGCTTGGAAAGGAAAGTCTGTCTCCCTTACTGTTAGGGCAAGCCACAGAGCAAAGTAATCACCAGCAATATACACCTCATGGTCTGAGTTATTTGTCTGGAATAATCTTGGAAATCGGGGGTGGAGGGAGTAGAGTTGGGGAATGTGTGCTTTTACAGACCAATCCTCCACCACCTCAAAGGGAAAAGACTCTCTCTTCTCCCTGTAATATTGTGGGCTCTGTGGGCATCTGCAGAGAGAACACCACATGCCAGTACCAGCCATACACGCTTACACCCTCGGTCGTTTTGAGAGAGCAGTCTAGGAAAGAGAAAAAAAATACAACACCTGGAGGAGCCCACCTGTGGAGCATTCTGAGCAGTAAGAGGTCTCTTTCCTTTTGTAAACCACCCGGCCTATTACAAAGTTTGTCTGACGAAGGTACCTCTATCCAATTAGCCATTTTTAGGTAGGGAAACAAGAAGACTAGAACATTGAAAACTTAAATTAAATTGTTCTTTGTTTTTTCAAGGAAAGTTGCAGGCAGCAATGAAGACAAGCAGGCAGGCAGGAAGAGAATGGAAAAAGAAGCACCCCATTCACTCTATTTACTTGTACTTCTTGGCTATCTTCCCTGGCCCTGGGTCCTGAACCAGGGATCTTGCGATGCATGTGGATTAGGCTGCAATGGACCAACCCACTAGATCCCAGGGCACGCCATGTTTTTATTTTTATTTTTTTTATCTTAGGTCAGATCAGATTCTTAGGCACAGCTTTCTTCCCTTTGAATCCACATAGTGGAATAGTTTATGAGACCTTGTCTAGGGAAAACCCTATAAAAGGGTAGAGGCAGGGAAGAATGATTTATTCTTCTCGGTAAACTTGTTTGTCTCTGATTTTTTCTAGCCTGTGAGATGATGGAAACAGGGAGTATGTGTGTCTCACCCAGTGCTGAAATCCCAGGTCCTGGTTCATGAAGGCACTTGACCACTGTTACTGAAAAAAAGCAATGTCATGATTTTATATATGAATAACTAGGGGAGTCCCCTGTTTTCCTGTACAACGGCCTGATAATTTCCCTCTTTCCCAAATTCCTTTTCAAATAAATGGCTCAGAATAAAACCACCTGCAGCCACATTCCCTATTATCAATAAAATCAGATCCAGAGTTGAGGCCAGGCCCAAACTACAAGCAGGAGACATAAAGTAGTTATTAGACCCAAGGCAACAGAATTCAAAGCTGCCGTATAGAGTCTCAGCAGAGTTCAAATGTTCACAGGTGAACTCTGGCGTCCCGTGTTCATCTTACTGTACCCAATGAAAACTTAACTCACCCATCCCCACTCAAAACTTGACCCTTTTCCTTAGGACTCATTTTTGTGACACCTTTGTACATTTAATTAATTGCTGGAGAAATCAGGGACCATTCTTGACACCTCACTAAATTCCATTGATTTTTTTCCTAGTACGTATTCCTGGAATTGTTCTATTTCCTCGGCTTGCTGCATGTTTCTGGGTTCCCTCCCTGCTTCTGTACTTCTCTGTTGATGTTCTAGTTGCACAGTTTCCTCTCAGCTGGGTTACAGCACCATCCTGCCCATAGGTCTCCCCTCCGGGCCTGCCCGCTCCCATTGAGACTGCTCTCTTCAGACAGTGATCTTTCTGAAACATGCATTTCCTATATACAGAAACATTTAGACAGCAAAGCATATCCTCAACTAAATAACAAAGGTGAAGAGGAAATTATAAAACAAGATACAAATGTTTGCAATATGGCAACTCTTACAGAGATATATGAAGTTAGCACTTACATCTTAAACCCTTCCACAGTTCCGGATAGTGTTTTTGTTGTTGAGGTGTTTTGTGTGCGTGTGTGTGTGTGTGTGTGTGTATGTGTGTGTGTGTGTTATTTTCAAACCCAATCAAAATTTATTGAGGTAAATATTGAAATTTTTAGATTTCTAATAGCCCTTAACACATGGAAATGGTTTTTATTGTTCTAACAGCTTCCATGTAGTCATATCAAACCTCAGTGATGGTTTAAGTAATAGTGGGCCTCCTTTTTCAATCAAAATATAACACTTAACTATGCAATTCTGTGGAGTCCAATGTGGCAGAATTAATGTAGTTATAAGAATTATATCAACACCTTTTCTATTCTAAAAACACCATCTAAGAAATTAACTTTTTTCAAAGTTCACTAAGAGCATCATTTAAGTAATAGCAATTGCACTGAAAAGAGATGGAACAAAATCACTTATAAAGAGAGAAACGCGGGAACATGTTCTGTTGAATCCTGCTCTTGTGTGAGCCTAGATCTCTGAGCCTTCACAATGTAACTCATTTTTCTGAAGGCAATCAGGATGCCCCGCCCCTCTGGGCTCCCGCCAAGGGCCGCTTGTTCACCAGCAGGGACAAAGGGCCACTTGGAAAAAGCTGGCCTAGGTCCAGCAGAGGCCCCGTATGATGGGCCAGGACACAATGGCCAGTCATGTCCTTCAGCCTGATGAGCATTCAGGTGACCTCACTGTAATCAGATCCCAGACCACAATGGTCCTGAGTAGAGGGCCTCTTAGAGCGATGAAATGACCAGTGGCCTCAGAGACATGTTTCTCCATCTGTTTCAGTTAAAAATGTTCATGAGACTTTCCTGTCAGCACTCAGGATCTTTCCAACTGAAATGCTTTCTGGGTCCTGCTCATGCCTCCAAGCCTGTTCTAACCACCACCCCACCAGGGTGGCTGGGCTCTGGGCCCACAACCCAGAACCTTTTCATCTGTAAGTTAAGCTCCCATTTTCTGACTGGGCTTGTGGTAAGAATTGTGCAAACTTTACAAGGTTTAACAGTTCAGTTTGTTCAATGGCCCTGGACTGTGGAGTATTTTCTAAACTTTTTCCAAACCTCAGAGATTTATCTAAATTCTCTGAGTTGTGAGAACATGATCGCTCATGAGAAAAAAGTGCTTTCTGTTTCGGAATGAGCTTAAGAATCAAGGATTCACTTTCTGAGGGCAAGTTTGTGCTTTGACTTTTGGCTACAGACTCAACCAAAGAATGAAGAGAAATATAAAAATGTTTGAATGTTGGAAGGTCAAGAAACATTTCCAGTTGGGTTTCATTCAGTGGTTAGATGAGTGTGATAGATATTATATATCTCAGTAGATGTAGAAATGTGTTTCTTTTTATTACTTGGGCATGAGCTTTCGGTGCACTCGGACTGATTGTCCAAGGTCTCTTATACATGGCGGACAGCTGGATTGGAGTTTGGGGGCCGGGGGCTTGGGGAGAGCTGTTGGGAAACATCATATGTGCTTGTGTTTGAAAATTGCCTCCCTGTCTCCCTCTTCCTCTGCCACAGCACTGGAAAGATGAGCTTCTAATTTTAGATCAAGGGCAGGAACTCTCTGTAGAAATCTGTAGCTGCTTAGATCACTCCTGGTGCTCCATGTAGAGTGACTTTGGCAGAAGTTCCCCCACTCATTGATCTCACAATCTGATGGGACCAATTATGACTTGCCAGCCTCTGATCTTTCTCCTTTTCTGAGATTTTCAGGCATTAAACGAAATGTGAGCCAAATACAGAGGTGTGTAATTGAAAGCGCTTTATTGCAAGTCTAATGGGTGCTACAGCCTCTCTGATCCAGAACTTACCTCAGTCATCTTGACATCGTCCTCTGCCTAGACATTCACTTTTTCATCCATTCAGTGAACATTCATGGAGAGCCTATTAGGCAAAAGCTCAGTGAGGGGTTCTGGGCAGACATCTCTCTCTGGGCCCTCCTATCATCTCTAGAATCTTCTTTACCACCACTTCTCCCCTCTTTGATTAATCTGAAAGCTTCTGTGGAGAGTTGTGCCTTTACACAAAGATTGAGAACTCCAGGGGTGTGGTAGAACTGTGTGAAAGATGCCAAGCTGTGCTCAGCAGAAACATTCCAATAAAACTCTCCATCTCCATAACAAGAACATTACAAACTGTTCTTATCTTACATGGCCCAGCCAGAGTAAAAGGGACAGCAGCGTGGGCCTGACACCCTCTGCTTGTTTCCTCCATTCAGGATTAGGCCTGGGGGAGTGAGCAATGTCACTCTGCCCTCACAATGCCTTTGTCATGGAAGTAGGAGGGAGTGGTGTTTCTGCTTCCCCACGTGTTAAAGACAGCCTCAGAGTCCCCATCAGACATTTGATTCGAGGACCACAGTTTTGATAGTGTACAGAATGCAGAAATGTGAAAGTCAGTGTTCTTAATGTTGCCTGGATTAAGTTTTGTAATGTCTCTGAACACGTCATTTAGCTGCCCAGGGCTTCTGTTTCTCATTCAGATCCAAGTAAAAATGTTAACTTGTTTTAGAAATGCCTTAAACTATATGCCTGGTGCACACTCTCTGGCACACTCAGAATATATTTGTTGAATGAATACATTGACTAGGACATGAAACATGGTACGTAAAAAGAGGAACATATGTTGGAAGGGAGAGCAGCATGAATTTAGTTTTAATTTTGGATCCGAAGAGTTAGAAATGTCTAAGGGACAGTCAGCATAGGTGACGAGCTGATAATTGGAAATATGAGCCAACAGGTCAAGAAAAATATCGGGGCATCCCCTCCTCTGAAAAGTCTACCTGTGGTTCACCCTCAGCAAGTTCAGTGTGATGTGCTTCTGCATATATCACACAGTTATTATCTGTGATGACTTGCACTTATCTCCATCTTTAGAGTGTGACCTCTCTGAGGCTAGGGGCTATATCTTGTGAATCAATTTTACCACCAGGACCTAGAATGGTCCATGGTACAAAGCAGATACTCAATAATGTTTGTTGACTGAATTCTCAAATGAATGGTTATAGTTCTAAAATTTAAGTTATTTTACAAATTCTGAATGCTGTTTGTGACCCACTCTCTTCCCCCTCATCCAAATTATAAAGCCTGTCTATTTTGCTTCTTTTTCCAGGGTCCCCTGAAGCTCATTATGAACAGAAAGTAGCCCCTGTTGGATCCAGACTTCTAGGCTCCCCACCGTCCCCAGATTCTTCTTCATCGCCTCCCCAAAGTCACCTGGACCTCTGTCTCAGGTAACTTTTCTGTCTAAACACCTAGAACAGCTCCTTTCTACAGTTTGTTTCTTTCAAAATAAACCCAAACCCTTTTCTGAGGTACAGTAGTCCCTTTCATATCTTGCTTCTGTTTTCTCTTCCTCTCCTTCTCCTCTCCATTCCCAGGCTCTTGAGTCAGAGAAGCTGAAATTGCTAGTTCAACTACTTATTTGCAAAAGCTCAAGGACATATTTGTTCATATGCACTTTCATTTTATCAGCTGTGTAGTAGATAAACTACTACTACCTGTTTCTGAGATTATCGTGAGTATCAAATTTAAAAAAAACACATTTAAATTGCTTACCATAGTAACCAGCACATAGTAAGGACTAAATACATGTTAACTGCTGTTTTTATTGTTATGGATACCCCTTTTCAAATATTTCTTGCTCACGCTCTGTCTTGTGTCCTATCATATACTGTTTCTCTAGTCTTGTCTTCTTTGTCTAAATTGTCATGGTTTAAAACTCACCTCTGTTTTCTTATAACCAAGGAGGCCTTTCCTGAGCCTTTCATCTGGGGTAAAAGTTTTATGAATTCTCCATGAGCTGTTTGTCTATGTCTGTTTATCCCAGTATTTTATAAATAGTTTCTAAGTAGCTGTTTTGTAATCACTTTGTAGATAGATGAGAATGAATTATTTGACTCTACCTATTCCACTATATTATAAACTCTTCAAAGGCAAGAGATCATTTAATATGGTGTCATATAGCTCATTGCAAGTATTAAAGTAATGCTGAAGAAAGGAAGACAGAGAGGGAGGGACCTTTAAGAAGAGAGAAAATGAGAGAGAAAAGGAGGTCTTGACAGGAAGATAATGTTCATTTTAAGAGATATTAGGATGGTGAGCAAGATCACGGGCAAAGATAGAGACGTGGGAGATGCATTATAGCAGCGGTAATGCCAGGCATGACAGCGAATGCAATTGCCTTGGGAGAATGTTCAGAAAGAGAAGTCAAGGAAGGATTGATTCCTGGAACACATCAATATTTAAGGGGTAGGCAAAAGAACACCCACAAATGAGAATGTGCTTTCCTTGAACCTAAGTATGATTTCAATCTCTGACTTGTGACCTGAATAACTAAGATTTCAGGATGCAGAACATTCCATCTCTTCTTCAAGAGGCAATAAACTAGGTTAAATAAATGTTATTGAGTCATATGCCAAACAGCTGTGTCCTTATCCAGTCCTGTTTCTCACCACTGTTCCACAGGAAACCTTGGCTTCTGCCAGGTCTCCCCACCCTCCCCAGTTTCATACTGTGTTTTCCACCTCCTCCTCCACCCCCACCCTTCAATCCGGAGACTCTGTTTATGCTAGTCTGCCTATGTGGACTCTCCATAATTCCCTTTGTTTATCCCAAGCCATTCAACCTCCAGTGCCTCTGCTAAGACCCTCCAACCCCATGAAGCCTTCCTCAGATGTTTCAGTTCTCTGACATCCATTTTCCTATGTCTACGCATTTGTGGTGCTCATAGTTACACTGTCTTGTTTGTTGACTTGATTCTTCTCGGTTTGACCTATCAGCTAGACCAGTGTTTCTCAAAGAAACAAGCTACAGCCTAACACATGGTCTCACGTCTTAATTGCCCTAACTCCTAACCTGGGAAGTTTGTGCATACTCTTATCTCCCTTCCTCTGTGCTTCTTCCCGCTTCCTTTCTAGAGACTCGGGGCTGGTCTGGGAGAAGAGCTCTGGCTTCGACCTGGGTGATCCTTCATCATCTGGATAAGGATTATAGCTACCGAACACTAAACTGTGCCCTGTGTACTCAAAGAGTTAACATATCTTCTGGAGGATCCAATTTCCAGAGAGCTAGCAAAGGCAAACCTAGCAAAGATAATTCACTCTAAATCAGTCAAGTGCAGGGCAAAAAAAGAATGTTGGCGACAGTAACTTTTCTTTTAAATAGATTGAGTTGATGACTTAGGGACACAAATAGGACTCTTAATCCTTATAACTTTTGTAATACGGCGTGCAGAGTCTGAACACTGGAAACAAATGTGCCCGTGGCCTATGGAAGAGCAGACTGATCATTGAGAAGAGTGGTGGGTGGTAAATGAGGCCTCTTGGCTGAACTCAGCCCTGGGTCCTACTGGCATTCACACTGTGTGATGACTGAGAATGGGCAAGTCCCTATTGGCCAGGCCCAGGTCCCACACCTGGTCTGAACTTTAATAAGTTCATAGAATTCTGGGTGTTCCTGGAGCTTGGTGGAAACCCAGTGCTTTCACTTCTTATGGAAATTATTTTCAGAATGACCTATTTAAGTCCAACCCAGTAAGTGCCAGTCTTGCTTTGTATAAAGTCTAAATTGCCAAATGGAGCATGCACTAAGGAAGAGGTGACAATAATTATATTCATTTAGTGGGTCATGTCAAAATACCTGACAAGGCATTAGGGTTTTTATGAACATTAGCAGTGCTATCAAAGGTGGGTGTCGTTAGCTCCATTTTCAGAGTATCAAACACTTGGAGCAACCGAGGTTTGTTTTCAGATCTCAACTCCACCATTTATTTTGTTTTGATCTTTCCTGAGGGCCTACTCTGCCTAGCCTTGATCAGTGAACAAGACAGACAAGACCTCAGCTATCATTGGGTTTACATTTTTTAGTGAGGTAGGAAACAAAAGGAAGAGGAGGACAGGTATAGCACGTGATAATTTCATAGATAGAGCTGTTATAAATACAATTGAAGTATTGTGAATGGGAGGGGAGTGGGTAGTCATATACTACAGGTAGTGATGTCATCCATGTCACTTACCACTTACTTTTTGGACAAAGTCACTGAACTTCTCTGGGCCCTAGTGTTCTCATGCATATAGTGGGTGTACTCACAGTGCCCACTGCCTGGTCACTTGGGGATTAGGTACACTGTGAAGTTCCTAGCCTACTGTGGGTACTTGGTAAGTACTGGTTCATTGTTATTAGGTTAAGGGACTTACCTATAGCATTCACACTCATGGGTCCGCTCCTTCCTTCAGATACACATGATTTTGATTATAGATTATCTTGTTCATTTCCAAGTTAATATTGTCACAGTTGGGTATTTCCAGAGTTTTCTCCTGCTTTTGTACATTTGTCTTTATTCCCTCTCCTTCTGACTCCTGAGTCCCTGGGATGGTGGTACAAAAACCCTGATAAGTGCTTCTAGCTGCAAGTGGATGGGGGAGGGAGGGAAGGAGAGATGGAGACAAGGAAAGGAGAAGGGAGGACTAATGTGCTAAGTTGTATGTGGTAATCCTGAAGGTCCCATGGTCCTCTTTCTTTTCTTTCTCTACCCCGATCTTCCATAAGGTCTAACATTTCTATTATTATGTCTATTATTAATGAATTCTCAGTCTCCGGGACAGAGAGCCTTATTACCTAGAGCTATTTCACCTTGAGAACAGTGGGTACATCCTTTATTCGGTCAATAGAGATAAGTCTATCAGATTACTTCTCAGAACACTGTATCTGAAGGACTAGACCAGAGGCAGGGTAAATTTGAAGAAGTCCTGAGAGAGAAGACAAGCAGAAGTCACTAAACATGACTAGAGGGTAGAAAGGATGCTGAAACGCTCTGGCTTTGCAGCTACACAGATTGGAGTGCAAGTCAGAAACACTGCTGACTGCCATTTGACCTCAAGAGGTTACTAAGCGTTTCTGAACCTGTTTGTCATCAGAAAATGATATTCGTGGTATGATTGCTCTCTCCCCAAACTTGTGTATAGGTTGTTTATTCATGAAGTGAGCATTTACTGAGTCTCACCAAATACTGTATACATTCAGTGCTCAATAAACAAGTTTCCTCCTTTTTGATAAGAAGAGCACCAGATCAGCATGGCCCAATTTTAAATGATTTGGTCTCCCATGAGTTCGAAGTTTTGTTACAGCACCTATAGCCTAAGAGAGATTTAGAGAGTGCTGTGGCAGGTTGAGATAATGCCATTTGACTTGGTATCCATACATTAGATATATGTGCTTCAGGAGCCTTTGTAAACTGTGCCCGGGAATGCCAAGATGCCAAGACCTCAGTCCCATCCCTCCACATGTTATGGTCCAGTGGATAAAGAAGACTCAAGCCAGAGGATGACCACAGCTTAGGACCACAACTTGAGATATTGTGGATGATATGCAAAGAACATGCTGAGTTCTGTCTAGAGAGGTTAGGAAAGGCATTTTGGAGAAGGTGATATTTGGGTGGAACAATAACTAATTTTCTAGGCTAAGTGGAGTGCCATAGAAGGAGATGTTCTGGGCAGAATTCAAAGCCTTTGTCAAAGCCAAGAAGGAAGAAAGAGCAAGAGCTCAGCATGACTGAAGCCCATGGGCAAAGTACAAAAATAATTAAAAAAAAAAAAAAGGAGACAGGGCTAAAAATGTAGTTGTCATCCAAAGAACAGGGGCCTCAGATAAGCCACAGTGAAGCTTCTTTGTGATCTGAGGGCTCCCTACACTATCGAGGGAACCAATGGACTACGTAGATGAAGGCACAATGAATGACGAAGGGTTAATTGAATGAATGAATGATCTATATGACATTTCATAGTTCTATATGATGCAAAGTGTTCTTGTATAGTTAGTCTCACTTTTAAAAGATGGGAAACATGTGCTTCATGGAACTCTTTGTGCCTGGTAACATTCATGAACCTAACATGATTCCATCAGTAACAACTTCTTATGTAGTGAGGCTATTGGGAGAGAGCGAGCTGAGGCTCCTGTGTATGCCTGGAGTTCCCTGACTTCGGTGTCCTCCAAATCCAATCAGCAGTCCTTGTGAACACTGTGGAGTCAGTGCCAATATACTTCATGGCCTCGATTGAATTTCCTGGAAATCCTACCCTCTCCATGAAAAAGGTCCATGGCTGTTGATAGCTAGAAGCTAGAAGGTTGGAGGGTCCCCAAGCATTGTAGAGGTTGAAAAGCTCAGCACAGAAGGTCAGGTCACTGACTCATGCTCTGGAGTTAGTCTTTTCTCAGTCCGGATCCTCACACCACCACCACCAAGTTGCCGGAACTCTTTGAACCTCAGCTTCCATGTGTGCAGAGAGCTCATCTGCCCCAGCTTGCCCCAGGACAGCCCAGAATTATGCCTGTTATGCTTATGGAGACCTCTCTATATTCTTAAAATTGTCCCAATGATCAATGATAGATGAATTCTATGACCATTCTACTCATTTGCCCTGTCTTTCTTTTAGTTGCTGTGTAGGTGAAAGGCATTAATGGTATCTAGTAATGTTTACATGAAAAACATCAGAAAATGCAACTAATGATTAAACAGTGGAGGAAATCTGTGGCTGACATTTTGAAAACTATTATTTTTCAAGTTCAGGAGCATGGAATTTTTATTTTGTAGTGGTGGTGATGGTGGCAGTTGTCTTAGCAGTAGAAGCAGTAGACATTGCATCTTCAATCTTGTTATTGCTCTTCCTCCCCCTCAATCTCTTTAACCCCAGCTTGAAAATGTGGTTACTTGGAGCACGGTAGGGTACAAGATTCCTAGCTGACACTGAACTTCCTTGGATATGAATTTCCTTGTCAAATACATGGCTGGGCTTTTGTAAGGATTCAGCAAGATCCTCTGTGTGAAAACACTTTGTCAACACAGAAGGAAGGGAGAGCAAGTGTGAAGGATTGAGGAGCAGTACCTAACAAAAGCTGCCTTTTCTTCAAATACACTCAAGACTGATCGTAATCTTATTTTTTTTGAAGGCAAGGTGCAGGCAGGAATGAAGGCCAGCAGAGGCAGACAGGAAGAGAGAGGAGGAAGAAGCCTTTTACTTATTTTATTTAGTTGTTCATCTTGAGTGCTCTCCGGAACACAAACAGTAGTCCCTGGGAGGTATGTGGACTTTGCCCACTGAAGGCAGGTGATTGGCTAAACCATTAACCCCCAGAGTGACCCTGATCTTAATCTTTTGTAGGGACCAAAAGAATAGAGACAACTGGGGTTCAGAAATGCTTAGAGTTGTGGAGTATGATAGTATGTGCCCAGAAGGTGAACTTGAAAGGGGAAGAGAAGAGCAAGATGTGTTTTAGGATTATTAAAATTATGTACTTGATAACTTAGGTGATAAAGAATTGTCAGTTACTGGGTGGCTGGGTGGGAGTAGAATGGTTAAGGAACACAAACTTTAGATTCAGAAAAATTGGAGTTGGTTAAAAGGGATAACAAAATAAGATGCTTAGCACAATGTCTGGCAAATCGAAAGTGAGCAATTAATGGAAGCCATTGGAATTCAGTGCCAGGGTCCATGCTGGGTACCATCTCCCCCAGCTTCTCAGCCCCCAGCACTCAGCACTCTGCATCCTCCCTGTTCTTCAGTTATTGATCTGAGCATGTGAGGATATCAGTTACCTGAGCAACTGTGTATGACGACTAGTGACTGAATAGGATCCCAGGTTTCATTATTTCACACACACAGTGGATTTTCCTCGCAAATTGCTCATACAGAAAAACTTTTCAGTGAGGTGGAACATTTTTCTCTGAAATTCCCAAATGTTAGAGGTATGAGGGTCCCTAACTGAATGAGTCAGAGGGAGGAAATCTGTCTCTTTCTTGCACTGCCAGAGATGCTACACTGGGCTTTTAACTTGTGTCTTTTGTTCACACTGCAATGTCAGGGAGCTCTGGGCACACTCAGGAGACATACTTTGGGAGGTAGTGGTAACTCTGAGCCCCACTAACAGCTCCACAATACTACAGGCTATGTGAAGATGACACACTGAGTGTAGGTGGCTGACCTGAGGAAATACTGCAGCTGTCAACTTTGCTTTCAAAAATGGCGAAATGCCATGAAGATGGAGCACTTGGGAATTCCTCTGTGATGGACAGTTCTGTATGTGTGGGGTGGTTATACAAACCCACATGTGAAAACATGCATAGAGCTAACACACATGCCCAAGTACATTTGGAAATTAATGAAATCTGAATGAAGTCTGTATAATAAATCCAATTCCCGGTCTTGATGTACTAAAGTTATGTAACACGCTGCCACTAGCGGAAGCTGAGAAAAGGATACACATGGGAGCTCTCTGTCTTATTTTTGCAACTTTCTGTGAGTCTGTAATCATTTCAAAATTAAAATAAAAAAACAGATCAGACTCGAATGAGGTCATTTTTCTATGTTCCAACGGTCACATTTGGATAGATGATAGGAGAATTAAATTAATTGATATATATATGTGCATGTATAGATATACATATATACAGTGTGTGTTTATATATAAACACCTAGAGCAATGCTGACAGAAAAAAGAAAAGAAAAAAAAACGATGTATTTTAACGTTTTACTACCTTCAAATTCTCTTAACCTATCTTCTAAAAATTTTTAAATCATTTTAGCTACCAGTGTGATCCTTCTATGGAAGTCTATGAATCCTACCTCAGAATGGCCTGTCAGTCCTGCTGTGCCTGAGAGTAGTACTTCTGTCTTTAATTGCATGTGTATCACCTAAGGAGCTGGTAAAAAAATGTAGGTTCTGTTGTGATTATCAGTTGGTCAATAGAGTTTCTGACCCCAGGAGTTTCAGTCGACAAGAGATGACATGAACCTACTTGTCAGACACACCTCCACAGCCCTGATAGAGGGGGTTTTTGGGGAGGGCCTGGTGGAGAGATGGCAAACCCCCAGGTGAGAGGTGCCAACCCGGCCTTCCAGGTAGAAAAGGCACCAGGAGATGGTGGCTGCTATCTTATTAATTCTCATTTATGCACTCCGTTACTGTGACCTGTGACCCTGCGTATGCTAGGCTATGAAAAAAATAGAGAGGAATGAGATCTGAGCCCTGCCCTCCAACAGATCTGGTGGAAAGTCTATAATTGCAGGTACATCGTTACAATGAAGTGTTCAATGTTCTGAGAGAGGGATGCAGAACATTCTATGGAAGCCAGAGAAAGGGACTTTGGAGGGTATCAGTGGAAACTTCTTCTAGAACTGTTCAGTCTTAGATGTGGCTGGAGTAGCGAGGGCTGCTTGCCACACAGTAACAGCAGATAGTTAACATGGTTGGTTTGGAGATATTCTGAGTTCAATAAAATTGGACCAACTCTTTTCACTAAAGGACATCTCTGAAGCTTTGGTGTATTCTCCCGCATGGAAAGTCTCTGGAAGGGTCATCATAGATAGTATTTCTCAGCCTCGTGGTGCAGAAACCCTTTGTTTCAGGACACCTTGAGGGGCATGAATTCCCTTGAATGCACTTGGGAGCACTTCACTAATCAGATTAGGTTGATGTTTACCAGGCAACATAAAGATTTTTTTTTCAGGGAATCCAAAGTGCTGGGAAATTCTTACCTGTTCTAGAATTTCACCACTAATTATGAATCATGTCATATTAGACTATACTAATGCCCCCCAAGTCACTTTCTGGAAGCGGGACTCTGGGGTTCAATTCAGTACTATGCTAACATGAGGGAATCTACTGGTCTCTGGGTGGGCTCCAACTTGTCTTTGGCTACTTCTCAGATTTTTGTAAAATTAGAGACAATACAGCATCTTGCACCGTGAAGGAAAACATCGTAGATAGTCGTCACGGTGATGATGTAAAAGAGGAACAATGAAAAATCAAAATTTAATCAAATCTCAAAACATTACCAGGGCTGGGGAATTTGTGATGCTGTATTTTGTCAGCTAGGAGCGTGAATGATGATTTTATGTTATCTTCATGTGTATTTTAAAATGCTGAGGCGGGCAGAAAGCACTCTGGAGTCCATTCAGGTTCTGAAACGAAGTAGGATAACAAATCATGAGGCTCAGTTTTTCACTCCTCATTCCCTCTGCTCCACAGTACTCATAAATCCTTTCAACCTAGAAAAATATTTTGCATGTGCCTTAGAGCTGAATTTACTGCCTCAGTTCTCCCCAGCCCTTCCTGGATCAGCTCACTAAACATTGACAGTGGCTTTTTCAAAGTATAGGTGCTCTGAGTTGAGTCTGCAGGGTCACTGCTGCATGGATGGAAAGTGTGACATTCAGGTCACTCCTCCACCCCCTTACTTCACTGATACCAATTATAAGCCAACTTTGCCTCTAGGTCTCAGGTTTTTTACCACAGGGTTTTAATTTTTTTCAAACAAATGATATATACAATCAGAGTCTAGATAAAGGAAAGATAATATCTACCTAGGATATAGAAAAGACAGGAGATATATCAAAGAAAATAGAGAGCCCTACATTTTGAGCTAGAATCTTAGGTAGTAGATGATGCAGGGAGAGCATAGCTTAAAATCTATAGGGCAATATGCAAATGTATGAGTAGAAAACTAACTAGCAGAACTTGGGCCATCTAAGAATCTAAGAGTTTGGACCCCAAAGATGGGATCTCACCTTAACAACCTGCATCTAGGACACACCCCTAGATACTTGCGCCATTTTTTCTACAGGTAACCTGGACACCAAAGCCCTTAACACTCATACAAACACACACACAGACAGACGTGCATTCTCTTGATGTAACCTTTCCAGCCTCACAGGGCACCTCAACTATCTATCTCTGCTTTTAATATTCTTGATGTGTGTTCCTGGCCAAAGGACTCCACAAATTCTTTCTGAAAGAACCCAGGGTCCCATCAGTGTGTCTCAGCTCCCTCCCCCGCGTCAGTAGGTGTAGAGGATTATTAGGTTAGCATTACAGAAGCCTGGAAATGGGTAAGATGAGCAATGAAAGGAAAAGCCACCGCATAGTCCACCTGGTTGAGAGTAGACTATACCTCCAGATTTCCTTAATCTGACAATTAAAATAACACCTGCCCTCTACTCATGACTTCAGCTCTCAGATGAGATGTTGTATAACTGACAAGTTGAAGAATTTGGGGTATGGGAGAGTAAGGGGCCACCCGGATGTGATCTGAAGTTCAGGTGTAAAAAGTTGCCTCCTTGCCATAGCTCCATGCCCTCGCTCCACTAAATACACACACCTCCGGATTATCTTCAGGGCCACTAAATAGATCCAGGCAAGTGTCTTCTTGTGCTTGGAAAACCTCAGACCTTCCTCTTTCCTTCCACAATTTCAGGATAAGTTTTATGGCAATGACAACAGAATAAGTGTGTGTGTGTGTGTGTGTGTGTGTGTGTGTGTGTGTGTGTCTCCAAGCCTGTGTTTTTATGGGCTGTAGCACATCTGCTCATTATAAGTCAGCAGAAACCTTAAACCTGAAATGTTGATGGAAACAGATATGTTTTATTCTATGTGCTAAAAAAAAAATTGAATGAGGCAAAAGTTGTTTCTATAGCCAACTTGGGATGGAGAAAGCAACATTCTCCATGTATATCATTGCCATCATGAGTCAAGAAATGAGACTAGAAAACAAAGATTTCTAATTTTAAAATCCTTTGAGAGAAAAATTGCTGTTCTCTTTAGGAAGCAGCTTCTCTGAGGGCGTTGGAAAGGATTCCAGAAATAAAAATTAAAATGATTGCTCCATGAATGAATGTGGGAAGGGGCTCACCTGAGGTTCAGCCCCTTCCCACGGGCCTTCCTTGTGTCCAGGATCAGTCAAGGAGCACAAAGCCCCAGGGAGAGGGTGGGGGCAGGAGCCCTCAAGCAGTTATCCGGGTGGGTGTGTTTAGAACCAAGTGGAAAGAAGTTGGGCCAGGTTCACACAAGCGCCTTCTAGGATTAGAGTTCCTCTCCTAGCACGGGATGGCAGTGAAGTCCGAAGGTTACACAATGATGTGAGGGTGTGAAGTTTCCTCACACATGTAAAGCTAGCCTTTGACCTCCAACATCTGGATGAAGTGTGCTTGTGATTGAGACACCAACAGAATGGTCTGCAAGCCAGTGGGTAACAGCAGAGAAGGGAAGCCAGCACAGGTCTAGAGGGTGAAAGCTCCCATGATGGAGCTCCCCTTCCTGCCTCCTGAAGCCCACAGTGCTCGGAGGGTTTCCACAGCCAAGGTCTGGCCTGGGAACATGTGGGAGGGTGGAGGCAGCAGTGCCCTAGCTATGGGTGTGGACAAGTTACAGGGGCAGGGGTGGGAGGGATCCTACAGTGGGAGGGGTGCAGGTGGGTGCAAGTGGTTTGCCCCAGGTAAACTTAACAAGCCTACGTGCTTTGCACAAGACCCCATGGACTGAGAAAGGGCAGCATTTAGATGGAGTTTTCCATTAACGAACTGTGTGCTGTGTCAGGGGCTTCGCAAACACAGGCAGCAACTCTGGAGTGTGCCTGCCTGTCTCGCTCAGCAAAAACTGGGCCTGGGGACACCCTGGTGTGAGAATCCACCCCCAATATTTCCAAACCACTGAGGGGGCTGGACCATTCCCCTTTCCGTGTCCCTCCCACACACCAAGCCCCCGAGGCTCTCCCCTACAGAGAGGGAACATCTGTGCCTGGAGAGAAAGGCCATAACTGATCTGATTTACTAATCCTTTCAAATCAGCTTTAGCTGGGAGAGTGAGACACCAAGAAAAAACAAATTGCCTCTTTTTTTTTTTTTAATGGAATCAGGAGGGGGGGAAAAGTGCCCTGAGTTCTATTAAATATGTCCTTCATTTTACTGAGGCTCTTGTACCAAATTCCTGAAATGCTTTGATGTCTTTTTGAATTCCACCTGTTCTAAGCCTGTGGATTGCCTAACTGGCCCCTGGCTCCTCTGAAGGCCCACTGGGAGCTGACCCAGGGAATTTAAAAATCCTCCGTGGGCAAAGTGGAAGCCGCATCTGGTTAGAGTCTTCATAACAATGTGAGTCATCGTGACTTCAGCCATGCTCATGGCTGCAGTACCAGCTCTGCAGGATGCAGGACATGCTGAGTTATTGGAATATTTCCCCCCAGTTAAAGAGGGAAGAACCAAATCTGTAAAATGCAAAATAATTTGTTGCAAAATTGCCATCACTCCTGGGAAGTGGGGAGAGTAGAGCTCCAGAGACAATTTTATAGGGTCTCCTGGCATCGTGGCACTTATTAAAATCATAGATCATGAAGCTGGAGGACTAGAGGGGATTTCAGCCATTTTTCCATTATTGTTTCTAACCCCCCACCCAAATAAAATAATCCCTCTCATCTCTGGCAAAAAAAACAAGATGGTAGGAGAGGAGACTGCACAGTGGGCGTGATGCTGACCTGATTCCCAACATTGCTCTCCGTATCCCTCAAGCATCAGGGTGATTTTATTTTATGTTTTCTCTGACCTCAGTGATGGCTCAGGTGCTTTATAAAAACCCCTCATTTATCAGAAAAGCTTCATTAAGTCCATGTCTCCTTGTTGCCTTTCCTACCATTTCTCCCCTTCTAGAGAAAAACAATTTCTTTCTCTCCACAGTGTTCCATACCTTCCATTCTGTTGCTTCTATATTGGGCTCCAAATCAGACAGACTGAAACCCAGCTCAGATTTTTAAGCATTATTTCCTTTTGAGCAAATTTCCACCTAATCCCTCATCACTGTGCTCCAGGGTCTGAGGAAAACAGTCTCACTGTCACAGTCGAGGGAAAGCTGTACTGGAAATCACATGAGCTGGGTTACAATCATCATTCTAAACTAACAGACTGTATAGTCTTGGGGAGATCTTTTAATTACCCTTACCTTCCTCCCTTTAAAGTGGAAATAAATAATATCCATTTCACAGGATGGCTGGAAAGGTTGAAAATCATGCTGAAAGTGATTTACTTCTATAAAGCACTAAAGCCATTCAAGGTATTGGCTTTATTATTATTCTATCCTAATATTAAGGTCTCTAACAGGGACCCTGGGTATATTATCCCTATATTAAGCATGCCTGCGATGCTGCCTCCCTCTCAGAATTTTCTTCCCTTATAGAGTGGCCCTGGGAAACGGTATTTGCGAGTCTTGCACAAGCATTCCCTTATTAATTATTTAAAGTTATCTGGCACGCCCTGGTGGAGTAGCAGCTGGGTGCATGCCAGATGCATCCCAAAGTCCAGAGTTTGAACCCAGGGGCCAGGGAGAACAACCAGAATGAAAAACTAAAAGCAATAATAAAGCACTTCCTCCTCTCTTTCTGCCTGTCTCTGCTCACCTTCATTCCTGCCTGCACCTTCCCTTTTAAAAAAAAAAAAAGGTTATTGGAAAGATGTGGTCCCCTGACCTGAACTGGTATCATAGTATCTCTCCAGAAAATACAGAGTTAGGATTCAGAGACCGCAGTTCATTTCTGGGGCTCACTTAAATTGAGGACACGTACATTTGGGAGGTGAGGAATGGGAAAATTTGGTCCATACACAAAGAAGCAGAAGGAGAAGGATGAAACAGTCACCAACTTTCCCCTCCTTTCCCTCTGAGGCATGGATCATAGAACTGTGAACACTTCAGCAGAAGATGACCCAATGAGTCCTGCAGGTGCTATGGTGGTCCCTGTATGGTCCGTGCTCCAGGAAAGAGGAGCAGGAAAGCCCCATTTCCAGACTTGCCTGACATGCATGAGCTTTTGGTGTCCCCTGTTGAATACAAATTATTCCACAGAATGTCAACATCAGACAAAGCCACTCTGTGTCCACAATGGAGAAAGACAGACACAAGACATCTCCATAGTCATATCTGACAGGCAAAACATGAGCAAATGTCCAACTACAAATGATCAAACGTCTCCTGTCCTGGCTCATGGGAATGACTACTTTATCTACCTGCCTTAGCCTGATTCTCCTCTTCCCTCCTTCTATATCAGAGAAGCCCTTATATTTCAAGTAACTTTTAAATTGGTGACAAGCTCTCCTCACAGATCACTAGACACTTTTGAGAATGTAACTGAGAAGCATTTGAATGGTGCAAAGGGAGTCATTTTTACACTCTGTATCTCCTGCCTTTCTCTTTCTCCAATAATTATCTCTAATAAATTTCTCTAATAAAAGAGCTTTATTAGACTCATTTGCATCAATGCTTCTAAGTAAAACAATAATGGGAGTCTTGCTGCCCTGTTTCTCATCACAGGAAAGCAGGCTATGTTTTCTCATACTGAAGGAGACACATAACATTCTAACTTACAATATAGTCCCTTTGGTAACTTGATAGAAAAAAAAGGTGCATAAAAATCAACATTGAACTTTATATTTTGCCTACGTAACCAAAAACAAATATCTCCATTGGAAAAGGGGAGAAACTCAATATTAAAACAAAGGAAAATTCAGTGGTTGATGTCTTTGACGTTTCCAAATTCAGAAGTTTCCAGATTCAGAAACCTCTTAATTTAAAATTTTCTTCTGTTGGAGTTGACATCATCAGTTTTGATAAAAATAAATTATTTTACTTCAGATGAAAGCAAACCTTCTCTGATTCTGGTATGTAAAAATGGAACCTTCTTTGTTAGATTATGGTGCATTGATATCTTTCCTGGAAAAAGAATTACAGTTTAAGAGCAGAAGGTGTCTCTTGCTGGTCATTTCTTCCCTAATGACTCCTAGGGGAAGAGCTGGGCTCTGAGCTCCTGGTCAAAAGCTACACTTCCTCAGGTTTATTTTTGGAGTCTTTGAATAAGATTTCATTATTTAAAATGGACTTTCTTGTCAGTAGCTATAAGCATAAATAGGTCCTGGATCTCTGGTTCTAAGTGTCATTTCTTAGTGAAAGGAATCAGTACATATTAAAAAAAAACCTGAATCAAGGACTATGAATATGAATATACAAGGTGACCCATGAAATTTTGTTATACCAGAGAGCAAGAAAGTGTTCTAGCTAATGGATTCATGTCAAAAAGATACAGACATTGGTCAAATCAATTTTTTAAAATCTATATATATTCAACATCAAAAAAGGAAGAAGAGGGTCATGGGATGAGGAGGAAAGCCTATTTTGCAGAAGAATGTTAGCTAAAAAAAGTGAAATGAAAGAATTAGAAAATTGCTATTTTACTACTCTTGATATGACTGTTGATTTTAGCAAAGACTATGGACCCTAAAATGATGGAGCAGAAGATTGTTGGAAAACAGAATGTTTGACCAGTACCAAAGTAGGAATCCACCTTTTAAGTACTACTTACAAAAGCAAAAATAGACCTTTACAATGGAGTGATCTGGTAACCATATATAAGAGATTCAGCGTGGCATCATTTACAGTAGGACAACCTAGTAGGATATGCCTACTGATTGCAAACAAAAAATATGAAACAGCACCTTAGAATGTGCTTGTTAAAATGTTTGCTTTGAATAGAATCAACCAAACTCTAGAGAGTGTTTTCATGATAGGAAATAAAGGAGAGAGAAGGAAAGGTTGATGGCACAAAGGAAGCAATCACGAAAGTCTAGAGTGTGGGATACTCTTTAAGAAAAATGGTCTGACTTCAAAATCACAATATGATTTTTAAAAATCCTAGATTAAAAAGACCAGAGACCCATAACAACCACAGTTGTGAACCTTAATTGCATCCCAGTTCAAAGTAAACAGCTATAAAATTTTGACAATTAGAAAGATATAAATATGACTGAATATTAGGGAATTATTGTTCATTTCCTTTGGTATGAGAATAACTTTGCTCTTTTGAAGAAAAAGAAAAAGTTTTATTCTTAGGAAATATAATTCCAAGTAATTAGGAATGAAGTTATCTTGTGCTCTTTGCAACATAATTTAGAATGTTTTCTCAAGAGGAAGAAGGGATATTCAGAGAGAAGAAGTAACAGCTCTGGCAAAATACTAAAAATTGTTGAGTCTAAGTAGAGAGACTATGCGTTTTTATTACTTGTTCAGCTTTTCTATTAGCGTGCACGAGGTGTTTTAGGGAATAGTCTCGGCATCCATTCTGTTGGGGAGGGAAAGGAAAGAAAAATTGGACTAAGGAGGAAGTTGGACTGAGTTGCAATGACCAGGACTCCACTGAGCTGGTGCTGTTGGAGGCTCTGGAGTAGAGATGACCCTTCTGAGTTGGTCTTTGTTTTAGTGAGGAGGCAGTACCGCTATTCCCTCTACCCACTGCCCTGGGGATCAGTCATTGGTTTTGGCCTCCTTGGGAAGGAGACATGACCTTAGTCAAAGCAGTGGTCTCCAGGTGGCTGGGAGAAGAAATCTTTCAGTTCTGAATGGAAGATGTGGGTGCAATAACACAACACTCATAAATGTGAGATTTGGGGGTCTCCTGATTCTTGAAGTATTAAGAATTCAGTAGGGCAGCTTGTTCTGTCAGCAGTGTCTTTTTCTCTCCCCATTGTGCTCAGTCTCCATAGTAACACACTAGGAGTGGCTTCCATGCTGCCACCAAGGAGCCCCACTCACTCCCCTCAGAACCTCAGGGTTATCATGGAGTCTGGCTCCTCTTTCTGGGATCCTATTGTTACTCTTAAATTAGTTCCAGAGGACCCACCCACACATGTATGTGGTCTCCCACACAATCTGCATCTGAACCCCAATTGTAGATATAGTTGAGGTTTTGATTTTCACTGTTCCAAAGCTCTGTATTTCTCATGTGTGTTAGTACATGTACTAGGGGACAAGGAAAGGGACATCCCCACCACATATGTCTGTGTGTGTAGGTATGTATGCATACACATGTGCACAGACACCTCCACACATATAAATGTAATCTGACACATGTATGGCCCCTCTATGACGCTTTCCAAGTTCCCAAAATAGTCTGAGCAGCTCTGCCTTATAACTTCCCTCAGAACTACTGTTCTCTTTTATAACTCAAAACTGTAGTGTAAGTTAGCTGTCTGTATGTTTATGTTCCCCATCAGCCTGAAAGTGCCTGTGGGCAAGATGTCTTATGGATTCCTGTTCTTTGTATTCCCAGGGCCTGGTACATAGCAGATATACAACTAGCATACATATTAATAAAAGTGTCGATGCCAATTAGGTTTCTTAGTAATTGAGCAGGACATGAAAGTGTGTTAAAGGGCTCCTGTGCATGCCTACCTCCTACCCAATAAGACTAGCCAGTACTAGTCCTTCCAGAGGCTTTTATTTATTTTTCTAATAGAAGTTCTTGAAATAAATTTTTTCAAAAGTCCATCTATTCTACACAGAGACTCATGGTGCTAAGAACTTCATAATTGTTTAATGTCCATGTGCAATTTTAGTGGTGACCTGATTTTTAAAAATTGCTTTCCTTTATTATCCCTCAAGTGTGTGTGTATATCTTTTCATGCACTCATTTTAGGTTGTAAGCTCTTCAGAGAGAAAACTGATCAATATAAAATATTTATGTCGTCCCAACATATGGCCATTTTTAATCAACATTAAGTTATAAGTAGCGGTAGCTGTCAGCTTAGAAAGCTGCTTTGGGAATAGCCATCAGCTAGTGAACAAATGGCTCAGGACTCAACTACATGACATTACCTGTGGCTGTGTCTCGGAACACCTGGCATTGTAATTATTTGGCAGAGATGGTTTTTGTACAAGTAAAAGAATGCAGTGATTGATTCTAAATTTGTTTTGTTTGATGACTTTTTTTTTTTTTAAGAAAAAGGCAGGCAGGCAAGAATGAGGATGAGCAGGCAGCAGGCAGGAAGGAAGAGAGAGGAGGAGAAGCATTTTGTTTGTTTAGTTGTTCATTTTAGTTGTTCTACAACAGCTGCCCCCCAACCCTGCCCTGCCACCTCCTGTCCCTGACTGTGAACCTGGGTCCTTGGGCTGTATGTTGCCTGTGCCCCAGGCATGGGCTTAATCCCTGAGGGTGTACCTCTGATGGTTTTTTATTTTAGCAGTCTGCACAAGGATTTTTACCACAGCTGCAGCTCTTCCCTTCTCCCCCACCCTTCCAGGACTTGGAATCTGTCCCCTGGTATCTTTCTCTCTGATTGGGCACCATTTGCCCTGTAGGCTTCTCTCCATCACTTGCTCCATGATATCAGGACGAGGGCAGAGTAGCTTCAATCTTAGGAAGAATGAGGATCAAAGGGATCTGACTCCTAAGTAATGGTGGAAGGAAGAGCTGGGGAAATTAGTCAGAGAGAGAGGGATGGAATTAATACTGTTGAGCACCCACAGTGCCAGGTATGTCATCAGACGCCATTACATCATTTCATCTTCCCCAATCACCTATGTCGGTTTAAAGAAGAGAAAATGAGTTCCTACAACTAAGACGTGGAGGAACTCAATCCTACTGTATTTGACCTTCAGTCTACATACTTTCCTTGATACCAGGCTGGGAGCCTTGATTCTTCTGATGGCTCAGTTCCCATCAGACACATTTTGAGAGTTTTTCCCCAGTGATTTTTATTTATTGAAAACAGACCATCAGTAATCTTCACACTATGGGGATATATGAAATAGTGATAAACATCCTGCTCTTAATTGACCACACAATTGATATTTCTTTCTACCTGGGAAGAAAGTAGGCTATCACCTCTCTCTATGAGATAGTCATTCATTCTCTCTTTTAGTTTAAGTTTGTTGGGGAAAAATATTTTTTCCTTAACCACATTCTTGGCCAAAGTTTTAGTTAAGAATCATTTGGTTCCAATTTTTTTTTAAATGTCTTCACTCAAACTTACTTAAATAAAAGACTTTATTAAAAAGAAACAGTCCTCTAATAAAATCAAAGATCAGAAAGCACAGTCAGGTCTCATAAGAGAATGGAACTAGGAATTGAAGTAGGAAGAAATTCTCTCTCCATACATGTGTGTGTACACACACACACACACACACACACACACACACACACACACACACTTTAAATATCTGCCTCATTGTTCTTTCTTTGTCTTTGACCCTCTTATTTTTGGAAAATTTCTGGCTCACCATGAGCTCCCACCCCGTTTGTGTTACATTTGTGTTCATGCACTCCCATGGCCCGCACCATGTCTCTTGGACCCAATGCTAAATTCACAGAAGACAGAATATGATGGGCCCAACTTGAAGCATGTGTTCACTAAAAGTCAATCAGTGGTGACCATAGGGACAGATGAATTGCCTCATTGATCTCTGGGAGATGGGCAGGTTTTGAACAGGATGTGGCAACAGGGCAGCCATGATTAAAAGACAAAATGCTTGGATCTCTGGTATAGCATGAAATATGGCAAGGCTATAATTGTCATCAGTGATAACTGAGATCTCAGAAACTAAAGGGGACTAAGAAGAGGGTCTTGACTTATACAATTGTTCTCAATGCAGTAATTATGGAGAGAAAATATTGGGGCTATTTCTTCTTTAACCCCGTTATGTTTCTTGCCTCTTTGATTACATCTTTCTGTCAAACTTTGACCTTCATGTAATAACAAAATTCTGGAAGCACCCTGATTATCTGTCTCTATGTAATTAGGGGATCAAATTCTGTAACAGTCATTAAAAGGAGTAAGTTAAATCAATATACATTAAGCAGAGAAAATATTCAGTATTTCATTAAATTAAAAGTAATTTTGGGGTAGAAGCAAGTGGTGGTGGGACACTACTGATAATTTTGTCATGGATATATTGTGTTATCATGTGTCTGATAAATAGTGAACAAGAACATCTAAATGTGTATTATTTTGCAAATCAAAATTACCTCAGTAAAAAACAAACATTGCAGAATAAGATATAACATACTACTTTGTTAAAACAAGCACACAACAAAGTTCTACAAAGTTATCTGTATATATATCTGTGTAGGTAGGTAGTATAAAACAAACTATTAACATTGATTACTTTCAGAAGCATGGAATTAGGACAGGGAAAGGGTAGACAGTATTTTCTTTATATGTTTATGAATGATTAAACTTCTTAGAACACCCATGTTATACTTGTAATATTTTTTTAATGAGAGGAAGTAAGAGGGGGAAGAAGCATGTATTTTGGTTTTTCACCCTGACCCTGCATTGAGTTCCTGGGTCCTTGGAGCTTTACATGGTCCTCATTCCAGCATCTCAGCCACCTGAGCCACAAAAGTACCCCCCATCCTTGTAATATTTTAAGCTTATAAATAAAATTAAAAGGGTTTTGATTTTGTTATATTTAAAAGCCCATCTCACATATGACCATTTCTGAACTTTTCTGATTCCCACATACACACAGAATCTCTATAAACAAGTAAATTTGTCCCTTAGAATATGGATCACTTTTGTGATTCTAATAGTCCGCTTGGAATAATAAATGTTAATGATTTCTCTTATCCTTATACTGTAACTCCATCTAGGAGCTATTTTTGGACCCTGCCTACCCACCCACCACAGTGTCTAAAATTGTCTTACATGAAAGACATACCTATTAAAATAATTTCCAAATAGAGCTAACTGTATACTCAGCAGTTTGTCCAATACATCCTCTGTGTGTCCTCAAAAATGTAGATTCTCTGCAAGGATTTTTCCTTGGTCTGTAAATGCAGCAATCTCTAGTGATAATATTTTTCTAGTACAATGGTATATTATTTTCTAGCCATTTAAAATTCATTTATATTTTGGCCCAGAATTTGAGAGGAAATCAAATGAGTACTTTTTTTTAATATTGTGAACTGATAACTCAGTGAACTCCAAGGATCCATACGTCTTTAAAATTAATTTGGGGCACTCCAGCTGACCTTTGATGGGCACAGTCCAGCATGTCCAGGGCTTGATGAAGCAAAGCAGTGATTAACCCTGTCAGAGATGAAATGGCTGATGTCAACCTCTTCCAAATTACACCCATGCTTGACCTGCTCTTCCCCTCCTGAATGCACCTCATTACTGAGAAACCATCATTGGAGGCACATATACTTAAACATTTAATAAGTCTGTGATCAAAATCCAGGAGTATAATTAAACCTTTGATGAAAGTGAGAGAGAATGGTTGCAGAACAAGGTGGAAGCCAGAGGACAAAGGGAGAAGCAGGGAGGAGAGAGGTTTGTGTTAAGTCTGTGGTCAGAAAATCTGAGCCTCCACTTGTCTTTTGGACCATGATTTCACTTGGATCTGGTGACAGCAAACTTATGAGGATATAAAGACCAATCTCAATGAACATTTAAGATGCTTCCAAGGTCTTAGACCAAAGCACTTTCAATAATGCTGGCAATTGAAGCTGACCTTGAATTCACCCATTGCCTTACAGCAAGAATAATTTGTCTCAGTGCATTAGAGAGCTAATAAATAAAACACCATACCTCTTAAATTTACTAGAATTGAAAAGATTTGGGGGGTGGGAAGAATCAGACAATGTGCACCAAAGAGGATGAATAGCTGTATAGTGTAGGGAAGGACAGCAAGCTCTCATGAAAAAACAATGGGTCAGGGGTCCAAAGAGCTGATTCTAGTTCAGTCCCTGCTACTAAAATCCCCATGGACCTGGAATATATTTCACCTCTGCAAAGTCTCTGGCTCCTGATTTTAAAAAATAACACAGGAATGACATTTATTTCTCAAGCTGCAATGTGCAATATTAAAAAAAAAACCCACCTGGGAATCTTGTGGGCCTGTCAGTTCTGATTTAGTAGATCTGGAATAAAGCCAGAGATGCTGCATCTCAAAAGCTGTCGAGTCATTCCCAGACCAAGAAGCAAGGAATTAGATGATCTGCCAATCCCTACCTTCTCATGTAGACCCCTCTGAGTTTCCACCTGCCCCCCAGCTGAAGTGCACAAGTCCGGCGACCACTTGGCATTCTTGTCCTCAGTCTAGTGAAGGAGAACCGAAATTCAGCAGCCTGGCCTTTCCAGTCCTCTAAGCTTAGAGACGAGCACACAGGCCCTTCTTGCTTAAAGAGATTTCACTGCTTATCATTTGGAAGACAGATAATAGGAAGTTACAAAAGCTTTAGAAAACTTTTTTTTAGTATTCTAGACATTTCCTTCCAGTGCTTTTTCATATGATAAAAGGGGGGAGCTATCAAAATGGCAACTACAGTGAATATATAGGTCTGTGCTCACTATAAAATTACATCTTCCCATTTCATGAAAAATTCTTTGAAATTTACAGTACTAGGATAAATACCCATATTGTTTTGATAGGTACCGTTTGTTAAATACTTAGTAAATTCCAGGCGCTATGCTAAATACTTTACCTGTGTCATCTCATTGAATCCTCACAACACCTTTCAAGATGAATATCATTATGATCTCCATTCTGTTGAAAAGGAAACTCAGACTCCAAAAAAATCAAATGATATTCTCAGGAACCACATTTGAGCTAACTTCAAAGCCAAGCTGCTAACCACTGAGTGACAGCATGTCCTTGTACAATAATCCCTGATGCCTATGATTACTTCATTAGGATGATTTATGTGTGTTTAAATTTTTTATTTAATTACAAAAGTGATACAAGTTCATAACAACAATCAATTCAAAGAATACATGGGTGTAAAAGAAAATCCACATTCTCCTTGCTATCTCATATATAATTTCCTGAAGTATATTATCTTTCTGTGGGTTTTCTATGCTAAAATAGCACACAAAAAAGCCTAAATCATGTGCTTTATATCATTTGATTGCCAGTGTCTGACACAAGCCACCTACACACAGTAAACACTTGTTGAAAGAATAAATGCATTCTTAAATAAATTTATTTTTAATAAAAATGCAATCTTACATTCATATTTCTCTGAAATTTTTTTTTGCATTTGGTAAATCTCATTCAACCTTCAAGGATAAAGCATGGAGATCTAATTCTTTTTAAAACAACCATGTAATATTCCATAACATATATGCCATAATTTATTTCTCATACACAAACATACATGTTTATAGATTGGCGGGGCAGGGGCAGTTACTAGTTATCCTGCATTAAACATACATATGTCCCTTTATGTGGCCCATGTTTTTATTTCTTTAACGTAGTTTCGATATTAAGGAGACTTATTCAAAGGGAATATATATTTTTGAATTTTAATGTATATTACCAGTGAATTTTCCTAAAATACTGAGTCAATTCATATTCAAACAAACATTATATAAAATAACCATCTCCCCGTGCATTTGCCGTCTGATCAAACTTTTACTTTTTTTCCAATTTCGTGGGTAAAAAACATTCTTGGGTTATCAATGTGCACTTCCTTTATTACTAGTGACATGGAATCCGTTTTTAAATTTTCTTTTTTTTTCTGTAAATTGCAGGAAATGTACTTTAAGTAAAATTGCTGGATTAAAGAGTGTGAACATTTTAAAGGTGCCTGACACTTAGTTAAATTGCCTTCCAAAAGTGATGGGACAACTCCTCCTGCCATAAGCAATGTAAGGAAACTCGCCTTTCTCCAAACTTGGTCATGTCATTCCAAAAGGTTAAAGAGGCACTTGTCAGCTTGTGACCTTGGTTGATTTGCTCCTGCATGTCCGACCTTTCCTTCAGAAAGCTCCGGGGGGAGCCCCAGGCCTGCGGGGAAAGCCTCCTGCGCAAAAGGCTTTGGAGGGGCAGCCAGGAGCTGTCCCTGGAGGTCAAAGGCATTTCTGAGCCCACGGTGGTTAAGGAGGAAGAGCACTGGTCTTTGTCCAGAAGAATCATGCGGGAGCTGGTCCTGAGGCCAAGGACAAGTTTACATTGATGCTTGTCCTGGGCTCAGCCAGGGCACCGTGGGGTGGAGGCAGGAGGAATGTGTTGCTCTGTGCAACGAGCTCAGTTTCTTGTCACCTTCTATGAAGAGCTGGTGACAAATGGGCTCAATCCAGTGAAGCCCAATTCAATTCAAATGAACAAATACTCTTCAGCATTTATCATCAGCAAAACCTGAGCTCGGGCACCGCCTGCCATATCCTGGAACAAGTGGGCCAATGGAGGTCTTTATGGTCCTTATGAGAAGCTGCCATCCATCTTAGGAAGTTTCTAATATCAAAAGCCAGGAAAGGGAGAATAATAGTTTTTTACTATTTCTCTGGAAGATAACATCTCGATTCTAAACTGGAGCTAATAATAATTGGGAAATGTATTCATTAAAGTGAATGTATACTTCCTTTTAAATGTCCCACCTGTTGACCCAAGAGAAATAATCAGGATTTAATATGATTAAAAGGTCATTTATTTAAGAATAGGAATTGCAGTGGGGTTCATGACCAAGGGGAAGTCATAAGGCAAGTACAGCCTTGTGTCAGGGCAGAGGGAGATCTAAAGGGTCAAGGAGGGAAGTGGTCTGATTTGAAGTTATTTGTGGTGAAACTGTTTGGATTGGTTCTTAAGTCCATAGGTGTCTCCATGATTGGTGGGCAAAAGTCTGCAGAAAGAAGGCTGCCAGGAGGGGTCTGTAGTCAGGATTAGCGCAGATGTTCTCTTCTTTCTTTGTAGTCAATGAGCTGCTGAGTTGGGCTCCTTAGCCCAGAAGTCTCACAACCTTTACAGACAAGCTGGAGTCTTTGGAATCTGTTGGGCTAAAACCGGTTTCATACACCCCACTTGGCTACATAAAGGCCAGTCTTTGTCAGAATGTTCTACCTACCTTTCTGAGTGACCTGGGACATACAAACAAGCCCAATAAAGTCTTTGCTGCTTGTTATTTCAGCTTCGACTCTGGAGCACTGTCCCATCCTTCTGTGGGCTGTCTGCTCTCCTGCTCATCTGGAGATGGGTTTCCCTCTGACCTTAGCTACTCTTTCTTGTACCTACTGCCACCTTCTCCTGGTGTCATTTCCTCACAGAGAGAGTAATGCATATAGGTTGCAATTCTTTGAACATACCACCAAAAGTCAGGGATAGTAGAAGGAAAAGATAAAACAACAACTGTTGTGATGCTCAGAACTGTGATTTATGTTTGGATCTCAACTGTTAACTCACAACTGAGTAAAGAGGTTTCACTCAAGTCAACCTCATATGATGAAAAAATGATTTATTTGGAGGAATCCACCTTACAATATCATAAGCATATAATTAGGTTGACAGTAAATGGAGTGATTATGAACCACTAAGATGAGGTTGAGGAGACCCCGTGAGAGCAGCGATGTTAGTATATTGGGTTACTGGGATCCAGAACTACCCTTGTGGTGTCAGCTCTTGGGGACAGGAGTGTTGCTTCTCCAGGCAGAGCCTCTGGCAATTCTTAAGAAGGTCTCAGAGGCATGGAGTCCAAAGGGTCTGAAATTAGCTGATTTCTATTCCTATACTTCTTTAGAGGTGTGTTTCAGAGTCATTTAATTTGGGGACTTGGCCTCCCAGATAGGGTTTTATTGATCTTTGACTAGCTATTAGTTATCAATGTTCTCCTAAACAACTGGTTGCTTTTTATTTTAAATTATTTTCATTAGACACTTTTAATTACATCCATTTCCTCATCAATCAGGATCATTATCATATCAGTTCATAGAACAAGCTACTAGGCCTAGGAACCCTAGAGGAGGCTCTTCCTGACTAGCTCCCAGATGACCATCATCCAAAAGGGGTCATCTTTCTTATCTCCATGGAGGGTACCCTACAGCATGTCTTCTGAAGAAAAGACTATGGCCAACCTTCATAAGCCTCCATAGAAGTATCTTCTTGTAAACACTGCCCACCTCCACTCTCTTGATTTGCTGTCCCAGGATCATCCTTGACTTCATCCAGCAAAAGATACCAGCTGTGATGCTTGTTCCCTTCAGGGAAGTCTTCTTCTCCACCTAAAGGGGTGTGGTCTAATCATGGCTTCCACCCAGAAGATTGAATAACATGAGAACAGGGTTGTCAATACTTTCTAAGTTAATCAGTTCTCAGAAAGACCAAAAGTTTGTCTGATTTGTGGGCCAGTCCAGGAGAAGCCATGATGCTCCCTTTCTATTTCCATAGTAGGTTTATTAACCTGAGTTATCCAGACAAATTATTTCATTTCTATGCTTTATTTTTCTTATACAAGTAATCCTTGAGTTGATTAAAAAGCAAAAATCTCTTATATTTAATGCTATTATTCTTCTGCAATGCTTTAAAGAACCAACATTAGTAAGCACATTCCTGGGATTTGGATGGAGGCCCTACACTCACTATTTCCAATAAAAATTGCTTCAATAACTTTTTTATTAGAATATGAATTGTGATAGGTGCTCAGACACCTCAGAAGGCAAATTCCAAACTCTTTTGGAAACTGTTTTGTAAAAGAGAAACAGTCATGAGGAAGGATTACCAAGGGGAATTTTGGAAACTAGCCACTCAAATTAGGCAAATTTTCTTCTCTAAAGACCTGCAGTGTGTTCTCAGTTTCAGTATTTATATGGACACAGCCCTTGAACTCTAACATTTTTTTACTCAAGGATTACTTGTATAAGAAAAATAAAGCATAGAAATGAAAAAATTTGTCTGGATAACTCAGGTTAATAAAACTACTATGGAAATAGAAAGGGAGCATCATGGCTTCTCCTGGACGGGCCCACAATCAGACCAAATTGCAGGATGATGATTCAGTTTTCCCCCAAACTTGTTAAATTTGGTAAATCACTGATCTCTTCTGTGTCCTCAATAACTCTTCCTTTCACTCTACCTATATAGACCATTTACACAAGGAATGCTGGGCAGAAAACCCCTTCTTCCTCACATGGTTCATACACCCTAACCCAATGTTGCTTTCTTCTAGCATCCTGGGAATATATTGAAGAGAGAAGATGTCCATCTTAATTTCCAGAGTATTTGCCACTGATTTGTCTCACAGTTGATTTGTTTTCTTTTACTTTAAGTTGTGATCTTAAAAGTTTTAGAAATGAAGAAGTAAGAAAGGGTTTACTTGGAGAAAGTAAGGGAGTTAGGTTGTCTATAGGAATTATTTTCATTGATTCTCTGAGTATGACCTCTGGCCCATTGAGTGACTATTGATTTTATACTCAAGTATTTATGTATTCATTGGACATAAAGAAACTATTACCCATTTGCCCAGCTGCCTTCTAATCTTCCTTCAGAACTTTTACATTTGCAGAGACAAGTATTTGTTGTGACAATATATATCTTAGGAGAAAAAAATGCCTTGATTATGAGACATATTTCTCCATAAAGGCAAGTAGAAAAAGTCCTACTTAGAGTTAATAAAAATAAAATTTCCCCTCTAAAAACTGATCCCTAGCTAGAGAGAAAACCAGGGTTGCCATGAGCTGACAGAATCATTTCATAAAGAAGCAGTACTATTGTTATATAGGAGTAAAATTGAATAATAAAGGATAATTAGAACTTAGGTAGTATTCATCATAGCAGAAAAAGTTATACATACATAGAACTTAATAAAAATGTATTAATGTTCTATTTACGGATATACATTTTTTGTTAAATGGAGAGTTCAATTTCTTGGAAAATTTAGTTTTGAAAAAACTAATAAATTTTTGTGAAAATTAATCTATAAATTTAATCCAATACTGATAAAAATACAGCTATTTTTGGGGGAACTGTTACAAAATTATTGAAAAAGCATGTGGAGTTATGTCAGCAAGATAGTATATTAGGCCGTCCTAGCCTCTGCCTCGCACAGGAAAGATATGATTTAACAACTACCCCCTAATGAAAATCACTCTGAGAGAGCTTCAGAATGTAATTAAGAAGTTATTGTTACCAAAAGAGCACCAAAACTGAGGATGTCTACATAGAAAAACATAGGAATCACTTTATCTCTCACACTCCGTCCACTAACCCCTTACTCAGTGCCAAGAAAAATTCAATCTGCCACAACCTTTCACATTAAAGTAAAGGGAAGCCTCAGCAATGGTAGTTGTCCCCAGAGTGACACTGGGGACACTTCCAACTTTTTCTATTAAAGACCTCTATACTCTCACTGGCACTGATTTCAACTGATGGAGCCATTTAGAACAAAATGATGCAAATTCTGGAGTAGGGGCTTGTCTACCTTCTTGACCCTAAACCACCATGCACACATGTGACAAGGATGCCCAGTCTTACCACATCAGCATAGTTCTGGATGTCATAACCAGATCAGTAAGACAAGAGAAAGAAATAAAGGCAAGCAAATTGGAAAAAAAGAAATAAAATTATTTCTGTTTGCAGATGACATATTATATACAGAAAACCCTAAATATGCCAGTGAAATTAAAAAAAACCCAAACATTAGAACTAAAAATGAATTCAGAAAATTTGCAGAATATAGAACCAACATACAGAAATCAGCTGTATGTCCATACACAGATGAAGTTAACTAGAAAAAGAATAAAACCGCTCCATTCATGAAAGCAACAAAGAGAATAAAATACTTAACAATTAACTTAATCAAAGAGGTGAAAGACTTGTACAATGGAAATTATGAGACATTGACAAAGAAAAGAAAATGTAGATAAATGGAAAAATATCTGTGTTCATGACTGGAAGAATTAATGTTGTTGAAAACTTCAGATTACTCAAAGTGATCTACAGTAGATTCAGTGAAAACCCTTTCAAAACTCCAGTAACATTTTTCACGCAAATAAACAAAATGGTCCTAAAATTTATATGGAATGACTGAAGACCCTAAATAGTCAAAGCAATATTGATCAAAAATAACAAAGCTGGAGGCATAAATCTTCCTGAATTTCAAAATACATTACAAAGCTACAGTAATAAAACAATGTGGTACTGGCATAAAAACAGACATAGAGACAAATAGAGAAGACAGAAATAAATTCACTAACCTCCAGTTATCTAATCTTTGACACAGGTTCCTGAACATACAGGGTAGAAAGGATAGTTTCTTCAGTCATGATGTTGGGGAAAATGAACATCTACCTGCAGGAGAATAAATTGGTTCCTTATCTCATATCATAGAAAAAAGAAACCCAAATTGGATAAAGACTTAAGTGTATGACTTGAAATCTATTAGAAGAATGAACTTATTAGAAGATAATATAGGGAAGCAACTTTTTGACATTTGTCTGGGCAATGATTTTTTGGACATGACGCTAACAAAAGCAAAAATAAACAAGTAGGATTGCCTCAAACTTATAGTCTACTGCACAGAAAAGGAAACAATCAACATGGTGAAGAAGGAATGTTTGGGATGAGAAAAAATATTTGCAAACTATATGTATGTATGTATACATAAAGATATATACATATACATGATTGGGGGTTAATATGTATAAAGAACTTTCACAAACTCAATAGAAAAATAAACACACATACAAACAAAACAACATACATTGTCTAATTTAAAACTAGGC
The DNA here is from genome assembly GCA_004363575.1 of Solenodon paradoxus. Taxonomy (NCBI): domain Eukaryota; kingdom Metazoa; phylum Chordata; class Mammalia; order Eulipotyphla; family Solenodontidae; genus Solenodon; species Solenodon paradoxus. The sequence goes on from RJWH01000197.1 coordinate 130,584, forward strand.
AAGAAACCTGAATAGATATTTCTTAAAACAAGATGACAACCAGGTATATGAAAAAGGTATTCAGCATCTCTAATCATCCGGAAAATCAAAACCTCAATGAACCATCACTTCATAGTGATGACAGTTATCAAAAAGACAAAAGGTAAGTCCTAGCAAGGACACAGAGAAAGAGGAACCTCTGTACACCCTTGGGAATATAAATTGGTACAGCCTTCATGGAACACAATATAGTTTCCTCAAAATATTAAAAATAGATTTGCCTTATCTGGCAATCCCACTTTGGCATGTATATTTAAAGGAAATAAAACCAGAACCTCAAAGGGATATCTACCCTCCATGTTCACCGCAGCAGCATTCATAATATTCAAGATATGGAAATAATCTAAATGCCTATAGATTGATGAGTGGCTAAAGAAGTTGTGTTGTGTATCTGTGTATTGTAACTATATATGCTATAAACAATGAACTCTAATTCAACTTTTAAAAAGAAAGGAATTCTCTCATTTGCAACAATAGGATGTACCTGGAGGATATTATGCTAAGTGAAATAAGCCAGGACACAAAGGGACAAATGCTGCCTGATCGCACTTCTATGTGGCAACTAAAATAATTAAACTCATAGAAGCAGAGAGTAGAATGGTGGTTACCAGAAGCCAGGGAAGGGAAATGGGAAGATGTTGGTATGGAGCATAAAATTTCAGTTATAAAGACGAATGAGTTCTGGAGATATAATGAATGGAAATATGAATATAGTTAATAATACTGTATTGTATACAATAGTTCCCCCTTATCCATGTCCTTTTCTGACATTTCAGTTACCCACAATTAACTGAGGTCTGAAAATACTAAATGGAAAATTCCAGAAATGAACAATTGAGACATTTTAAATTGCATACTCCTCTGAGTAATGAAATCCCTCCATCCCACCTGGGATGTGACTAATCTCTTTGGTATAGCCACACTGTGCACACAACCTGTTTGTTAGTTGCTTGGTAGTGGTATCATAGTGCTGTTGTGACCCTTATTTTATTTAAGAAAGGTCCAAAGCACAAGAGTGGTCAATTAGTGCCTAATGGGGTATCAAACCTTCATCATTCACATCATTTCTCATCATGCAGAAACTTGATCATGTGATATCATCACAAGAAAGGCAAGCACGGCACAAAGTATTTTGAAAGAGAGGTCACATTCACATAACTTTTACTACGGTATATTGTTATAAGTGTTATATTATATCGATGTCATTATGAACCAATATTTTACTTAGCCAAACTTATAAACTCTATCATAGATATGCAGGTACAGGAAAGAACCTAGTATATAAAGGGTTTGGTACTATCTGAAATTTCAGGCATCCACTAGGGATCTTAGAATGTATCACCACCCGTGGACAAGGGGAATGGATAGAGAGTACTTGAAATTTGCTAAGAGGATATATCTTAAGTCTTCTCCCTACACAAACAATGAAAGGAGAACTATGTCAGATGATATTAATTCATTTGATTGTGGAGATTATTTCACAATGCAAACATGTATCAAAATATCAAACTGTACACCTGAAATATATGTAATTTTGTCCATTTAACTTCAGTAAAGATGAAGGGAAAATGTGGAAAAATGTATTTTTTCATAAATAGCTAAGTTATCTCGGATACAAAGAGGATTAGAAAAAGAAAAAGAAAAAAGACAAAAAGCTTACCTGTCAGCTATGGTTATTCTACAAGTAATATTACTTTAGTATTATTACTGTAGCTTTGTCTTAGTAACAAAAGCAGTATAGTGCCGGTGCAAACACCAACAAATAGCCTGAAAATAAAGTGTTCAGAGAAGACTCACATGTTTTGGGGAACCTAATAAATGATAAAAGTCATGACACAAAGCAATGTAACTAACAACTGATCAGTTGATGGTGATGAAAAGAATGGTTTGGGGATGGAGTGAGAATGCATAGTTAGGAAACATACTAAAGGGAAAAGGACACTGTGCAGATGATCACATTCACGGGATTGCCCCATCTGTAGAAGAGGAGATAATTATCTTTGAAAGTGTGTGTCAGTTCTTTGAAGAAGTGTTGAACAGTCCTGTCTCTTTTCAACATCAGGGTACCCCTGCAACGGTAGTGCTAGCTGCCTTGGAAACACAAGCATGCTATCTGAGGCATCTGGCTGGGGCTCAAGTTAACTGAGACTCTGAGATGGGAATTGCCCAGAACAGAAAAGTGGATTCAAAGGGTAGGTGAGAGGCTGCAAGCTGGAGAGAAAGCAGGACCCCATGTTTAATGGCACATGTTGGGAGAGTGGCTAGTCCAAAGCCATGGACCCTCTGGCTTCTCCCAGTTCCAATTCTGTCACAGGTATTGCTGTTAATTATGTTAATTACGGTTTCTGGGATCAACCATTTGAGCTGAACTGATCTGTCAGTGTATTCAAAAAAGCAAGTGTGGGCAATCTTTTGTCTTTGTGTTGACCAAACTTCCCAGACATTAGGCCCAGTCTCTGATGCCTTAAGTCACATTGCATAGACCCAGCTCATTCTGTTGGGAAGTAAGTGGCCTTGGATCCACATGCCATCAGAAGCCTTTTCTCCTGACAGGCCTTGAAGCTCTGGTCCCTGCCTCAGATGGGACACAAATGCCAAACTGCTACTTCAGACTCTGGGGACTCAATCTCTGATGCACTGAAATGGAGTTAGGTTAAAAATTCTTTGAAGTAAGTGGGACATCAGTTAAAACTATATCCATGAAGAGATGACTTTTTTAAAGGAATATGTTGTTGAAACAGAATTGTCACTCATGGAAAGTAGCATTTAACTTTTTTTAAACTTAAATTGTCCAACTAATTTCTTCTACCTTATCAGTTCACCAATAAAAGCTAGCAGGTTTGTTTTCCCAAAGAGACGGTTCCTAGAGTATTATGGTTCCTGTGCTCTTAACTCTCTTTTGCCCTTTCCAGAGGCTATGTGACACAATGAAAAGCACAGAAGCTCTGGGACAGATAGGTTCTGGGTCCTGCCTGCTTAGGATTTCTGGTAAACCACTTGCCAATTCTGTTCCTCAGCTTCTTCTATAAAATGGGAAAAATAATATCTATCCATTTGGTGTCATGTTAGGATTAAATGACATAGTGAAAATAAAGGTGTGCTTAGTGTCTGGTGTATATCGAATTCCCAAAGATAGTTCTTGGGGTTGGTTTGTTTTTTCTCTGTCTCTGACACAAGGTAAGATGTCAAAGTTAAAGCAATTTCACTTAGTGCCAGTCAGGGAAAATTGAGTCAGCAGGTCTAGCTGGAAAATTTCCTTTTATATAAAGCAGCAAACATTTGCAATGCAAGTATGGTTTTGTGTTGTCGGGATGTTTAATTTGGCTTGTGTGCTTAAGTGGGTGATGGAGCTTGAGTGGGCACATTGAATCCTGCTGCCCATACAAGTTGGTCAGGCTGCTGCTAGCCCATGTCCATGTGCTGTGAGCAGGTAAATGTCAGTGCGGTTCTAGTTCTGTAGATGAGTCCATCAGGCAACGGCAGGAGAAAGTACAGTCTTCCCCTAGCTAGTAGTCCCCACCCTGGCTGTTTGTTAGAAGCATCAGCACCTTACTCCACTGCCTGGATTTAGGAAGGAGTGACCGCACTCCCCAGAAGAAAGATCTGAAAAACACGCATCCTCCCCAGAGCTCCAAATACATTCTTTCCAGAAAATCAAGAGAGCTAAACTGTTCCTTTTGTATTTATTCAGATTTGGAAGGTTCAGATGATCTCTGCTAGATCTAAAAATAGACTTCGAGTTCATTTTGACCATCTAAAGTCACTTTCAAGTGCCTCTCTCTGCTGTTCTCTAGAAAAATGATCCATGGTCTATTAGCCAGCCTCAGAACACTCCTTCTTAGTGTTGCAGACACTGGTCTGTGTCTTCTTTAAGTTGCAGAGTCCTGGCAAATGCAAAGAGAAGCTTTGGGCTGCATCACCAGCCCTCTGGCTGATTCTTTCAGGACTCCTGACTGATTGTGATCCGTCAGACATAGATGGTAGTGAGTACTTTTGCAAATTGAGAGCTTTCTTGTTTCCATGTCCTAGGTGGTAGGTCCTCTATATTTAACAACCTTGTCTTGTTTCTCATCAGTGGGTCTTGATATATGTCTAACACTTTTCTTGAGCTACTTCACCTAAAATCTTTCCTCCACTTCCCTTCTCTTCCTCACCTGGTAAAATTCTATTTATCCTTTAAGTCTTAACTTGGTCATAGCTCAGACAGCACATGCCGTAAGAAGCCTGCCTTGCCCCCAGAACCAGCAGGTCAGGTTAGGTGATCTTTCTTGGGGTCCCAGAACAGCCTGAACTCCCTGGGTCAGGGCACTCACTGAGGTGTGCATGTGCTCAGGTGCCTACTGAGCTGCCAGTCATGAGATTGCACAATCAGGGCCATGTCCTTGTTCCCCAAGGAATTCTCAGTTCTCGCTCTGCACCCCATGTGTTCAGTGAACCAGCCATGCTTTGTGCAGTCTAGATATTTATTGTAAATGTTCCAACTGAGTTTCAGTTTCCAGCTGGCCCTTTGAAAATGGACTAACACCTTAAAAGAAGGAAAATTGCCAAAGTGAAAAAGAGATATTACAATAGACATGGAATTGAACATCTGCAGGCCACACACAGGCACAGTTCTGTTAGGTGGGAATATCACACCCTTAAAAAACTTGAGTATAGGATGTTCTCTTGAGTTACTTTCAAGATATGGGATTTGATTTCATGAGCATGAATTATAATTATTAGGAAGGAAGAAGAATAGTTGAGGGAGAAGTCTAAGAAGGGAAAACAATTCCAACCTGGTTCTTTTGTGACTTAGTGTAATTAACTTGCACATTTTCTAATCTGTTTTTCTCAAAGCAGGTAACAGTGTTAAATCAACTTAAAATCTTTTGGATTCCGCTATCACTCTGTGTTTAAAGTAGTTTGAGATGAGGGAAAAACTTGGGACTGGAGTAGAAAAAGGCAAAAGGCATTTCAGACCCCAAAACAGTTTCTGGCATGTGATGTTTTGACAATTTTTAAGGTCAACAGATTGTAGGTTTGTGTATTACAATCCTCATGAATTATGTAGATATTGAAATTAAAGGGAAAAGCTCTCTGGGTAAAATGTGTTTTGCATCTACAAACTAAAACTTTGTAGAGGTCAAAAGGAAAAATGGTTATTCTGGAAGCATTTGTCTTTTTCTTCTGTCCCTATTTAAACTTTTTAAAGAATTTTTGTGGGGAGTATGAAGTTTGGAATGACAAAATCCTAGATTTAAATGGTCAGCAAAATTAAGGTATTGATTGAGTTGCTTAATTATTGTAACCCTGGGTGAGCTCTTTTTCCAAGACCAAAATGGGCCAAAGTCCATAGCAGACTATACTTGAAAGAAGACAGATAGAAGACAAATTAGCACATGAAAAGATGCTTGATATCATATATCACCAAGTAAATGCAAATTGAAACAATAATGAGATAAGTACCCACCAATTAGAATGGCCAAAATTCAAAATTGAGGACACCAAATGCTGGAGAGGATGGGGAGCAAATGAATACTCACTCATTGCTGATGGGAATGCAAAATGGTGCAGTCACTTTGAAAGATAGTTTGACAGTTTCTTATGAAACTAAACACACTTCTGAACATATGATCTAGCAATTGAGCTCCTTGGTATTTACCCAAAGGAGGTGAAAACTTATGTCTACACAAAGCCTGCACATGCAATGTTTATGGCAGTTTTATTCATAATTGCCATAACCTGGAAGCAAATAACATATCATTCAATAAGTAAATGGGTAAACTGTGGTGCATGTAGACAATGGAATATTACTTAGAACTACTAATAAATGAGTTCTCAAGCCATGAAAAGATATAGAGGAAGCTTAAATGTATTTTACGTTAACAATGTACCACTCAGGTGGAAGGTGCTGGTCAGAGGGCAGGCTGTTCATGTGTGGGTGCAGGATATATGAAATCACTGTGTCTTCCCCTCCACTTTCATGTGAAGTTTCAACTGTTCTAACATAGTCTTTAAAAAAATACAATGACAAGCTTAATCTGACAGGATTATTGTGAAAATTAACCCAGTGCCTGGAAAATTAACCCGGTGTCTAGCTGCTTGGTGCTATAGCATTTTTACTCAGAAGCATTCTCCTGTAATATAAAAAACAAACAAAATGAAACCATTGTTTACTTCAAACATATACTGAATTTCTAATCATACAGTGTTCTAGGAGCACATGTGTTTCTCAGTAATTTTCCAACCCTTTCTTACCTTCTATACATAAAATTCTCAATATTTTTATTGGCATTTACTTTAGGAATTATCGATGACCAGTAAACATATCAACTCATTTGTTCATAAGGGAACAAACAATAGAAACTGAATGTCTAAAAACAAAATGTCTTGGAAAAGCGTAGTGGTAGTGGTCATGAAGTCAACTCACAAAATATAAGGAAGAGCTGGAGAAATGCACCTCAACAAGAGGAGAAAGAAAATGACCTCTATCATTGTGGGGAGCAGGAACCATGTCATTATGGGGAGTAGGCACCATGCTATTGTGTAAAACAGGAGCTGTATCATTGTGGGGGGCGGGAACTATACCATTGTGAAGAGCAGGGTCCGCCTGCCATTGGGGAGAAACATGGGGGCTGTCCTCCCACTGGCTGGAAATGGCTTTGAGTAATAGTCCTCACTCTTAACTTCAAACTATGATTATCCTAAAATGTGGGGATGGAAACTAATGGAACAAAAGACTTTGATAAAATTTTAATGTTCTGCACTTGGAGCTCACTTGACTATTATTGAGTGACCAAGAATAGTGAATTCTAAATGCTATTTAAATATGAGCATTCTTTTCAAGCCTGGAAGATGGATTTTTTTTACTTTAAATATTATTGATCATAAACTTGTCATGGGATTGCCTAAGATTAAATGACTAGATGGATTTTTTAAATTAATTTGAGTAGATGAAGGATAAAATCATACCTTCAATTGAATGAATTTGGGGGGAAATCAATAAATACTAAAATTCTTTGTGGGTCAAATACATACAGTGTCACTGAAGGATAGCCTTTGAGTGCTGTCCACATTGTGCTCATTATGACCTGTGTGCCTGGGAGTTCTGGCACTCAGACACTGGAATGATTTCCAAAGAGCTGTGATAACAAATTCTGTCCACGTCAATGGGAGTCAGGCTTCTTCGTAAACAACGCTGAATCATCATCCCTATAAGCTGAAGGATGCCTTAGTTTGCCTCAGTTTTGTTAGAGCAAACTGAATTCTCAAAAAATTGAACAGGGTTTGTGGCTATATCTGATTGGAGGTCTTTCATTATGTAAGACAGTCAGCATATTGGAAGCCACACCTCTGTACCATCAGGGCACCACCCACCCCTTGGGAATATTCAGAGAATGGTCTCTGAGTGGAACCATCTTTGTGCACGGTTTCAGATCTTCTTAGTCCTTCTTCCTCTAGCCCAGTATGGAACCACCTCTGGAAAGAGTTCAACCAGTTATGTGCAGGCTCTACTGGGAGCACCTAACTTAGACCCTCCCACTCTTGATTACTGTCCCAGAGCTGCTCTAGAAGTGTAGAGACACAGGACAGGAGATAATGGACAATTATCACTTATTTCCATGACCTGGATGATTGTAGTTCCTCAGAATGTATAAAGAGAATGGGCATAATTTTGCCCAAATCAAGAGTCATCCTTCTATTGGCTTCTGACCTCCCCTGTTTTGATCTCTCTTCTCTTCCTCATGCTCCATGGGATCACATTCTAGGTCAACTATCTACATGCAATCCTGTCTCAGGCTCTGATTTAGGGAGAATCCAAACAAAGACAACCCCCTGGAATTATCATCTAAAATAAACTGCCCATCTCAGTTCCCTAAATAGAGTCTGATTTTCTCTCAAGAAAATTAATTCCAGGAAAGATTATAATTATTTTTTTTCTCATAGACATTTGAACATTTACTTTTACTCACAAAATAATGTGCCCTTCCTATGAATGACAGTTTATGTTTTCATAACTTGACTATGTTATTAAGCACTTGAATTGATTCCTTATTGAATAGTGATGTCAGCAGAACCTTGCACTGGAATCTTTGACCCACCTGGCAGACATTCTGGAGGTATAACTCATGAATAAGGTGACAGAAATGAGAGGAACTCAACAATAACTAGGTTCTGGTGAGTAAAACATCAGGACTTCATGATTTAGAAGACTGAGCAGGGAACAAGAGCCATTTACGGGCTAGGATGACAGAGAGAGGATCTTATTAAAGAGATTTGATCCCATTTAACACCAGTTTTCAATTTGGTAATTTTGTCTAAAAAATTGCTATTGTTTACATTCCAAGTTATTAATTATTTATGATACACCTACTAAATGTCTGACATTCTGCTAGACCCTTTAGGAGACAAAACAGCAAATATTTTCACTCTGCAGAGAAATTGCACTAAGTTGGGAAAAAGTAATTAGTAAACAATGTTTGACAACGAATATTATCAAGGTCTAACCTATAGGTAGAGAGAGTGAGTTCTGTAAAATTAAAAATACAATAAGTTATGCCCTAGTGGAGTAGAGGTTTGGCTCATTTCACACATAACCCAAGGTCTTTGATTCAAGACCAGGGGCCAGGGAGAACAGCCAATATGAAGAAATGAAAATGAAATAAATAAAGTGATTCTTTCTCCTCTCTCCACCTGCCTGCCTCTATTCTCCTTCATTCCTGCCTGTACCTTTCCTTTACAAAAAATAAAAAATAAATAATAATAATAATAATACAATAGGTGGGGAGTACATAAAGAATTCACAGAAGACATATACATTTTATGTTAGGAAATGATCCATGGTGGCTGATAGGTAAAGGAAGGTATTTCAGGTGTGGGAAGAATATGAGCAAAGTTAGAGAAGATAATTTATTTGGCCATTTGCATCTACTTCATGCTAAGCATTCTACCTGGAATATGATGATAAATCAGACAGTCTCAGCATCAAGCCCGACCCTTGCATCTGGGAGTCCTGAGGGATTCGAGAATGAGTTTGCTCTGCCGTGAGTCCACCTCCACCAGGCAAGTGCTGCTCTGAGGAACCCCGTGAAGAACAAAATTAAAGATCTGTTGATAATTCTATGAGAAAAAACATGTTATAGATTTTTATTTCTGAAGTGTAAAACCTTTGTGTCAATAGAGTGTAGAGGTCACCTTTTGTCACATGACACTTCTAACTCTGTAAGATGCTTCTTTCTCTGGAGAACTAAGAAACTCAATTAGCAGACATCTATCTCCTTGATCAATAAGTTCTTACATGTTTTGTTTCTCTCCAGAAAAATAAACAGGGCCACAAATTGATATGACTTCCCATTGCTTTTCTGACAATAATGCATATTTATTGATGCTTCAACAGATGTGTATCTCTAACTACTAGTAAAAGACATTTCTGATAAAAGTCTGGCCTTAGGCTTTAGGAAAAATAGCTGTTTGGATGATTCTCTAGCAAATGTATGCTTATATTCTCTGTGATTACTGTAATTTTTCAACCTGTCCTTTCACACTGGAATACAATGAAGCAATTGTATATAAAGTAATGAAGTCTACGTGGAGATTTCACAGCCTATAAGCCCTTATCATATATTGAACCAGGCTTTGAACATACATGGGACACAATGGTACCACGGGAAGTAGCACCGAATGTTACCTCTTCTCAGTTGAGGATGCAGGAAATATATTTGCCTTCCTAAAGCACCTGCATTGTTATTTCTCTGTTTTATTTCAAAGAAAGGTGAGAAGCCCAGAACTAACCTGGCCTTTGAGTGTAATGAATATTGTTTCTTTTTTAAAAGCTGAGAGAAGCAGTTTGTGTGCATTGTGGCTTCCTGACTCCTGATTATATAACACAGAGAGCCCTCAGCGAGGACAGGGAAATTGATTTAGAAGCGGTTGGTGGCCGTATCTCACATAAATTTGATGAGTAAAATGAAAAGAGACTCTGACAAAGTCAAAGTAATTCAAAAAAATATTGACGGTGTGAAAGCCATGGAGAAACTTCCTTTTGATCTACTCAGGACAGTGACTGGTACCTCAATCATTGTGCCTTCATTAATCATCCCTCATTCTCAGGTTTGCAAACTGCAGACAGGTCACGCACAGGAGTGAGAAGTGTCTCTGAGTTAGGAGACATTTCACCTTTACTGAGTGCCTACAATACGCTAGGTGCTCCTGCTGTAACAGAAGACATAAAGGCATCAATTTGTTCATTTAAAACTATTTATTGAGCATAGCTATGTGCCTGGCCCCGGGGATGGTATTTGAAGCTGAGATTCTAAGGAGGAGACCCAAGTACAAAACCATATAGACATGTACATAATATAGTTTCAAGCATAGTTCTTATACTGGAGAACCTGATAGCTTGACGGGAAAGTCAGTTTGTATAGGAAGGGAAAAGGAGCTGGGAATAGAAGGATCCAGGTTTGTAGTCAGGTCTTACTTCACATTCACCCTCACTCACTATTCTCAATCCTTTGGAGTTTGGACTGTCTACTTGCCACCCAATGATGTCCTTCATACCCTTTCATTGTAGTGGCCTTTACAGTCTCCTTTAGTGATTTGAGATTAATTGTGTAACACAAAGTTCTACAATTTCTCTACTCTCATGTTGAGCATTGGAAAAGCAATGAAAGCTAAGTCTCGGTATGATGATATTTAGGAAGCCCAAATCTCTCTAGGAACTTTTCTAGGGCTAGTAGGTTGATTCTACTTATTTCAAGATGCTGGAAACGCACCAACAGTAAGAGACACAAAATTCATCAGCAAGAGAACCAAACAAGTGGGTTATACCAAAATAGAAAATTCCCTTCATAGAGAAAGGAACCATCATCAAAACAAAAAGAGAGCCCACTGACTGGGAGAAGATATTTGCATGTTGTACGTCTGACAACAGATCAACACCCAAAACATATGAAGAATTCATACAACTTAGCAACAATGAAGTCTGATTTTAAAATAAGCAAAGAATCTGAATAGATTTCACCAAAGAAGATATACAGATGGCCAACAGATGCGTGAAGAGATGTTCATCATCACTTATTCTTCGGGAAGGCTAAGCAAAATCTCAGTGAGATTTCACCTCATGCCTGTTAAAATGGATGCAATCAAAAATGCAAGGAGCAAGTGCTGGCAAAGATGTGAAGTAAAGGGAACCCTTGTACTATGTTGGTGGGAATGTAAATTTGATGCATCCACTGTGAAAATATAGTATGGAAATTTATCCAAAAATGAAGAATAGAAATAACATACAATTCAGCTATTCATTTCTAGATATTTACCCAAGGAATAAAAAATACTAATCTGGAAAGATACATGTACCCCTATGTTCATTGCAGCACTTTTTACAATAGTCAAGATAGAGAAATAAACTAAGTGCCACCAGTAGATGACTGGATAAATAAAATGTCACACACCCACATGGAAGACTACTCATCTATAAAAAATAAAAATAAAAAATAAAATCTAGTCGTTTGTGACAGTATGTATAGACCTTTGGGTATTATGTTCAGCGAAATAAGTCAGATGGAGGAAGATGTATCATATGATCTCACTGCCATGTGGAATATAAAGCAACAAAATAAAACAAAAGCAAATGTAACATCACCTGATAAGAGCTCTGCACCCCCAATGCTTCCATTTTAGAGCTGTACTTGCAAACTTGCTCTTTCCATTTCCCCCAGAAGAGTTCTCCTTGTCTCTCATCAGCCAAGTCTATCCATCTCCCCTCCTTTTCACAGAGGGAGTGAGGAAGAATATGCCATAAAAGAGGCAAGAGATTTTACTTTGTTAAGCCTTTATTAAAGGTGACACATTTGAACTGAATCAGAGACTTTGCATTGCCTCTTCCTATAGGTCAAATATATCATTAGTTCTAGGAGGCTTTCTTCCAGTCTGCATCTCAGCCTCCTCTCTGTCCTCTCTGACTTTCCCTGCAAGGTTAGTAGGATGGTAGATTCTAGCACACTATTCCCTGACATCAGTCCTAACTTAACTAAAAAAAATTTTGTTTCCATGCCTCTTGTTCTTTATGCGCTCCATGATTTGCTGGGAAATGCTTAATTTTCCAAGACAGAACTGAACACTCATTCTTCACTATGAATCACCCAATAGGGGAAAGGCTCTAATGCGCTCAGGAGCTTGACCTCAGGAAACAGAAGGCTGGTGCAGATTATTCCTTGTCAGGTGAGGTGACCAGGTAGAATATTATGTTATTCAGAGATGAGGTTTGGCTTCTTTTCTGGCATTGTGAAAATTGCTCATTATGAAGAAAATGGTATAATATTTTTCAAGGTACTTTTCCAGAAAAGAAAGCATGTATTTTTATGTGAGTAGTTATGGACTGGTAACAATGTGAAACAGTTTCAATTCATGCAGATGCAAATTCAACAGGTCTTGCCTCCTCTGGAGGCTAGTCGGCAAAGCCAAAGGCTGTATTTGGACAGAGGATGGGTAGACAAGAAGGAAGAAGTAGCCTACTGAAGGAAGAGCATGAAGCTGGTCTGGTGTAGTGATTAGTAGCAATCCAATACACTGTAAATATTTTTGGACTTTTATTCCTTTGGCATATTTTTTGACGCATTCTGTGCTAAGGATTATATTGACAAAACACATCTGCTCTCCCCTTAGCTTTTGGCATATAAACTAAGTTTAATGAAGGCATCTTCACCTAGTGTCACACCAGAAAACATGTCCCCAGGCTACCTGCAATGATCAGTATTAGGATAGAAGTCAGTGAAGAAACCTATCTCCCTCCAGAGCTACTGCCCCCTGTGCCTGTGCATCCTGGGTGCCCCTCTGCATGCACTTATCTTAAAGTAGGCAGGTCTAGACAGGTGCAGTGATGCTCAAGGAAGGGAACTGGCTGCCAGGTTGACCCCTGTTTTAAATAATCATTCCTGAACTGTAAAGGGTGGAGAAGCCCCTGAGATATATGAATTCCATGAGAAATTCATGATAGATGTTATCTAATGGTGGCAACGAAATGAGGAGTCACACCCTCTTGATGACTGATACCATGACCCATGTTTTTAAAATGTGCAAAGCATTATAATTTACAGCTTCCTGGCTTAAAGCTGCCTGTGATATTCAAAAACCACAAATGCCTGGGAAGTTGATAGTACCTTTTATAAGTGAAGAAACGGAGCTCTCTCTGCACTTCTCCACGGCCTCAGTCTCTGTCCACCACAGCCTGCTGCAAGCCCCTTGGGTTTTAGCAAATTACTCTGAAATGCAGCTGCTTGCTCTCCCTAGAGAGTTTTTACTGGTTGCCTGAGTATCTCTTGAGAACTTTGGTGAGTGACTATGTGAGAATAATTCTGCCAAGATAGAAATTAGATTTCAATGATGCTGTTCGAGATTATCATTTCATTCCCTACTGCTAAGGGATAAAGTATGAAAGGAAGTGACAGGATATTATTTTCAAACCTCAGTCATTTGCTTCGACTACAGAAGCATTTGTGAATTGTAATTTTAACCTAGTGAGGTCCATTTTGTCTTTTTGCAATGAAAATGTCTTTTGGAAGACAAAAACTGATCTTTGATGGATTTTCCCAGAGTTTTAGTTAGTTAGTTATACCATTTAGGAGCTGCTAAGATCCCAAGATGGAAAAAAAAATTTGTGGAAGCACCAACATGGCATTTCCTGTAATTCCCAATGGGATGCTGTTGCCCCCTGATTTATGTAGCACCTATGTGTGCAGAGCCCTCTGCTTCTGTTTCAATACATTGACTAGGAGAAGCCTCACAAAAACCCAGCCAGAGAGGCTCATTGATATATCTGAGGACGCAGTAGAGGAGTGAGGAATGACATTGAACGTTGTGTGGCTACAAACGCTTCATACCAGCGTCTCTGTGCTTTGTCCTTCAGAGGGCCCTGCAGCCCTGGAGGCTCAAGGCTGCTCACCCTGCCTCTTGAAGAGGATCTTTTGTCTGTCATGTTTATAGATGTTACGACCCTTGAGATTAGAGTGCACAGAATTTGCATCACAACTCAGATACACACACACAAACACACGCATGCACGCACACATTATCTTTATTTGGTCTCTATCTAGTTGGGGCATTTTAAAGAGGCCTCATCTGAAGGCAAGCAGAGAGAGGGAAGTTAAAAGATGTCCAGAGGGGTTTGCACTTAGTTCAACCTAAACATTAAAGAGCACTGTTGAAGAAGGTTTACTGTTTCAGAGAGTCCCCTCATCCCCTCTTTCTGTCCTCAGAAGGCTCTGGGTGTGTCAGGGAAGGGGTGTGTGCCTTGCCTGTCCACATCCAAGGCCATGCTCCTTCACTCAGTGGGCACCAAGCACCCAGAATCCTTCAGTGCTGAAGCAACATGGGTTCCATTCTTTTAGCTCCTGCATGCTCCTGGCAGCTCGCCTTGGCTGAAATGGTCTCCTTCTCATGTTACAACTCTTCTGAGGTCTGGCTGTGATTCCCACTTATTATTAGTCCAAACAGCCAGCACTGCAGTCTTTATTAACTAAGAGACACCTCATCCCCAGGAAAAGAACCCCTCTGGCTAAACTGGCTGCCTATACCAAGTTAGATAGTAGGAATTTCCCTGCTGCTCTTAACTAATCTCTCCTCAGAAAAGCTGTGAGCAGATCTAGTTACTCATCAATTAGGAATGATTGCCTTTCCTCACTCAGCAGACCAGTGATTTGACTGTACTCACAATCAATAGAAATGAAAAATTATAGCATATTACTATTGGAAAGTGTTTTAAAAGCCACCTATCCCCTTTCCTCTCACCTTACAGGATGAAGAAACTGAGACTCAGAGATGGAAAAGGTAGGTTGTGTTCACCCCCCATTTTGATGAAGTTAAAACTTGATCAAGACCTCCTGACATCAGGTCTGGTGTCTAAAGTCCCCACACCACCCGGGCCATTAATTATAAACCCAAATTGATCCGAATCGCTGAGCTCTGTCTCTGCACTTGGGTACAACAGTTTTGTGCCCATTACACTTGACAAAGTGACTTGTCCATAGTCTTTTATGTACTATGTATGTAGTCCTATATGTATGCGAGAGCCCATGGTTGGGGAGGGAATGCAAGTGTTCAAATCAGCTCTCGAAGATTTTTTATTTTTCAGTTCTTTATCTCTACTTACTGTAGTTTCAAAATAATGCCAACTTTGGGGAATCTGATAGAAGATTTTCAGTAGAAGATACATTCAGCAATGAGAAACCTAAAAACAGCTCTTCCATGAATACTGTGTTGCCTAAATATTGTATCTTCAATTTTCCACCCAGTGAATTATCCAAAATAAAAGGTAAATGTGATTATTTTGGGAAGGAGATATCATGCCTCAGGAAAATGTTCTAAATTTTCCCTGCAGTACAATCTCTTATTCTCAGGGTCCTGAAGAAAGCAGCCTGGAGCAGAGGTTTACGAGTTGTGACTTTATGCAGGAGGGTAACTGGTGTGTGTATGTGAGGGGTTGGTGGGGAGACAAAGGAGAGGGCGGGTGGAAGGGACAATTTTGGTGAAGCTTGTGTACTTCTGTTTTTTTTTTTTTAATTTTATTTATTATTATTGAAGGGATATTGCATTTTGACAATGACTTGTTTTGAGGTATACATAGTGGTATTTTTACATTCACAAATAGCATAGTAGATTTACTAATATTCCCCCTTTTTGTTTTTCTCTCTTTTTTTGCCATTAATTCCCTTCATCTCATTTCTTCCACCACCACCGCCCCGCCACCCCGTTGCTTTGGTAGCCCCTGATTTACCTTTTTGTCTCTCATCTCTAAGAGTTCATAGTTGTTTGCAGTAGTGTTCTCTCTCTCTCTCTCTCTCTCTCTCTCTCTCTCTCTCTCTCTCTCTCTCTCTCTCTCTCTCTCTCTCTCTCTCTCTCCCCCCTCCCCTTGCCCCCAGTTTTAGTGTTGTTTAATTTATGACATTTATTTGTTTTCTCTTTACTCATCATATGAGTGCTATCATATGATGTCTGTCCCCCTCCTGGTTTATCTTGCCAAGCATAATTCTCTCCAAGTTCATCCATGTTGTTGCAAATGGCAGGATTTCTCCCTTTTGATGACTGCATAGTATTCCATAGTGTATATGTATGACATCTTCTTTATCTACTCCTCCGTTGATGGGAATTTAGATAGTTTCTAGCTATTAACTATTGTGAATTGTGCTACAATGAACATGGGGGTGCATATATCTCTTCGGATAAGTGTTTTTGTGTCATTGGGGTTAATGCCTAGTAGAGGAATAACTGGATCATATAGAAGTTCCATTCTCAATTATTTAAGGACTCACCATACTGCTTTCCAGAATGGTTAATTTGTAGTTCCCTGATGACAAGAGACAGAACATCTTTTCATGAACCTGCTGGCCATTTGTATGTCTTCCTTGAAGAGGTGTCTGTTAAGGTTATCAGCCCATTTTTTGATTGGATTGCTTGCATTTTTTTGTCTAAGTTTTTGAGTTCTTTGTATAGCTTAGATATCAACCCCTTATCTGAGGTGTGAGAGGCAAATATCTCTTCCCATTCAGTTGGCTGTCTTTTTGTTTTTGTGCAAGTTTCTTTTGCTGAACAGAAACTTTAGTTTTTTGTAATCCTACCTGTTTATTTTGGATTTTATTTGCCTTGCAATGGGAGTCAAGTTGCCAAAGATATCTCTTAGGTCTATGTCTACTAATGGTTTGCCTCCATTCTCTTCTATGTGTTTGATGGTTTCTGGTCTTATGTCTAGATATTTAATCCATTTTGAGTTAATATTTGTGTATGGTGTTAGGTTCAACCTTTTGCATGTGACTGACTAGTTCTCCCAGCATCATTTATTAAAGAGGCTATTTTGGCTCCTTTGTCAAAAGTTAGGTGTCCATATATATGTGAATTTATTTCTAGACTTTCAATTCTGTTCCATTGATCTGTCTTTCTATTTTTATACCAGTACCGTGCTGTTTTATTATTGCTTTGTAATAGAGTTTGAAGTCAGAAAGCATGACTCCTCCATTGCTGGTTTTTTTTCTTGAGGATTGTTTTTTCTATCCTGGGTTGTTTGTTTTTCTAGATAAATTTCATTATTTTGTGTTCTTTGTGAAGAATGTCTTTGGAATTTTGATGGGGATAGCACTGGATCTATATATTGCCTTGGGCAGCATGGCCATTTTGATTTTATTGATGCTTCTAATTCATAAGCAGGGAATATCTTTCAATATCTTTGTGTCATCTTCTATTTCTTTTAGCAATGTCCCATAGTTCTCATAATACAGGTCCTTCACCTCTTTGGTTAGGTTTATTGCAAGGTATTTCATTTTTCTTGGTGCAATTGTAAATGGTATTGTTTTCTTTCTGTATTTTCATTGTTGGCATACAGAAATGCAATGTATTTTTTAATATTAATTTTGTAGTCTGCCACTTTACTATATTTATTTACTATTTCTAGCAACTTTTTACTTGATTCTTTGGGGTACTATATGTATATTATCATGTCATCTGCAAAAAGTGAGTTTCACTTCTTCTTTCCCTAGTTTGATACCTTTTATATCTTTTTCTTGTCTAATTGCATTGGCCAGGATCTCCAGCACTATATTGAATAGCAATGGTGAGAATGGACATCCTTGTCTTGTCCCTGATCTTAGGGGAAAAGTTTTCAGTTTTTCTCCATTGAGTACAATGTTGGCTGTGGGCTTCTCATGTATAGCCTTAATTATGTTGAAGTATGTTCCTTCTTTACCAAATTTTGGAGGATTTTTAAAATAAACGGGTGTTGTGTCTTGTCAAATGCTTTTCCTGCATCTATTGAGATGATCATATGGTTTTTGTCCTTTTTTTTTTGATGTAGTGTATCATGTTTCTTAATTTGCATATCCTGAACCATCCCTGCATCCCTCGAATAAATCCCACTTGATCATGGTGTATGATTCTTTTTGTATGTTGTTGAATTCGATTTGCTAGTATTTTGTTGAGAATTTTTGTGTCAGTATTCATTAAGGACAGTGATCCATAGTTATTGTTTTTTTTCGGTGTAGTCTTTATCTGGTTTTGGAATAAGCATAATATTGACATCATAAAAAGTGTTTAGAAGTTTTCCCTCTTCTATTTTTTGGAACAGTTTAAGAAGGATTGGAATTAATTCTTCTTTGAATGCTTTGTAGAATTTGCTGGTGAAATTGTTGGTCCAGGGCTTTTGTTTTTGATCACTGTTTTAATTTCCTTGCTTGTGATCTGTTCATGGTTTCTAGTTCTTCTCTGTTTAGTTTTGGGATTGTACCTTTCCAGAAATGTGTCCATTTCTTCAAGGTTATGCTGTTTGTTGCCATATAGTTGTATGTAGTATTATCATAGTCCTCTGTATTTTTGCTGTATCTGTTGTGATTATTCCTTTTTAATTTTTGATTCTATATATTTGTGTTTTCTATTTCCTCTTTTTTGTGAGTCTGGCTAATGGCCTGTCTATTTTTTCATTCTTTTGAAAAACAAACTTTTGGATTCATTGATTTTTTTAATAGTCTTTCTGATCTACATTTCTTAGCCACGGGATCCCAATTCCCAGGGGACCCAAGCCCTGAGGTGTGTGGTGGAGGGTGTGCAGCACCTGTACACTACTCTTCCTTCTGTCTCCAATTTTTTCCTTCTGGGCTTTTTCTAGCCAAGAGTTGCTGGCATCATTGCTGTTTGACTCAGGCTGTGGCTCCCTGCTCTGTCTGAATTCCCACCGGTAGAGGTTAGGGAGACTAACTGTGCTCTTTCTAAGGGAGAAGGGCAGGGCTGCAAGGGGATCGCTGCTGCTTCTAACCCCTGTCACATGTTTTATTCTCCAGAAGCACACCACACAAGGGCCTGGCTCTCAGGACCCCATGATTTTTCAGTGATGTGTTGCTTCAAGGTCCACAAAGTCAGAGGTCACCAATTCAGTGCCTCTTACTGATAAGAACCCATCCACAGGCCTCACCTCTCCGTTACCTACCTTTCTAGGCAGCCTCTGAGAATGCTCTAGCAGCAATGGCCTACTCGGGCTAATTTAGAGGTGTGAAAGTTCCTCATCAGACACTGCTATGCGTTAAATTATCCCCCAACTCATGTTGAAATCCTAAACCCTGATTATCAGAATTTGACCTTATTTGGAAATAATATTGTTGTGATTAGTTAAGATGAGGTTGGTAGCGGAGTAGGGTGGGTCACTAATCCAACTGACTCATGTCCTTATGGGGAAAAAAAAAAAGGAAATGAGGACACAGACATGAAGAGAGTATCAGAGACAAAGAGAGAATCCCATTTCCAAGCCAAGGAACAAATGCCTGAGATTACTGGAAGCAAGAGTGAGGCATGAAACAGATTATTCCTTCAAAGCCCTCTGAAGGAATCAACCCTGCCAAGACTTTGATCTCAGATTTCGAGCCTCCAGAACTGTGAAACAATAAATTTCTCTTGTTTAAGCCACCAAGTTTGTGGTGTTTTGTAACTTTGTTAGGAAATGAATACAGGAAGCTTCTTTTTTCCCCAATTGCATAATCTTCCTCTGCTAGCCTGTCTCCAATTTTGCCTACATCTTGCCCTTTAAAAAGTGGACTTCATCTATACTGTACAAGGCCTGTCTCTCTCCCAGGTTTTTCTGCCTTGCGCTTTTTATAGGTGGCTATGGAATATAAAGTTTTGTCCCTGTTTTAGGATGCGATAAAGAATGGAGGTCCAAAGTACAGATGTGGCTATCAGAAAGGATGGTCTTCATTTCTTCACTTACTGTACCACTTCAGGAAAGTACAGTAAATTTGGGGAAAGAACGGTACATTTTTCATCTCCTCAATGGGGCATTAATGTTCCTTACTTTGTAGGATTAAGTAAGATTGTAAAAGTAAAACATTTAGCACAATTCCTAATGCATAAGAATCTCAGTTAATTAGAACTACTAATAATAGTAGCTATTCAGACATTTGAGAGCAGGGGTGAGGTGTAGGGTTCATGGTGTCTTCTCAGCTCTCAAATTAAACATTTGTCTCCCCAGTTATGTCAGTAGAGAGTCACGTGTAGAGTTATCTTTTAGCCAAATAATCACATGACCCCTATCTGCCTTGGAGAATCTATGAAAATATAAGATTTTAACACCTACATGAAGCCAGAAGGTATAAATGATACTCAAGAAACAATGGCCCCTGCATTTTCCAAGAGAAAAGTCAGCAAATATAGGTCAAGTTCTCAGACTCAGTGATACCCGACACTGAGGTCAGAAGACATAGTTTCCTTCTAACTGCCCTGTGCCCTGTGCCTCAGTGTCTCTGAACTCCATGTCCCTTACCTAGAAGCTGCCATGGAGCATGGTTTGGTTATTCACAGTGCTTCCTACTCCTCTCTGGGGAAAGTTTGTGATTCCCCACCTCCGATGACATCACATTTATTTCTCTGACTTGCTTTGAGCAATGCAAAGGGAGTGGGCATGTTGACTATGTGCAGAGGTTTTGCTGTCTCTGTCATGAAAGCGCACATTGAGACACAGGCTCTGTTGGCCTGGTCCTGAGTGTCCAGCATGAGTGTGGGCAGTAAACAGTAAACTAACTTTGCTGCTGTAAGACACTGAGAATGGGGTGTTCCATAGCACCACCCAGCTCATCTGGACTGTTTGGGGGCAAAGCAAACATCTGCAGGATGATGTTTGAAGTTCTGAAAGAGAGCCTTGCAAATACAAAGTGCCCTACAATTATAGGATAACACTGGAGGAAAAAGCAAGGAACTTTAAGTACCATAACTTATTCCCTACTCCCACTGAAAGTAAGTGTGATTAATAAAAGAGTGTTAATGAAGGGGGGAAAATAATCAACAATCAGCCACTTATTACCCTCAAGCTGGACAAGAAGGAAGTCAACAGGAGAAATGTTCATCATTGACATAAAATGAAACATCTAGGAAGATTGCTGAAGTCAGGATGTCGTGCAGACTGCTGTCCTGAGCCATGACCCTCCGATTTTTGTCTTTTCTGCATGGTTCAGGTTTCTAGAAGGGCTACTTGAACATTATACCTCTCTCTATATTGGAAAAGAAACCCATCAAGTATCACATGAACTTATACTGTTCTAGGCAGAAGAGAGGGAGGAGAAAAAAAGAAGAAAAATAGAAATCAATTACTTAAAATGCCCTCAGTTTTGTTCCCTATAGAGCTAATAACTTTTATTATTTATTATATAAACTGAGGAAGATGGGCTTTTTAAATTCATGTGGTAAATTTACCAGTGATCCTAGAGGAAACTTCCATTTAGTTGTCAATATAGAAAGTAAAGTATAGAGCATTAAAAAAATAAAAATTAAAAAAAAAAACATAATTGACCTAGTATTTTGCTTTCATATTTATATTTGAATAGGTGAATGCCCCAAATTCTAGCAATTTACTTTACGTGGACTGATGAAATCACGCAGAAGACTTCACTCAAAAGTGTCAAATCCCCCCACTCTATGCCCTGCCTCACTCCTCCCTACCCCAATCTGGATGAGCAATATTAACTCTATGCTAATAGTTTTAATAAGAAGGTTTTTGTTATTAGAAAAACACCTTGAGTGAGAACACTGAAGGAATAATACATAGCTCAGAGATGATCTGTCTTAGGACATCAATCAGTCCTGGTGTGAGCATTTGAAAATGTGCTGCATTCAGAGTGAATAAACAATGACTTTGGGAGAGGTGTGGGGCTTCCTAGATTTGAGTTTCTGAGCACTGTTGTTTTGTCTTAAATTACTTTCTTTGAGGTATTTCTTTCTTGACCCAAACATGAGAGCTGTCTTCTCCTTATTAAATCGAACATACAACTGAGAGTTGGGTCACATCTTGCAAGGTGGGAAAAGAATACTTGGACACAATAAACAACCAACAGGGGAGCTCCTTCTCCTCATGGAAATCCCAAATCCAAAGAAAGGTCAATGCTTCTCTCATCCAAGCTCTAGGAAGGACACTGAAGAACTTGAAAAAGGAAGGACAAGACATGTGTCACAAAGGACTGCTATCCAAAATATACAAAGAACATTTAAAATGACAAAACATTTAAAAACTCAGTTAAAAATGGGCAAAAGATTGAACAGACACCTTGCCAAACAAAAGAGGTACATTGGCAGATAAGTATATGAAAAGATATTCCACATTACATGTTATTTGGCTGTTGCATATTAAGACAAGGCTGAGATTCTACTACGTATCCCCAAATTTGAAACAATGACAACACCAAATGCTGGAGAAGATGTGGAGCAATAGTATTCTCCTTCGTTGCTGGTAGGAATGCAAAGTGGTATGGACACTTTGGAAGAGAGTTTGATCATTTCTTACAAGCCAGACATACTCTTACCATACCATTCAGCTATTACACTGATTGGTATTTACTTACCCAAAGAAGTTGAAGACTTATGTCCACACAAAAACCTGCATACTAATATGTAGAAAGCAGCTTTACTTATAAATGCCAAGACTTCGAAGTAACTAAAATGTCCTTCAGTTTGTGATGGACAAACTGTACTACATACAGACAATGTAGTATCACTTAGTGCTAAAAAGAAATGAATTATAAAATCATGAAGAGACAAGGAGGAACCTAAATGCATGCTACTAAGTGAAAAAAAGCCAATCTGAAAAGGCTACAGATTATGTGATTGCAAATATATAGCATTCTGGAAAAACAATACCTATGGAGACAGTATATTGAGATCAGTGGCTGCCAGGGATTACAAAGGAGGGAGAAATCAGCAGAACACAGAGGAATTTTAACATTCTCTATGTTACTCTAATGGTCAATACATGTCATACCTTTGTCAAAACTCATAGAATGGTACAACATCAACAATTAATAATAATGTAAATTATGGTCTATGAGTGATTGTGTTTTAATGTAGGTTACAACCAAATGGACCACTCTAGTAGAAACTTGCTGATGGGGATACCATGCATGTGTGGGAATAGGGAGTATTTTGGAACTCTGTATGGTTTGCTCAAATTTGTATCAACATAAAATTGCTCTCAAAAATAGTCTATTTTTAAAAATGTCATCTTGGATTATGAGGTGCCTTGGAGCAGCCTTTGCATCTAAGAACTAATTTCCCAAATTTTCAAATATTCTTTCCCATTATCTCAATAAGCCTTTGAAATATACTAGAAGCTCCAACACCCAAAAATATTTTAAAAATATATTTAAGTGCCTTTTATGGATTAATTATTGTGGGAAGCATTGATTCTACGGTGTTTCCTTAATACATATTTTTGCCTTACCCTGTGAGATCTAAAATCTGTAGTTCTCTTAAAATAAATGGCCATTTTATACTTGTCAGTGTTTTTTTCTCTCTTAGTAATATATAAAATAATGATGCATGTTATAGTCAGCGCCTTATATCTTACAAAAGATAGTATAAGTGATTTTTAAGAAGTGCTGCTTCAGCTTAGTAGGAGAGACCAATTTAAGAAATTACCATGAAAATAAAACCAAAATTTTAACTACCTTAGTGCTTTAAAAGGATGAACCCTGGTGCTGTGAGAGATGTCTGGAGCATTCTGAAAGACTGCCTGGAGGAATTGGCACTGAGAACTAAGAACTGCAGGAACAGTGAGGGGAAAGCCAGGAGTAGAGGATGAGTTCCCAGTATAGGGAACTACAGGTACAGTGACCCTTGATCCTGAAGAGAATTTGAAGCATGGAAAAATCAGTGTGAAAAGAGGGCGAGGGCTAGAGGAACAGTGTACTGTGTAGTGATCTTGGACAGATGGAAAGGTTCCTTGGAGGCAAGGCCTACTACAATGGACTCTTTGGATTAGAACACACTAGTGGTTTCCTCAAGTCTTTTTTCTTCCTCAATCCTATTGGGACTAGAGATAATATAGAATGAGTAAAAGATGGGAAAAAAATATATTTTCCTGTATTGTACTTAACAGTTCTTTGCAAATAATAAATACTTAATCTTAATAATGAATGAAACAGCAACCTGACTGGCCTTCTCTCTCCATTGATAAGTAAATTACCAGAGTGTGAAGATAACATAAGTGAACTTCTTTTATGCCCTCTTCTTAACAGCAGTCAGGAATGTGTACAAAGTGAATTTGATCCACTGTGTGAGGGAGTGTGCTAGAAGAATCCAAGATGAAAGTGATAATGCCTCTCCCTGGAAGAGCTATGAAAGCTGCGAAGACCAAATGTTTATGACACAATGAGTGATAAAAAGTACCATAGACATAATGGTGTGATTATACTTTCTGATGGAGTGGGATCGGAGTGGCCTGAGTGGTGTGAGTAACCACTGACCCAGGCTGACACAGGGCATAGGTGAAGTATCAAAACCAAGGGGAAGTGCAATGATTAAGTTGAAGGGGAGGCCCTGAGTTGGTAACCAGAGCATTGAATCTCTACCAATAATGACAAGGAGGCTTGACATGGATGCCTGAACTGGAGCATTGGTTCCAACTGAACTATTTAGGGAAATGAGACCTTGTAATGACAGTTTAATAGGGAAGCAAGAAAAGAGTCTAGAATTAGTTTGCCTAGTCTTGGCTTCTGGGCTCTTCCCAGTGTTTGGCATGTGCAGAATTGACTCCATTTAAAACAGCAGGTGGACAGATAGCAAGAGTATTCAGATTAGGGGCAACTAAAGGATTCAGAAAAAACTTCCAGGTCGATGTCAGTGAAGCAGCTGTCCTAGACCTCTAGAAGCACAGGTGGTGCCCTTTAGATGACTTTAGACATGACAGTCATGCAAAGACCAGAGATACTACATAGCAAACGTGCTGTGTGGAGTCATAGTCCAGTGGCTCAGATGCTGTATCTCTGACTGAGTTATGGACTGAGCTGTGTATATTCACCACACACTATTGTCTGTTGATACTCCTGGTTATTAATTCATGTAATAAATTTATACCAGTCTCCTATCTAGAGACTGGCAGATGGAGAGAAAAGTTATTTGACAGATCAATTTCTAGTGTGATAAATAGTTCCCTCTTCTTTTAAATCTGACAAGTACTTGATTAATTTTTTAGTTAACTGAATATATATATATACATATAAAACAAAAAACAGAAAATTTTTCTTACATGCCAGAGATATGACCTTATCATTATGAGTTACTGGTGATGTTAGTAGATATCTGAACCTAACTTTGATTTTTAAGATACCTAACAGAACTAATAACCCCAGAATTACTAGCTGTAATGATGTATTTAGATGGGCAGTTTCTGACTACTTGGCCTTGCAGAGTTTCCCAGGAAGCTAAATTTATTAATCTAGACCTTCTATGGGTGTCTTTGTCTAGGCTCAAATGATCTTAACTCTGCTTTATGACAAAGGAATTGTGAAGTCTTATCTTTCCATTTTTCTGTGAATTGCAGCAGACTCAAAACTACTTTTCAAATGAAATGGTTGCAGGTGATTTCTCAGCTCTCTTCTATCAAACCAGCAATGGCCTTCCATTTAGGTACTTTTTTTTTTTAACGGTGTTTCAGGTTTCCAAAGAGGAAGATGATCTATGCACGCCTAGAACTGAGAACAGGCCCACCCAGGAACTTGTCAGGAGATCACATCTTAAACTCACCGACATGAAATCTTTCAAAAGTTCAAGTAAAAGAGATAGTTCCTATAGAGAACTGACCTAGCAACCCTTTCCTCTAGGTTTTGTGAGATTTAATCTTGAATTAAAAAATCCACCAGAATGTGCTTTGGTTTGGTGCCAGCAAGACCACTGCAAGAAGTAGACCTGAGAAAGAACAGGCTATACTCAGTGCAAAGGTGATTCTGATGCGCATTCAGTGTTCATTACCACCAAAGACTTTGTCCTTAGGAGTAATTGTATGTGGAAAAGTTTTAATTGAGAAATATATATGAATATAATCATATATCCCATACATATAATATATACGTAGAATCACAATCTATATTTTTTAGTGTCTCTTATCTGTAAGATTTATTCATGATCCTGAATATAGCAGCAGTTTGTTTATTCCATTGCTATATATCATTCTAATATATCAAAGTACCACAATTTATTCATCCATCCTACATTTCATTGATATGTGAGTAAATTCCTTTTAGGGGTTTTGAAAGCAATGCCCTTAACATTTTTATAGTGCATATAAAATAGTTTCTCTGTGATATATACTTTAGAATATAAATTCTGGGTTTAAATAAATGTTTGATTGTACATTAAATATTTATATTTTTGTAGTGAGATGAATTTTTTTCAGGATGACTAGTATTCAGAATATCCTTCTAATGTACTTCTCTTGATCAATGGATTGGTTTTCTCCTGTTGGTGCTGTTGCTTTTATAAACAGGTGTCCCTCTTTGCATTGGTTATTAGAAAACGAAAAACCACATTTAGTGCCAATTTGGCTCTTCTGAGCTGAGGGCTGGGAGTGTTTCTGAGAGTATCCCTGGTGCTGTAGGGGATTAGTTGAGTGGGAGTGCATACCTCCTACCTGGTTCATCAAAGTAGAGCAGCTTTTACTGTTAGGAAATATTTTGAACATGCAGACATGTAGAGAGGATGAAACCAAAATTGTTTTCATTCATTGAACATATTGGTTTTCTATTTTAAGAACAATTTCCATTGCTTATAAAAATGAAAACTCTGCTGTAACTCACAAAGAGAAAAAGGACAGAGATGGGATCAGGAAATATGACTGTTGATCTGGAATCGGTGTGAATCAATCCATCTCTGTCTCTGCCTGTTGCTCAGTGCAGTGAGGCTCAGATGAAAATATGATGTGGTTATTCAAAGAAATTCATTGAAGAGTCTAGTAAAATGCTAGAGACTGCACAATATCATGGAAGCAACTATCAGAGTTCTATGACCTAGAGACTGGGGTCTACACACATATGGTTATTAATATAGAGAAATGAATCTATATATATTATTTAAGATATTTTGACTTTAATATTTGACTTAGAGCTCTTTGCTTTACAACTCTGAGACATCTTGGATTATGACATACTTATCTCTTTTTTTCTGCCTAAAATCCATCTTATTCAGGTTAACTTGAATGTGTTACTTAAGAGTAAAGAGTATGGACTCTGAAGTCAAATAAACTCAGCTCAAGTTCAATTTTGAACTTGGGAAACATTGTGCAAGTTACTTAACCCGGCACCCAAGGTTCAGATCCCCTGTTTTTTGAAAGAGACTAATACCTACCCCATTTGGTGAGAATTATGAGAATTAAAGATGATGAAGGCAAGAATTTCAACACCCAGCTAATACTAGTTGCTATTGATTGTTTTGATTCACAGTCTACGACTCTTCATAAATCCTATTATGACCTTGAATGACATTGTATCTGTGTTCACATCACACCTTAACTTCCCAGGTTTCTTTTATCCCTTCTTTCCAGTGACAACCGTCTCTACTTCCCCTACACAACTTCTCCCTGAACTTTGTTTGCAGCAGAAACTGTGTCACCTGTGTGATATCTGACCTGAGAATCCCAACTTTCCCTCCATGCTTTAAAAATTGCTATACCAGCGAAGTTATCCTAGCCACTGTAACAGAGAAACACAAAATCTCAGTGTCTTACCACAATATACATTTATTTCTCAACCTCTTAAAGTCCTGTTAGTGGATCCTGACTTTATCCAAACAGCAATTCTACTTGCAGTTTTCTTCCATCTGTGGCTCGGCCATCTTCAACATGTGACTTCCAAGGTTGACAAAGGAGAGAAAGGGAAATTACAATGGATCAAGCTAGAGTTGACACACAGCACTTCCATCCATCGTTCACCGGCCAGAATTCAGACACATACACACAAGACAGACAGAGAAGAATTATCTGTGGTTTAGAAGGAAGAAGAAATGAGTTTGGAAAAGAGTTAGCCAGTCTCCACCATTCTTTCATCCCATTTAATTTTCAGTTTTCAACTTCATGAAGACATCTAATCCTTTAACCTTCCTACTTCCTTCTGACAGCCATCTCTTGGTTCCTTTTTCCTCCCCTCCTAGTCCAGCCTATGCCCAGTAATGCAACACTTGAATTCTTTCAAATGCTGCCAATTCCCTTAGCCTCTTGCCATTTCTTTGTGCATATTTAGAGAAGCATCAATCACAGGTCAATCTAACCACTCTCATTCTCTACTTCTATAACTAGGGTGCTGACTGCTGCTAGAAAAATAGACACACATGTGCACATACACACACGCACACATGTACACAAAATCAACTGGATTGGTGCCACCAATATTTTATATTTTCCAACATTAACCAGACCCCTGATGTCATTAGACAGCACTTCTACATATTTCTCATCAATTCTCTTCCTCTTTTCCCACAGTGACTGTATTAGTCTCTAATCTCTCTAAAGTGTTTTCATATCTTTTTCCTTAAGTCAGCAGGTAACTTCACTTTGAATACCACAAGGAAAATAGAAGTTAGCATCTCTGGCCTAGGGAGAACAGTCGCTACACCGCTTTGAAAAGATCGAAGTGCCCCATTAAATGATGTATTTGTTAATGCCTTGATAAAGAAAGGACCTTTTCAGTCCTTTGTGTATGGGTTTATGAATCGTTTTGGATAGTCTCATTCTAACATTATTTCCCTGTATATCTGAATTCCTTCTCCATTATATCGAAATTGGAAACTTACTTTCCTTTATCATGTTTACTGTTGTGTCTAGGTTTTATCCAACCTGATAAATAGTAGAATATATTGAGTTTAGATATTGAATTTAGAAACTATGGATGATTCATACATATTGATAATTTCAGCCTCATTTAGAAGTAGATTCTTCTTTCCTTCAACCTGTGTGCTCAGAATTCCTTCCCACTGATTTTTACTAGACTTTGTTGAAATAATTATGAATTTTTGTCATTCTATTTAGGGTGGAAATAATCTCCCTCTGGGTTTGATTTTGTAATTGGTCCACTGATACCTTGTGGGATAATTTCTAGATGGAGAACCTAAAAGGGGTCAGAGAAATTATTGCAGTTGGAAATAGGTGAATTGACTCCCTGACAGGGCACTGCAAAACTTTCAGGAAGGAGGAAAACAGCCTTGTCAGACAGGGGAGAAGGGCTACTTTGTACAACAAGAAAGGTTCAGGGCAAACTAAGGGCTTAAAGAAGATGAAAGCATCTGTGATGATTAATTCTGTGTCAGGTGGACTGGGCCCTGGGGTGACCAGGTATTTGGTTAAACATTATTCACTGGTTTATCTGTGAGCATGTTTCTGGATGACATTAACATTTAAAAGGTAGACTGAGCAAAGTAGGTTGCCCTCACTAATTTGGGTGGGTCTCATCTAACCTGTTTGAGTATTGATGAGAACAAAAAAAGAGAAATGATTCTCACTGCCTGACTGTCTTTGAGGGACTTTGATCTTCCCTTGACTCAGAGATACCTTCAGTTCATTGTTTTTCAGGCCTTCCGACCTGAACTGGAACTGTATCATTGGCTTTCCTGGAGTCTCCATCTTGCTGACTGACTGCAGACTTCTCGGCTTCCATAATTGTGTGAGCCAATTCTTTGTAAGAGAGAGAAGGAGATAGATGATAAATGGAATGATAGATAACTTCTTTATGGAACTCAGACTCATCTACCATTCCACTCTCCTCATCCCATAGGTCTCCATTTTTCTCGTAGCTCATTCCTTTCTGATGCAGGCCCTCATTTTCACTTAAGACACCTAGTAAAGCAGTGGTAGCATGACTTTGTAGCTTAGAAATTTTAAGGATCAGATTTGGAGTTTGGTTTTAGTCTTTTGACCTTAGTTTTCAAAATCAGACTTAGATAATTCCTGATTTTCATTCTTAACCTGAATTAGAACTTTAAGTTTGGCATTCTCCCTCCTTAAGTTGTCTAGGTCAAACAAAAGCAGTCACTTTGATCTACAGAACATTAATTTTTTAAGCTTTCTGTATGGTTGCCTGACAGTTGTCACTTGATCCTCCCAAACCTTGTCTTTAAAAGGCACTCCTTTGCAGGTGACCACAGCCAGTAACTTGGTTGACTCTGTTGCCATACTTTGCCTAACTCCTATCACCTAATATACTACTTGACTGCCTTTGGTCCCAATCAGGACAGATAACCAGTCTCATATTCCCCCATTCCCCTGTTGTTATGCCCATTTCTATATAAATCTTCTTCCTTGGACTGAAAATGAAAGATACCCCTTATTTTTATGGGTTAAAAATATTAAGAAATCGAGAGGCAGGTTGGCTTTGGCATTGGTTATTTCAATAACTTGATCGTATCTCTAAGGACCCGAGTTTTCTTCAACTTTCCACTCTGCTGTCTTTAACATGTCGTGTTTGTCCTCGGGCCACATTTTCAGTGGTCACAAGACAGCTGTTGTAGTTCCAGAGCACATGTCCAGACGTTACAGAGTCCTTCAGGAGAAAAGAACGTCTACGCCTGTGGTTTTTTGTTTTGTTTTGTTTTGTTTTTTAAGGAAAAGTACAGGCAGAAATGAAGGCTAGTAGGCAGACAGGGAGGAAGAGCTAGGAGGAAGAAACACTTTATTTCATTCAGTTGTTCATCATTGGTTGTTCTCCCAGTCCCAGGTCTGGAACCTGGGTCCTAGGGATGTATGCAGACTGCTCCCAATTTTACTCGCTAGGTTATCAGGGAAGCCAACGTATTTCTATTTTTGAAAGGAAAGCCTCTTCAGGAATACCCCATTTCTTATTGACCAGTGCTGAGTCACATGCCTTGCTGAAACCCATCCTTGGGCCTGGGCAGATAGCTATCCAGAGGAGAGTGACAGTCAGAACAAAAGCAAGGTTCTCCCAGTAAAGAACCAAAGAATGCAGATGGAGTAGGTAACCAGTAGTATCTGCTCTAATGATGATAATTCTAGACAAGGGATAGAAAATTGACAACACCTGATATTTTATGCTTACCACCCAGTCTCCACCCTGATGACAGATGGGACTGTGATTTAGGAAGGTGGTCGATAGTGGTATAGAGAGGTTGACCAGGGAGGCAAAGGAATTCATCATCTCCCACTTTAACCAATACCCCAGTCTCCACAGTAAGCCGAGAAGGAGGATTTCCCAGTGAAGGGTCTCGGTGCTGCCCTGGGGAAGGCTCTCAAGTTAGCTAAGAATCTCAGTCACCCAGATTCAAGATTATATAGTTGATCACCCTTCATAAGCAGCCCCTACTCTGCTCATAAGAATATGCCTAATCTTACAGCTCCTGCAAAAGAAACATGGTGCTCCCTGTTAAACCATGAAATACATGGCAGAGGGCTCCTCTCAACTAGGAGAAGAAACGATGGGGAATGACAGGAGAGATAAGAACCTATCTTCTTTGAAAACATCCTTCACTGCTCCTCAATCTTTTAAGATTTTAATCCCTATGGTACCTTTGATGTTCATTAACCTTCTCTCACCTGGATACACCTGGGACAAAAGGGACAGTCATGAAGTGGTGATAGAACTCTAAAACTAATATGACTGGCCCCTAAGGACAGATTTCAGGGGTCCCATCTGTTTTTAGACCATGTGGACTAAATGTGGATGCTGCTATAGAGATTCTCTTCAGTTTGACTGTTGAGAGACAAAGGCAATCTGGTCATTCAGCTTCCCCTGTGTCTCCACGACTGCCACCTTCACCCTGCCCAGCCCTGGGGTGAGGGTGGGGGTGGGGGTGGGGCTGGGCAGCTGCTCTGCTCTGGGCCTGTCCAGAGGCTCATGCTGGGCTGTGCTGGGAACAAGTCTGTTTCTGGAGATCTTGAGCCTGACCACTGAGCCTGGTAGCCTCCAGCAAAGAGATCTGCATTGCCATTTTGCCTCACATCCTTTGGAATCTATCAGTCACTATCTCCAGCTCCCTCCACCCTCTTTGGAATGCTCAATGTCTAGCTGTTTTGCGTCCATTACCTTATTTTTATTTTCCTTCCTCCCTACAATCCTGTGAAGTCACCAGGGACATGTACAGTTGTTCCTCTTATACAGAGGGGAAAACAAAGCTCTAGGAGATCCATTCTGTTCCCCAAGGTCATAGTCGTTGGAAAACACACCACATCAACTTCTCACCCTATCATTCTAAAACTCCAAGATATATGGTACCTGCTGGAGTATTAGTCTCTGAATATTGTCATGATTATATACCATACTTGTTTAGGACCAAGAAAGGTTTTAGAGATGATCTATCCTATTTTAAAAATATTTTACTGCAATAATATTGATTTATTCCATTACATAAGTTTAAATAACATCTATCTATGCAACCTAATGTTTGCCACCAGAATTCTAGTTTCCATCTATCAATCACCATATAGTTGACCCCATTTAACCAATTTACCCACAGCTCTTCTCCCTGCCCCTCTGGTAACCACATATATATCCTATTTCTAGTAATGAGGAGGCTATGACTTTGAAGAGGTGTTTAGTAGTCTGGATGTCACAGCAGCAGACCTAAAACTCAGGATTCCAAATGTCCAGGTCTGTGCTCTGTGCCCTCTCCTGCACATTGCTCCCCATCGGAGCCCTTTATTTCTGAACACCTCCTCTTGTACAGTGTAAAGTCATTCCATTTATGAGAAGCGACTCCTGATTTTGAAGCCCTTCAATTGAAAGCCAGGGAGAGAAAATAATTAAATTGAATCAAAGTCACAGCATCTAAAATGCTGATATGCACCAGAGCTTTATTATTTTTTTTCAGTGTGTTTATGAGCAGAATTAATCATGAACACTTTCACCTTAGCAACCCACTGAGTCGGAGTTGGAATGAAACATTTTGTGCATGAGAATCCACTCAAATATTCAAATAGAGAAGAATGCACTAAAAATAGTCCATCTAAATGCAGAGAGTATTTGTACCATAAAGAGCACAGATTTGATCATTCTTGGGGTACTCAGTTGAGCACCCCAGAGATGACAAACTACTTTGGAAGCTATTATGAAAATAAATCTGTTCTACACTTGGGGTTTTAAAAGTGTTTGTGAGAAGCCAGTATTCACTGACCAAATTGAACTTTTGACCTTGTTTTCTATTTTAAAATGCCCGATCCTCTCCCTTCTGTCACTAAAGCACCTGCTGTCGCCTTGGAGAATAAGCACGTTGCCTTTGGATATCTGACTGAGCAGGGAGGAGATGGGACCGAGGAACTTGTTTTGCTGGCTGGTTTTAATCCAGAGGAAACCCCATTTTCAGATGCCTTCTCTGGCATTGCCAGAGATTGTCAGGGGCTGACAATCATAGGATATCCAAGAAGGTTCAGAATCTTCTTACAGAGTATAAATGGCCACAGGAGGGTGGAGGCAAAGGGACTGTAAATATAGCTTTTTCTATAGCATGTCAGTGAACAGTCCTGGGAGTGGATCATGTCTCCATCTTACAAAAGGGGAACTGCAACTTAGAAAAATTAAGTGGTTTGCAAAAGGTCAAAAAGCTAGGTAAAGGGGCAGAACTCAGTTTAAATTACAGGGCTCTTTTCTCCATGTGACACTAGCTGATGTCATTTATTGTTGAAATATATGAGGATTTATCCTTTTCTGGATGGTGATGGAGATGGATTGGGGGTCAGCGAAGGGTGCAAGAGAAGTCTGGAGACTCAGTCACACACAACCAGTCTCTGTGCCAGACCTAAGACCTCAGTGCCAAGCCTGGTGGCCACTCTGCCTGTGGCATGTGCCCTGGAAGACTGGGCTCTTGAACTCAGCTCTGAAAATCTTCTTCCTGCCTCTGATAACCCACTCCAAGTACCTGCCCTCAGTGCTAATGGCTAGATTATTTCCCTTTCTGTTCTTCAAAAGCTCTGCATTCATTCCCCCCACTGAATCCAAGCGCTCCTCACCTCCTGCAGAAGTCTCCTTGCCTCCTATTTTCTGCATATGTCATTTTGCCTTTTCCAAGGCTCAGCTCCAAAAACTCCTTCTTGGAAAGAATTCCTAAGAATTCTTAGGCTGACCTCAGCCCCCAAGAATGACTCTCATCGCAGAACAGTTATAGCATTTCCAGTGCCATCTCTGTTCCACTTTAATCCGCATACCCACCTTGCAGCCTCTAAGAAGATTAAGAAAGGGATTCAAACTGGACACATCTTTACCTACTGCCTGATGATTACAACTCCTTACCACTTCTGCAACCTCATCCGCGACCAGGCTGCAAACACTTTGACCTTCTCCCAGTCCCTCGAGCATACCCAGCTCATTCCTGTGGTATAGTCAATGAACTTTTGTTCAGCCTGCAGCCTGAGAGAGTGTTCAGTGTGAGAGGAGAGGACAAGCATGCGGGACCGGATGTCCGGAGATCTGGGCTCTGGTCCTGAACCTGTGACTAGGCCTGTCGTTACATTTATGTTTTCTTGCCCTGCCTTAGCAATAAAACTGCTGTATTTTGTGCCGTCAGGAGACGTCTGAGGATTTAAGACAGACAAGGACACAATAGAATGTCTTCACAAGAATAGCCAGCAGGGTGGGACTGAAGGTCGTTCCAAAAGCATGCAGTGCCCTTGTGAAAAACAGTTGGAAGAATTATGCTATTTAGACAGAAGAGACGTGGAGGGATTATGGTAACCATCTTCAAATACTTAAAGGCTGCTATGTGGAGATGGATTATTCTTAGTCCCTGAGGCTCCAGAGAACTAGGTAGGGCATGGAATTACAATGCAGAGAAATCAGAAGAAATCAAAGCACTATCCATTAGCATACCTGAAATCACTCTTTACATCTGGCACCAAGTCTATGTACTCTAAAACTTACCCCTCCATCAAGAGAGGTACTCAAAGGCTAATGACTTGAATGGCATGAATTTTGGACTCGCGCAAAATAACTTCACAGATAATTGATTTTCACTATATTCTTAGATTTTACCAGCGATAGTGTATTTTTTTTAAACTTGCTGTGCATTGATGGCAGAATTATTATTGAAGCTATATCCTGCACATAACTTTTTATTCCCTACATGGAAAACACCTAGAGGAATTTTCTTTATACTGAAGTTCCAAGGTAAACTTTGCTTTTTTTGAAAATTGAAGACATTTTTTCCCTAGAACCTGATAAGCTTCCCACATCACCTCTTTCCAAAATGTGGCAACATCTACCCCATACCCACCTTGCATGCCAGACTGTCCCCTCTTCTTCACCACCAATTCCTGCCGGTTCTGCTGTTAGAATATTCACAAGATGTTCCTAGGGTGAATACCTTGGTTCCAGTGGAGTAAATGATATTTAATGTAAGTAGGAGGCTGTCTTCAAGTTTTCACTGAAATCTTCTCATAATTACCTAAATAATGCCTTCTCAATGGGCAATATGCTGGCCACCCTATTTAGTACCCCAGTTTGTCATCCACCACAGCCTTCCTGACACCCCTTAACTTGCTATACTTTTTCTCTTTTTTTCCCATTTAGCTTACCATCCTCCAACAAACAATATAGTTCATTTATTTATTATATTTTTTCTTTATTTCCATTTTCTTCTATAGGAAAGCTCAGGAAACTTGAATATGTTGCACTGCTCTTATCTCAAGCACTTAGAATGGTGCCCAGGACAAGCACGCACTCATATAACCCTGCATTGTGGTCATCTTCCTTGTCTTGTTTGTCTGGCTTGTTGAACTAGGCACCCTTCAGCACAGTTGCTGTGTCCTAGGCATGTGCCATCACACAAGGATTTGTTGACATGTCTCTGAGTTTGCCAGACTTTCTCCCCGTCTGTGTGGTTATGCTTCAGGTTAACTTTGTTTCAGACCCATATCAGATGCATGTGGAGACATAGTTAAGTGTTCCCAGTCTTCTTGCTTGCTGTGGTTCTTTCTGTAGATTTGTTTTTTTTTTTTGTACCTTCTTTGTTCTTCTGTTTAATTTACAACACGATGTCCACTTTTACAGTTGAACTGGACATTCAGAAGTTCTCCTTTTCTTTGTCTTCTGTGACCTGATACAAGCTGCCTCCACGATCCTGCCTTCATTCCCTGCATGGGTGCTAGCCCCAGGCTTTCCTTGACTTTCTCTCCTGTTGGTGATCTCTCCTTAAATGTCTTCAGCTCCAATAGCATCCATCATCACTTCTATTTTTTATCTTTTTTCTAAGCCTCAGAGCTGTAGTCCTAACAGAATGTCTGGGTTACTCAAACTTCAGACTCACCAAGTCCCAAGTTGAACACATTATAGCTTTCTTTTGTAAACCAACTCTTCCATCCTCTTACATGTGATTTCCTTTTATGTGTATTCCAGGAAGCATCTTACCCCAGTCCATCTGGGATCCATATCTAGGTGTGCTCATGACTCCTCTCTCCTGCAGGGTCCATATTCAAACTATTGCCAAGTTCTGACCAGCCCTAAGATATGGTCTGCCTTTGTCTGACTTTCTTGCAGCTGTGGGTTGGCTTTTCCATAGCCCAAAACAGGGAGGGAGAGAGGCAGCTCAGACACAGAGATTTTATCTAACAGAGACTAGAAGGCAAGACTAAATAATCTTTTGGAACCTAAACAATGACCAAGAGAACACTAGCCTAATTACACTGGATAAATGCACTTAACTGAAGATTCACGAATATCATAAAACAAATATTTTGTTCTAGGTGGACCTGAGGGA
This sequence comes from Solenodon paradoxus, assembly GCA_004363575.1. Classification (NCBI taxonomy): domain Eukaryota; kingdom Metazoa; phylum Chordata; class Mammalia; order Eulipotyphla; family Solenodontidae; genus Solenodon; species Solenodon paradoxus. The sequence goes on from RJWH01000197.1 coordinate 167,070, forward strand.
AAGTGCTTGCACTTATAAAAGAAAATTCCATGTTTACACACTCTTGGCTTGTGGCTAACTTCCACTCTGCATATGATTGTGGAATTGGTGAGCAGATGGCGTGACCTAGAACAAGTGGCTAAGACAGATGGCCGACACAGAGTGGCTCGCGGATTTCCAGTGAGATGGAAAAGCATCGCCAAGTCCTCAGTGACAGGGCTGAGAGTTGAAGGACTTTCCAGGTTTGAGCCAGATGATAAATGCTCACAGAGCTGTGAAGTCAGGTGCCGCAATGGTTGACTGTGGTTTTTCGTGTATTAAACTTGTCAGTGTGAGTCTGTGATGAGAAGTCTCCTGTTCGAAATCTTCCCAGCAGTGCCAGGAGAGTGAGTTAGGGAAGATGCTAATGGAACCCTCCTAGTGGTCTGCCATGTGTGGTCCTGACTTTTCTCCTCTATAGGACTGTCCATTCCACAGCACAGCTGTTTCCTTGTCTATGAGTCTTCACCTCTCAGTACATACAGCTTCACAGTCTAGAAGCAGCCTTACTGCCTTCATATCACTTGTCCTTATGTTTCTAGTCCGCCCTCTAGCTCGCTGAAAGACTCTCCATTTATTAGTCCACATGAGCATGGAGCATCTGATAAGATTTTCGACACAGTTGACACTTTATTCCGGTAGGCACTTCACTGTTCTGGGCTCAGCAGTGACAGGACCAGCTGAAGAAACATATGCTAATGAGAAAACCCCCACCCCAGGATGCCAGGCCCTGCCCTCTAGGATAAAACTGCACTGAGAATAGAAAAGAAAGACAATTCCAGTTTTGCTGACTTGTGCACATTCTAAAACATCCCTGAGATAGAAGAGAGACATAATATTTGCCAATTTAAAAATAACTACTATTGGCAAAAGCAGAATCTTCCTTTCTGAATATTCTATAAAAATTTTTCAAAGTTACTGAATAGATATTGACCAAATCAATGAATATCTTCTGCTTACCCAGCCTTTGATAACAAAACATAAAGTAGCTAAAGAAATGATTATTCTGCATTATGAATGTGGCACTTAGCACTGTCTGTGATAACTGGAAGGCACTTCATACATATTTGTAGGAAGGAAGGAGGGAGGTGAAAAGGGAAAAAGAGGAGAGAGGGAAGAAGGGAAAAATAAGGATATATTATTACAATGATATGCAAGTTCAAAATATTGCTATAGATTATATCTTCCTTAAATTGTGTGTTATTCTTTGTTAGCTTTAGAGAAGAGTTCTGCTGACAGGGATTTGAGCCAATTCCAATTCATCCTGATTCAGCTTCAAGAGCTCATTATTTCTACCACTGTTAGCACCTGATGGAAGAGCAAGACTTTAAACAGTCCTGGGCTCAAGTACCACTGTGGGCAGTCACTAGTCATGGGAGCTCCATCCTCTTCATGCAGATCATATTCATGGCATAGAGGAAGCAAAGAATCAGGCTACATGCATGAGGTCTGAAGTCAGACTCCTTTTGGTGAGCTCACCAGTTCTACTGACTAAGCTGTGTGATTGCGGCCAAGTCAGTTCTCCTGTCAGCCTTCATTCTCGCAGACATGCTGGTTCATTCCCCTTTCCCCTTCTCTCTTCCAAAGAATAATCCCTACTCTTCAAATATTCTTTTTCCTTGGGGATGAATATATTTTTCTCCTTAAGATAGTCCATTGTATTGGTGCATGACTGCAAGACTTTTTAATGTCATACATTGGCCAAGGTTCTCACTAGCATTTCCTGGGGGAAACCAGTTCTCTGGTTTTCACTGGCTACAGGGATTTTTTTATTCCAGTCCTCATGAGCGACACACTTCCCTACCAGTTTTCCTCCAGTGCTACCCTGGTAACAGTTCTGTCCATGTAGGGCTCTGGACAGCCTGGGAAAACAAAGGGCCCTGTGCTGATTTTGTCACCAAGTTGTCAATCCTGCTTGGATATTACACTAGCTTTTCAGATGACTACTTCATCAGAAATCAAAATATGATTCTCCTTGGCTTTGTAGAGATTATAAACATCGCATTCTTCTACATGAAGGCCAATAAACAGAACAAAAAGAAAGTCCTCTCATTCAATAATCCCCTTCCACAAATGCAAACAAAGTAGAGCAAAACAAAATTGCTTCCTGTCTATTTTGGTAGGTTCTGGCTGCTGTAACAAATGACCACAGACCAGGGGGCTTACACCACATTCATTTCTCACAGTTCCGGAGACTGGGAAGTCTAAGATCAAGGTACTGGGGATTCAATGGTGAGAGTCCAATTCATGGTTGGCAGAGGGCCACCTTCTTTATGTGTCCTCACACTGGAGAGAAAGAGGGGAGGGGGAAAGGGGAAAAGGGAATGGAGGTTGAGGAAAGAGATTTATTCTCCTCCTCTGCTAACATAAGGACACTAATCCCAGGGTACACTACCGTCATAAACTCATCTAGCCCTAACTACTTTCTAAAGGCCTCATCTCCAAATACCACTATGTAGTATGTTAAGGCTTCAAATTATGAATTTCAGAGGAACACAAACAGTCAGTCTGTACAACTGTGACTCCCCCTTTCTGAATCCTTGGTAGAGGTCAGTTTGTACCTCCCAAAATATTAGAACATCAAACTCTTAGAATGGGAAGAAATTCAACTATCAAAGGATGCAGGGCATGTTGACAGTATTCGAGAAATATCAGGATGACTTTGTATTAGGGACCCAGAAGTATGTGAATCCCACAAGCAGCTTTCTTTCCCATGAGATCCCTGAAGGAAACAGACCTGGCTGTGACAACCTCAAATGGGGCCAGAGGAGGCCATCCTGGCAACCTATCATACATAAAGGACTAGAGAAAGTCAGAGAGATAGAGAAATGACTAGAGTTTCTCTAAGAAAGAGCTGTCCCAGAACTGACTTCATTCAGATTCAGAGAAAAGAAATGGAAGAACACCATCTACCACATCTAGCCTGGAACACCCACCGGTTGTGATTAGTAAATGTCCCTCCCTTTGAGGACCACTTCTTTTCCCTGGTTATGGAGTCGAATGAAATGCTATGAACTAACCCTGAGGAGGACTGAGAAAGAGGTCATGGCTTATGAATCTTCTGAGCCCAATCTGGTAAAGGATCAAAGATTTGGTCTCAGAGAGACCTGGACTCATTCCTGGCTCCCCAACTTATGAATCGCGAGTCCCTGTAAAAATCACTTAACTAAGCCTGAGGTTCTTCATCTAAAAACAGACAGCTCCCATCACATAAAGTTGTTATGAACGTTGAACGTGATAGCATCCGTAAAGCCCTTGGCAGTGTCTGGTGCAAGGTAAGTAATAAATAAATGGTAGCTATTGTTTTTATTATATGAAATCCGGGAGTCATTTCTGCAGAATTCCTGACAAATTATTATCTAATTCCTGACAAATTATTATCTAATTTCTGTTTGAATATCTCTGGGGACAATGTGTTCATTACTTCACAAGGGAGTTTACCTATTACTGGGTAGCTGTAGAAAATCATTTTTCTTGTTTGAGATAGTCACCTCATGCTCCTGCCTCTTCACCTAGAGCAAATAAAATAAACTCACTTCCATATGACAGTTCCTTACATATTTTAAGACAACTTTCCTGTTCCCTCCGAGTCATCTCTTCTCCATCATCAACTCACTAGTATTCTTAGTCATTGTATATGAATTATTTTCTGGAACTTTCACCACTCTGGTTGCTGTCCATTATCCCACAAAGGTGTTATAAGACTCTCTAATCATGAGTCTTAGTTGTTGGTTATATGATGGCATTTTTCTAAGACATACTGGATATTATATCACAAATATGCTCTTTGGGATAAGGTGATTGATTAATAAAATTACTTAATCATGTTAATTCATTCATTGAGCAAATGTTTATTGAGCACCTACTGTCGTGTCAGGCTTCTTGTGAGGTGTTTGAGAAATGAAGAAGACAGACACTGGCCTGACCTATGGGATCTCATAGTTCTGTGTGGGAACCCAAAAACAAGTACACAGGCAATCAGAGAGTGAACATACTGAGACGGTCAAGACTGTAAGCTCATCGAGGTCAGGGCCCTACTCACTTATTACCACATTCCTTACAATTCTATTCTATTACTTCAATGGGCTGAGTGTTTTTGTCTTCTCAAATGCACATGTAAAAACCTAATGCCATTTGGAGAATGGTAATTTCAGAGGTAATGAGAGCATAAGTAAGGGGCACTCATGAATGGGATTAGTGCCCTTATAAAAGAGACCCCAGAGAGCTTCCTCACCTCTTCCAACATATGGCTACACAGCAAGAAGATGTCCAGTCTATGACTCAAGAAAGGTGCCTTCACCCTACACTAAATCTATCAGCATCTTGATCTTACATTTCCCAGCTTCCAGAACTGAGAAATAGATGCTTGTTGTTGAGATAGGAGACAAAAAAACCAAAAAACTGAAAGTTGTCACTTTCTAGCCAAGCATGAAAAACAGAATGTTTTGCAGTTTGAAACAAGATCAGATGTTGTTCAACCCCTCCTGTTTATTGAAGTCAAGGACAGACCCTCTTGTTAAGACATCCTGACTCCCTACCCTGCTATCAACAGCACGCCAGGTGGCCTTAGTAGGACTCCACCCCTACCCCTGCCACACTTGCCAGAGGCTTCCCCTTAAAAACCTCTCTCCCACAGCTTCTGTTGGATTGCTCTACCCTATTCTCTAAAAGGAGCTTCCCCAGGCTGCACTTGGGACAATGGGGTTTCACTTAGAGCCCATCTAGCAACCTTGTCTCTGCCTCTTATTGTTGAACTGGCTTACAATTGTTTCAACCATCCAATCTCATCTATAGGTTTCTGTTTTAATAGCACAAATGAATTAACACATTTACCATGCATTTTCCCCATATCTGTTGATCATTTTTTTATACAATGTAAATCATATCATGTCATTTTCCTGCTTGAAAACCCCCAGTGGTTTAGTTTCCCAAATCATATTGTTCAGTGAGAAAAAGAAAAATGCAGAGCAATAGCTACAATACTATATGTGTGCAATATCAAAGCAATACATTTTCTATGGAAATTATACATATATATTTATACTTATGTTATATATAACTATATATCAAGAGAGAGATGGAGAGAGAAATAGAGAGAGAGAGAGAGATGTGATTGATACTTTTGAAATCCCAGTGACTTGCCAATGCATTTAAAATAAAATCAAGTATTAAGATGCTTATGAAGGTGAATTATTTTGTCTTTGCCTGTGAAGCCCCAAATGTCTCTCTCCACTTCTCCAAACTTTCTTGAACTTCCTGCCCCATCACTATGCTCTGACTACAATTGCTTGCATTTTCTTAGAACAATATATAGTATATCCTGATACAGAGCCTTATGCTAGCTATTCCTCTGTGTGGAATTCTCTTCCCCATGGTTTTCACAGGGTACACTCTTCTTGGCATCCTAATCTCAGTACACAGGTCAACTCCCCAGTAAACCTCCCCTCTACCCGAATTAAAGTCGCCACTATGTTATCATATTACTTGGTTTTAAGTTCTCTCTTTAGCACTTTGTTGCATTACTCTCAAATAGTCATTGTGTGAGTAGGTGCTCATTTTCTGTCTCCCCACCAGAATGTAAACTCTGTGAATGTAGAATCCTGCCTGTCTTGTTTACCAGTGATCAGAACATTGCCTGGCACATAACTGATAGTAAGTAATTGTTGAATAATGTAATTAATTATTGGTAATCCAATAGCTAACAGAGTGCCTGGCACCTAACTTGGAGCATCTTAGGTACTTGTTGAGAGAATGAATGACTTGGGACAGAAAGAACAGCAAAAGTTCATGGAAGGCAGGAACAGACAGCAAAAGGTCACCTCCCATGTGTCCTGGTTTGGTTGCATATCAGCCCTGCTGGCATTCAACTGTCATTCATTTCATTCTTACACGTGTGTCATACATTTCGTTCTTAAAGTCTCCTCACCTTTTCTGATGTCATCTTCAGACTGGGAAAATCATCAGAAAAGTAAGCTTATCTTCATCATTTGTGAATCAGGGTTCCCTCCACGTCCCAGAGACAACAAAGGCTTTGCAGATGTCAGTGACTGCCTGATGTGGTGTCACACCTCATATGATCTGCCTTCGTATTCTCCCTCCAGTCCCCCCAGGCCTACCATTGGAACAGCCTCTGCCATACTCTCAGTCACCAGACCTTCCTCCCTATAAGAAGTCCTCAAACTCAAAGCTGGTAAAAGCAGAGCATTACCTCTTTTTCCTCTAAAAGTCATAGGTAAGCATTGCCTTTGAATAATATTTATCTTTGAATAATAAATTATGACAAAATAATTCACCTTTCAGGAATAATATAGGAAATCTTCACACAAAATGAAAAACAAAGCTTAATTATTTAAAATTTAAAAAATGGAAATCTCTGTCCACTAACATGGAACCATAGCGGCCTGGTTTTTGGAATACTGAAAAGTGTGAGTACATTTGTGAAATGTCTTACCTCTGTAATATAGAGGTATAGTATATATATGAAGAGGAAAATACAATCTTTTCAATTGCTTGTATGTTTCCGTAGCATCTACTTCTCTTTTCCTAACATGAATTGGTTAATCTGTTGACCATTGCTCCACTGTTTTAGTACATATTTCCATCTGGCTTTATCGGTGGCAACATCAAATTACCACATTGAATGAAATGGACTGTGTTTAAATTAACCCTCAGAGTCTACATATGATATCCCCCTTTCATCTTTAAAGCTCAGGTTGATCCCCTCTCCTCCCTTCCTCACACTTTAACTGATGCTCATTTGCTGTTTCAAAATGCATCCTTCTCTTTCTCCTTTCAAGGGCTCTGGCATTGCAGCTCTTGTCTGACTAAACCTCTCGCTCCTTCCTTCTTTGCCTTGTTACACCTCTACACATATTTCAGGTGTCCACTTAGATGCAACTCCTTTCTGCCATTATTCCCTTATTACTATTCTTTTATGTGTACCCTGTTCTCACTATGATTTAAAGTTGGTCCTTACCTCTAGACCTAAGTACTATCAGGGCAAGGGTAATGCATGGTTATATACCGCTGTGTTCCTGGAATGTAATAGACACTCAATAAATATCTGGCCAGTGACTAAAATTAGTGAGTGAATGAAGGAATGGTCTGGAACATTTTGCTATATAATAGTATTTCCGAGGCCCATTTACAGAAGTAATGAGAACATCTATTTTATTTCATCCTAAGTCAAACTTAATTCTTACTAATGGGTATAATAATTTCCCAGGTCAAAATGAAGCCATATTGTTTTCCACTTTTGGAAATAAACAAGTGTAATTCAAAGTATGGCCCAGTACATGTACAGTAGACTGAAATCTGGGGCACTAGTTTTCAAAAGTTTTGAAATCCAAAAAATTCTCTCTACATTTAAGAATGAGAAAGAAAAAATATATGGGGTATGATAAGTAAAAATATGATAAATAATTAGGTGGCACAGCCCAGGAAGGATATTTGCTGATAAGAAAATCCTGATCATGCTTCTAAACTAGCCTTTCTTACTCCTGTTTCACCACATCCCTTTTAGGTCAGCAGAAGAGTTTGTGTCTGGAACGTGAGTTTAGATATGGATTAAATACTTGTCCGCCAAGTCTAGTTATGACTCGTTCTTCCAGTTAAAAGCTCAGCAACATTCCCTCACCAGGGAATGGGTTGATGGCCTTCCTAATGTTCCTGCCTGTATTGCTGAGGTTATAAAACTCAAAACTGCATTTTCATGGTTCCCTTTAGCACTGGTTCCTAGTGTCATTGAGGTTCAGCCAATCAGAAGCACTCTGGTAAGACCTGAATTTGGAACTGAGCATAGTGAGTAGAGAAGGAGGCAGCGCCCAAGGCATCCGTGTTGGTGGTGTGGGTTTGGCACCTGGCCCTGGTCCCTGGGGCGCAATTAACAAATACATTCCTGCAGCTAACTCTTACAGCAGCAGTTTCCGGATTCGGGATGACAGCCAAAGAGAGGGATCTTGAAGGCAGCAATTCCCAGAAGGGCTTCCTGATTGAGACAGATTAAGTGTTTGCTTATTGGCCGGTCCTGTGGCGTTTTTTTCTGGGAGTCATTCCTGGGGAACTGGATTCAAGCTGGCTTCTCTAACACTCTTGATTTCTTAAGCACTGAATTCCTGGAATTAAATCTCTTCTTACACAATATAGAGAGGGTGGTTTATGTTACCTTCACTGAAACTTTAACTGATATCACCACCACAGGACTTGGTGTGAAGACTAAATTAGATAATGTGAGTGAAACTCACGACTTGGGGCAAGCAATTGATAAGTCTTCAGCAAATGGTAGAATTTTGGGGGGTTTTTTGTTTTGTTTTTACTATTGAATACCTCCTGGACATTATTTCTCCAGACTCTTGAGGTTTTAGGCTTGGTGAAAAGATCTTTTTTTCTGATGAAGCAGTCAGAGAGCACTAGGCAGAGATGGAGCCCTTTTGAAGAAAGATAGTAGTTAAGCCTGCTTGTTTTGAATTGTTTCGATCTGCCTTAAGCTACAGAGAACAAGAATTTTCACATCAGAGTGGTAATGTCCCGTGTGAGGTGAATAATAAGAAAGACAGCTTCATCAACAGAGACAGGATCAGTTTTTAAGACTCCGGCTAGAGTCTCACAGCTCCGCTGTGTTTGCTAGTATTGTCTAAGAACTCAGCCGTGCCGAGGTGTGAAGGGAGTAGGCATGGAGGGAACATTTTAAGTGCAGAGGATCTGGCTGGACAGGAGCAGTTGCCTGAGTAGCCTCCATGTGGACAGCTGCCTGTTGGGGCTGTCCCATTACTCTCTCTGTGGCACCTGCTTCCTCAAGCCCTTCAAAAGCAATTGCTGGCACACCCTGGTGGAGTAGCAATTTGTCTGCTGCCTCCGGCCAAGCATGGTCCCATACATCCCAAGGACCCGGGTTTGCATCCTGGGGTCAGGGGGCACAACCAAGATGAACAACTATATAAAATACATAAATGCTTCTTCCTCCTCTCTCTCTTCCTGCCTGTCTACTTACTTTCCTTCATTTCTGCCTACACCTTTCCTTTAAAAAGAAAAAAGCAATTGCTGGCTCTGCCTATGGACTGTGGTCCATACCTTGACTCACATACCTTGGCATCTCTCTGCCTTCATCTAATTCTAACTGATTTGGTATGACTGTGACTGTGTGGCCTTTAATCCCCAGAGCCTCCACAGTAATGCTTCATTAGCAAGACACAGAAAACTCGACCCACTATACCCATTGGCCCAGACATAGTGGTGAGTGAGGTAGCAGGAAGTCAGCCACACAAACTGCCTACCTACTACTTTACTGAAAGCATGGATGGCTGCTGAGGGCAATGCCTGGTGTGGGAGGCTAATTCCTGATTCAGATTCTATTCCGCACCCCCCACACACACACACACGTGGCATTGGGTTGAATTGTATGAGATTCTGTCTGATTTTCTATGTTTCCAAACTTAATGTTAGATCAGGGGTTTTGTTTTTGTTTTGTTTTTGTCTTTTATGTGAACCTTCATTCCCAGCCAGAAAAAAAATTACTAAGACAGCATATTATTTAAGTGCCCATTTATAATCGTCTTACAAAACAAAACAGGTAACTTCATTGGAATGGCAGGAGTTGAAAATAAAACACAGCCTCTTCAACAAAATGAGATGAGGGGGAATTCCTCTGCATCCCACGTGTAAATGGTTATTACCAAACTGCCATCCACAGCAGTACCTTCGCAGGATGTGTGCGGAATTGCCAATTGTTGAAGCAGCATGTAGGATGAAAAGAATTCCAGTGGTCTTAGGAGACTTGAAACAGAGAAATCATCAAGTGTTCATTCCCCCAAAGAGATAACTTCATTGAGTGAAATAGTCAACTAAAAAACCTGGGAAAGCTTGGTAAAACCGGAAAAAAACTCCACAGACTCAGGAGCAAGTGAGTGCAGATAAGACATACTAAGTACCTGCGTGAACATCAGAAGGTCCTAGGTCGCCTTTGTCCTCAAGAACCTCAGGAATAAACAACAAGATCTTCCTTACTGTAAAGACAGAGAGTAAGCTTGAGGGGAAGAAATGTTATGCATATAGAAAAAAATGAGCAGTGTAGAATGAATGGTGAAAAATGGAGGGAAGATTCAACTCCACAGAGGAGAGGTGAGTCCAGAGGAAGCAGAGCTGTTGAACGGACAAGTGTGATGTAATTGGAAGTACATAGCACCAACTTTGAATTATTTTTAAAAGTTTGAATCTGAATCAGATAAAATCTCAAGCTCTCACAGTTTACAGAAAATGTAGAGGATAGAGAAAGACATGGAAGGATACAAGAAAGCAATTAACCAAATCTTTTGTCTACAAGACAAAATACCTTGTCAACCAAAAAATCAGTAACATTTATCAAAAACAAAAACAAAGAGGGCAGAATTTATAAAAAAGAGAGCTACTAAATGCAACTGGTGGATCTTACTGGGATCATTTGAACAGACCATCTTTGAATATAACCGTGTCAAGTATATTTTCATTTGCTCTTGCCAAAAACTGTATTACCAAATACCCTACTGGACAATCTTTGCTCCTGGGAGATTGTCTTTATGAACCAAAAGAGACCATTAGACCATGTCCAGAGAGTCACATCTATCCAGCAGTCTGTTTATGTGTGATGTGCAAGATAAAAATGATTTTCTTTTATCATCCTTTTAAAGGATTGTTCAATTACTTCAGTTATTTCCACTCTGATACTGGTTATTTGCTTCCTTCAGCTAACTTCTAATATGTTTTTCTTTTTTCTAGTTCATTAAGGTATAAAGTTAGGTTGCTATCAGAGATCTTGCTTTTTTCTTAATGTGGGCTTTTGTTGCTACAAACTTCCCTTTTTGATACAGAACTGATTTTGTTGCATCCTATGCTTTGGTGTGCATTTTCATTTGTTTCAAGTATGTTTTATTCTTTTGATTTCAGAGGCGAATAGGGAATAAAGACCAATGAAGCCAAGAGCTGGCTTTTTTAAAATATTAGCACACTAGACAAATATTTAACTAGACATACCAAAAGATAAAGAGGATTCAAATACATAAAATTATAAATGAAATAGGAGACATTACAACTGATACCAAACAAATATGAATGATTTAATGACTGGTGTGCATTTTCATTTGTTTCAAGGATGTTTTATTCTACTTCATTGTTTGAGTACAGGAATTCTACTGATTTTTGTGCATTGATTTTATATCCTGCTACTTTACTATATTCATTTATTGTTTCTAGCAGTTTTTTTTCATGGAGTCTTCAGGATATTCTAGGTATAATATAATATCATCTGCAAATAATAGCAATTTTATTTCTTCTTTTTCCAATTTGGATTCCTTTAATGGACTTTTCCTGCCTTATTGATCTGGCTAAGACTTTCAGAATTATGTTGAATAGTAGTGGTTATAGTGGGAAACCTTGTCTTGTTCCATACCCTAGGAAAAAGGCTCTCGGTTTTTCACCGCTGATTATGTTTGTGGCTGTGGGTTTGTCATACACTGCTTTTATTGTGTTGAGGTATGTAACTTCTATTTCTGTTTTGGCAAGTGTTTTAATCATGAATGTGTGCTGGATCTTGTCAAATGTTTTTTCTGCATATATTGAAATTATCATGGTTTTTGATTTTCACTTTGTGGATGTGGTGTATTTTATTGATTGATATGTGTATATTGAACCATCCTTGCATCCCTGGAATAACTCCTACTTGATTGTGGTATACAATTTTTTGATGTTCTGTTGAATTATATTTTCCAAGATTTAGTTGAGGATTTTTGTTATCTATATTTATTAGTGCTATTGATTTATCATTTTCTTTTTTTGGTGCTGAGTTTGTGTAATTTTGAAATCAGGTTAATATTAGCCTCACAGAATGTATCTGAGAGATTTGCTCCTTCAACTTGTTGAAGAGTTTAAGGAGGATGGGAATTAGCTCTTCTCTGAATGCGTGTTAGACTTCACTGGTAAAGCAATCTAGACCTTGGCTCTTGTTCTTTAGGAGGTTTTTTATTACTGTTTCAATTTCTGTGCTTGTGATTAATCTGTTCAAGATATTTGTGTTCTCTTAGTTCAGTTTTGGGAGGTTGTAGGTTTCCAAGACTCTGTCCATTTCTTCATGATTGATTAATTTGTTGGCATATAATTGTTCAGTATAGCCTCTCATCACAGTTATAATTCTCTGCTGTCAGTTGTTAATCTCACCTCTTTCATTTCTGATTCTTGTCATTAGAGTTTTCTCTCTGTTCTTTGTGAGTTTAGCTAGGGGTCTATTGATTTTGTTTATTTTTTTAAAGAACCAACTCTTGGTTTCATTGATATTTTGAATGGCTCTTTTTGTTTTCAATTTCATTTATTTCTGCTTAATTTTTATTATTTCCTTCTTTCTGCTGATTTTGTTTTTGATTATTCTTCCCTTTCTACTTCCCTCAGGTGTGAGATTAGGGATTAATTTGAGCTCTCTCTTGTTTTTTTGATGTGCACTTGTATGATTATTAGCTTTCCTCACAGAACTGCTTTTGCGAAGTCCCACATGTTCTGATGGCTCCTCTCTTCATTTTCATTTGTTTCCAGATATGTTGTAATTTCTCCTTCATTTCATTGACAATCCATGAATTGTTCAGAAGCATGTTGTTCAATCTCTACATCTTTATGGTTCTTGCAGTTTTGGTCTATTTTATTTCTAGTTTCACCATTTTGTGGTCAGAGAAGATTCTTTCTATAATTTCAATCTTGCTGAATTTGTTCAGACTTGTTTTGTGTACTAGGATATGGTCTATCCTTGAGAATGTTCCATGTACACTAGAGAAGAATGTGTATTATTTTTTGTTGGGGTAGAACACCCTGCATATGTCTGCTAGGTCCATCTGTTCTGTTGTCTCATTTTGGTCCCTTATTTTTTGGTTTATTTTTCTGTCTGGATTATCAATCTATTAATTGAAGTACCCTACTATTATTGTATTGCTGACAATGTCTTCCTTTAGCTCTGTCAGTATTTTAATATATATACTTAGATGGCCCAGCATTATGTTTGTATATGTTAATGATTGTTATTTAAGGAAAGGTGAAGCTAGGAATGAAGGTGCTCAGAAACATTCAGGTAGGAAGAGAGAGGAGGAAGAAGCACTTTATTCATTTTTATTTATTTGTTCACATTGATTGTTCCCCCTGGACCTGGGTCTTGAACCTGGGACCTTGGGATTTATGTGGGACTGTTCCCAGTGTGTGCTAGAACACTAGACCACCAGGGCGCATCCTAGTTATTTATTCTCAATGAATTACCCCCCTTGACAATAATATAGTGCCCTTCCTTGCCTTGTCTTTTTCATGTGGAAGTTTATCTTGTCTGAAATTAGTATTGCATTTCCTGATTTCTGTTCATCACTACTGCTTTGATGTACTTTTCCATAGCCTTTGAACAACCTGTGGATATGATATGAGTTTCTTATAAGCATAACATGATGGATCCTGTTTTTTGATCCATCCATTCACTTCATGTCTTAATTGGTTTATTCAGTTCATCCACATTTAGTGTGATAACTGATATTTAAAATTTTACTTTTGTCATTTCAGTCTTTGTGTTCTGTTAATTTTCTTTGTTTGTTCCTATGTTCCCCATATATTTTTATTTGCTTTATCTTCTCTATAGTTTTTGATGTTGGTTCTTTCAATTTCATCTACTTCCCAGTTATGTATCTCTTTAGAGTTAGGTTTTGTAGCAGTCATCTGGATTATCACTGTTACATCTCTATGATAGAGTTATGAATTGTCCCCATATCATATTTATATGTTCATATGCATTCCATAGTTTTATTTCCCCCAGTGGTAATTTTTGTTCTCTCCTGTTGGTACTATCTTTGTTCCTGCATTTGCTTTCTTGTTTACTACCAGTCTCTGGGGTTGGTGGATCTTTGTGGGGTTTTTTTCCCTGTTGTGGTACCTTTTACAAATTTCTTGAACAGCAAGTTTGGTGTTGGAAAATTACATTAACTTTTGTTTATCATTGGAGACCTTTATTTCTCCATCATATCTGATAGCTTTGCAGTGTTGAGTGTTATTGACTGGTAGTTTTTGTCTTTTAGTGTTTTGAATATGTCATTCCATTTCCTCCTGGCCTATAATATTTCTGTTGAGAAGTCTGGTGCTAGCTAATGGGTATGCCTATGTAGTTATGTTTCTCTTTTTTCTAGCAGCCTTGAGTCGTTTTTCTTTGTTGTTGACTGTTGTTAGTTTTACTACAATGTGTCTAGAAGTAGGTCTTATTAGATTTAAAAGTTTTTGTGTTCTTTCTGCTTCTTCAGCCTCTATGGTTATTTTTGTGGCAGATGTGGTAAATTCCCTGCTTCTGCTTCTTTGAGTAGATTTTCTGTACCTTTTTCTCTCTCCTCTCCTTCTAGCATACCCATGATCATTAGGTTTGTTCTTCTCATGGAGTCTGATATTTCTCATAGGATGTCTTCATTTTTCCTCAGTCTTGTTTCTCTCCTCTTCCATGAAGATGTGAACTTGTGTTTAATTTCTTAATTTCTTTCCCCTGCATGACTGAGCCTTTTTATGGAGCTTTACATCTTTATCTTTAATTCCTTGATTGTGTCTTTTATCTCTAGCAAAGTCTGCTAGGACTTTTTTCATGGCCTCAATCTCCTTGGTGATGTATTCCCTTCAATCTGTCACTTCTTTTTTAAGGTCTTCCAATTGCCTTTGGGTTGTTGTGTGTGCCTCCTGCATCTCATTTAACTTTTCAATAACTAATTTTTTGGAAATCTTTCCATATTAGTTTGTTTCATTCAATGTCAATGGAGGTCTTCTCCGAGGAGGTCCTGGCATCTTCCTCTCTTTGGGCCATTTGTGCTTTTTTGGGTGACTTTGCTTTTGGTCTGGCTTTCTTCTCTGTCTTAGATTTAGCACTGTGGCCTTCCTTTCTTCTTTTTTTAATGTCAGATTTCTTCCTGAATGGTGAGTTCATGTCCTGTTGTGATCAGTGCCATCCACTTGGCTTCCATGGGTTATAGGACCTTTTCCCATATCAGGAGTAATCACTTGGTTGTGGGGGGTGGGGGGGTATCACAAATGCTGCTTCAGGAGTGTCCACTGGCTTCTGTGGGGATGTTGGGCAATTCTTTTCTTTTGTGACACTAACAGGAAGCTCTCCAATCCAAGGAATGAGTTTATAAGCGGACCCTATGAGTTCTGTGGAGCCCACAGATCAGCAGCACAGGGTGCTGGTCCAATTGCTCAATTGTACAATTGTGTAAGTACTCTAGCTGCTTTAGGTAATTGGTTCTGTTCTTGCCCACACCCCTTGGGTCCTTAGTTGGAGAGCAAGATTGCCTTTCAGCCTCTGTGTTCTCCTTTAAAGACTGGGGGTGATAGGTCTCCCTGACCCCTGTTCTCTGGAGCCTGATCTGGAATCTCCTAGGTGGGAACCTGTGCTCTAATAAACATAGGCTTTGAAATGTCCTCTAGTGCAGCCCCTCAGTAAGAGAGCTTGTTCAAAGCTTGCCCCTGTAAACTCCCTTGAACCCCTGGGTGATGATATTCACTCACTACAGATCTTAAGTGCAGGGGGCCTAGAGCTCACAGGTAGGTCCTTGTCTTGCATTCCCCTGCAGTTTCTATGGCTCCTTTGGGGACTGGGTGATCGGTGCTGTTCTTGCTCCCCACTCCCTCTCCACTACTCAGTCAGGAGCAATGTTCCCTCCCCACAGTTCTCTGGCCTGTAATCTCCCAGGCAAGTCCCTGTAAACTATTCCTGATCACTTTAATAGATAGAGAAAAAGCATTTAACAAAATACAACATTCACTTGTAATGAAAGTGCTCAGCAAATGGGCCATCAAGGGAATCTACCTCAACATAATAATGGACATTAATGACAGGTCTGCAGTCAAAATCATACTCAAAATTAAAAAGCTAAAATCTTTCCTTCTAAGATAAAAATAAGGGTGCCAACTCTTACCACTTTTATTCAACATAGCACTAGAAGTCCTAGTCAGAGCAATTATGAAAGAAAAGGGAATAAAAAGTTGTCTGAATTACAAATGAAGAAGTAAAATTGTCTTTGCAGATTATATACTATATATTGAAAAAGAATTATTGTGTCTAATCAATGATTTCAGTAAAGTTGAGAATATAAAGTCAACATACAAAAATCAGTTGTGCTTCTATATACTAATAATAAACTATAATAAAGATAAGCTAAGAACAAAATACCATTTGGTGCACCCTGGTGGAGCAGCAGTTAGGTCAATCACTTCCCAAAAAAGCCACATATCCTGGAGTGAAGTAACCAGAGTGAACAACTAAATAAAAATAAAATAAAATAAATATGCTTCTTCCTCCTATCTCTCCCTGCCTGCCTACTTGCCTTCATTCCTGCCTGTGCCTTTCCTTTAAAAAGAAATGAAATAATGCCATCTATAACAGCATAAAAATAAAAAATAATTAAGAATAAATTTAACCAAGGAAGTAAAAGATTTATATATTAAAAATGATAAGACACTGCTGAAAGAATTGAGGGCACAAATATTCCATGTTCACGAGTTGGAAGATGAATATTATTAACATGTTCATACTACCCGAACTATCTACAGATTCAATGCCATCTCTATCAACGTTTTATTTTTTCACATAAATAGAAAAAATTATCCTAAAAATGTCCATGAAATTATAAGAGACCCATAAATGTCAAAGTACTCTTAACAAAGAAGAATAAAGCTAGAAGCATCGCCTCTCCTGATTATAGATCTATAGTAATTAAAACAGTATATCAGCATAAAAACAGATACATGGATCACCAAAACAGAATAGAGTCCAGAAAAATTCATGAATACATGGTCAATAAATTTGTGACAAAGGAGTCAAGAATATACATCTTTTCATTAAATAGTGTTGAGAAAAACGTGCAAAAATTAAAAAACTCAACCCTATCTTATACCATATACAAAAATGATTTAAAGTCTTGAATGAAAGACCTGAAATCATTAAACTCCTAGAAGGAAACAACAGAGACACACTGCTTGACACTGATCTTGGAAATTATTTTTCAGATTTGACACCCAGAGCAAAAATTAACAAATAGAGCTACATCAAGGGATTCTGCACAGCAAAGAAAATCACAACAAAATACAAGACAAACTATGGGGTGGTAGAAAATATTTGCAAACCATATATCTGATAAGACCTTGATATCTAAAATATATAAGCAACCCATACAACTCTATAGTAATAATAACAACTATTCAACAAATGGGCAAAGGAAATGAATAGACATTTTTCCAAAGACAACACAAATGGTCAACAACTAACAAGTACATAAATGGATAAAGAAAATATAACATATACATATGTCTCAATAGATCGTTTCATAATATATGTTTCTCAAATAATCACATTATACACTTTAGATATCTTACAGTTTTACCAATTAAACCTCAGTAAAATTGAAAAAAAGGCTTTGCAGAAAAAAACAGAATATGGAACAGAAACTGTGATTCACTAATCCAAAAATATTAACTAGCCTTTTATGGACAAAATTTGCCAATCCCTATATTAATTACCTAGAATCCTTTTTCCTGTGAATTCAGATTGGATCTTCCAATGGGAGGCACCTGTAGGAGCTCTGATGGTAAAACAGAGTGATTGAAGTAAGCTCCTCCATCTCCCTCACATCTACCAATCTATTCTCTCCATCTTCCCCTTGCTTCTTGAGGTCTACAGATTTTCATTGTTATTCCTCCCTTGATGATTTTCCTTAACCCTTGCCACTTTTGTAAGTAGTCCTTTATTAAAACCTCTTCAACTGTCTCTTTTGAATATGCCATTTGATTCATACCATGACCCTGATGCATGCAGACTGGGTGATAGATAACTTTGGTGTGATAACAGCAAGGTGGCTGTGATAGAAATATTTCGCTAGAGATATAGACTGAAGTATTCATGGATGATATGACTTGATAGCTGGAAATTTTCCTTAAAGTGCTTCTGAAAAGTAAGTAGAGAAATCAATTAAACCCAAGGGATATAAAATTGGCATTATCTACCATTGAATATACATGGAGATACATTATACTATGGTCTCTAGTTTTGTGTATATATTTTAAAATCATAATATAAAGAATAATTGTACTTTAAATCTATATTAGCTCTTTAATTAACTTGAAAAAGTACAATTATATGAAATGAATTTTGTTTAAAAAGGCCATCAAAGGTTAGGGTAGGCGTTGTGGTTAAGAACACAAATTTTGGTAATGAACACCTGGGTTTAAATCATACTTTGACCCTGATTAAATAAATGAAAAAGGTTTCTAATTACCCTAATCTCATGTTTCATCTGTAAAATGTGGATAATATTCATAATATTGGACTATTAGTAAAATAAATAAAACAATTTGTGTAATGTGCCTGGTACCTAGTAGATGCTTAATAAATTATAGTCCACACTACTACTTATACTGATAACAGCAGTTTATATTTAGAGAAAAGAATGACATATAATTTGGGATTATAAGGAGGAAAAAAAGGAAAGGTGATAGCTACCAGAAATATTTTAATAGATATCTGTGTCCTCTAGTATAAGTTGGATTTGCTATAAGATTTCTTTGTCACTAGAGACCTAAAAAAAATTTACAGGCTAATTGAACTGTGTCATCTGAGATAAGAAGTGCAGTCAAAGCTATTTAAATAGCATGTAGTAATTAGGAAACTAGTTTAGTGGAGAAAATCTCAAAGGAAACCATTTTTTTTTATATTTGACAGAATGAATGTTTTAACATCTTACTAGGAGCGCCATATTGGTTCAAACCTTTTAATTGGGATGATTTTCATTTTAATTGCATGGAAAATTAAAATCACATTATAAGAAGACCATGAAGATGCACAGATGTTTTGTGATTTGACTTTCTGTCTATTCCTTTGAATGGTTCAAAAGAAAGATTTAGTGATGTGTTATGGTGCACATTTGTTTTAATATTTAGCTAGGGCTTCTTGATAAATTATTAACTGATCAACATGATGTCGTGTGAAAGGGCCATAAAACAAAATTATGTCTCCACTGAGAGAAGTGAGTGGCAGAGAGGTGCTCATTAGTAGTGTCTACATGTGAATGAAGAATGACAAATTGAAACAATTCTGTGAGTAACCTCATGTTCAAAAATTACTCTCATCTGACATAGTTACTTGATTGAGGAAGAATTGCTTGAGGCTTTAAAATTCTAAGTAATTGCTCCTATTTTTTCCTTCACATCATTTAGCTGTGTCTGCAGGCACAGATGGTCTGCACTGTGTTTTACTTTAAGTGATTCTGCTACTTAAGCTTGCCATTTAACTGGGACAAAACAAGCCCCCTTAAGGGTCTCTATGAAGAGATACCCTCTGAAGTGATTTCGCTGGTCCTGTCTCCAGTCCTAAATGTTCTTCACCTTTCACACATTCCTTCAAGCTCATCAATCCTGTACCACAAGGTTATTAGAGACGAATAAATTGAACTTCTTACTTTCCCCAGAGAGGTCAGAATTTCAACAGGAATTCACCTTTTTTGTAAAGAGCTCAAAGTTCTAATTGGTATAACTGGGGCTCAACTTACGTTGGATGGGAGGTAAGAGAAGGTAGATAATCAGAGAGAAGGTGTGGGAATGCTTGGCAAAGCCACTGGATGCAGTCTAACGAGTCCCCATCTAACCTTGACATACATGCTGTAACGGAGCAAGGACTCTCCACTCTGCCTCTGAAGTGTACCTTGAGTGCCATACAGAACAAGCAAGAAAAACCTGTACCCATCCTCAAGATAGAAAATCTATATATAATTTTCACACGTAACATCAGGAGAACATTCATCCCTGTGGAGAACATTCATACCAAAACATTTCTACTCATTGGGCTATCTGGTTTTCTGATGCATTCAGAGTCATTTACTCTCTTGGTCGTGGAGATTTATGTATAAGAGAGGGAGAGATCTTGGTGATACAATTATAATTACAATTATAAAATATCACTTGACGCAAGAAGCTATGCTATCCAGATCTTCTAGTCTCCTTAGAGATGCTCAAGAAGCTCTTTCCATATCTCCCGCTGCGCACCTCAGCGAAGTCTTTCAGGAGCTAATCTTAGAAATATCCTGTTGGAGGCTAAGGACTTCCTACATTTCTTCTTCTCAACTCTATGTTTAGATTTAACAGAGATTTCTGGGGTCAATGTTTTAACCCAAAGTGAGGGTTTTCGGAACACTGTTCCAAGTGTCCAAAGTGTGCTCAGAAAAAGAATTCACAGTTCAAGAAGTTTAGTGAACTCTGATGTCTGTACATCTTCCCCTCTTTGCTAGTTTAAAATGCAAGTCAGAGTAAAGCTCTAAGCAGTCCTGCAGTGAGAGAACTATTTGACTTTGTCTAGTCCAGCTTTTTTTCTTTGCACATTTATTTTGAACCCTATGAAACATGTTCCAGAGAACACAAACTTATAAAATTCTGGTTAAATCAGTGTCCCACCTCCATAAGCCATAAATCTTGATGATAAAGCATGGGGTATGTGGAGTGGGAGAGAAGGCAGTAAGAATTCAGACCTAGAGCTCCGTGAGTCCACGTATTTACAACAAAGCATTATCTCTAAACTTAAGAAATAATACAGCTCATAGTCATATGGGTGACTATTTTCAAATAGATGGTGTCATTGTAATTATTAAATATGAACCCACAGAAAGTCACCACTGAGATTTCAGTAGTATTCTTGTTTTTCATCTTTTTTTTTTTCCTATTATCAGAAACTAAAAATACAAGTATAATGTGGGAGAGCTGTAAAATGTTTTGATGTTAAAAAGAGTTCTTTGTACTAAGGGAAAAAGGGGTGGGGGACTACTCTTAACCCCAAAGAGTGACTCTGATGACTGGAAATTCAGGCCAGGTGCCAGCAGCTGGGGAGACCCTGAGGGCACAAGTTCCGCTTCCTCCCGAATCATAACACATGGTGTCACCCGGTCCACCCACCAGCATCCCGGGTGTGGAGCATCCAGGGCCGTGGATGGAGCCCTCCACGTCTCCTCGAGGCCAGGGCGCTGTGGGGTGCCTGGCACAGCATGCACAGTGAAACTGATGTTTCTGGATCGCAGCTGTATAAATGAGTTGCAATGGCCAGATGTGACCGTCCTGACCCTGTTTGTGTGCACTATGTACATGCAGCCTCCATAACCTCTGGGGACCTTGCTGGCTCTGGGATTCTTAGGACCACAGACTTCTTCTGCAAGTTGCACATCTAAAAGGAAAACAAAGTCCCATGTGAAAGAAAAATTGCATTTACCGATGCCGCTCTCTCCAAAGAGAGGACAAATGTAGGTCTATCCAATGAAAGCAAACTCAACAACGCCCTTAATCACAAGGGTGATCACTCAAAGGAACCCAAAGACTGTGGCCAGCATGGTGCAACCTCGTCATTACTCCAGAGTCATTACAACCCTGATGGTGAGATGATCATGGTGATTATCAGAGCATGTAGTTAGGCTAATAGCATATTCTGTGACTTGGTCCCTTTTTACCCTAGTCCAGCTGATAGACAGCATTTAATTTTGTTTTTGGTATAATAAAACCTTTATTGCTCTCCAACATTTAGCCTTGGACAAACACTTGAAAGTAGGTGAACTTTAAGAAATGCCCACCTTTAAAGCAAACCCTCTCACTCTGAGGTCGAGAATGACTGCTGCTGCTCTTAAGGATCAGAGTCCTCACCTGTGGGGGCAGTTAGGTCAAGGTCATTGCCAAGCATAGGACTCTAATGCATCTGGGGACTGGAGGTCACGGGCAATCAGGAATCCCAGGAATCTCCTTAATGGATATGGTAGTTGTTGACCTGGAAGACAGTCAAGCCGAAGGAGAAACCTGTTACTTAATTCTGTATTGTATTCTTTGCTTTGACATTTGCTATGACTCTGGATCTAAATTTCTTGGTAACTTACTTTGCCTGGTCATTTCTTCCCTGGGTGTTTTTAAATCTCTTGTCACATGTGGTTTATAGTTTCCCTTGATTTTTCTGTTACAGACTCCAGACTATGATTCAAAAGTTTTCACTTTCGAATTTTATTGGGTCCCTTGAAGGAAAAAATAACGTAAGATGAATAACAGTGAAAATATGGAGACAAAAACAGATATTTGGGTCCTTTACTGAATGTTAGGTTTCAAATTATTTGGGGAGTAACATGACTATTAGTTCTTGGTTTTGTCTTGTTTCCATTTTACCCATTTGCCAATAAAAAGATAATTAACTTTTATAGCTAACAGTTCCTGGCATGGAGCCAAATGACAATAAATTATAAGATTGTCTGTATCATCTAAAGCTCCAGATTAGTACAGTAAGAACTGGAGGAGTTTCAGAACAGAAAGGAATAAGTTAGCCAGTGATTCAAAATCACTGGCTCAGTCTACACAATGCTAGGCATTTGGAAGAAAAATTGAACATTCCAGTTAAAACTTGAGGGAATTTCAAATTTTTAGGTTGAGTGTAAGCAAAATTTTTCAGTTTTAAGTGCTAGGTATTTAGTGGATAGTAGTCTTTCATGAAAAGGTCTTTATGCACAGTCTTGGGAATAAACTAATTGCTTACTGATGGGGCATTTACCCAGTAGTGACATCATTTTCGATTTAGACCATGTGTACCGGATATCATATACTTTCTGAAGGACTTGACCAATTCATTTGGCTCTATCACTAAGTGGGGGTCTCATGAAAATGTTTGCTCAGGCAGAGAGTTGGGTTGGACTGAGGTTTTCCAAAGAAAATAGGACTTTGACTCTCTGGGGATCTGATTAAACCAATTGAGCTATGAATAATTCACGATTTATGTTATTATTTGTTTCAAAATATGCAGACGGGTGGATGAACTATCCCTTTTAGGAATTCAGATTAAAGTATTACCAGGAGAAGAAAGCCCAGAGTGATGAAGACGTAATAGCAGGGGAGATAAAGTCGCTTTATATATGTCGTCTTTAAAAGGCACTTGCAGAGATAAACTTCAGGCTGGTGACTTAATAGGACGCACTTTGGGCTTGTTCCCATAGATACCAAAAAAAAAAAAAAAAAATCACCTATTTCCCTGAGACAAACACCAAGAAACAACTGGAACTTAAGCTGGAGATGGATTGGATGACGACTAAGGTGGGTGAGGGCACCCAGCATGGTTCTCAGCTAAGCCACGGATTTGGATTTGGGATGGAGCTTGGGAGTATCCAGATGTGTGGAGGAGTGGAGTCTAGGGATTTCAGGACCAGTTGCAGAGGCAGTGAGAGGTGGGCCCAGTGGGGCTGAGACACGGAACCACAGAGGGCAAACTTGGGAGTGGGTGAAAGGAGAGCCAGCATATCGGTAGCTGAGCTAGAGCCCACATGGTGAAATTGCATGGGGCATAGCCATCACTGGAAATGAGCCAAAGCAGACCCCTCCCATAACCCTTTCACGCCAGACCCTGGGGTCCACTGAGTGGGAATCCTGCCCACCACATATCGAACCACCGGAAATCCCACCCACCACCCTCTGGAATACAGTGAGAAGGCAATCCCAAACAGCAATGCTAGCGCCACCTTGTGAGTAGAGGCAAGACTGCAGGCTGATTGCCAATCCTGGGCAAGTCAAACCTGTGCGATGCCAGGGAAACCGAACCCTCAGAAATACAAGCAGAATGTGAAATAGAGCAAAGGCACAGAGAGATATACGTGAAATGATGGATCCAAGCAAAACCCCAGGGAAAATTTACATACACTAGACATATGTAAATTACCTGAAGAAGAATTTAGGGTAACAGTGAGTAACATACACATGGGAATCTGGAAATCAGTAGAGGCAGTAAACGAGAATGTTGCGAAGCAAAGAGAAGAATTAAAACAAGACATCAAACAGATAAGAGATGTGATGACTGAATTAAAGAACTCAGTACAGGGACTCAACAATAGGATGGATGAAGCATACAGTAGACTCAGTGATCGGGCAGATAGGACAGAGGAACTCAATCAAGCAGACCAGCAAAGAGATAAGAAAAATTCAATGAATCGAAGACAGCATTCGAGACTTCTGGGCTAACATCAAAAGAAACAACATTTGCATCATAGGGGTCCCAGAGGAAGAGAGTGAAAAAGGGGCAGAAACCATATTTGAAGAAATAATAGATGAGAACTTCCACAATTTAAAGAATGAAGCAAGCCTCCAGATCCAGGAATCTCAAAGAGTTCCTAATAAAAGAAACCCAGACGGAAATACACCTAGACACATCGTCATCATGTCAAAAATATAGATAAAGAAAGACTATTAAAAGCAGCCAGGAAAAATGTGTCACATACAGAGGATCCCCCATAAGATTGTCAGCGGACTTCTCAAATGAAACTACAGGCCAGAAGGGAATGTCATAATATATTCAAAGTACTGAAAGAAAAGTATTTTCAACCTAGGATACTATATCTGGCAAGTTTATCACTCAGAACTGAAGAAATGGTAAAACCATTCCTGATAAGCAAGAGTTAAAGGGGTCTATCACCACAAAACCAGCTTTGCAAAAAAATATTAAAGGATGCCCTATAAAGCATAAAGAAACCCCACAGAAAAACAGTAAGACAGCAGATACACCATAGTGGGTGTCGTCTGCCAGCTGACTTCTAGCATAGTTTCTTGTTTCCAGTTCTTGTTCATCAGTACAACTCATCAACAACCCAGTGAGAGTGTCCCTTGCTTGCCTGCCAGCTTCTATGTACTTTTCATGAACTAGTCCCGTTCCAAGACAACACAGTGATTTTCTTCACCGCCAGTGGACAACTACACCTTCCTGAGATGACAAGAATCCCAACCTTAGGGAAAGGTTCCTTCTTTCAACCTTTTCCTTCCTTCAATGCTCAGCTCTCACTCCCAGGGTACATTTTAGAGTAATCAACCCCCTTTATAGCTAGTGCCCCAATGTAATTAACAATTATATGTTAACTTTGCATGTTTTCATTAAAAAAATTTTTGTTTAAAGGCACTTGTAGAGCAGTTGCAAACCAGGTGAAGAGGAATGAGGGCTGACTTTTGAGGGATATTCAATGCTGGGACATTCAGCAGCCTGGCAGAGTGCCTGTCTGTCTCCCAGACTTGTGTCCCACATGCTGTGCTGGGGGTTAATAGATGTGCTAAAGAATCAGTAAGTTAGGGAACTGCTAGGTGGCACAGGAATAAGCAGGTCCCTCTGCTGCAGGATTCTTGGAGTCTTTAACTTGTGTGTTGTGAATTTCCAAGAAAAGACTGCAGTCAAGTGTCCAAAGGTAACTTCATCTCAGAACAGTCTATTACTTCCTCCTCACGACACGCCCTGTGTCTTAGCGGTCAGGCCCATGGCCTCTGGCCCATGCAGTCCATATATATCCCAAGGACCTGGGTTTGTGACCAGGGGCCAAGTTGGAGTGGGTGGGAGGTAGTGGGGATAACCTAGATGAACAACTCATTGAAAAATAAATAAAATGTTTCTTCCTCCTCTCTTCCTGCCTGCATGCACCTTTCCTTAAAAAAAAATTTTTTTAAGAAGAAAAGGATTCTCATAGGATGTTCCTGGGAAACCCTTTTATTTTTATTATTTATTTATTTAGTAAGGAAGAGAGAGAAGGAGGAAGCATTTTTTTTATGCTTTTATGTAAATCATGTCTCCCTACCTACCTACTGGGTGATCTTAGTGATATTGCTTCCTAATATGAGATTCAGGTTTGCTGGTGGTAACATGTAGATTTTGAGCTGTATAGTGCAGAATTTCCATAAGAATAGTAATAAATGTAAATTGTTATAAGTAATGAAATACAAAATAAATATTAATCCAAAATGTTATTAATCCAGATGAGGGACTACAAAAGACACCTTCAGATACATGCAGACACACCTTTAGCTTGAAAGTTTTAGCTCTTGTTTTAAGGACATCACCAATAAAGCTGACATTTAAGTGAAAAGATGCACTCTTATCTGACAGTGTTCTACCAAACAGTTCATTTTTGAGAACCCCAAAACAGTTAAATCAGTAGCCCCATAGGAGTACCCTACTTTTTATTAAAAATTGTTGGGAAAAAAATCTGCCCAATTCTACCCACAAAAATGTTGCAGCCAAGTGCCTGAGTGTTTGGAAGGGACCCAGCTAGCTTAGATTTATGTCTGGTCTTTAAAGGTTGAAATAGGCTGAACAGTGTAAACATCTTGGCACAGTGTACAGGGAGTTAAATACATGACTCTGGGCATTATTAACAGGTGGTGTGGGACTAAGTTGCTATGGAAAGCTCATGCTGCCATGTCAGCAGAAGAAAATGTATTTTATAGGCTTATAGAGAGAGGGGAAGGGGACCACAAGGTTCCATAGAGTCTGATGCATGAAGATGACTGAAAAATACTTCCCAGCTGTCACAACTGCACATGGGGTTGGCTGATTTCTTGTAGTGTTATGAATGTAAACGCTATTCAATTAACTTTTGAAAGCAAAAAGGTTATTTCTAAAAGAGAGCCATTTCTAGGCATCTGAAATGCTTGAAAGTCCTTATTATTTTCCAAGTTTCTAAGTCTCCGGAGAGAGATTTCTTCCCTTCCAGCGAAGGCTTCCTAGTGCTCTGAGGATATAAAAATAGACGTAGAAGGAATACATTCTCTTTAATAAGCAGAGCAGCTGTCAGCCTCTACAAAGCTGAGCGGGAGTCAGAATTCAGTACCTCCACACGGCACCCTCATCGCTGCCACCGCCTTCTCTCTTCCACGCAGTTTTCAAGTCATAAAGTGGTAAAGAGCTTATAATGTAGGAAGACAAGCTTAGTTTTGTTATTAGGAAGAATTTCTGTTGACCACAGCTTGGAAGACAAAAGAAAATAATGGAATCTTCTTTTGGGAGAGTGTGAGCAAAGGAACCCATGTAGGATGGTTAAAGCTGTCTTATTTTGTGAGAATGAGCCAAAGCAAAGGACAGGTTGCCTGTGGGAAGATTCAAACATTCTTTCTTATGGTCTAGGTAGGGAAAGAACCCAACACTGCCGAACCAGAGGGAAAAGAAATGAGTCTTAGGAAGGAAAATACCTTGGGTCCTGATCCTGAGGAGCACTGCACAGAGAGCTAGTCAACCCTGGATGCAGGTTCGTGATTATTTTGGAAGCCTTCTTGAACTCCTAATCATCTAAGGTTTCCTCCAGTGAACTCTGCAGGGATTTTCGCCAAGCAGGTGATGATAGTCCATATTATTTCCTTCTCCCTGTATGAAGGATGAAAAGCTATCTTTTTATTAAGCTAATCCTGTGACCACAGCCCTCGCACTCGGGAAGCCATGGGACCCCTTTCCAAATATGTGTCTCCCAGCACTGCGAAACTCCCGCAGGCCCCTGAGTTATGGGTCATCCTCAGTTTTACAACACTCCACACTTAGGGGGCATTGGGCTGAGGACAATTTTGTCTAGGGTTAAATGTTGACTTTGGAATCTAAGAAACCTGAGTTCAAGTTCAAGTCTCAGTTCTGCCAGTTAGAAGTTGTGTCATGCAGGGCAAGACACTTAACTCTCATCACCTTTATTTCTTCATCTGTAGCATGGCGATAAGCACAGTCCTTGAGGCTTGGTGTAAAAAAATTATTTTTCCAGGATTAGGTGAGTTAACTCACCTAGAGCGCAGTGATGGGCATTTGCAAACACCTGATACAAAGACCCTCCAGGGTGTGGTCTGGTGGCCTTGTGGTCTAGTGTACCTGGGAGCAGTCCCACATACATCCCAAGGTCCCAGATTCAAGACCTGGGCCCACGGAGAATAACCAATGTGAATAACTACATGAAAAATAAAACTCTTCCTCCTCCTCTTTTCCTACCTGCTTGCTGCCTTTTCTAAGAAAAAAAAGAAGCTATAGTTCTTCTTGGAAGTGGGAGGTTTCTTGGTCTCTACAAAGAAAATTTGCTTTGGGTCCCTGCCATGGTTTTGTGAAGACAGCCAGACCTCGCCCCACGGTAGAAGCAACATCCTCTTCTTATTACCACAGAATCTAGAGGAGAGAGGACATGGGAAAGTGATGGTGCTGCTGGCCTGGCTTCCCGGATTGTTACTCCCGTTACTCTGCTGCTGGCTGCATTCTCAGGAACTGTGATCGAAGGCCTCGTCCAAGCGCTCTGTCTTGCAAGCAGCGCTCAGAGCAGCTGCGCTGGGTGATGACTTGTGCTTTCATTTGGTCGTTTAAATAACTACATTTGAGTTTCTAACAGTATGTTTGGGACAGCAGAGGACATGCCAACATGCATCTGTGTTTTTCAAATGAGAATTAGCCTGTTGGCAGAAAAACCAGCCAAGCCCTTGTAACCAGGAAATATGATTACAGCATTCAAAATTGTCATGTAATTTGTTTTAGGATTCAATCTGTCCTTTTACATCCAGAAATTCTACACCCAAGCGGTGAGCAAATGGGGTCAATTTGTATTTATCGCCATTGGCCTGCATGTCTGATGTGTCTGCGGCAGCTCCTCGGGGCACTGCAGAGGCCCATAGAACGCTTAAGCCCAAGGGCCTTAACCACAGACTGAAGCTGAGGGCTCCCACAGGAGGCTTTCTGCCCCGTGGTCAGCCTCTCTTCTCCATCTCCGCCTGCCGCGTGCTATACACACACTAGAGACTGGGTTTCAGCAGTAACAAGGCTGACTGAAGTGAGTTCTGTGTGATACCAAAGCCACCTTTCGATTGAACGAGGACATTAAATTGCTTCTCTTACAAGATGTTCAGCAATTAAAAGAGTGTGCTTCTCATTCAGTGGACAGATATGGAGGTTATTAGACTCAAATCGTAAGTCTCTTAACCCTTGTTGTGCCGACTAAAGAAGGAGAGATTTGGGACACTGGGGTCCCTCCTTCTGTTCCTCCCCATGCCGTTTAAGATGAAAATGTGAGGATAACTCAAATGTGATGCAGCACTAACATTAGAAAAAGTGGGTGGTTGACTCAGTTTTTCCCTTTTAAAACTGCTACCTGATGACCCCATCTGATATTTCACCATCCTGTTAAACTGAGCATTTGCAAAACTGTCTTAGTCCCACTCCTCACCTCGCCCTCAATTAATGAGTGAACTGATTGAAACTGAGGACATTCACCTGCCTCGTGTTCACTCACTACCCAGGCCCCGTCACTCCCACTTATGTGTTTATATGATGATCTGCTAATTCTGCTCCTATCAGAGACACTAGAGAAACTCTTGCCTGTGTGTCTTCAAAAGCACCTACAAGAATATTTAACGCACCATTGTTCAGTGAACTGAGAACACTCTAAATGTTAGCTATCGCCAGACTGACTAAACAATGGTAGATTCATACATTAGGATACCATACAGCCCTCAAAATCAGTAAATGATATTCATAAGTTGCATGAATCTCAGGAACATAATGTTGAATTTTAAACACCCTAGCAAATTCAATAATGCAGAATAAATCCACTGATAGAAATAAATGCACAAAATTGTTTAGAGATACCAGTGTGTGTGGTAAGTGAACAGAGAAGAAAAAGAACGGTGACCATGGAAGCTTACTACAAGGCACAGTGGGAGGCATGCACCAATGTACTGGGGATGTGACATTTTTAACCCACTGGCCAGCACATGGATACACACACAGCACCTGACATATTCTTCTAGCATACTTTCATGTGTGTGTTTCACAATATTTTAGAAAATCATTTTGGAATGATTATAGATTCACCAGAAGTTGCAAAAAATAGTACAGAGAGGTCCCCTGTATTTCACAATTTTGAAAAATGTTTCTTTCCCTGCCTCCCCTCCAAAAAAAAAAAAACACAAACTGAAATTAAAAAAAAAAAAAACACAAACAATAGCCATTTAAAATGAATTTGTAGAATGTGGATTTTGCTGAGCAGGGAGCTTGGGAAAAAGTTAATAACCTACAGAGTGATTTTTACTTGTCTTGTTTTTCATCTTGGGGATAAAAATACCAGGCTAATGTTAATCAAATGAAAAGAAATGACACAGGCTCAGAAGGATTGTCTTAAAGTGACCATCATGTTTAAGTAGCAGTGCAGAGTTGTAATCCCAAGGTCACCAAAGAACAAGTTAAGTGTTCTCACTCAAAAGGCAAGAGAATTCTCATGTTGAGGCTATTCGGGAATTTTTTTTTTTTTTTTAAACCCGAAAGAGACTTTAAGTGAGAGTAGCAATCAGAGAACATTCAAAATATCCTTCTATGGTTGAGAAACATAAGCTCTGTTGGATTTTAAATGTAGACAGCTAGATTGGCTTTTAGATGAGATCCCCAATTCCCTCCATCAGTTCTCCAGGAACTGAAGATGTTACTAAAATTAGATTTGTGCTTCACCACAATGTTTACTTGAATCAATAGCAACAAACCCTTGAGCACTTAAGGGCCAGACTGGGAGAAGGTATTTCTTGTGTCTTCCACAAGAGCTGGACAAGTGACTCTGGAGCCAGCTAAACTGCAGTGAAATCCTGCACTGTGAGTTCAGTCAACTTCTCCAAGTCTGCTTTGTCATAGGTAAAATATGAATACGAAGACCTATCTCAAAAAAAGTGGTTGTAACTATTTGACTTAGAATGCTTGGTAATAAATGTTCAAAAAGTGTTAGCTATGATCATAAGTCTTATTGAGTGCTTTTTTTTGCCAGCAAAGAAACAGAATTTTAGTGTGCCTGATAAAGATCTTCTTGGTAGCGTAACCTGAACAGACAGAATCCTTGTCATTAGGGTCTCACTTTTGGACTTTCCAAAGACCTGAGCATTTCTATGGGTGGAGGGTGCGTGAAGAGAAAACAATCTGAATTATTCTATTTTTGTAGATATTTTGATCATCCATCAGCATATGTTACCCTCTAGCAGCAAGCCATTCTCTGAGACTCCAGGCAGTTATATTTCACTAGAGAGAAGAAACTCAAGAACAGTTCAGAGCTCAGAATGCCATAGTGACAGACCAAGACAGAGGGTGGCAGAGCTAAGGTTACAGCAGAAGTCATGTGCCTGAAAGTCCTTTTCCCTTTAGTCAGGCCAATGTGCTGCCATGATTTTCTCTCCCCCTGAACGACTATCCCCTGGATTCCACAAAAAACGAGCTCACAGATGGATTCTTCCCCAAGCTCCTCCCCTCTCTGAACCAGATGCTGCCAGCTCTCCAACCCCAGTGTTTCCACTGCTCCTGTGTGTGTATGTGTGTGTATGTATGTGTATGTGTGTGTGTGTGTATTTCTTTATCGTGTTCCATTATAATCATGGTAGGTGACTGTATGTCTTCCTAGTGTCACCTACTTATAAAGATTTGACAGGATGGAAACTAGTTCCCTTTTCTGCAGAGACCACACCAGGCTCTTTGGAGGTGAGGCTGTTTCATACACATCTCCCTTCCTTCTCAGGGCTGTCTGTTCCTTATAGACACCCACCTGCCATAGCTACCTCTCTTCCTAGTGGGAGGTGTCACACTGCTGTGTTGGGGCAAAGAAAAGATGGAAACCATGGTTTAAATCAGCATTTCACGAAGTGGGCCCCTGACTACCCACATTTGAATCACCTGCTTTCCTGCCTCCTCCTCTTCCCACAAAATCCTAATTTCTAATATATAATGAGCATAACATTAACTAATTAATGTGATATTAGCACAGCACCTGGCACATATCTTATGACATGACAGCAAAGTTTGCATACATTGCATACATACATTGCTCTGCTCCATGGTTCCCAAATCTAGAAAGTCATCTCCAAATTCCACAGCATTCTGGTTGGCAGAATTCGGTATCTAAGCAGTTTTTGTTCCTTGTCCCCTAGACAAGTTTCTCACAGCACTTCCTAAAGACTCTGAACCCAGATATTCCAACAGCAATTAACATTGAGCGACACTTCCAACTTGCTCACAAGAGCACTTCGAGTTAAGAATTATTGTCCTCATAGTCTAATAGGGAAACTCAGGCACTATTTGGTTAATTAATGTGTCCTCAGTCACACAGGATTGTGACTCAGGAACCCTGAATCCAGAGTTCACGTGCTCAGCCGTCCTGTGTGTCTGCTTCCACACTTGCCAGGCTCTGTCCCAGGCACTCTAGTTCTAGACACATCTGCACAGACCAGGCTTGCTTCTGACCTCTTGGGTCACATTGCCTAGACAGGGAGACCGACACGAAACAAGCAGACATACTTCATAGTCAAAATTATCCAGTAACAGAAGTAGTATGAAAGGAAAAAAAAGGAGAACGAAGATGACAAAGGAAACCACTTATGACTGGTAGTCAGTGAGGACTCTCATGAGAAGGGGACCTTTGGGCAGCCTCCCGTGTAAGGAATATGAGCAAGAAAGAGCCTTCCAGACTGAGAAAACAGCATGTGTGTGTGTGTGTGTGTGTGTGTGTGTCGTGGGGTATTGCGGATGGAGTTGGGAAGACAAGAATGTCCTACTTTGGGGTTAATTCTGTGTGATTCTGTTCCAAATGAAGTCTTTTCTGGCATAGAGAAGTTAAAGTGTGACCTGGGGTTTCAAATAAGCTTTTCTCAGGAGATGAAAGCAAAGCCTGAGATGGGACAGCAGGTTACTACAGGATTTCAGGGAGAAGGTCCAAGGACATAAAGGGATACGGGAGCAAGGCACCCTATTAGGAGGATATTTTCTTGAGTAATGGTGGTAGAAATGCCCCTGCCAAACCTGAGGAGATAAGAAGAAAATGCTCCTTATCACCTTCTATATCTAGAGACCCATCATAGCACTGTCAGGGAGGGTTTTCCCCCAAAAGGATAGAGAGAAGGAAGCAGTAAGACAAGCCGTGGAATTCAGTGGCTGCCCCAGCCCTTCTTTTACCTTCTCATGGTCAGAGGTGAAAGTAGCCCCTGCACCTCCTTCTCTTCTACCTCCCACCCGATCACCATCTCAATGCTGAGAGTCTCATTTGGAAGTGCTCTGCTTAATCACAAGCCAACAGAGTGCAGAAAAGTCTTGGGCCTTGGAGGCAGCACCATTGCAGCATTGACCTCATCTGTAATTGGAAGCAGAATATTCTATTCAACTGAATGTCCCTTCTCTCACGCTCTGCCCAAAGCACACCTGATTAAATCAGGTGGGGATAAGTAAGATACAGCAAGGGAGGGAAGAGAGGAGTCTTTGGCCTCTGAGCTGTTGAGCAGAAATCATACAGACAGGACCCAGAATAAGCTCTGAGGTTAAGCTACATCCTCTTTACTGATAGTGATCAAAAGAGCACGGGAAGCATGTTTAGCTATTAAGATTAGTGAGATGAATTTGTCATCAAAAAGACAAGGGATAACAACTGCAGGATGGGGATGTGGAGAACAGAGGCCTTGCCTACTGTTGGTGGGAATATAAATTGGTGGAGCCACTATGGAAAATGGGGTAGAGGTGCCTCAAAAAACTGAAATTAGAGCTTTTTTATGACACAGCAGTTCCACTCCTGAGTATATACCTGAAATCACCATCCCCAAAAGTGTCTGCACCCCATATTCACTGCAGCATTCTTTATAATAGTCTAAAAATCTAAGCGTCTTTCAAAAGATGACTGGATAAAGAAGATGTCACACACACACAGGAATATTATTCAGCTATTTGTGACAAGGATGGACCACTTCAAAAACAATTATACTAAATGAAATAAGTTAGAGAAAGACAAATACTGTATGATCTCACTTAGATGTGGAAGCTAAAAAGTCGTACTCACAGAAACAGATCAGAGATCAGATTTATGGCTGTTAGAGGTTGAAACTGGGGGGATTGGGTGAAGGTGGTCACAGATACAAACTTCTAGTTATCAAATAAATAAGTCCCAGGTATGTAATGTCCAACATGGTGACTAAGTAATAATAATGTAATCACACTGGGATAATATAATAATATTGCATTGTATATTTGAAAGTTGTCTTGAGAGTACATATTAAAAGTCTTATATCATTAGAAAAAAAATTGTGAGGTAAGATATTTACTAAAATTATTGTGATAATCATTTCACTATATATAATGATTATGTTGTTATGAACCTTAAACTTATACAAAGCTATATGTCAACCATATTTCAATAAAACCGGGGGAAAATCAAGTGTCCATCATGTGAGGGTCAGTATAAAACTGGAACGTATAAAAAAGGTGCCCTTCTGCTAATGGGACAGCTCCTTTCTACCTCCTCCTGGTCCTGCTGGCCTTTGCCAGGGACTGAGCGGTGCTGCCCTGTGTCCACTCAGACCTGCTCTGAAGAGGAGGCCAGGCTTGCGGAAAGATCTGCAGTTGGGTCACTGAAGCCCACAGGATGAAGAGTGCAGTGGGAGGAGCAGAGTTCAAAAGCTCTTAGAATATTCCTGGAACATGTTATTTGGGGACCTCTCCTTTGAACTCTTACTTCTTTGAAGCATCTCGTGCCAGGCTGGGTGATGGAAAATGCTTAGATCTCCTTCAAGCCAAAATTGAAAGTGCCTGGTAACAAAAAATATGCCCTGTTCTAGAGTATTCTCTGTACCTCTAACGCCCTGGGGTAGAGTCAGGGGTAGGAGAACCAACAGATCAGCATTTGAGCAAAATTCAGACTCTAGATGCGTTTATTATTTATTGATTGACTGTGCTCACAGAACTATTTCCAACCCCCTTTCAGCTCTGGAAGTAGAAAACACTTGAAATTTGACTACTGACCCAAAGAAAATCACATAGGAACAAGTAGTAACTACCTTCCATGACTTTACATCAAATGATTAGATATCCTATTATTGTTACTAATGAAAACATCTATCATTTGAGAAGTTTTCCTTTGTGTCAGATGCTGTTCTGGTAAAATAAAGATCTTGCATTTTGGAAAGAGATACAGATAATTTAAGCTAAACACATACGGTTTTTAAAAGTAAAATAATTAAAGATGATAAGTACTGTGGAAGAAACTAAAAAATAATAATTATAAAGTTGATGTGATATATGAAGGTTAACATTTGAGTCTTTTTACATGTGACCAAATAAGGGGTCAATTGGGGCTCTCCAGGGAAGAACCAGGCAGGCAGCACAGCCAATCTTTGCAGCTTTCAGCAAGAGAAACGAAACTGGGAGAGGCAAGGTTCAGCGAGAGTGAGGCTTTGTAGGATTTTATTCTGGCATCAATGAAAAGAAAGTCTTCAAAGGGCTTTAAGTGTGATGTAATCTGATTGTGCTTTATGAAAAGCCACTTTTGCTGCTGAATGGAGATCAGATTATAAGGAGCAAAAAGTCAGGAGGTTTTTCAGAAGCCATGCAAGGGATTATGGTGGCTTTGATTAGAAAAAATGACAGCTAGTTTGTTCCTTTTTGATTTTTTATTTTCTACATATGTGTGAAACCACTGCATATTTTTCTCTTTTTTTCTGACTTATTAGCTCCCAGGACTCTGAAATCCAGACTGATTACAGGTAGAGGGGAAGGGGTCCTTAGGTTGAAGGAATCAAAATGATAATGGTGACTAGTACTAGAACGCCTCTGGTGGTGGATGGAGTGTGATACGTACTTTGACTGAGATGTGAATCTATTCTCTTGAAATTTATCCAGTATTGTATTAAACTAATGAAACACTTATAAAAACAAAAATAAAGAGAGGGGGAAGGAGGGAGGGAGGAGGAGGAGAAAAAGAAGGAAGATAGGGAGAAAGGGCAGTGTCTGTGGGTTAAAGTATAATAATCGTTGCAGTTTTATAAAAGAAGAAACTGAGGTCAGAGAAGTTAGAAAAATAGACAAGACTACACAGCTAGCTAGGAGCATTCAGAGCCACGATTCAATTTTTTGTCTATCAGATGTCCAAGCATTTTTTCCTTCCTCTGCATTTCTTTGAGTCTGCTTTCTCATCTGCAAAATGATGACTTGGATTAGACTGTGAGATGTCTTCTAGTTCTGTCATAGCAAAAAAGAAAAGAATAATCTCCAGAAACCCAGAAAAAATAGGGCAGGTCACCACTCTCACTGTTCCTATAATTCTTTCAACAGCTTCTTCATGGTTGTACTGTCCTTGCTCCCTCCACTCTGCTTGTTACCCTGTAACTCCAGGTCTTTGGAGAGCCTTTCCTTCACAGACTCTTTCCTTCCTTCCATTGCCAAGGAAAAGGGAAGACAGGGAAGAAAGCTACAGGTCTCGTGATTTGCCTCTCCTGGCCAGGTGCTGGATGTGGAGGAGTGGCAGTGCTGGCTCCATATTCCCTCCCTGTCAAAAGCAAAGTACAGCATGACGCACAAGAATCTGGGTTCTCTAGTGGAGCAGAGGTTAAGTCAGTCACCTCCGAAGGAAGCAGGACACATATCCCTGGGTCCCAGTGTGAACAACTAAATAAAAACAAAATAAAGCTGCCTCCTCCTCCTCTCTATTCCTGCCTGTCTACTCATCTTCATTCCTGCCTGCACTTTAGAAAAAAAAAAAAAAAAAGAATCTGGAGTCTGGATTCTGGAGGTGACTCCGTATGAATTTGTATGTATGTATTTGACTCCACCACTTGGTAGCTGTGTAACTTTGGGCCAATTATTTAACCCTGTTGCTTCATTTTGCTCATCTACAGAAGGAGGACATATAGCACTCACTGTATAGAGTTGTGACCAATGATATGATATATTTGAAGGTGTCATCCTAGTAATGTTAACTTTGATTATGTTACTGTGTCCTCATAATAACAACAAAACCAAACCTGCTTTTGCTCTTGTTTGCTCTACTCTGGCTACTGTGGCCTTCTTTACTCACCCCCAACCAGGTGCCCGTCCTGCCTCAGACCTTTTGCTCCCACATCCCTGTTGGAAGGAGAAAGAGGCAAAGCACACGAAGCCACATGAGTTGTTGCATGGAATCTGGAAATGGTCAAGCTGTGATCTTTGAGGAGTGACTGGTGAATGTAGCAGGAATGAAAAAAGCAGAGAGATGGTCCCTTTTCTGTCACTAACAGCCTGGAATGTTCTCCACCCCACCCAGGTCTTCATAGGGCTGGATCTTTCTCAACATTCCATCTCAACTGAAATGTCCCCTCCACAGGGAGGCGTTCCTGACCACCCAGCTCAAGCGCCTCCCTGTTATAATCATCCTATTCCATTGTTCCAGCGTTATGAGACTCACAGCAGTTGTTACTCTCTGGAATTTTCTTGTTAATCTCCAAATGTGTTTCCCGTCTCTCCCTCCCATTGGTAATGCAAACCCCTGGGGACAGCGCCCTTATCTGTCTTGCTCATGCTTTATCCTCAGAGCCTGGCAGAGAGTATACACTCTGTTTTTTTGAATAAATAGATGAACCAGTCATTATTTTATGTTCCATGGAGTTCAAAGCCTTGTTTAGGGCCATGGCCTTGGCAGGTCTGAGGCACCCTCCACATGTGGAATGACAGTTCCACTGTCTTAACTCCCACCTTCCTAGTTTAAGACCCCTCCTGGTTGTCATGTGTCTACAGTGAGTCACCAAGATTACTCTCATTTCACAAGAGGCATATTCGTGATGTGGAGATGGGCTTTGAATGTATGTGTTGGGGATGTCCCCAGATCTCAGATCGTCTCTTAGTGACTGTATAAAGGTGTTGAGTGGTTCTGAATGAGGAGACAAATGTCCCCTGCTAAGCAGTATTATGCATGGTGACACTCCCAGCCTCCACTCTCAGGAAGAGGGAAATAGGACTGAGAAGAATGCCCATGACTGAGCTAGCTGTCCCTATACAGGCCCTTGGAAAATGCTTGAACAAGAATTAACCGAGCCCTCTTAAAGAAGGTTGAGGAAGGATCCCAAAAGTGGGTTCAGAGTTAGCAAGGGGCTTCTATGTGAGGCTTATTTTTGCATTGTTGCTGTATAGTGACTGAGTTTCCGCACAAATATCAAGTGTCCCAGTACTTTGAGACTCATTGATATTAAATACATTTTGTTTTTTGGGTTTCTTTCATAATGCTGACCTTATAGAAGCAAAATACTAGCTGCTTACTTTAGAAAGGGAAAGTCACACGCATGTGTTTGCACCTGGAATAAGGCAAAGATTAAACATTTTGAAATGTGCTGAAAAGGCTAGACCATTTGGAAACGAGCAAATTAAAGATTGAGTCCTGGTGAAAGGCTATAAATGCAGAAGGCTGAGCCTCCAGGCCAGTGTCTCTTGCATCATAAACTATGCGGTTTATGCCGTACATTTTCCCTAAG
The DNA here is from genome assembly GCA_004363575.1 of Solenodon paradoxus. NCBI lineage: Eukaryota > Metazoa > Chordata > Mammalia > Eulipotyphla > Solenodontidae > Solenodon > Solenodon paradoxus. The sequence continues at coordinate 205,146 of RJWH01000197.1, forward strand.
CACCGATCATAAAGCAGATCTCGCTCTCAGTGTTGGCACATATACCGAAGAAACAGTTGTAGCCCTTGTGGAACTGATCTGGAGACAGACAAGTAAACAATTGCAGTGTTGTGTGACTAATGTCATTAGAGGTAGAGAGAGCTGCTAAGCAAATCTATCAGGGAAGATTCACAGAAGAGGTGTTGGAGAAGCGACAATCTGTCATCTGGTGAAGGCAGCACACTTGTGAAGCTATTTTTCTTGCCAAATGAATCAATCCACATGAGAACGTGAAATTATTGGAGCAGTGCATGCCAACATCATTCCTGTCTCGGTCTTTGCACTTGTCCCCTCTTTCCAGGGTCCAAATGCCTCGCCCACCCCCCGACCCTGATCCCATTTGGCCTCAACTCAGATGTCACTTTCTGGAAGGCAGCCCTCTCTGTTTCCACATGCACAATGCTCTGCTCCCCATCTGTACTTTCATAGCACCCCGTTTTCTCTCCATCAGTCTAACACATGCCCAGGGCCTGCCAGGCTGTATTCCGAGTGCGGGCATTTATTAATTCACTCATTGTCTCCACCAACTCTAGAGAATTATTACTCTACTCACTTTGGAGATGAGAAAACAGGTCCACAAAGATTGATACCCTCATGGAGTGACAAAGCCAGGATGCAGCTTCAAGATCTGCTTTCTAGTATCCACACTGGAGGTGGGTAAATCTCCCAACAATATCCTGCTCTGTCTCTGACTCCAGACTGCAAGCTCCTCACAAGTGGAGACCATGTCTTATCACAGTTGTACCCCAATGCACAGCCGAGGGGTCAAAATGCATAAAGGCATTTCATGATGTTTCTGAATATTTTTAAAGAATATTGGAATACCATATAGTCTACACTATTCACAAAGGAGCTCTGCCAATGTTTTAATGATCTCCCCTCCCAAGAGATGGGTCTGCTATTAAACACAGTTCTTTCCTTTTTTAGCTCCAAAACTAATTTTATTTAGTTTCAATTAATTTTATTAAAGAAACATTGCATCATAACATAATATATGTCTAAGGTGTGCAGCATCGTAAATTCACATCTGTATAGAAGCTCACCACTGCTTCAGTTTTTCTCTACAATTGATCCCCTATGCCCAGTTTGTCTGCTCATCCTCCCTCTTCTCTTCCCACAGCCACTGATTTGCTATTTTGGCTAAAAAATCTATTATTTGATTTAGTGTATTCATTAAAAAATTATTTTTCTTTGGCTTAAGATTTGTTTTGCTCGGTTTCTCTAAAGACCACATATGAATTATACAATATGACATATCTCTTTTTCCTTCTGGCTTGTCTTACTAGACATAATTCCCTCTAGGTCCATCCATGTTGCATCAAATGGCAGGATTTCATCTTTTTGATACCTGAGTAGTATTCCATTGTGTAAATTTACCACATCTGCTTTTCTACTCATCTTTTATTGAGCACTTAGGTTGTTTCCAGCTGTTGACTATTGTAAATAATGCTACTGTAAACCTGGGGTGCATATATCTCTGTGAATTTGTTTTGTTGTGATTTTAGGGTAAATATCCAGCAGAGGAATAACTGCATTATATGGGATGTCCATTCTCAACCTTTTGAGAAATTTCCATACACACACATTTCCTGAGACCCAAATAAAGGACACGGGGGCTCCTAGAACACAAAATGTGAGAAATATCGTGTGGTTTTGTTTTGTTTTTAGGTGTCTCAATGAAACCATACCCAAGTATAACTATGCTCCAGAGTGGGTCATTTTCATCCATTTCTTTTGCTAAGTTAGTTTTACAACTCAGTGTTACCCACCTGCATCCACTCTGGAATGGGATTTCGTTTTGTCTTTTGTTTGTGCCTATGGTATAAGCCAGGGTGTGGAAGTAAATCAGATGCCACACGCACTCTGTACTCTCAGCTACACGGCCCTGGGCCTCCTTGCACCCCAGCTGCACCCTTCTATCTTTGTCCTGCATCTTTTTGCCTAGCCACCTTCTCTTTGCTGCTTGACCTAGTAATTCTGCCTCAGCAGCAGTTCAGATTATACGTCTCCATCTGGATCTAGGCATGCTCAATGTCTCCAGGGGAACCTTGCGGGAATTCAGTTGGGTAGATAAGATGTCTCTTGATTTTTTATTTTTCTGATATATCAGAAGTGACTGTATTTCAAAGGTGCTCAGAAAACCATAATTAGAACATATTGCCAAGGTAACAATAGCAAAAATAAAGGAACACTTGAGTGGAACAACAAAGCATTTTGTCAGAGTGTTTGAGGAAGATTGTTTAAAATCAGCATGGACTGTTACTTACATATGTAAGAATTCAAAAGGGATCAAAGTAAAAAAATGAAATGGGAAGAACTTTTAAAGGGTACTGTTAAGAAAATAACAAGCAAGAGGCACCTATTGATCTAGTATGGAAAGCAAATGTTGCCGTTAGAGCGTTCTTATCAATTAAGTGAATTTTATCATATGAATTATTACTTTTTTAAAGGAAAGCTACCGGCAGGAATGAACGTGAGGAGGCAGGTAGGAAGAGCGAGAAGGAAGAAGCATTTTATTTTGCTGTTCATCTTGGTTGTTCCCCAGTCCCAAGATGCAAACCTGGGTCCTTGGGATGTATGTGGACTGTGCCAGTCATAGATAGTGGGTCCAACCACTAATCCACTAGTATGCACCAGATTATTAATTCCTAAAGAATTAAAAGAAATTCAATTATCTTAGTACCCAAACCAGGTATCATTTATTGTTTAAAAATCAATTCATAATATTTGATCAATAGTTTATACAGTAGGCACACTAGTGAGTTTTTACTGTTGGTTTTTTAAGAGTAGCATTTTTTACAGATGAAGCTCACATGCAGATAATATGGAAAACTGCCCAAATCTCTTCTTATCTGCCATGACTTTGCTCATTTAAGTTGAGCTGACCTACAAGTACCTCATGGCTACTACCAAAGAAAAGTGGGTATTCATCTCCCATAACCCAACTCATTTCAAGCTCCTCTCCTTGCCAGACTCTCCCCTGCTGCCCTGAACTTTTGCCAAGCTGTCAGTCTTAGAGGGGATGCCTGACATGGCTTTTCTGCCTGGCAGTCTTCCATTCTTCTCTTGGGCAGTTGTACATTCGCTTCTACAAGGATCTTCTGTGACCTTAAAGCTAGTCTGGTCCCTGGGCACTGACCTGTTCCAGCCCCTACAATGAGGATTCAGACTTACTGACCCCACCTCCGACATACGTCAGAAGTTGTCCTTTGATTCGCTATACTTCATAGCAAGAACACAACAACATAAAAAAAGGAGTTGTGGTTATTAATTCAGAAAGCCAGGGGCTTTTGCAGAGAAGATAGGAAAAAAGAATGTAAAAGCTTCTGTTCAAGAACTGGCCAACACTTGAAAGTCTAAGAAGAGACATAGGACTGGTACGGATTTGTTTCAGAGCCTTGCTATTCAATCAAAGGAATATTTGAGATTCTCTAAAGATAAATGATTGCAGGTAGAAATAGGATACATTCCCTTCAGCATTATCTCTGGCTTGTGAGAGGGGGACTGAGGAGGCATAAATGATGGACAGTTTCCTCACTTTTCACAGGAAGAAAGAAATAGTGCCCAGAAACTGCAGCAATTCCAGACCACAAAACACCTTCATAGAGACGTTCACATGGAATCTGTTTGGGATTTTTTTTTTCCCTCCAGCAATAATATATTGCCAAATTCCCCTGGCTCCAGCCCTCACTCTGCACTGTTTTAACACTTCCCACCCCTGAACAGAGCTGACCAGAGTTTTTTGTGCCTATGCCTTATGGACTGTTTCCTTTGGGTCCATTGCCTCAGGTATTCCTCTTTCCAGTGGGGCCAGCATGTTCAATAAGTAGCTGCGAAGTCACCTTTACTAAATGACAGCATTTCATTTCTCTCAACACCTCTGGTAGTGGGGTTAGGCATGAGTAGTCTCCATCCCTGCATCCTTGGTACTGCAGATCTTCTGCTCCAAGAGAACTGGGGTGACTTCTCTTTCCTGTTTGCCCAAGGAATGGAGGGGGCTCAGCAGCCCTCTTGAGTGTTTGGAGCCCATGAGAGATCACACTGTCATGTTTAGTGGTCTGAATTGTTCCTGTACCTTTGTCCTCACCAAGGACAATTACTGATAATGATTTTCCCTCTGGGATTTTGGCAAATATCATTTATTCTATTAGTTTTCTAGAGTTGCAAACCAATTTCCACAAACATAGAGACTCAGAGTAACAGAAATGCATTGTCTCACAGTTCTAGAGGCCTAAAGTCCAAAATCAAGGTGTTGGAAGGGCCACTATCCTCTGGAGACCCCGGGGAGGTTCCTTCCTTGCCTCTCTTACAGCTTTTTGGCTGGTGACATTCTTGGGCTTCTAGTCCTTGCCTACGTGCTTCCTCCTCTTCCTGTGTTTGTTCTCTTCTGTCCTTTAGAAAGACACTTGCCATTAGAATTAGGGTCCACCCAGGTAACCCAGGATGATCTCATCGTAAGATCCTTAACGTAATTACATCTACAACTATCCTTTTTCCCCAAAGATGGGAACAAGCAATGTGTCGAAGACATGGACATACAGCTTTGAAGGCTAACATTCAACCCCACACTCTGTATTCTGATGACGATTACCCACAGACAACTAACACTCACTGTCACATGTTCACAATGATCCTCAAATGCCCGGTTTAAACACAACACAAATCTGGGTTTGAAATTTCCTCTGAACACTCATGGAAAAAGTAGCACGTAATCTTCAGATGAAAGCAGCCAGAGATGCTGGTGGTTCCAAAACCCATACAGGGAGGCTGAGAGGTCACGGGAAGTGATCGATTCCTGACACATTCAGCTCTTTTCACATCCTGGGTGAAGGCTAAGGCTTCTCCACAGCACTGGTAGTCACATCCCTGGCTCCAAGTCAGCACCCAGACTTTCCCTTCCCTTCACTTCCCCTTCCATTTATTTTAAGTTCAACATGAATTTCTGCTGTACTTCATTTTTTGTAATCATGACAGCACTTGGATTAATTAAATCTATAATGTAACAGCAGACTATTAGAACAAAATAGATCTTGGCTAGACTTCCCCCTTTAGGACCTCTGCTGACCGTGTAGTACATGTTGGCATCTTCTGTTCTGTGTCCTTCATAAGTTCAGTCTTTCTATATTTCTGGATGGTTGCTTCTGAGAAATACCTGGAAGACAGTCTTTTCCATCATATAACCAAGAGATCTTCATGAAACAGCTTATGTATTAAGTACTTGTTGCATTGGAGAGAATTAAAGATGAATCATAACAGCGCTGAATTCTGTACAAGATGTACAAAAGAGTTTTCCCACATACGCTCTCTCTTGATCTTCAAAACAAAGCTGCAAGATCATTTATATGGTGATAATTTAACAGATCATGAAGCTGAAGCAAAGCAAGAAGGGAGTGTCCACTATTCAAACTGCAGAGCAGAAGTGTCCCTTGGAAGATCTGCACTTTTGCAGGGAGGCAGCTGCTAGATGGGACACAGGACTAACACAGGGAGGGAGAAGGAATGACTCTTTTCTCCACCTTGATCTTCATGCTGGAGACTTCTGTTGACTGAAATCACATGCAAATTTACAAAGGAGAAGACTGACCAAGTATTTAGGGAACATCTTCCAAAAGCATGTAGCAAGGTGGAGAGTGCACCTGTGGGGAGGCTGAGGCAATGAAGAGAGAAGGAGCCCAGAGAGATACAACATGCACATAAATAACAGATTCCAGGTGAGCACACAGGTGGGTGGGTGGGTTAGTGTGATCCGAGACTCAGGGACGGCTTCCCTGAGATGTGCTCTAGCTGGATCTTGAGGAAAAGGTAGGCTCTTGAAGTACAGTGTTAGGAAAGAGGGTATTTGCTGGCAGAATGAGCACTATTCCAAAGGTACATACACTCATGGTATATGCGGGGTCAGGAGCTCGTGTGAGGGATAACTAATTGTTTTGTTTGCAATTTGAATGTGAGAAGGGGGAAATAAGGCTCAAAGGTAGGGTGAGCCCTGGTAGTGAGGAGGCTGAAATGCTCTGTGAAGGGATTTGGCTTTTACTCTGGGACCAGTGGAAGTGCTGTCAGGGGAGGCTTTAGAGAGACTCATCTTCTCAATGAGAAAATGTGGATTATCGAAGAAGAGGACAGTGCTGCTTCCTGGGAGATGTGGGTGTTGAAAGGCAATACCCTTTTGCTTGAACCTAAGCAAGACAGGTCATGCCAGGAAAGTTTTCACCATGTCTGTTTTCCACGCTGCTCTTCTCCCCTAGACATTAGGAAGCAAGTTCAAGCTCAGTGAAAAATTTAGTCAACTAATCATAAACTCAAAAAAAGAAAAACAAACCACCCATCAAGAAATGAGCAGAAGAATTGAAGAGACATTTATCTAAAAAAACAGAAGACCAAGAGTTGCATAAAAGATATTCCTCCTCTTTTGCTTTAGAGAAATGCAAATCAAAACAATAAAGAGATACCACCTCACCTCTGTGTGACTAGCTAATATCCAAAAGTCGGGAACAACAAATGTTAGCAAGAAAAGAAACCCTTTTAAACTGTTGGTGGGAGTGCAAATTGTGCAAACTGTGGAAAGCAGTGTGGAAATAACAAAAAAAAAATGAAAATGGAAATTCCATATGATCCCATCTACATATATGCACCCCCCAGAATTAGAAATTATCTAAGTGCCCATCATTAGATGGATGGATAAAGAAGATGTGATAGATAAATGCAATAGAACATTACATAGCCCTAAAAGAATGAAATCCTTTCATTTGGGACAACATGGATAGAACTAAAGAGGATTATGCTAAGTGAAATAAGTCAGAAGGAGAAAGACATATCAGATGGTCTCACTCATCTGTAGAAGATGAAACAAAGCAAATAAACAGACAAGATAAACCAACCCTTGAACATTGATGACAGAACTGAGGTTACCAGTTGGGGAGGGGTTGGGGGTGGGAGCAAGTGGTGGTGGGTCCAATGGACAGTGGTGAAGGGCTTTCGGTAATTTGGTGGTATGTATGGTGTGCTATCATATATTTTGTGAATAATGAACCTTCAGATAAGGGCTTATATTATTTTATAAATCAAAGTTAACTCAATTTTTTTAATTAAGTCAACTAGCCAGTTAGTTTAGTCTAACTGGTACCAAAATATAAGGAACATAATTTTTTAAAAAGGAGTAAATATAATGAAAAATCTAGTCACAGTCAGAAACAGCATGAGATCATAACTAAAACTCCTGAGAACTGTGTGGCTCCACTATGAAGAGCTCATGTGAAGTGAGGGACTTCTTTTCACTTGAAGTAAGATTTTTATATGTGTCCATTGTCTTTTCCTTTTTTGCAGCCACTGGTCTAGTTTTTGTGATAGCCATTTATCTGTAATAGGACAGAGTGAAACCACCCTCTATTCAGAGACTGTTTTGTTTCACCCTTATAGAAACTTGGAATCTGTAACTTTCATACAGCCATCTGTTTCTGATTCCAGGAACCAAGGTTCATCAGAAACTTCTACTAAAGTCCAAGTCTCTCTCAATCTGACTCCAGTTGCTGGAAGTACTAGAAGAACTCCCAAAGGAGGGAAATGGAATTGAGAGTAGAAAGGCTCCATGTGCCAAGACCTAGGATGTTGTCAGAAAGACATTCATGAGTGAAGAATTATTGCAAAGCCACAGATTCTCACACAATCATCTGTGCTTACAGAGTAATGTGTTGAAACTGGGGCTTGAAATACATGGTCACTTACCAATATATTCCTTGTAAAGATATGATCACAGAGGAATTCCTTCATGCATCCATTCATATAGTTGAGATGGAAAACAGAAATAATTCAGAGCCTATTTTTGTTTCCATTATCTGGTTCTGAGATAGTCATCCTTTGGTGGGGAAATACTTAGAGAACTCAGATTTTTGCCCACACTTTTAGAAGGAAGCATTTTGGAAATAAAATATCTCCATATTGTCAATATATATTTGGCATAGAGGAAACTGACTGATTTGGGGTTTGTTTGTTTTTTCTTATCTAATTTAGGGTGTCATGTTGACAGGAGTATTTAGCACTCAAGTCAGCCCTGACTTGAGGACTCACTGGCTGGCTGTGTCACACCAGCCACTCAAACTCAGCTCCCTCACCTGTGAGTGAGCAAGATGGTGCAGGCACCTCATTAGGAAAATCAAAGGATAGATTCTGTTATGGTTTTTTTTTAATTGTAGCACTTAGATAGGTGGTAGTTTGTTGTTGTTGCTCTAATTTCTTAGAAATATAACCATTTCAATTTATCTGATCAGAAAATGGTGATAGTATGATTTAGAAGTATACTAGCTATCTTCATGCAATTTGGGCTTTTCTGGGAAATGATACTACTCAATTCAGTCCTTAAAAAGTTGTCTGATTTCTTGGTTTAGTTCTGTGAGACATGCAGAGATAAGTAAGCACATTCCTTACACTTCTGGAGTTGACAGCAGAATGAACAAATAGATGGCTGACTGGATAGGTGGCTGGATGAATGGGTGGATGGATCAACAGACATATGAGTGGACAGACAGACATGAATTTACATGTAAATATGCAAAAGGAATAGGAATACCTTTTCTTAGATTGATTTTGCTAATGAATAGCATTTACAAATAAAGCTTTTGCTCTCAATTGCTTCTAATGACAGTGGACATGGCTGTGAGATTAGAAAGAGAGGTTTGCTGTTAAGACTGGAATTATCAACAGCCATGTTTGCATATAATTTTCCACATGGAATTTAACATAGGAATTCTAAAAACTTTACTGAAATCAGAAAAAAAGATCATGGGTACTTAGTTATAGATAGAGATCTTTTTTACTTTGTGTCCTATTAGTGAGAGCAGCATTAAGAATCTTGGATATAAAAATTAAAATCATTTAAAAGACCAGAAAACAGAAAATGATTTAACAGCAACTATAGCAAAAGATTAATTCTTACTTTCTAGATTATAGTCTCATTTAGCGATGCTTACTTTCAGGTACTGAAAGCACAGACCTGATTTAAAGAACCCTAAAAAACATGACCCACTTCTTTAATAGAAATATGTACATTAAAAGAATCAAGCTCTCATAGAATTAAGACTGGTTGAAATAGTCAGGACAAAAAAAAATCGGCATGTGTGAAAACATCCTAAGGTATTTTTATGACCATAAAAAGTCAGACAAGACAAGATTTAGATTTCGTTCCTTCAGCAAGACCCAGTACTTTGATTAAGTCCACCTGGAGAAGGGAAAGACTTATGAGAATGCTGAGTTATCCCCAGTGAGACATACACAAAATGATTTTAAGTTCTGTAGATGAAATGCCCTTCACTGTCAATAGAAGTAGTGAACTGTCTCCTATTTGTGCTAACAAGCATGTCAAATGGTGACAAAAAAGAAAAGATAATTTATTTTGAACTTGAGGATCTTTGGGATAGTTCGTCTGAATGGAATAATATCTAATCTGGGAACTGGGAGTACAACAAAATAAAGGCAAACGTATAACGAAGTCAATGAAGGAAAAGACCATGAAGACAATTTTGCAAGAACTTAACCATTTGTTTCTTAGAGTAACCTTTTGCATTACAATGGTGGTATTTTTCAGAGAGAGGGGAACAGTTGGGAGTAGAGTGTGTGAGTGAACAAGATTGGTGAACCAATGGGCTAACAGAAACACAGCCAGATGTAAGCACTTAGACGTGTCTCCTCCCCTCCCCTCCCCCACCCCCTGGACAAATCAGGAATTGCCCTTGTGGTATAGAACACTGAAATAATTACACAAAATGTTATGACTGTTACACAAAATCAAGACCTTAAAGATCACTTAGTCAAAGTCTTCTAAGGGTTATTGTTTTTTCCTTAATAAAAAGAAAGAAGTTTTGGAAACTTTTTTCAAATGCAGTATTTCAAATGCAAAACAGCCCCTGCATAGGAAATAGATTATAGTGAAGCGTCTCTAGAGCAGAACTAGGGCCTCCCACTCCAATTATCCTTACCTCTGCTGGTAGCCGGACACCAGGACATGCAGTTTGAAAGCCATGCATCTCCTCATTGTATTCATGTGACATCATGACAGCTAGATCCCAGAGAGGTGAAGTGAGGTGTCCAAGATCACACAGTAATTATGTAGCAAAAATAGGACCTCCAGTCAGTCTGCCTACCTCATTTATGTTGCTTTCCACCACATCATTCTCTATCCCATCTCATCATTAATATAAAGTTTACACAAGTTTTCTTGTGAAAATATTTCAGATGACCCAAATAAATTTTAAGTACGTTTTTGAGTGTCTGAGACATATTTTCAAAATGTATTCTTCCTTTAAAAGCTCTCACAGCCTCTCCCAACCCCAGATCTTCTTGTATATGCAAAACTACAGCTGGCATTTTAACAAACTTGCGTGCTTCCTAAACTGTGACAGAGAAGCTTAAGAGTTTTTGAAGTGGGGCATAGTCCATTCTTTTTCCTCCACAAAGTCAACAAAAACTAAAACAAAAAACAAGTATAATCTCTAAACCTCAATCTTACCCCATCAAAGAGGAAAGAAGGAAATCATTGAGCAGTAGTAATATCAACTGCTTCTACTTCCCTTCCTTTCCATGTTCCATACCCTCTTCAAGTTGAGTGGCTAAGGAGCACAAAAATAACCTGCAAGCAGGTGGGCTACTGGAGATATTACTTTTAAAATTCTAACTATTTGGCAAACCAATGAGATCCAGGTGGTCAAGATTTTAAAATTGTTTTAAAGAACAATTTGTCGGTCACCTGCTCTATATGTCTATTTTCTCTAAACAAGGAACTTTCTGTAAATGAACTTTCAGATCAAATAACCTAAGAAAGGTTGGGGGAGGATTAACCATGTGTGTGACACCCCCCCCACACCGCATTTTAACCATCTGAGTAACAGGTGGGAAGTCCGTTTTGTGTGTGAGTAGATTGAACTGGGAAAAGCATGACAAACGATCTGTATTCATCAGGATTCTCCACAAAAACAATAGGAGATTACTTATTTATGTCCTTATTAACTTTAAGGGATTGGTTCACATAATTATGGAGGCTGAGAATCCCCACGAGTTGAAGTTCAAGGACCTGAGACCTGGGAGAGTCAATGGTGTAAGTCCCTGTTTGAGTGAAAACCAAAGGCAGGGGAAGACCAATGTCCCAGCATAAAGACTTCCAGACAACGCAGGTGAATTCTGTCCTGCTCGGCTTCCTAGTTCAACCTTCACAGGGTTGCATGAGGCCCCCATACATTAGGGAAAGCAATCTACTTACTGCCTCCTTATTCAAATCTTCATCTCATCCAGAAATACTCTCATTCATACCCAGAATAATGTTTAATATCTAGGCACCCTGTGGCCCACAGAAGGTGACATATACAATTAACCATCATCAGACCTGTGGAAGGACAAAGGTCCTCATCGGGGTGACCTCGGAAGCTTATCACTACAAAGACAGACTTGGGAAGGGTCTATCTCACTAGGTGTCCACTTTACATATCCTGTTCTGGAGCCCACCATATTGGATGAAATCACTCTGATGACTCCTAGATTTGATTTTAGTTTCTCCTTGAATGAAGCCATTTCCCACACAAATATGTTTTTTGACCACTAACACCTGTAAAGGATGAAAGAAGTATTCCGGGCATTTTATGTTCTTTTGGTTTATAACAAATTCAAAGAGATGGGGGAGACAAATTTGGAAACATTTGTGTCTCATGATGATTTGGCAGGAGAAACAGCCTGCTCTTGGCACTCCTTTACTGGGCTTCATGGCAGAAGAGGACACCAGCTTCAGGCATTCGTCTGCAAATAAGGTGCCAGAGCATGGGGAAGCCTTGAAGGCTGTTTTTCTTTAGAACTACTTGATTGATATTAATGGTGATTCTAACCATTTCACATAAGAGATGAGAAGCTGTTTCAGAAGAGAAAAGCCTGGAGGAGCTTACCCTCTCTGCTGCAATGTTTGGCAATCAAATGTTGGCTATCCTGGTTACTCTAAGTTGGCCTTGTAGGCACATGTTTTGGCAGAAATCCATATTCCCTCATTTTTCTAAATTGCTTCGGTGATCATGTTTTTCTATTGACTTAGAGTTTCTTCAGTCCAGGACAGACAGACAATCAGCGAGCCTGAATGACAGTGGAATTAAACTACTGTCCCTTTAACACTGTATTACAGTGAACATTCAGCCAAAATTGGCCCCACTTACCAAACATCAGGTTGGCGTAATTTACTCCAAAGCCACTTGTCAAGAATCTGTGACAGGCAAATGCACCTTAAAACCAGCTTCACTTGTTAATATAAAAGAGAAATTGTAAAGTCAATCCATTTTTTCTATTGTGGAAAAACAGCAAGGCCTTTCCACCTAAGCCTGGTGGTAAGTGAAAAATCAAAATATTAAGTTATCCTAAAGGAGTCTCCTGCCTCCGTTCTCCTTTTCCTGACCCCGCAGTATTTTCACAGAGATCATGTTGAATTGGGTGATTTGGGAAACCAATCTGAGTTATAAAGTGTTCTGGGCTTTTGGAAGAAGCAAGGTGCTGTCAGACAGAAGATGCTGCTCCTTTTTTCCATGGACTTGTGTATGGCCCGCGTGTGACCCTGCTTTATAATTGGCTGAGTGCTTTCTAGTGCCCCCAGCCCCCACCCTCTTTTTAAACAAAAGGCTTGCCTGTTCTGGGAAGTGCTGGCAATTCACTCATGTCACCGTCACCCAGGCAGTGCTGGGGAAAGGGTCCGCTGCTGGAAAGCTAGTGCTGCTCTGGCCCCTGTGGGGTGTGCTGTGGGCTTTGAACAAGTCCCTCCTCAGCTGCTGGTGTGGGTTTCTGGCTGAAAGGGAAGCCATCTGAAAACGCTGAAGTCTCTCCTCTTCCTTTTCTCCACGACTCCCTGGAGCTTTCCTTTCAGCCAGCCATTTCTCTCTTCTTCCATCTGTGCCCAACTTGTCTGTATTTCACCACCTCAGATTTGCTCATTCAATAAATATGTATCCGGTACCAACTACAGGCAGCACCACCCCGCACCACACTTCACCTGCCCTGCAGCCTCGCTTCTGTCTGAATGTCTTTGGACTAGAGCGTCTGTTTATTGTTAAGCCTGGTCACACTCCCAGGATTCTCTCTGCAGCATCTGAGAACAGTGATTTCTTCATATTTCATAAAACCTTCTCTCCCTTTGACTTCCTTCATAACTCTCTCTCCCGGCTTTGCTCCTTTCTCAGATGCCTCCTTCTTGGTCCCTTTCTTGTTCCTTGCTTTTTACTGTCTCTTCAGTGTTGCTGTGTCCCAGGGTTACGTGCCTAACCCTCTTCTTACTCCGCACTCCCCTGAGCATGCCTCCAGGCTTCAGCATCATCGACCTTACAGCAAACTCCACAGGCTGAATTTCCAACCCAGATCTGTCTTCTGAACCACAGACCTGTTTAGCTAACTTACAATACAACCACCTGTTCGAGTTACAATCATTACATGACAAGTCATCCTAAAACTCAGTGACACGAAGCAACCATGGGTTGGTTCTCAGGGCACAAGCAAAGACCATTGTTCATGCTGAAGGATGCCAGGGCCCTCAGCTGGAAAGGCTTAAAGGCTGGAGTGATTTAACAGCTCGAGACTGGTATCATCTGGAAGCATCTCAACTCACGTGTCTAGTGGTTGATGTCTGTGATGATGTCGCATGTCTGTTGGCTTAGTACTCATCTGGCACTGTCATCTAGAATACCTACACATATCTTCTCCACATGGTCCAAATTCCTCATGGCATGGCGTCCTCAAGATCATTGGACTTCTTACATGGCCACTGAAGGCTTCAAAGATGGGCATCCCAGCCAGCAATACAGGCATCATGTCACCGTTTATGATCTAGCCACCAAAAGCACTCAGTGTCACTTTCCTCCTTTTATATTGGTTCGATTGACTACAAGCAAGCCCAAAGCCCACCCATATTTAAGGGAGGAGAATTAGACTCCATCTAGTGATAGGGGAGAGGATGGCAAGGTTGTAGGTGAACATGTGTATTGGGAGATACAATCACAGTCATCCTGAACAGTACAACCCATCACATCACTCTTCTCCACCCTCACCCTCCAGTGGTGCATTGTCTCTACAGACGTGTATCCCCATGCCAACTTTCTCTTTGTCTGCACATTGGCCCATACCACCCCTCTATTTAGAGCCCCTTGTCCTGATTTCTAGCTCCCCAACACCACCTAACATTTTCTTTAACTTCTGTTTGCCCTTCAAGCCCCACCCATGTCAGATGTCACTTCATTTGGATCCAAATTTGCCTATAGAAGAGATCCAGTATCCCCCTTGTCATCTTGTTTCCTCCCTAATGGTGTCCCTTACTGTGTGTATGGAAGGAGCAAACTTCACCTGAGTCCAAACTCAGCATTGAAATTTTGTGATTGTGTGAGTCTGCTTAACTTCATGAAGCTTTAGTTTCCACATCTGCAAAATAGAAAAGAAATTATTTTACTTCATAAGGTTGAAGATAAATGGGATGATGCAAAGATATTGGCCCATAGGTGCTTTCATAAAAGCTAGCTATTACCATGATCCTGAGCATAGCTGTATGATTCAGGGACTAAACTTAAGAACCGGTGTTAAAATGTAAACATTTCTGCTCTAGTTCTAAAGAACTAAATTGCTCAAAATATACAAAGAAAAAAGAAACTTTATGAACTGTTTCATAAAAGACATCCATTGTCTATATTTCTAGACTTTCTTGTTTTAATGGTTATAATTAACATGCATGCAATATTTGGGGACTCATTCTTAGATATATACACTTGCATAGGGTGTTCTATGTTTAGGATAGCTGGTTATACAAACATATGCTTTTACTCCTACTGATGTGAGAAAGATCCTTCTGTTTTTATAAAGACGCATGCTCCAGTGGTCTTGCCTATTAAGGGTAACTCTATTTCTCCCTGAACCTTTAATCCAATAATAATAATAATAATAATAATAATAATAATAATAATAATAATAATCCAACATAAGTACTACCAACATATGACTTTTCTTCCCCTCATTAGCTCCATTAACCCCTGTGGTTGGTGCTTGCCATGCATGGTTTTGGCCTGCCTGGAGATTGAATATAGAGTTCCCTAACATTGTCCCCGAAGGACAAACAGACCCTGTTAAAGTATTTGCAGTGGAAGAAGTAGATGCTTGTGGTAATTTTGAGATGGTCTTTTGGTTTTGTGGTGTCTTGTTTGTTTAGCTTCTTTTCACTGAATTTTTCTAACTTGCTAGGTGATTACTATTTGCACAATTTGTGTGGATGGGTTGTTTGTTTTATGCATCACTATGCCAAGAAAAAGAAGCTTTCAGTGTTGCTTAAATGCCACATGTAAAGTGGATCAAAAATCCAGCTCCATCCCTGTTTGAACAGAGTACAGAAAAGAAACACGAGCTACTGAGTGGAAATTGTAGGGACATAGATCTCAGCTAAGCATCTGGGTAGAACCATTCAGAGAATGCAATGAGTCACCTACCTTAGAAGTCAGTGATCTCTCCACATGGGCTTATTCTACTGGATGATCAGCGAATTGTAAGGAAAATTCAAAAAGCAGTGAGAAGTTGGGTTAAGCTACCTATGCATCCAATATATTGTATAAAAGTGAGACTCAAGAACCCAGGAAGATGCACACTGCAGGCACTGAATGTCAGCCCCAAGTGGAACTGTCTGGAGAAAGAGAAGAAAGAGGCAGAGCAGTCTCTGCAAATGAAGAATTTCATGTTCTCTGTTTAGTGCAGAGGTGAGTCATGTGACTTACGCACAAAGAAAGACGAGAACCCAGACACATGACTGATACTCTAACACTCTTTGAATCCTCACCATTGCACAGAGAAGCTGTGTATTAGAATGCTCTGATTCTGATCTTTCAAATTCATGCTCTTGTTTGTGTCCATCACCCAAAGTGTGAACTTACCCTCAGTCCCATCCCTTCAGTATTCAGACAGGAGATGTTGGGGGTTAACTGGCTAACCAAGGAGATCATACAGACCAACAAGAATGAACACACAGGAGGTTAGAACAATTGGTACAGCAAGTACAGTGACATCACCACCTCACGTCTTTAAAACCCTCAGAGGTTCTTGCAGGCAACAGTGTTAGCTAATCTGGGTCAAGACACTGTATGCCTCTTGTTACAGAGTCATCTTTGGTAGAAAAGCTGGCTTCAAACCTTGAAGTCACTGTACCTGAATATTAGCATAAGAATTAAAGCAGTGTTTAAGTTGGAAATATGATCAGAGAATTTCATCACCAAAGAGAAACTACCTAAATATTGAATTTAATCCATTTATTTTACAGCTCTCAGTTTAAATGTTACTTTTCAAAACTTTTCTAGATTTCTGGACTAGATTAGCTCTCTAGTTAAATACTCCATAACACACTCTACTTGTACTTAATAGTACCAAATATTACTGTAATAAAACAGTGATTTTCTAATAATTTGTGTGACATCTCTATTCTCAATAATCTTTATATTCCAAAAGGGAATAGGCTGTGTCTCTTTGCTGGCCCATATTTGATCTTAGCAGATGCTGAGTGAAATTTGTCTAATTAGTTGAATGAAAGCAAAACTCAGATAAACTAAGAAAAATTATGTGAAAGTCACAGCACCAACACACCTCATTTTCATCTCCTAGCTCAGTGTTGAAGTATAGTTATAGAGAGATAAAATAAGGAGAATTGAAGAAGGTTATCTGTTATCTCAGATTTTCCAAGAGTCTGAGAAACAGGAAACTGCGTATATTTCATCTCATCTAGGATGTGATCATATTCCCCACTTCATTAGTGCAATGAATATCTCTTGAGAGACTTCTAGAGCTGGACACTGAGTTAAATGCTGGAGATACAAATTAATGAGAAAAATGCAGACCACTTCATTTTGCCTGCCTGTATCCAGTCTGTAATAGCAGTTTGTAACTTCAAAAATCTAACTGTAAACTACAGTGAAGATTTCATGCTGTCTTCTATTTCTAGGAAACCCATAGAAAAATGTTTATGAAGCACTCAATGAGTAGATCCTCAGACATGGTCCTACTAGCCAATGTAATAATCATTAGCAGGATTTAGGCTGATTTCACATTTTTGGAAATAGACTCAGAGACAATCGGAGGGGAGTAGTTTGGGAGATGAAGACAGAGGTGCATGCAGAAGCACGGGAAATGGAACTGAAGAAAGGAGGCTAGTAAATGGTGCATTATCAAACAAGTTTCTTCTGTGGACAATTGGGATTCAGTCTTACTGGGGAATTCCACGAAGCCATGTAGAACCTGCCTGGGTTATCACACTTGAAGGGCAAGGAATTGGAATATTTATCTTGCAACTCCCTTGCCATTGGCAAAGGGTTGCTCCCAGAGGCATTCCCTCTGCAGCGGTGCTGGCCTGCCTCCAGGCAAGAAAAGGGCAGATGTCCTTGGAATGTTTGAAGTGGTGGAGACTAGGAGTGTATGGATGAGGTGCTGACAGTATCCACTATACATTCACTTCTGGTCAAGGTCTCAAAGTCTAAGAATTGAGTCCTAGCTTTCTCTCTCCACTTTCTCCTCTCATACTCTCTGCCTCTGGCCATCCCCACAGAACTAGAAAGTTGGACTGGTGCCTGGTATTAGAATAAAAGACCAGCCTCTCTCTGGCCTGTCCAGGGATTTGCTGTAGTCAGGGGAAGAGAAAGACTGTGCAAGAGAAGGCTTGAGAACTGGATGCGTGCAGCCTATTATCTTCATGCCCACTCTGTATAACAGCACAAAGATACGAATGCCTCTACCGGTGTGCCCTGGTAGACTAGTGGTCGGGTGCAGTTCATAGACATCCCATGGTCCCGGGTTCGTGTTCTGGGGCAGGCGGTGGGGCAGCTGACCAAGATAAACAACTGAAAAAAAATGCCTTTAAAATGAAGACAAGTCACATAGAGTAAATGGTTACCTTGGAGCACAAGGCCCTGCTGGATAGTCTACAACCACCTTTGACCCAATTTCCTGAGGAATGCTCTCTGACACCAGCCTCATTGGCCTTCTTTCTCTTGTTTGAGCACACCAAGCTTGTTCCTGCCATGGACTCAAGTACATGTGGTTCCTCTGCCTGGAAGTTGGCTCCCAGATCTTCACGGGACTGGGTACCTCTCCTCATCTCCATCATGGCTCAAGTGTCACCGCTTCAGATAGCCATCTGCTGATCACTGCCCAACACTTGGCTGTGGGTTCCTCTCCAAGACATGCCACTTTCAGTTTTTTCTTATTGTTTATTTGATTATAGTTTATTCCATCACTCATGCATATATATATATTATATACCCAAAGTAGACTGTAAGCTTCATGAAAGCAGAGATCTTATCACCTTGCTCCCTAAATCTTCAATGCCTAGGCACACCCTGGTGGCTTAAGCACTAAGTCAGTGGCTGCGGTGTAGACCAAATGAAGCCCAAGAGGCCAGATTTGCAACTTGGGACCAGAAGGAACAACAAAAAGATAAATAAAAATGCTTCTTCTTCTCTCTTCCTTCCTGTCTGCCTGCTTGACATCATTCCTGCCTGCCTTCCTTCTTCTTAAAAAAAATCTTAAATGCCTAGATTAGCACTTGTTTATCCATGAATATCTGTTGAATGTGATTATGACCCAGTTCACTATGCTGGATAGAGCACATACAAAAAATATGAAAATCTGCCCAAAAGTCTGTGAGTATCCCCATAGAAATTTCTCTGTCTGGCTTTCATCAATTTTAATAGCTCTTTCCTTGAAATCAGACAGTTATATGTACCTATACCCTTTGACACAGGTTAGTTGTTTTGTTTTTTGTTTTTTTAATTCAGTAACAAAGATACCCACTCTCCGTACTTCCATTCACAATACTGATGTTCTAGACAGAGCACGTGGATTATACAAGGAACAAAAGTCATACAAATTGGAGAGGAAGAAGTAAAATGATCTCTGTAGACAGCATGTGTAGAAGACTCAGAAGATTCCCTGTAAAATCCTGTTATAATAAACAGATTGAGCAGTGTTACAAGATATAAATTCAACATACAAAAAATCAGTTGGATTTCTATACACAAAAATAAAAAACCCAAATATAAAATAACTCCAAACAGAACAGCACAAGAAAGAATAAAATACTTAAGCAAGGAGGCAAAAGACTTGTACATTGAAAAAGACAAAAAAATTGCTAAAAGAAATTAAAGAAGATGCATGAAAATTAAAAGCAATCCAGTGTTCGCTGATTGGCTGACTTAATATTGTTAAAATACTAATAATACCAAAAGCAATCTACAGGTTTATCCTTTTCACAAAGATGGTGCTGAAAGTGAGGAAGGAAGCCCCTGCCCATCCCAAAGCCCAAGACAAAGCAAAAGCTTTGAAGGCCAAGAAAGCAGTGCTGAAATACGTCCACAGCCACACAAAGAAAGAAATTCTGCACATCACCCGCCTTCCAAGTCCTAAGACTCTGTGGCTCCGAAGGCAACCTAAATATCCTCGGAAGAGCGCCCCCAGGAGAAACAAGCTGGACCACTGTGCCATCATCACGTTCCCCCTGACCACCAAGTCAGCCACAAAGAAGACAGAAGACAACACACTTGTGTCTATTGTGGATGTCAAGGCCAGCAAGACCCAGATCAAACAGGCTGTGAAGAAGCTCTCTGACACTGATGAGGCCAAGGTCAGCACTCTGATCAGAAATGATGGAGAAAAGAAATCACGTTTGACTGGCTCTCGACTATGATGCTTTGGATGTTACCAACAAAATTGGGATCATCTAAACTGAGTCCAGCTGGCTAATTCTAAATATAGTTTTTTTCACCATTAAAAGAAAAAAGTAAAGTCTTAAAAAAGAAAGAAATTCTGACATATGCTATAACTTAGATGACTCTAAAGGACATTACACTAAATGAAATAAGCTAGTCTTAGAAATACAAATGCCAATATGATTCTACTTATATGAAGTGTCAAGAGTATTAAAATTAATTAAAATTAATGGAGACAAGGAGTAGAATGGTGATTACCAGTGACTGAGTGGGCGTGGTGTGAGGAGGAAGTGGGGGATTGTTGTTTAATGGGCATAGAGCTTCAGTCTTGCAAAACAAAAATTCTGGAGACCGGTTTCACAACAATGTGAATATATTTAACACTATTGAACTGTACACTTAAAACATTAAGATAGTAAATTTTTTTAATGTATTTTACCACATTTAATTTTTTTTTCAAATTAAAAAGGATGTACTAAATAGAGTCTATATAGGAAATAACCTAAAAATTCCATTTACCAGCATCTATAGAAGATATGGTGGGGAAATCTTTGCTCTAAGAAGCACTTCTAGAAAGAGACAGCCTATTTCTCACTTAAACTCTGAGCTCATTAGATCGTCAGCAGCTGTGAAAACTTTTGGACATTTCTGCAAGCAAACCTTTGCATTTGTGATGAGCTGGGGAAAGGGGAATATACATAGACTTTCAAGAGAGAGAGCTATATCATTTTAAACCAGAGTTAAAGAATATCATGTGACCTGGAAAAAATAAGGGGACAAGTACAAAAGTTCTATTACAATTTTCTTTAAAGCTGTGTGGTGGTGAACTCGAAGCTGGTGTCACAAAACACAATTATCTACACTTTCCATCCCATCGCACATCCCTCCTGGGAGTAATTATGTCTGCACTCTGGGACAGGGACTTCATCCAAGTGCAGAGTGGATCTCTGATGGGGTCAAGTTCTTAGGGAAACTAATTTTCACTTAAACAGGTTTGTCTCTAGAAACTGGGATAAAAATAAATTTAAACATGTGTGGTGTATGCTGCTCCCAGTAAACAGCTACTGAAGTGAATGCGAGGACAAAGACTTCGTTCAGGATTCACTCTCCGCACACAGACAGTATCCATGGCTCCGGCAGTGCAAAGAGACCTCAGTGTCTCCCTTCCCACCTGCCCCTCCTCGCTCTGCCATATCTTCCCCACCATGGAAAACACTGCAGAAAAGACTGAGGAAGAAGGTGTGGATTTTTGTCTTTCACTTTCTGATAAAAGCTAACATTTATACCATGTATTTAGGGTCTTCAGCAATGCTTTCACATACTTATTCATTTAATCCTCTTGAACACTATATGCATTAAGGGGTATTTTTATCCCTTTTTATTAACAGAGATACTCAGACTTGGAGGGTTGTGCAGCCAGGCACCAATGACAGTGCCCACAAATGGGGCCTCCTGATCAGAGGTTACTAATGGGCGTTAAGAACTACTGTGTTTTTGTCTTCTGTCTCTGAGTACATTGCTGCTAATGCCAGTTTGCAGTATTTACTGAATGCCTTTTAGACTTGATAACAAATGCTTATGAGTTAGTTTTGATATCAGAAAGAACTGAGTTGAATACCCAGCTCTGCCACCTGCTCATTCTGACACTTGGGTCAAGTTTCTCTTTTGGATAAAAGCCCAGAGTCTCTAGCAATATTTAGAAATTTACAGTGCCCTCTCTGCTAGGTTTGTCCTAGGCTCTGGGCACACATAGGTGAACAAAACACACATGGGCATTATTCTCATGGAGTTTACGACTAGAGGGGGAGTCAGAAAATATGATGCACTACCAAAATCACTCCAGAGGGTGACAATGACTGTGAAGGAAATGAAACAGGGGAAGATTTAAATAGGAGGATCTGGGCGGGCCACTTTTAAGAATAAGATATGACCTGATGCACAGAAATAATCTAGACATTCAAGATTGCACCTGAGGAGGCAGAAAGCTCAGAGGCTCTAAGGTAGATTACTTTTTGGTTCAAAACATAAGAAGGTCCTTGAGACAAAAGCATGGTGAACAAGGGGAAAAAAAACTTGAGAGATCTCAGCCAGATTGTATCAGAGATGGACTCGGTAGGCCAAGGTTAGGAGGTTGAATTATTCTAATCACAGTGGAAGGGTCACTGCTTTCTTAATCAGGAGAGTAATATTATCTGACTTACATTAACTTCATAATCCAACCTTTCTAAACCTCAATTTCTTCCTCTGACATATTATGTAATAATAGAAGCTACTTGATGGCTTTGTTGAGAAGACACAATTTGACCCACAACTCAACATATATTAGCTATTATCATTACTATTACTTATGTTATTGTTAACAGGTATAATAGAAGATATAAAGAAATGTAAGCCATATGCATACACTCAACAATTTCACTATTGCACAGAATTATTTTTTATTATGACTTCTTTTATAAAATACAATGAAAATCTCCTATGCAGAAGAACTCCAAATCATTTAGGTAGATACTCTACCTTTAAGAAGGGGGAGCATAATTTCTCTCTCCTTAATTCTGGGCTATACATAATGATTTCTTTCCAAAGAGTACAGTATGGAAGGAAGGTGAGTAACTTTAGAACAAAGAAACCTGACAAATACAACCTCAATCATATGATGAAGATAAACACCAATGATAAATCATGTCACTGTGTATATTATTGGCATGATGTGACGAAAATATCCTTTGCCTCTGTGATCTTTCTCTCCAAAACACAATACCACATCTAATCATGAGAGAAAAGTAAGTCAGACGCTGACAAAATATCTTACCTGTACTTCTCAGAACTGTCAAGGTCATCAAAAATAAAGAAACTCTGAAAAACTGTCACCCTCTAGAGTAGCATAAAGAGATATGGTGACTAAATGCAATGTGGTATTCTGCATGGAATCCTGGAACAGAAAAAATAGAAATACTAAGAAAATGTAAATAAATAGTAAGGTTTAATTAATTATGATGTATCAATGTTAATTCATGAATTATAAAAAGTACACCATACCAATGTAGGATTTAATTAATAGATTAAGAGGGTGTGAGTATATGGAAACTCTCTGTACTACTCAATTTTTCTGTAAGTCTGAAAGTATTCTAAAATAAAAATATATAGTTTTAAAAATGCAATGTAACGTCTCCATGTAGGCAAATTTTGATGGTACCTACCACACCTGTGAATATCTAAAGGTATGTCATTTGAATGCGATATAATAAGAAATATAATAATCAGGATATATTACATAATACTCATAGCCTACATTAAAAATGTAAATTGCATATAGACACAAATTTTTTTGCAGACCAGTCGGCAAAATCCGCTTGGAAAATCTGGAGGTGTTTGCTACTTTGTGATTCAGCCTTACTTAAATTATTTTGATAGAGGTTATTATTTAGTTCTCCCTCCAACTTTCTTCTCTTTCCAGTTGGGTCTTCTAAATTCCTCTCTAGCTTAGTCCTCCAATCCCCAACCACAGTAATCGCAGAAACTGTTGTTTCCACTTCTTCCTGGGCTCACGGCTGGATTACCATTATAGCTGAATTTGACCACTAAGCAGTCACCCAAAGACTAAATGTGCCCAGAGATGATTAGTGCCACTTCCTGGCTAGTCAATCCCATGAAATTCTCTTATATAAGATCCACTATACTCTTTCTACCATGACCAGATGTCCATGCCTGGAGCCATGTTGGAAACTGCACGTTAAAGATGGCGGATCTTCCATGAACCTAGATTCCTAACTGATTTGCTGAAACCTCAGACCTACCTGAAACTTCCTAGAACTTTCATCTGCCATGACCTTAATAGTATGTTCCATTCCTAGCCTTGTTACATTAAAAATCTCCTTACAAAATTTTCTGACCTTATTTCAGAAAATATATGATCTTTAATAGAAAGCCTTCAATAGATACTCATAAAACCCTAAAAGTTACCCTCTGGTTTGATGACCTATTGTGAAGTTTCCAGCTGCATTTTTAGTCTCTCTTTTAGACATTATCACAAAAATATCTGTGCTAGATTACTATAGAGTTCAGTGATGGGTATCTAGAAAATTCAGAAGAACCACGTTTTAGGGAACTTCATCCATAAATTTAGCTATTTGAAATTGTTTTTAGATTCAACCTGTTCTATGATAATCACACTGTATTTTTATCTGCCTCTTCCCCACAGCTCTTGGGGTATACTTGATGTCTTACTGAGTTTCATGTTATCAGTTCCTAGCAATGTAACTGGCCCCTAGGAAATGTTTAGGGCCTTTGATTCGTTGGAGGAGGAGGTCTCTAAAATTACTACTTTGACACAGAAGTTAGACTGTTTTTATAGTATTATTTATCATTAACCCGGATTCAGGACCCCATACACTATTGAAAATTACTGGAGCCTCCGAAGAATATTTTATTTAAGTTATACCACATCAAAAATTAAAACTGAGAACATTTTAATATTATATTAGTTCATTTAAAAATCAATAATAAACTAATTAAATATTAAATACCATTTTTATGAAAAATGACATCATATATATTAGTGAGCTATTTGTCAGCAATTTAAATTGAGTATTTAACATTTTGCAAATGTTTCAAAGTCTGGTTTAAAATATGAGGGCTGATTTCCCATATCTGCTTCTCTGTTAAGCTTCTTGTGATATTATTACCTGTTATGTAACTTCTAGCAAACTCTAAAGTACATTCTTGAAACAACATGAGAGAAAAGGGCAAATGATACTTTAATATTATTAAGAGAAAAATACTATCTTCCAAATTCAATGAAAGTGTCTTGGGGACCCTCCTAAAAGAGACTCTAGGATCCTCAGGAATCCCTAAGTCATGTTTTGGGAAATTTTGATCTAACCAATGCCCAGTTTGTGCATATCTGTTTTGTTGATAAACTGCACCTTGATAATATCTTGGTAATAGCAATATTTTCAAAATATTTGAGTATACCGTTTAATAATCCAAATAGCAGGTTAGGAAGTTGTCATTCATTAGCATGAAGTAAAACTTTTAATAATAAAAAATAACCTTTATTAACTACTTTTGCACAGTAGACCTGTTTTTATTAAGAAAAGGGATCCAAACTGTTTAGCAATTGCCTGTGTTTCAACTTCAGTCTTCCGGAGTGGAAAACCCATATTATTGATCACAATGTTGCATACTACCTCTCATGAGGCAAAAAGGATAGGATAGGAGAAAGTGAAGGAGAGGGGTGGAAGAAGATGGTTATAAAATGGTGTTGTTAATGTATTTACATATCAATATCGTGATTTCTTAGCGTTTATCTAAGTAATTGTGAGAATTTTCTTTTTCACATAATTTGAATTTTACTTGCTAGTTGAATCACTATAGGAATAACAATGAGATCAAAATCAAAACACTTTCAGGAATCTTGTATATTATGTGTGTAGTTCTGAAGGGGTTATTTATATGACAAAAGAACATGCTTTATTGGGAGGGGACGCTGAACATGACCTACAGATCAGGACCGACTGACAGGCATTACATATTATGCTTAAAAGGTACATGGGAGATTTTGCTCAACTAGAACATAGATTCCTCTGGACAACTCTCCCAATTGCATCTTTCCAAAGGACATGGACACTCGCAGCCATTTCCTTGAAGGCAACTGTGTTTCCTTAGAGATGTCTTCTTGTTTTTTTATAAAGAATAAGTTTTCTTTAGACCTTTTGAAGTCTTCACTGATACTTTCATTTCTCATTCCCTCAAGGCCATTGGACCAGTTTTGGTACAGATTGCCTTGATGCTGGTACCAGAGAGGTCTTCTCTAGCTATTATGGTGTCATCCAGAGTACTGTCATTAGCCAGAGTCATGCAGTTTGTGTGGATCTGAAAGATGTGCTTCATTGGGCTGGGCAAACACAATCTTCCTGTCGATGCCCTCTGATCTGAAAAGTGCCCAATCCAAAGTTTCTATGTGGTTTGTGACTAACTTTCACATCTCCCCTTGGGTCAAATCCATTCAACTGACTCAACAGTTCCAACATAATTTGCTGAATTTCTCTCTCCACTGGAATTTGACTCATATATTTTTTGTCCAAATGGCATCAGTTTCTTCAATAAACATGGTGGGTGGTACCTGTTCTTCAGCAACTTGAAGCAATGCCTGTATAAACCTGGGTCCATTGTCTAGGTACATCTGAATAAATTCTGTATCAACCACTCTCAAAAAAGTTGCTGAGGTTCAGTTTGCTGCTGCTTTGGCTAATATGGTTTTTACCTGTGCCAGGTGGACCCTAGAGAACAACACCCTTGGAGGGGCTTTATAATATTCATAATATTCAGGATGAGTGAGAGGAAGCACCATAGATTCCTTAATTTCCTGAATGTGTTCGTCCAACCCCTCTGATACTAGCATAGGTCTCCTCAGGAGCCTTTTCCACCTTCACCCTGTGACCAGGGGATCCATGTCATCCATCAGTACCCCTATCATTGCGTGAACTTTGTGGTTCATCAGGACCGAGCAGCCCAGCTCCAGCAGATCCTTCAAATGAAAAGATGTTGATATAGTGTTGTGAACCCACAGACATAGAGACAATGGTGTGGTTGTCATCAAATATCTCTTTCAGGATACCTACTGACCCTGAAGTTCCCCTCAGATCATCCACCTTTGCTTTTCATCTGTAGACTTAATTTGTTTCTAATTTTTAGTGAATTCTTCTTCCATGAGAAGATAGTTTAAATCTCTCTAACCTCAATAACTGTAACTGTCGCTGAGCATAAAGTATCACCTGGGGCAGTTTGCTGGCAGCACCTCGACACTTTGTTTTCTTCTTATCTTTTTCTTGTCCCTGTCATCCTTCTTGCCACCTCCAGGACCATGACCTCTGTTCTGACTTTGACCTGCTGATGGAAGTCCTGTGTCATGTACAGTTCTTATGTAGATGTTTCTGCTACCTATTGTTTATGTGTACTGTAACCTCATTGCTTCAATATATTTGCCCTTTCATACCAGTGAATAAGTTCAGTGATGCACTCAGAGGCAAAGAAATGACATGTAAAAACTTCTCCTACAGAGAGGGTCCTAAGTACTGATCCTGTGCGAAATGCTTTCTATGCAGTATCTGTACTTAATCCTTACAACCACCCCATGGAATAAGTTGCCACTGATTATGAAGAAAATGTGACTTAAAGACCTAATGTGGAGGGAACTAGAACTGAACCAAAGCTTGTGTCTTCAACTACTTTTTGTCCCCTCCACAGAGATCTTATTTCCTTTATAGCACCTAACAAATGCCAAAGGACTGAAAAACACAGATATAAGACTAGTGCCACCAGCATTCTTAACTGTCATCCTCCATCATCAAGTCCGTGGGCCACTCAGTACAGAGGAAATCAAATTTGGTTCAGGGCCTGTCTGATGCAGTCCTATGTACAGGTTCTGGCAGTGTCTCTCTTCTGATCCACAGTGGTGACAAGCCACAGAGCACAGCATGAGCTGTGATTATTCTCGCTTTTAAAACAGCATCAGTCATTTCAGAAGGGTTGGGTTATACAATTTGTTGGGAATTCATAATATTTCTTTCTGGAGCTGACACTGGCCATTGACTCAGATATCTATATCAGGTTCTGGCACTGGCCCATGTTTTTAGAAGGGAAACAATTTCCTGTGAAAACATTCAAGGTAGGGATGGTCAAAACAACTCCACGACAATTATAGAACAGAAGGATAGAGCTTCTAAAATAGGTGGAAATTGATAAATGCACTGAAACTTCTAAAATAGTCTGAAGGGCCTTGGAAAAAACATTCTGTGTATAATCTTTTTAGAGTATCTATAAAGCCAAGAGACTGTAGTATGTATAGTGTAACTACTTATTTATATTAACACATAAATGCAATGTAGTATAGTGGGAATATATTTATTTTAATAGAAAAAAATATATATGTATAGACCAGTTATCATCTTGGACCCTTTGCGTCTGGAACATCTGGACCAACATGACCTAATGCCAAATCCATAGCCAGAGAAGAGCCAACTACCTCCTCCACATTTGCTATAAGTTTCGGATCATTCTTCATCAGGCATTTCTCTCCTCTCCATGTCTTGTCAATCCAAGCACACAGCCCAGGCTATGCCCCACATCCCACCCCCACTTCCATCCTCCACCCCAAATCCACCCACACACAAGCATTTTGTATATTTAATAACTTCAGTGATGATTTGTACATTATGAATTTGGGTTAATTTTGGCATCCCCTGCCTCCAGTATCACCTGTTCCCTCCTTTTTTCTTCCTCCTCCTTCTGGGTTAATAAGAATATTCTTCCCTTGCACATGTAGATAAGTTTCACTTAATAACTGGCTAGTTCTAATCACTTCTTCTCAAATAAATGCTCCTCAGAGGAACTCTGGAAATGAAATTGTCTCCATTTTCTTACAAGTGTACATGTGATCCATAGACATTGCATGAAGTCTATGGCTATTACAACTCTGTTACATATTAGGGTTAGGAATTCTGAATTTGTAGGAGGCAGAAACCCATTTCAAAATGGTTTAAGCATACAAGGAAACCCATGGGCTCATGAAATTGATGAAATTAAAAAGTCTAGGAGTATGCTCATCTCAAGTGAAGGTTGAAAAAAGGACTCAAGTGAGTTATCAAGGTCTCCCTAGTTCACTTAGCATGGCCTCAATAGATAATGACCTATTGAAGACCCCACTCTTCAGGAAAACTATAGCCTACTGCTTGGTCATTTTGAGGTTGACACATAATGTTTGTTTACAGCTGGTGTCAGGCAACTCTGTTGCCTAGAACATAATGAGGACCCAATAAATATTTGCCAAATTCAGCTATTTGTTTAACTGATACTTACAAGTGCCTCTATATGCCTGCTTTAGAATATAATAGCAAGTCAGACAAAGTCCTTGCTCTTATGATTCTGCTGAAGGAGAAAGGTAATAAATTAGAAAATTTCACGTGGTGAAAAAGGATATGAATAAATTAAACAAGGCAATATTACAATCAGTGACTGAGGTGTAGCAAAAGGCAATCCTTGCACAAGATTAGGGAAGGATCTCTTTGAAGAGGAAATATTAGAGCTTAGATCTGATGATAAGGAATCAAGTGTGGGAAAATAGAGAAGAATGTTCCAGGCAGAGGAAAAAGCGAAGCAAAAAACTATGGTATGTATGAGTTCAGTAGGCTTAACATATGAGAAGATGGTGACACTGGAGCATAATAAGCAAGGAGAATGCTCTCTCATGAGGTCAGGGAACGGGCAGTTGCCAAATTAGTAGGGTTACAAGAGATCATTTGGATTTTATTCTGGTGCAATGAGAAGTTGCCTGAAGATTCTACAGGAGAATTATGTGATCTGACTTAACATTATTTTTTATGGTGGCAAAACATACATAATCTAAAATTTACCATCATCTTAACCATTTTTATCACATCCTCCACCAGAGTTCCATTGTCCTTTACCGCCACTTTTTCCCCTCTTGCCTTCCCATCTTAACCATGTTTATGTGAACTATTCAGTGGTGTTAAATATATTCACATTGTTTGTAACCAGTCTCAAGAACTGTGTGAACTTGTGAAACTTGCAAGTTTGTACCCATTAAACAAAAACTTCTCATTTCCCCCTCCCCCCCAGGCCCTGACAACCATCATTCTACTCTGTCTCTATGAATTTGACTTAACTAGATACCATGTAAGTTAAATAGTACAGTATTCATCCTTTTGTGACTGACTTATTTCACTTATAATGTTCTCAAGGTTTAATCTGTGTTGTAGATGTGTCAGAATATCCATCTTTTAAAAGCTGAAAAGTACTTCATTGCATATATATGCCACTTTTTGTTTATTCATTCATCTGTTCATGGACACTTGAGTTGCTTTCCCTTTTAGTATTGTGAAAAATGCTGCTATGAACATAGGTGTACAAATATCTTTTCAAGATCCTGATTCCACTTCTTGGTGATTTTACTTAAATGTGTAATTGCTGTGTCATCGGCAATCTTTAATTTTTGAGGATTGTCTTACTGTTTTTCACACTGATTGCACCATTTTACACTCCTACCAACACTACATAAGAGTTCCAATTTCTTCATGTCCTCCACCACCACGTTTTATTTTTTGTATTTTTTCACCTATCCTAATGGATATAAAGTGATAACTAACTGTGGTTTTGATTTGCATTCCCCTAACAATTAGTGATGCTGACCATCTCATGTTTGCTGATCATTTGCACATCATCTTTTAAGAAATGTTTATTCAAATCCTTTGCACATTTTCCAGATTATTTGTTTTTGTTGTTGTTGAGTAAAAAGAATTCTTTATATTTTCCAGATATTCCCTTATCCAATATATGATGTGAAAATATTTTTCTCATTCTTCAGATTACCGATTCATTTCATTGATTATGTCTAATTTGATGCACAAGTTTTTTAATTTTGTTGTATTCCTGTTAATCTGTTTTTTTTTTCTTTTGTTGCCTATGCTTTTGGTGTTATACCCAAGAAACCACTGCCAAGTTCAATGTCATGAGTCTTTCAGCCTATGTTTTCTTCTAGGAGTTTTATAGTTTTATCTTTTACATTTGTTAAAGGACCACTTTGACCCATGTTGGAAAATGGGTTGTAGAGAGGAAAGAATGGACATAGGGAAATCAGTAAGGAGGTTCTTATTATAGAAAGAATTGATAATGACTTGGGTCATAATGGCAGTGTGAATAGTTCATTCCAACTGAAAAAATATTTATCGAATGTCTTCTCCATGGTAATACCTATTGCAGAGTGTTTATTATGCACTGGCTGTAGCAGAGGCTGCTGTTTGACTATATAATATCTGTGTTTGCTTCTCTTATTTCAAGAATCTCAATCTTGCTTATGATACCAAAATGCACAACTGAAACAGTTGCCCTTCCAGATTCGCTTACAATTAGAGGAGGTTCCATCAAAACAATCCAAATTATGACACATCAACAGAAGTCTGACAGAGATTTCTGGGTGCATTTTTGCTTTTCTGATAAAGGCACTACCCTTTCTTCTTTCTTTCTATGTCCTCCTTGACTTGACTTGAAGCTGGAGTTAGAGGGACCATTTCACAATCATGACTCAACAGCATGAATAGGAAAACCATGTGCTAAGAAAGGTAGAGCAGAAAATTGGCAGGAGCTCGGGACACTGGCACAGACCTGTCTCTACTCCAGTACTCTACTGCTTCACTCCAGACTTCCCAGTTTCCCAGGAAAACATACCTCAACTTGGTTAAGCCATAGGATTTGGAATTCTGTAGCATGTTTTCAAGCACAGCTCTAACTTACAGGCAGGCATAGTGCAAAAAATTAGAGATGTTGTTTCTTTGAACCCTCAAAACAACTCTGTTGGGTAGGTGGCATTAGTCAGCATTTTACTGATGATTAACACTGAGATTTACATATAAAATGGTCTCCCATATGTGAGACCATGGACTGAACAATAAGCAAACAGAAAAATCTGGATTATATGAGCATAAAAATCCAGAAATCTCATTAATCGTATGTAAGTAGAAAAATAAATAATTCAAAAGGAAAATGGACAATAGGAATCATCTCACTTGTCTGGCAAATTCTGACTCATCTTTAAGACTAACTGAAATAATGATTCTGCAAAGAAATTTTCTCAGACTCCCTCAGGTCCGAATGTCAACTTTGCAGTCCCCTCTCCTCACATAGTCCCCACTAGTCACATTTATTTTGTGTTATTTTAACTGTGAGTTCCCTGAGAGAAGTAACCAGGTCTTATTCATTTAGGTCTTATTAACAGTAGTACGATGCCTGGCATTTCTAATGACATTGACTTAGCAAAGTTCTCATTTGTAACATTTTAAAATAGTGATATTTGATGATTTTCAGTCTTAGATCCACAGCAAATAATGAAATAGCTCTAGAACTGAAGACAAATTGCAAATATAAGAAATTATTAGGAGGAATCACAAGAAAAATAAATTGCCGTAAAGTTCAAAGTTGCAATACTACAAATTAGGGAATTTCGTGAATTTATATGGAAAGAAAATGTCTGCAGAATTTACAGCAAAATAAATAAGATCTGCCTGCCTGGGTTTGGTTTAAAATTAAATATCTCAGTTTCTTTCAGTAGTTACCATAAATTAAGACAGAGTTACCAATGCCTTTTTGTTCTTCCTTCCTACCTTCCTTCCTTCCTTCCTGTCTTTTTTTTTTTTCTTTAAGGTCTATAAGAATATTTGACATTTTCAATTTATAGTAGGTATCACTTATTAATAAGTGATGAATAAATAAGTGATCATGCCGGTCTTGTAGAATATACCTAGGCTGTTTACCTGAGGCACAAGTGACAGGATTCCAGTCAACTAGTAGTACCCCTGCACAAAAGGGAAGTACAACCCTGCTCTGGGCTTGACACTTCAGAGGCTATACCCCAGTCTCCTCCATCTGCTTCTCTCCTCTGGGACATAAGTCTTTAAAGATGACATGCACATAGAGCAAGAAGAAGTGTCCCCCAGAACCTGTATCCCCAATTCTAGACCATGCCTCAGGTTGGCGGAACTCTATAGAGTTCCTGCACAGGTGGCTTCCTTCCTACTTCTGGAATCAATTTCACTGTCTTTCTTGGGTCAGTCCTGCTGAGCGCGGCCTATGCCAGGACCAAAAGATAGCCAAGAAGTGGCTACTACTGGGGTACAGGGAGGTGAACAAAGCTTAAATACTCAGGTGGAGCTGTCCCCAGGTCCCTTACTGAGTGGCCCGAGGAAGGACATAAACCTGTGCTGTCTCTCCATACTGCCATGTTCCAGGGCATTGCTCCAAGTCAACTAACTTTTTTAAACTAAAGCCTGGCCTTCCAAGTGCTTAGGAGGATTTTTGTCCAAGTAGGAAGATAGAAGATCTTTTATTTAATAATTTATTGTCCTGATCTACAACTTAAAAATCAAGTCATGTGTAGTCACTAGAGCTACCCATTGTACTCTTGCCCCAGGCATCACTAATGCTAGGAATCAGTAAAGACTGATGTCAGAAAATAAAATTGAGAGACTAGATACCTCCTAAAAGACTAAGAGATTAAATGCTTTTCCCTTCCAAATTCATAATAAATGTGAACTCTGGGATGGAAAAGATTGCCTGGGAGCCTATAACACAAAATAGATGTTCATTGAACACCTGTGGAATGAATTAATGGGGAGCAAACATGTTCATCACATGTTCAGTTCAACAATCATGCCTTTGTGATATGTATTTGGGGCATCTACAGATAAGCTCATGACCCCAGCTCTACCTCCCACCCTAATGAAGTTCACAGTGCTGCAGGGTCCTCACAGATGCCTTATCTTCTCCTCCCCTGTCACGCCAGCTTCTCTGGGCACCCCGCTGCCCTGCTCTTAATATGTGACCATACTCTAGAGCTTCTAACTTGTGCCCTCAGCAGTATCTTTGACCTCTCCTCTTGTTCTATCTTTCCTTTGGGCATCCAGCAGCCACCACAACGGGTTTCTGCCCACCCAGCCAAATTTCTGCAGCAATTTCCATATACCTCTCCCCATGAATTTTTCTTCCCTGTCACAATGTCTCATTTTTGCTTTCCCACAGCACCTAGTATAGGGCTTCATACCCAGTTAGCATGAAGGAAAATTTGTTGAATATTCATCGGGTGAATTTTGAATGCAGTAGAACTGTTTCGTGTTCCTAAATACTTATGTGAATACTTTGTGTAAAGAGTGTAGTTTCTGGAATTGGACTGCCTGGGTTCAGTCCCTGCTCTGCCACTTCCTACCTGTGCCATCTTGTGCAAATTCAAGTCAATATTCTCCTCTAGAAAACGGAAATGATGATAGTACCTCATGAGACTATGCTGAGGATGTATATATGAGTCGATGCATAAATAGTGCTCAGAAGTTACCACATATAATAAGCATTTTATACAGGCTAGCACTTACTATCATTTTCTTTAATCTTCTCAACCACTTTACTTGCAGGAACTATTGTCCCCACTTTGTGGATAAGGAAACCATAGTGATTGGAGGGCTCCCATGTCATGTCCAGAGTCACAGAGCTGTTGGGGCACAACTGAAATTTGAACCCAAACCAACCCACTCCAGTCCTAGAGCTTCTTACCCCTCCCTACACTGTGGTGCTCCACAAGGCAGTCAGTAAAGCCTTGTGACTTAGAGTGACAGCAACAAGGGTGCAGATACCAGACATGTGTGAACACATCAGCCCACACCACCCTGTGGATTTACTCTCTGGCAACAAGGAAGAGTAATTCTTCAAGTCACACAGCCCTTTGGATCAGGCCTGGGAATCAATGTGGATCAAAATTTTGCTTTGCTCTCAGATCTGCCCCCAAACGTCCTCTGGCATCAGAAACTGTGCCTGGAACCTCTGGATTTGCTTGCAAAACTCCACCATTTGGGCTATATGAAGAGTCACATCACAGCCACAGTAAAAGAAAGTTGAGGTTTGGCAATACACACCAAGATCATTTGATATTGAATAGTCTTAGAAACATGGTGTTGGCTAAAAGTCTAGCAGACACTCAAATACTGGAGAGCTTGCTTATCTGATAAAAACACCCCTGAATTTGACAATAAGCCAAATCATTGCTTTAAAAAAAACACCTCTGTTACACACACAC
The DNA here is from genome assembly GCA_004363575.1 of Solenodon paradoxus. NCBI lineage: Eukaryota > Metazoa > Chordata > Mammalia > Eulipotyphla > Solenodontidae > Solenodon > Solenodon paradoxus. Next base: position 239,541 of record RJWH01000197.1, read on the forward strand.
ACCATCCACATTCCCACACAAGAAAAATTAGACCCTTCATTAAAAAGCCCAAGGGGAAAAAGCCATCTTTGACCCAATAGGTGGTTTTAAGTTCTCCAAACCATAAGAACTTGGCACACTTTCTTAAGAAATTATTTTACACAGCATATACACTGCTTGCTCTACAGCAGAGAAATGCATCAGCCTCCTACAGGAATAATTCTGGGTGCCAGTAAAATTAAAAAATATGAGTAAGTTACCAAAGAAAGAATTATAGAATGTTTTCAAGTTATTCATTAGCTCAATAAGCTATTCTTCCTTAGATTCTTTTTTCATCTTAATTTCATATCAGGTACTTTAAGGTCATAATTTTATTGTCATCTTGGATGGAGAATTTCTTATTTTTCAAATATTTTCTTTCATCATCTAATTCTCTCCTATTTGGATACTTTGGTAAATAAAATATTCAGGAACAGGTTGTTGTTTAAGGAACGATAACCAAAAGCTAATTTAAATTAATCCAGATGTAAAAGGAAATATTAACTAAGAAATTTGGTTCCATTTTCTAATGTTAAAAAACAAACCTAGAAAAAAAATATTTCCCAGAGTTCCATTCATAAGTGAATTTTACAAAATACACATCACACTGAAAAAAGAGGAAAAAAAAAAGAAAAAGAAATTTGTTTTTCAAAACAGAATTCTTCAAACTTACTCCATTGATAGGTCATTGAATCAAATTTGGTAGGTCACAAAATAGCATTCTTTTGAAAAAGTTAGCAGAATAGAATAGAATAAAAACAAGCAGAATTTATTGTAACTGGTAAAGACAGTTTGCCAAAAAAAATTTTTTCAACTATTTATATGGATATGTGTGTGTATGTGTTAATAATAGGTTCCACTATAACATGGATTTTTTTTACTGCGGGTTGCTGTAATAGTGTTTGAATGCCCCTGGGACATGACATTAGAGTCAATATGTCTCTGCCTGTTTCTCTATACTGTGCACATTGATAGTCAGCCTAGCCAACAAATGTTTCTTGAATGCCTATCTAAAAATCGACGTTCTTTCTCAGGACCCAGAATGTCAGATTATCTAAGAAAAACTCACTTATAGTCACCATCCTTAGTGAATTCTAATATGGATCAAAATAAGGAGGAGTAACTCCCAGGTAAGCAGAAAATTAAATTAACTAGAAAACACCATTGTTCACACACTCTGCTTGTTATTTATAACAGCCCTTTGGAAACTTGAAGCTGAAAACTACTTCCTTAGCTTTTTTTTCCCCCCAACCTGTACACACACTGATAAGTTATTATAGGGCAAGGAGTGTTTGGAGGAGGATATGAGTACAGAACTTTTCATTCAAGGAAAAAAAATGTTTTGAGAAGAAATGTCACTTAAAAATTACGCAGATTCAAAACCTTCAGGCCATGTGCACTTTCCAAAGTTCAACAATGTCTCCCTTGACACAATTTCCCAGGCTATTTAAATATATGAATATTGTCTAATTTAGAAATTTACTTTCAAGTAAAATTCCAGCTCAATTATACATCTTCACTATGATGAACTCTTTCTTTAAAAAAAAAAAAAAGGTAAGGTAGAGGCAGGAATGGAGGCGTGTGGGCAGGCAGGCAGGCAGAGAAAAAAGGAGAAAGCATCTTCATTTTATTTGTATTTAGCTGTTCACACTGGTTGTTACCCCCTAGACCTGGGACTCAAACCCATGGGACTTCCAACCCGTGCATGCTTATCTATATGGAATTTTTTAACTTAAAACATCTCTTTAGTTGCTTAAGGAGCTTGCCAAATGTTATGTGATTTGCTCCTCTGAAGGCAATTGACCCTGTCCCTCCACCAGGGCACACCTCACTGTGATGAACTTTTTTAGAAAATTGTCTTTAGTTTGTTGCTTACAGCAATGCCAAAACTCATGGATATTATGAGATTCCTCATTTGTGGGGAAAGATTTTGCTAAATAAAATTACCAGTGGTAACCAATGTTTATTAAAACTTTTCAATCACTTAAATTTTTTAAAATATAAGTCTTTTGGGGATATCTGACATACCTTAGTGAAAAATCTCCCAGAGATTAAACTCAATAATTGTTCATTAGGTGGCTCAATAAATAATCAAACAATAACAATAAAAAATACCTAAAACAATTGGAGCACTTGCTATGTGCCAGGACCTGTGTTTAAGCACTTTATATTTTAATCCTCAGAAGTGTGGAAGTAGACACCAGCATTATGGCTATTATACAGATGAAATAACTTTCTCCAGGTCTCACAACTGGCGAGTGGCACAATTTGAGATGCCAAATGGAATCCAGTACTGGCCTCAAATTCAGTTTTTAAGTGAAATCCTTTGAGATGCTTTTCCTTTATGAGAAAGCCTTCTCTCCTCACCTCCATGACCAGAGTTCTTTGCTCACCCTTTGTGGAGTCTTTGAGAAATTGATTACGTATGTGGCAGACAGAGGCTTATGTCTCATCTACAGGAGCCATCTAGTTCATGGTAGAGCTGGAACAATGAGTAGGGTGTACAACTCTGAGACTTGAGGGGACCTCTCAACCTAAGACATCAATCCACTCAAAGCAATTTACTCCCTCATGCCCACACCACCCTGACATTTCAGTGTTCTAGATGTTTCAGTCCTGTTTCTCTTCTATTGGAAACATACAAACCCTCAGTCCTACCCAGGGCACTAACCATCCTCTGCAAAGTCCTGATGCCTGGTTGTATCGAAGGTAGAAGGGGTGGACTAAACAGCTCATTCAAAAAACCTCACCCCACAAAGTTAGTAGTGGCGGGTTGAGCCAAGCAAGCTAAGTTTCTCTGGAGTTTGACCTGGAATGGAGAAGGCAATGGAGGAGAATGCATAAGAAGCAGAGATAATGAGACAGCATATAGAACTACAAGTGAAGGACAAGAAGGTAGAGAGAACTACAGAACCAGTATTCGGTTCCACTTCCAACCCATGCATGCTTATCTATATGTAATTTTTTAACTTAAAACATCTCTTGAGTTGCTTAAGGAACTTTCTAAGTTTGTTCTCCCAACTGACCACTGAAATTCTTACTGTGGATGCAAAATACGGAATTCAAGCCATGGACACTACTCCTTGAGCATCTATTAACAATGTCACCCAGGGCTTGCCAAATGTTAAGAGATGACTGTTTGTTCCAGAAGGTAGATCGAAAAATGTCAGAATCACTTTGGGCATATCAGAGAAGAGTGAAAGCTTCCCAGTGGCTCTTTTCTTCCTGTCTTGTCAATGGATCCTCGCCCAGATATCACCTTAAAACTTGAGATTTTGAGTAGATACGAAGCAAAGAACCCTTGTCTCCACTCTCCTTAGACCTTGAGATTATGTTATAAAGGAGAGGACAGAGTCAAAACTGAAGGAAAGGGGGACATGGGATGGACATGTAGGGCAGAGGGATGGAGGCCCACATCAGAGGTGCTTCTCAGTAGTGCCGGGAACCCATGAAAAAGTCAGAGTTAGGAAGGAAGAAGGAATGCTAGTAAAAGGTGAAGGACACAGGAAGGGGGCAGGGGGAACTAAGTTGCTCTCTTCACATTTTTGCCTCAGGTCTAGTTTTCATACCACAAGTACACATTTTGGCTTCAGCTTACAACTGACTCTCACCACTGGAATCACATAACATCAATGTCATGCTTTACAGTTTACAAAGAACTTCGGCTCACATCAGCATTAATACTTACAGCAATCAGAGGAAGGGAGTATTGTCAGAAACTCCATTTGACAGGTGATAAAACAGAGGCCAACACTATTGACTTGGACAGGACACTGACAAGCCAGCTCCAAATCCAGGAGACTCTTCCATTATGAACTCTGGACACAGCAACCTCTGCTTTTGCCTGTCTCTGTGAGGACAAGGCAGAAGAAAAAAAGAGAATCTCATTTCTCTAGCATATAGAACCTTTTTTTCCCCTCTCTCTTTTTATTTTTAAACTGTTTTGATGGAACATTACATTGTAATATTATATAGGTTTAAGGTGTGTATCATTGTAAATCAATATCTGTATATAAAAAATGGTTTACCACCATCAGTCCAAATCGCTTGTTCACCATATAATTGACTGCTTTTACCTGATTTTCCCACTTTAGTTTAATGTAATGCTACAATTATTTTATATCCAGGACTTGTTTTGTAACAGGAAAGAGGCAGGCAGAAATGAAGGAGAGTAGGCAGGCAGACAGGAAGGAAGAGAGAGGAGAAAGAGGCATTTATTTAGTTGTTCATTTTAGTTGTTCCAGCCCTCCCTCCAGGTCATAAACTTAGGTCCTTGGTGTTACATGGTCTACACCAGAGCCGCAGGCTCAGTTCCTGAGCCAACAGGATGTATTAGGACCTTTTAGGGACTTACCCTAAGAAAACTCCATCCTTTCTTGGAACTTCTAATTTTGGCACAAAGATGACTATTTCCTTTAGGTAGGCTGATTGAAAGGATCACACACTATGTTGTCTGTCCTACTTAAAAAGAATATTTATGCTTCCTTGAGGTTAAAAATAAATTGATTTGCAGCAAAAAATTGATACCACACATTCAAATACATCAGGTCTATAAGAATAGGCCCAGAACAGAGTTCTCTCACTCTCCATATGTTATTTTGTTTTAGATTTCCTGCCCAAACGCAGAAATTCTTGATACAAAACAATTTTATCTGGTTTTCCTTTTTTGTTGTTTTTGTTTTGGGGGGCTCTCTATAAGTGTGTAAGGCTTTTACATAAGGAATGACAATTAACATATATTTATTAATTCATGCTTCATAAAATATTTGCATAAACATCACATACTAATCCTTACAATGTCCAGAAATTATTGTTATTCCCTGTTTTTAAATGTTAATATTCAGCATCAGAAAGGTTGAGTAACATGCCCAAAGTTTCACGGATAGTCAGTGACAGATCTGAGATCAGAATCCAGAATGGATTTAATGTCTGTCCAATATTCCATGCTGGTTTCTGCATTAATAGAAAATCCAAAAAGATAATTATGTAATAAACAAGAAACAGAGCCCTGTTCATTCCTTAAGTTCTACAAATAGTTTCTGAGTCCATACTATAGGCTCTTTTCTAGGTACAGGAGATATGGCATTGAAAGCATACAAATCTTGCATTCCAATTGGGGATCTAGGTTATTTTCAAGGGCAATGTGTATGTCTGTGTGTGTATACACACACACGCATAATGCTAGTGATAAAAAAGAAAACAAAATTAAGCATGGATGCAAAGGGGAAAAATTCTTACTCTTGTGCATCCAGAGAATAAAAAGATTGCTCATGGCTGCTTTAGTTTCATGGTTTTAATAATAAAACCACTATAAGTCACCCAAATGTTTATTTTATTAAAATGGATAAATAATGCATGGCATATTCACAGAATGGAATATTATGCAATAGTAAAAATGAGGTCTCTATATAAGTTATATTAATATTATAATATATAAAATTGTATTGCAATTTATAATCAGTATAATTATATATAAAGATAACATATTTCATAAAATGTGAATTATGCAATTTATATAAATTTATGTGATTTACATATTAATGTTTATAAATTAGATATCATTCATATACAGCATTTTTATTAATATGTAAACTCCTAATATTGATATTGTTGTTACTAATACAGTAAAGTGATCATTTTACTAATAAGTATAACATTAACTGGGAAAATTCAGGACATTTCAAAAGACTACAAACAGTATAATATAATTTTAATAAAATCAAAAAACAAGCAAAACTGAAGAATATATTGTTCAGTGATACATACATATCTGGTAAAACTTTTTAAAAGTTAAAAACACAAGCTCTAATGGGAAAGCAGAAGGCTGAAAATTTGAGCTGTTTCCTGATGCTGAGAATGTTCTAGTACCCAGGATGGGTGGTGTGGTTTTGTAGATGTTCCTATATTATTATACTTCCAAATTTATAATATTGCATAAGTATTATTATATATTTATCAAAATGTATATGATAGTGAAAACCGGTGAAGAATAGTGGGAATTATGTCATCCTTGATAGTTTCAGATTGTTTATATCACAAAGTAGTGTTTTTTCTTGGAGTTTACAGAGGTCCAAGGATATTTATACAGTATATTCAAGCTTACAAAGGTCTTTCTATATCTTGTATGGTCATTGTTATTAGCCCTAAATTACAAGTGAGGTTAAAGAAGAGATTAGTGACTAATTTCACATCATTAGTCAATGGCAGAAGACATGTCTTAATTGCATAAAAGTAATCCTCCTATAACCATGAGGAAGCGTAGGGTTTTCCTGCGGAACAAAAAAACAAATGAATCCTTGAATGTTAGAACTGGAAGCTGCTTTGAGATCAGAGTTTTTAATCTCTCTGCTTCATAGATGGAGAAACTAAGACCTATATACTTAAAGGATTTACCCAACACCATCATACAGCTCATATAAATTGAAGAAAGGATAGTTGACTCAAGTCTTCTGAATCCAAGTTAAGCTCCTTTTCCCTGTCAGACTATCTTTCAAACAGATAGAGGTTATTATTTTGTAGCAGTTGGCATTAGAAGAACCCAAAACTTGGATTGTCAGACATGTATGAGTGTCCATTATTAGAGAACTGCACTCTACAATAAGCTGCTGTAATAGGGAGCACTATTTATAACAAAATTAACTGATGTGTTCTATATGGGGCATCTTAACTCATCGACAGCAATTTGATGTTTGAAAGAAGTACAGGATATAGATGGACAAAACAGTTGCTTTCTGGAGAAAGAAAGAGGGCCTTATCATCTGATGTGACACTTGTAGCACTAATTCTCTGACTGGTGTAATGTTTATTAAAAAGCTCAAAAATGAGGTGTTGTGTTAGTCCTTTAAGAAAACTAAGAACTAGCGCACCCTGGTGGCTCAGGTGTTAAGCCCACCACCGGGACACAGTCCACCTATAGCCCAAGGACCCAGTTTCACAGCCTGGGAGCCAGTGGGGTGGGAGATGGGGGAACAACTTTAAAAAAAATCAACAACTAAATAAATAAAATGTTTCTTCCACCTCTCTCTTCTTTCCTACCTGTTGCCTTCCTATCTTCATTCCTGCCTGCCTTCCTCCAAAAAAAAAAAAAAAAAAAAAGAAAAGAAAACAAACATGAAAATACTAAAAGCCTTGATAATCTTTCTTCAAACTGCCTAAAATCTACAGTTATTAAAGATTTTAATTGCATTTATGTAAGTCCTGGACTAACAGAGAATTAATTACTGTAGGAAATTGAGTGAGGGAATAGAAAGAGTGCTAGACTTGGAAACAGAAGACCTGGGTTGGAATGCCAGTTCAACCATTTACCTGCTGTCTGTGGCTCCAGAAGCTACTTGACCTCTCTGATCCTGGGTTTGCCCATTTGGAAAGTGGCAATGATAACTACCTTATAGAATTAAGATTGATAATAGATGGGAAAGGCCTTGGTGAACTATAAAATATAATAGTTTTCCTGGAGACTTTTGTATAAAACCCTGTGATTCAATCATGCAATCATCTGATCATCCATTTAATAAACACATATTGGAAAGCTAGTCAAAGAATGAGTGAAACTATTCCACATGTGTCAGTATTCAAAGATATGAAGACCTAGTTTGGGTCCTTCAGGAACTGAAAGGGCTATTTTTTTTAATGTACATACAACTACATAATGTACCTAAATAGCTTTAATATGACCCTACATGTAACAGCTCCAACAGGATTAGTGAATGCAAAAACATGTGTAGGACTATAGAGATGCATTCTGAGTCTAGTGACAAGGCAAGTTTTCCTCAAGAAGAATGGATCAAACCAGTTTGTAAAGAATGGGGAAATGTCTAAAGGAAGAGGGTGGCCTTCCAAGTGAAGGAGAAAGTATGAGCGAGAGCAGAAAAGCAGAAAAGCACACTTCCAACATCTGGGTCTTTGCTATTTGCCTCCTGTGTCAGTGTCTGGTTTTGCATGATGTCTCTGCCTTCTCCAATGATTTTTCTTGTAATTCTGCCACCTCCAAGAGATCATGAGTTCTTTGAGTGCCAGGACCACGTCTCAGAGCCTAAGTCAGCACTGGGTCCCTAATGGGGTTCAAGGAATGAATAGTGGGCATATTTTTAAGGAAGGAAGGTTGTGTGAGTTTTCTAGATGAGAGGGTGAGATAGAAAATTATCTGTACAGGAAAGTGTATTAAACTATTCTGACGACTGATATATGGAAACCAGTGTGTTTCCCCACAAACTTTGTAATTTTCTCCATAAACTCTATATATTTTGTAAAGCAATAGTTATTATTTTAATTTGGGAAGAAAACACACACACATACACACAACCACACACACACACCAACAGTGACCAAGACCTCACCTCCAAAGCTAATATGTGGCTTGTGTTCCAAATACCAGTAATGATAAAATTTTAAAAAGCTGGGAAATAAAATCTAACAATTTTAAAGATTATTTCTTTCTCCTAAAAAAAAAAAACCTTTTAACCTAAATTTGCAGATACTTAAAGCAACAAGGCAAGTGCCAATTTCAAAAATACTGAGATCTATTGAAGTAACCTTCTCTTGATTTTAGTTCTTGTTTTAGTAATTGCACTGCAATATTCTTAATGAGATCTTTGATCTCGTCCCTGTACGTCCAGCTAGATCATTGAGAGTGATTCCTAATATTAAATCCAGAACACATGGTTTGAATTAGAAACTGTAGGAAGATTCATCCCTAATGTAAAGCTATTTGTAGGAAAAATATTTCATAAAACTCTATGTGTAAATTACAATAAATTCATTCCCAGTGAATCTTTTTCCCACTCTCTGGTTCTGTGAAACAGCAGGAAAAAAGTGTTTTGCCAATAGAAATATTTTTATAAGTTAACTTTTATTCACTTTGAGATATGTCTTAGAGTACAAATTTGTGAGACGATCATCATCAAAAAGGGGTGGGGTGCCTATATATATTATAACTGACAATCATTTTATGGTTTGATTTTGCACAAAATAAGATAAAATCCATACATTAGAGAACTGGTGTTGATATTTTTTTTTGTAAGGAAAGAAATGCCAAGCAATCATCCACTATTGCACTGGGGAATTTTTTGCCTTACAGATTTAAAAAATATTTTTATTTATATAAAAGTACAAAGTAAGATCAATTTTGTTTCCCTTTCATTAAATAGCAGTAGGCCATTTGTCTACACTGCATTTTTTAAGAGATATTTGTCTTCTTGCTTCTGGCAACATACGAAACTGTCTTGAAGAAAATAGCAGTGGATAGGGAAGAAGACGACATTTCATATTTGTATTATGTAATGGATTCTAGAAAGAGTTGTTCTTGAAAAGGACTTCAGGTTGATTTGGTCTTTTAAAAAAGCAATCTTCAGTGTCAGGGCAGAGTGCATAACTGAAAAGCATCCAGTAACTGGAACTCTTAAATAGCTCATTTGGATAATTCAAAAAGAAAATACTTTATTTCCTCACTCCTCCATCCATTCATTCAACAAATGTTCCCTGAGATAAATGTCCCCCTGGTGCCAGACACGTGTTCAGCCCTGGGCACACCATGGTGAACAGGATAGGCCCAGCCCTGCCCTCTGAATGTTAAATGAACCCCAGAAATGCTCAATCTCAAGAAAATCATATTCTGCTCCAGGATGGAGAGAAGACAAGCAAAAAACCTGTCAAATATATTGACGATAATAATAGCAATAACAATTCTGTCAGGAGCACTGTTTTACATTATAAAATCACTTCCATTTTTACATTAGTCAAAAGATATGCCTAGAAGCTAATATTGCTTCTAAATTAGAAGGTTTCGAGGTCAACAAGCTGATAATAAAGTGATTGTACTATGTATCATCATCAGTAGTCTAAGTTCAAGTTCTCAGGTAGCCTCGTAGAATACTTTTTCACATACAGAATTCTTCCTGTTGCAGCAGCTGCCTGCAGGGCCAGGCGTGGGAAGCAGAACAGAGATGTAGCCAGCTTTTCCCCTGTTGGTGCTAGATACAGAATGTAAAGAAAACTGCCTTAGAGAGCAAGATGTGTTTCTTTGATTGCTAAGCATTAGAATGAACTATTGTTTATTCTCTTCAACCCTCATCTTCCTTCTTCATTTCAAATATCATTAAACTTTCCCACATGGAATCCGAAGTCTGGAATCAGAGAGCGCCCCCCTCCTCTTCCAGGCTGGCTCCAACTCCCCAAACAAAAGCAACACGAGTGACTGCCGATCCTGGAAAAGGCCCTAATCATGTTTTCCTCCACCTTGGTGACTTGTCTGTGTCTTTCTGCTTCCAGCAGCAGAAATAGAAAAAATTCCCCTATGCCTGGAAGGCTTCATGTAGAAAATGGGGCTAATGCTGATTGCGAGAGCTGAGGAACTGGAGAACTTACGTGCTTAGAATAAATGATTGGTTAACCGGCAGGTGATATTTCTCCAGGAATTTTCCTTTCATGGATAGTTAGTGTGGAATGACTGAAATATGCTAAACACATATGACTATATTTTAAATGGTACTATAGACATTGTTGTTGTTGTTTTTTTCTATTATGGCATTAATACTAATAAAGCACATGGACTTGTTATCAAGTGTTAGAGTTAGGAATGGGAGAAAAGGCATTTAACTAAGACACTTACCATATTGATCTAAGTGATATATTACCTAGAGGCACCTTTATTTAAATCAGATATTCTAGATCAATGCTTATTCAAAAAAGATAGAATGGCATCTCAACTCAAGCTGGACAAATCTTTATGTAAAAGAAAGATTTATAGATCCTAACTGTTGGCTCCTTTGTTCTAATAGTAGCGATAATAACAAATACAATAGCAACAGCAGTTAACATTCACGAGCAGAAATTGTGGGACTCACTTATTATGCATGAGATCATCCATCATAGGAGCTGCCCTACTGGGGAAATACCCTCATTACCTTCATTCACATAGAAGGAAACTGAGGCACAGATAGATTACTTTACCTAAAGTTATACATAGTATAATATGACACAATATAATATCTGATTAATACGTGTACTTCATAATGGATAATACTACAGGAAAGTGGGAGGTCAAGAAATCACTTTGACAGTTTCTTCTTCAAGGGAGAGGAGGGAGGCTGTTTGCCTGATGGAGCATGGTGACAGCTCCAGTCCACTGACTGACAGCAGGAGAGCCAGCAGTTCATCACACCCCATGCTAGAGGGGACAAAGCAGGCACAGCAGAGACTGCAGAGGCCTGGGCCACTGTCCACTTAGGCTAATATAGCTTGCTGTTTTAGACACGCTATGAGATCAACATTGAAGGAGGACGGGTTGGCAAGAGAAGCGGGAGGGGGAAGAATAGGAGGAGGGAAAGAAGGAAGAAGGGGAGGAGGAGGAAAATAAGGAAGGGGAGGGGAAAGAGGAGAAGAAAAGAGGAGGAGAGGGAAGAGGAGGTGTGGGAGGAGGGCAAAGGGAGAGAGGGAGGAGGAGGAAGAGGAGAGAGAAGAGGAGGGAGGAGGAGGGGGACAAGAAGGAGGTGAAAGGAGAAAGAGAGGCAGGATAGGGAGGAGAAGAGGGCCAAGGAGGAGGAGAGAACACGCTGAAGGATACAACTGGCCACTTCCAGCAGCTATGAGGCCCCCGGTGCAATGGCAATAACCTTGGTATGTGATGACAGACACAGTTCCCCTGACGACCGCCTACACTAGTCTGTAGCTGGAGTCCCCTCAGTTCTTCAGGTGGAAACTGAAGCAGATAGTAACAAACGCAGCTCCCATTTGGAGGCTAGGTACTGTGTTAATGATTTCATGTTATGAATCCTTAAAGAAGTCTATGGTACAGGTACTATTATTCCCAGTTCAGAGTTATTGAAACCAAGGCATAGTACAGTTTACTTGTACAAGGTCAAAGAACTAGGAAAACAGAAACAAAGATGGTTCAACCTAAGTTTTCAAAGATAATGCACCTCCTGCAAGCCTTGCATCTCTTCCTTAATCCCTCCCATGGTACCTTGGATCTCAAGCTAAACTCTTCATTCTGGGTCAAGTTCAAAGTAGTTTGGCTCCAGCTCTCTTTCTGTTCTAGATATTATTTGTTGAGAAACAGACTACTCCATAATGTAGTGATTTAAAACAACTATAGAATTCTGTCTCGTGATTCTGTATGTCAGGACTCTGGGCAAGTTTCAGCTGATGGTTCCTCTGTTTCATGAGGTATTTACCAGAGACCCTCTGGTGATGTTCATCCAGCAGCTAAGCAGGGTCAGGATGGTTTCACACACTTGCCTAATACCTTGAAAACGAAGTTGGGCTCAGTTAGGCCCTCCTCTTCGTGTATTGTCAGGTTCTCTACCTGTGCTCTCTCCATCTTTCAACTCTCAGGTCTGTCAGCTGTGGTTTTTACTTCTGGTGTAGGGCTGCAGAAGACCAAAACAGAAATGTCAGTCATCTTAGAGACTAGAACTGGCACAGCACATTCCTAGCATTCTCTAGTGGTCAAGACAATTAGAGGCCAGCCCAGACTCAAGGGGAATAGAAGTAGACCTCTCTAGGGAGATATCTCAAGGAGTGAATAGCCATCTTCCCTCTACCACACTCTAACCTCACCCGGTCCTATTCTCCCCAGACTCACAGAGCTCCAGGCTCACGAATTTATTTTTTTTTTCCGGTTCCTCAAACAGGCTACATATTCCTCTTTCAGAACTTTGCGTTTTCCTATGACACACACGCTCTTGCCCTCCTGACTCTTTCTTATCATTCCAGTCTCAGATCAACACCACTCCTTCATAGACACTTCCTCCCTACTGTCTTGTGCAGGCCTCCCCGTCACCCATTTATCTTCCTAATTTATTTTCATGACATGATTGCCATCACTGTGAGACAATCCCTCTGTTGTCATTTTTTCCCTTTTCCTCTGATTAGGATGGAAGACCAGAACAAGCGTCCTTTTCTGTTCTGCTTGTTCCCGCACACTTAGCACTTAGAACTAGGCTTGGCACAGAATAAGTCCTTAGTGAATATGTGTCAAGTGCAAGTATGAAGTAGGGAATTGGAATTCAAAACTAGATCTGACCGACCTCAGAACTAAAAGCAACCCGTCCTTGTAATCCTTTGTCATCTAGGCAGATATGGTTGGTCTCGGCACTAGAGCAAAGGTATTATCAAGGAAGATACCTCATGGACACAATTCAGATTCTTCTTCACCAGCAAGGAAGCTGCAGTCAGGCCAAACCACACTGAAAAGTCCTACTCCCTTCCAGCAAAGTCCAGACATTTCTTTGACATCACATCTGCCATTTTTGTTTTGACTCTTAGAGATGAAAGATCTCCAAGGTGCAGTGTTGCCTGGGGGCCATGGGCAGCCCAGGTCTTGTTTTTGTAACACTGTCTGACATGAGGCTTCATGGGGCCACACCACCAAGTTTTGCCCTATCCAAGCTGGAACTGGGCCACCACAATGTTTGTGCTGAGGCTTTAGGGAAACATGGTTTATAAACGTTTGTTTCCTCTGAGTCACCGCACAGACTTGTCCCTTCAATACAAACATTCCGTTTAGTTTTATAACAGGGGAAGGAGGGGGTGGGAGCCAAGGCTAACTGGATCAGATTTGAAAGGAAAGGGGAAGTGAGAAAATTTAAATAGATTTTTCTATATTAGTGAGAGTCACAAAGGAACCCTTATCTGGGTTTCAGAGTCATGCACACAGCTTCATCTTTATTTATTTATTTGCCTTAGTAAGAAAGGAAAGTTCACAGAGTAATTTTTTCTCTCAAGCTTCCATAAAAATGCTGGAAATGTGGCAAACATTTTACAAAAACAGTTTAAGAACAATTAAAGTGGATTTAGCCATTTTTAAAAGTTTATATTAAATGTCCTTTACCAATAAAAATGAATGTTGCTCCTAATTTCCAGGCATTGTTGACTATATTATCCTTTAAATATCCACCCATTTTCTGTCATCACTGCTGTAACTTTTCAGTGAGTTATGCATTCCAGATCAAAAGAGTTAATCCTTTGTTTTCTTCCTCTTAAATGTATCATTCTACCTCCTACCTTAGTGCCAGACTTCCCATCTGTAGAATTTTGGTTTATAATAACAATATTTGCTCATAAAATAACTCATAAATTTATTATGAAACTCATATAATTAAATCATGGATATGAAACTATGATTTTTTATTTATTCCTTAACCACTTAACTTAGTGTAAATTATTATCGTGACCATCAAGCTCAGATGTCTAATGGCATTGGTTAGATGTGGTGTACAATGCCTGGCAGGGAACTGTAAGAGATACCACTCACAATCCCTGACCTCAAGGGGATTACAATCCCTTACAGAACTGGATGTCAGCCCTCTCAGTCACAGGTTTTTTATATGTAACTTGGAGCCTTATATTTCATTCTATGTCTGGTATAGAGTTCAAGCACCACAAATAAAGTTTATAGCAGACATTGTCAGTATCCTGCCTGGCATGCTCCCTATAATCTCCACTGCCAATAAGAATTATGCTCCTAATTACATTGGGGGTTGGGAAGTTTCCCACACTACCTAGCAACTCTTAGACGCCAGCTGCGAGTCCTACATTTGAACTCAATTCTGACATTATTGACTAGAGAAAGCATCAAATGCCACAGGTTAAGAGCTCAGTCCCACAGGACTGCTCCCCAACACACACATCAGATGCCAGGTCTCAGTCCAGATTGTCACCTATACTCCCAACAAGCTAGTTATAGATTAGTGCTTCCAATGACCCCCCATCTTGGGTTCCATGAATTTGACAGACTAGCTCACAGAGCTGAGAGAAACATTTTACTTCCTAGATCACTGGTTTATTGTAAAGGATATAACTCATGAACAACTGGATGGAAGAGGTGCATAGGGCAAGGTCTGTGGGAAGGGGGGATGGGCTTCCATACTTTAAGGCCACCACTCACCTCCAATCTTCACATGTTCACCAACTCAGAATCCCTCTGAATCCCATCCTTTTGCGTTGTTATAGAGACTTCTTACAAAGGAATGATTATTTAAGTGATTGACCAATGGTGATTGATTCAACCTCCAGTCCCTCTCCCCTCCCCAGAGGTAAGGGTGGGGGGTGAGGTTGGAGACTCAAAGTTGAAAAATTTGAACCTCCTGGTTGAGTTCCCTGACAACAGACCCCCAAGTTTAGGCTACCTCGGTGCCTCCCCATATTGTCTCATTAATATAGCAAGAGACATTTCTGTCTGTCTCCTTAATACTTAGGAAATTCCAATGGTTTCAGTAGCTCTATGCCAGAAATGAGGATAAAAACAAAGATCATATTTTCCTGTGTATAATTCTCACTTTTTTGAGGTAAAAATAAGGATGTGCATTATACATGGGTAATACTAATTTGCATCTCTGTGTTTTTAATTCCTTTACTTATGCTGATGAGTTAGACATCCAACTCTAGAAATCAATAAGATACTTATATGCAAAATAATACCCTGGGATATGTTAATCACGTTTGTTGAACTTACAATGAACTTGCAATGAAATCAATTTTGGTGAATGATTCAACAAAATGAAATGAAGAGAAACAATTATTGCCCACAGAATGACTCTGACTAGGTGATGCCAACTTTATTATCATAGGGAGAACAGCGCACATTTCTCTTCATACACTTCAGGTGGGAGCTAGCAATCTAGCTGATATTTTTGCAAAAGTACAGAGACTACAAACTTTAAGCTACAGTGATTAAATATGCTAAAGAGTTTGAACTCAGAGCTGCCAAGAGACTCTGGACCTCCTCCCACAGTATCATCAGATGGTGGAGGCCACAGGAAGAAAAACTTATATTTTGTATCTGTTCTTGTGTTTTGTAATTATGTGTTACCTAAAATTTCTTGTACCATAATATGCTAAAAATAAATGCTGAAATTCCTTTATAATACCAAAAACAAGTGCCTAAATGTAAACAAATAAAAATTGTAATTAAAGAATTAAAAGAATGTTTTCCTTAAAGTTTGGGCCAAAAACATGGATCACATTATACATGGAAGCACATTATACATGGGAAAATATGGTATTTCTTTCTTAATATAAATCGTAATATTGCAAATTTGTCTGTGGGTATTTCCAGAAAATTGCACTATAACCAACACACACACACACACATACACACACACACACACACACACACACACATACACACACACCAACAGTCTGGAAGTGTCAGGAGGTCAGATTTCTCTACATTCTTGGAAAACTGACTCACAGTGCATATTCTCCTGTTAGGGTCAGGAGTGCCACTTTTGTAAACACGTGAATTTTTCCAGCTGTTTTTCGAATTGAAAGAATGCACATCAATTCACATCTCAGGGAAGGACTTAAATGGCAGAGTGCCCCCCTACAACGAGCAGGACTGCTGTTTCTTCTTCCTATATTCAGATGGTATGCCTCAATCCCACTACAGCCCCATTCAGCAGGAAGTATTCAGAATGATCGGTGCTCCTTTTTCCCATCTTTGGATCCATCAAAGCTGACTGTCGATCAGTTTGAGGAACAAGAATGGGGAATGTGGGGGAAAAAGGCCTTCTTGCTGCTTCCAGCAGCCATGAAGACAACCATAAAAACCGCCAAGCTAGAGAAGCCATAAGAACATCCTGTGACCTGAGCTTACTGGAATGTTGCCAGCAAAGAAATTCCTGCGCTTGCAACCCCCTCCTAATTTACATCCCTTCTCTTCCCGTGCTTGCTCTAACCTATATATGCATGTCCTAACCGGAAGCCTGTGCTCAGCTTTTGTGTGGGAACGATCACTGCTGAGCCCATGAGTAATGAATCTGCCTAAAATACTTCCAAAAGAGTGCCTACTTGGTTTGTCTCAGAGAGCCATAACAGTCATAGGGCCAACTACTCTTCGCACTTCTTTATGCTTTAGCCAAAACCTACCTCCTCCAACCAGCTACAGAAGTTGAAATTTCACAATTAAGACTGATTCCTTGGCTTTGTCTAATTTCAAAATATATAGCATAACAAGTTTTGTTTTCTCAGTTTCCTATAGCTACTCTATCAAATTGCAACAAATGTAGATGCTTAAAATCATATAGCATTAGTATCTTACATTTCTAGAGATCAGAAATTCAAAATGAGTCCTGCTTCTATCTCATATCTCCTTTGACTCTCACCTTCCTACCTCATTCATATGAGAATGCCAGTAATACATTGGGCCCATTCTATCATCAAGGATAAGTCTCCATCTCAAGATTCTTAAATTCACATCTGGAAAGTCACCTTGACTGAGATAATACATTCGTAGGTTCTAGGGATTAGGACAGAAGATCCTTGGGAGCAGGGGCATTACTGCATTCAAACTCTTACTTTGAAGTTATTTATCTGTCAGTCTCAATTATGCAAGTTCTATCCAAGAGCTTGAAATTAATCATAGGAAGGCTTTAAGATGCCAAAATATATTCATAAAGTCCATACAATTTAATCATAAAAGAACTCCCTCAAGCTTTCACTCAATCAAGTTCAATGAATAAAGATAAGGCATTTACTATGTATAAGATAACTAGATGCTCTCAGGAATATCAGAAATTCTAAAAATTAGTTCCTGCCTTTTAAGAAACATGCTAAGACGTATAAGATAAATAACTACAATACAAGGCAAAATGCCGTCAAACTACCTCAGTTATAAACATTCATTATGAAATACAACACAAAGAAGACTGCTGTGGATAGAAGTTTTTAACGAAAATGCAGGGATAAAGAGAGGAAGGAAACAAAGATGGCATTAAAATTTAAGCCCAGATGACTAAGTAAACTGAAGGAGTTTTCATTAACATAAGAAAGTCAAAATGAGGACAAGGTGGGGGCTGGTCTCAGACAGGTAATGGTGCAGTTTGAGACATGAGAATATCTACCTCAGGATGAGGAGGGAATAAACCTCAGGAAATAAGCCTCCACTGAACTTACTATCTCACCAGCCCAAGCCCCAAAATATAAATAACTCCTGCTTATCGCAACCACCAACAGACCTGCCCTGATCCTACTAAACAGAAACCAATAATGGAAAAATTCCCGAGATCCAGACCCACCTTACTCTAGCCCAAACCTGGAAACCCCTGCCTATAAAATCTGTGACTTACTCCTGTTTGGCATGTCAGTCTTTGGAGACCACTACATTGGTGACCACCAGCATTAAATAAAATCCTTTCAACTTTTCATGAATGTGTGAAGTCTGTTGTTTTCCACTGGCTAAACCTATTTTCCTGTAACAAGAACACTCAGCAGGTAGTTGGAAATGAGAGATGCATTTGGAGCCAAAAGGGTAGTCAGTGTTGGAGATATAAATGGGAATCTTTTCTACAGATATAGAAGCTAACATTTGAGAAATAGGTGAAAGATTTAAGAAGACTATAAAAAGAACTTCTAAGAGACAAGAAGATAGAAGGAACAGTCAAAGGAAAGAGAAATAGTCAGAGAAATCAGTACATCATAAGAATATCATAAGAATAAAGGAGAAGCTTCAAAAGACAAGAGCAGGTCAGTGCTGTGGACAATTTTAGTTACCAATGTGAACACAGAATTGGTAAGAGAAACTCATCAATATAGAATATTTCCACCATTCAAAGGCAATCAATGAAATAACTGCATGAGCAAAGA
Source organism: Solenodon paradoxus (assembly GCA_004363575.1). NCBI lineage: Eukaryota > Metazoa > Chordata > Mammalia > Eulipotyphla > Solenodontidae > Solenodon > Solenodon paradoxus. The sequence continues at coordinate 258,141 of RJWH01000197.1, forward strand.
TATAATAAAATACAATAACAATTGCAAGCCAAAAAAAGCCTGCTGTACCACACAGTTGATCTGGCTTTAACATTCATGAATTCATTTAATCATTCATTCATTCACTTGAATTTCATACCTGCTCATTGAAATGCCTTGAGCTGGTTATGGGCAGAGAAGTACAAATAAGAGACCGTCTTTACACTTAGGAATCTCAGGTTAATGGGGGATGCATACTTGCAAGTAGACACTAGAAATAAGTGTAATGAATGTTGTAATAGAAGTACATGTACATCTAACAAGTGCAGAGAAGGGGGAATTGCCTGTCCCGCTGCACTGAGAAAACAAGAACTCCTCATCCTTAGATGGAGTATAAAGACCTCTGTGAACTGGTCCCTTCTTGCCTCAGGAGCCACTAAGCTCCCTCTTTATCCTGCTGGGGTGAAAGCATGATGAGGGGAACTGGCTATGCAGTCAGGTGGACCTGGGTTCAAATACACATTCCGCTGTTTAGCAGTTTTCAGTGACTAAGTCATCCTCACAACAGCCTGTGAGATAGGTATTATTAGTGTTGTTGTGAGGATTAATATTGGGAGGTGATGTCTATGAAACATTTAGCGAGCACTTGATACCTGGCTTAGAATAAATTGCAGCAGGTGTTATTGTAGTGCTCCCCCAGAAAGTTCCAGCAATCATGAAATGTGGGTGGTTTTCTGAGTGCCAAATGCTTCTCCATAGTCTGTGCCTTTGCCCAGGGAATTCTTGATCAGTCTTCAACAATTAATGTAAATATCTGGTCTCCTCCATCAAGAGTTTGTCATTCCCTCCTCTGTTTCACCAAGACACCACGTAAGTGCCTCATGTGGCACTGATCAACAGGATAGCTTTGACCTGAGCATGTGTTGAGAATGGGAAGTGCACACCATTCCTCTTGGTCTCCCCAGTGCCTGAGACAATATAGACATAAGGTAAATGTTCAGTTAGTGAGCATATGAATAGGAAAAGATAAAAATTGATGTGAAAGAAAATTAATATGAGGAAAGATCTAGAATTCTAGAGACTTCAAGTTTTGTAAAGATCTTGTCATTTGATCAGTAATTCTAACTTTAGGACTTCATTTGGAAATCATCATAGTTAGAGAAAATATATCAATATAAAATGGCTTCCTTGACAGTATTATTTACAATATCACAAACCATAGCAAAGAAAAGATGCAGACTACATAATCATAGAGACATGATTTACATTGAAAATATATATGATATAGCTATTTCACAAATATACAGTCATTAAATATAATGAGTATAAAAACATGCCATTGAAATAAATGTAAGTGAAAAAAAGAATGCAAAGTTAAAGTTGTATCTAAAAGCACATAAATTCACATGTTTTTAGACTTATTTACATAGAGAAAGGTCAAAAAAGGAAGATATCAAATTGCCAGAGGTTGGTTAGTATTCAGGTTGATGGGTGTTTGGTGATTTATTTCCTTTAATGGGCAAAGGACTATTTCAAAGTCTATCCCCTGTATTTCTATATATGATGTATTACTTATACAAAGTGTTAAAGTATAACAGCCTATTCAACCTGGCTTCTTAAGTTTCCCCAGAAATGTTCAGTAATTGGGGCAGGATCAGAGGAACTCTGTAGTTGGGCTTCCTCAGAAGCAAAGAGATTAAAGGACTCTAGGCCCACAGTCAGGTCCAAACTGGATAGGGAAATATATAAACACTAGAAGAGGATCATGGTCTGAGAAAAAGTGGTTAGGGAGGAGAAATTGTAAAGCTTTTTATCCCAGGAATGATGTCATTCTGAAAGCCAACTTGAAATAAATGGACATCTTTGGTCTTATATTTAGACACTATTCTAATACACTAATGCACTTGGTTTCCCAACTCACAGGAGGTTATAAACTGTTACTTGAAGGAGGAATAGCAAACCCAGTTGGATGGTTCAAACTATGGGCTACAGGATCCCAGCAATAAAAAGTCAGTCCTGACTACAGAGATGGCAAGCACAGAGGCCTAGAAAGTGTTGCAGACAAATGGGGACCTGGGAAAGGGACAGTTCACCCATGAATGGCCAAGAAGGGCATCATTGTATGACAGTGTGCTACAAATGATAGAATAGCAACCCATGCCCCAAACAAGGCTTCCTACACCAGAAACATGAACCCAACATCTTCCTTTCAAAATTGTGCAAATCAATGTAAAAAAGTATAGGAAAGCACTTTATCCTGTGCAAAGACCTACTCGAGTTGGTCAATTTTTATTTTTAATACACTCAGCATATGAAAATAGTGATATACATCATTCATTTTTAAATTCCTCTATCCAGGATGATTGTTTAATTGGTGTTTAAAATTTTAATTTCCATATATCTAGAAATTTTGTTTATGTAAAATGTCTCATTTGCTAATGCTGCTACATAAAAAAGACATTATTGTCCCACTGGGGTGATGTATCCTGGCTTAGAACAAATGACTTATTCAGATTCTTTCCAGAGAAAAGAGAGAGAGAGAGAGAGAGAGAGAGAGAGAGAGAGAGAGAGAGAGATAACTTAGGACATCTGGGGGAGGGGAAGGGATGCCACAGATGCTGGAAAGGAGCAGCAAGAGGCAGTAGGTTTGTCTAAAATAAACTCCCCTTACTCCCCACTTTGGCTAAGTGTTGGCCAGTGACTGGCTGCCAGGCTAAATGCCAAATTCCTGAGAGACAAGTAAATAAACAGTTAATGAAAGTTATTCTGCAAATTTGCACATACCCACCCACACAAGCACTAAATTAAACTGTCCCCAACTGAAATCAGGCTTCAGGCAAAAAACAATTGTTACCTACTCTTTTCCTAATTAGGTATCCTTACTGTGACTGGTTCTAGGGAACATTTTGGTTGTCAAGCAATCAAATAGTTAATGTGAGCCCTTTTTCTTAAGTCAGATCTGTTCCTGAATATGGCAACTGTACTTGTCCTTGAGAGACTACAGACAATGGAGAGGTCAGGTGAATGCTGGTAGAAAAAACAAGCCAACATTCCCTGAAAGTCTTAACATTGACCCGCTCAAACTAGATTTTTATTGCCATTTTATTTCCAGAGGGCCATGTGCCTGGTGGCCCAGGGGACTAGACAGTGCTCAGAATGAATATTGAAATACCCTGTCATTATTTGCTCTGGGGCACTGCCAGAGCTGCCTGCTCCCTGAGCTTATGGAGAGCCAAATAAAGCGTTCCTATTTTAAAGATCCAGAGTAAAAGAATTCCCTTAATCCTTTCCAGGGAGAACAAAATGAAGCCACTGTGGTGATGAATCAAAATAATACGAGGGGGAAAAAAAGGTAATATTTTCAATGTGACCAAAAAGTTGGTGGTGGGATTTAGTACCTATCATTCAGAATGGATCCACCCACCCTTTAGAACACTTGTATATAGATGAAATTTGTGGAAAATTAACGTCAAGGTCATTTTGAAAGGGGGCACATTATCTATCCTACCAACCATCTCCAACATTCTTTCTGTGTGGCTGGAGCAGAAGGGGAGAGAAGAGGAGTTGATTATACATGACTACAGTGCATGCCTGTTGTAAAGCTTACAGCCTCTGTGTTGTTCCCCCCTGAATGATGAATTTATATTCTCTGGCAGGGACAGCTGGGCATCTGATCTGGAGAAGGGGCAAAGGCTTCCCCAAACATGGAGGCTGGCAGCTCTAAGGTCACAGTGCTAAAATGGAAAGCAAGTTCACAGGTTAGTGGTTGAGACCAGTCACGATATTTGGGGTCCCCAACTTGTGATGGAAGAGAGTGGTGCTGCTGAATTCTAATGATTTTGGAGGAGAAAAACAAAGAATATTTAATTTCTCACTAGGGGTAATGGGCTCACAATTCTAGGTGAATGTTTCCTACCTGAAATAAATCCCAACCTCCCATTTTTATTTTCAAGAAGTAGCATTTTACTTAATTAAAAAGGTATATAGCATACGATATATCTTTTTAATGGAGCTCCCTTACTCATTCCTACAATATATGGGGTTGTGAGTCCCTGTTAGAATGGGACCAAATTGGAAAGCTGGGTTAGAGGACAGCATTCACTCTGGATCAAAGATGGAACCCCTGATTTGAGTGAAAGCCAATGTTGGAGTTTCCTGTAACCATGGTAACCAAATCAGAAGCACGCAGTAATGATAAGCAAAAACAATTGGCAGTTTGCCTAGGCATCACTTAGAAGCCTTAACTCCTGAAGGTGAGTGCCATAAATAGAGTCTACAAAATGTTTCTGGAACAACAGAATTGCTGTTCTGAAAAGGCCATTTCACGGTCCTGGCCCAGGGCTAAGGGTTCAATAGGGGATGCAGACATAAAAATGCTATGTGAGGACAGGGAGCAGAGTCCATTCCCGGGACTGATTTCTGGGGTTCTGTGCCTCTTTTTGATTGAGTGTACTCGAATGACGGATTTCAATTACCTAGCATTGCCTTTCTGATAATCCAACTGCACAAGTCCACTGAGATTTTGTATGAGGATCATCAGCGTTGACCCAAGCATTCCTTGCCTGCCCATGGAATCTGTGAGGTTTCAGGAGCCCTACAGTGAAAGTTAGCAGGTCCCCAATCAGACAAGGATTGTCAGTGAGATGTGTCAAAACAAAGCACAAGCTATAGCTTCAGAAGACCTGAGTTCAAGTTGAAATTCACTCACTTGCTTCCTACTTTAGAAAACCTGTCTCAAGCTCAGTAACTCCATCTCTCAAAAAGGGACATTCCATTTCTACCTTGCTGACTTCACAGGATTAATAACATAATTGTGTATCAGGGCACCTGTTCCATCAGAAATAATCGCTCCTTCTTCTGTGCCCTCATTGCTCATTTTATTTGTCTAAGACACGCTACAGTCTGGCTCTTACTATTAGTTTTATGTAAGTCTAGCTCATCAAATTGTTAACTCTTCAAAAGCAAAAATATTAACTGACATTAATTTATTTTATCCCCAATCCTAAAGATAACTTATTTATATAAATAAGCACATTCATGTGATTTATATTATAAGGAACTTAATAAAAATGATTAACTGAATGTAATCAATTAAGCTGAATTAACTATGCTGCCCTGTATGCCTCTCAACTACCTCTTCCTACTGGGAACATCTGCACTGGGCAGTAGACAGTGCTGGGAAGGTAGGACCAGGGGAAATCTGGAGTGTATTTCAATCAGAGTTTAGAGTGGGGTTGAAGCATCAAACCATAGGATTAGAGGAATCTCTCTACCATAACTTTCTGAACAGGCTGAGGGTGGAGAATCAAAGTCAAACATCTAAGCTAGCATCTGGTACCACTGCTGTTTTCTAAACTCTCTGAGATGACCCTTTCAATAATTAATTCTGTTTTCTCTAACCTGTTTCTTTAGTTCTAGACCTGTGCTAAGCAAAACGATGCTTACTAAGAGAACATGGGAAATTACTTCAGGAATAATAAGTGAATTGTATCTTTTTCTTGATACTTACTTTTATTTTGTGAATTTTTAACTATGGTATCTACCCTTCATCTTTCACAGGCAAATTAAAAAGAAAAATATTTGAAAGGATTTTTTGTGAATCTCAAAATTCAAAGTTAGAAGACTGAAAATGTTGCGTAGCTTTAGTTGCCTCTCTTCCATCACTTTTAAGGAATTTGTAAACTTGGACTCAAGTCCTGGAGTCAGCTCCTGTGGCCAGCTGTCACGAATGTCACAGCAGATTCAGAGTGTTCTATGGGGCCATCCTCATCACCCACCCTTGCCCCAGTATTCTCTCCGTAGATTAGCCACCCATTCTTGGGATCTTCCCCTGCCCCAATCAATTATGTTCTTAAGCATGGAGCAAATCTAAACCAAAATCCTTTGTGTAGGGGTTACACATTCTTGACTTTGCAGTCAAGTGTTACTTCGTTATCTTCTATGAGACTTGCATTTGTGATCAGCCTTGCTCCAGGAAATCCAAAAAAAGAGTCCTGAAGTTTCCATTTCTTCTAAAAGGGCAATTGATGCTTTAGTAGTAACGGAAATTCTAAATTTTGCAATACAAGATGAGAAATTCAATCTTTCAAAAACAGGGGTCACAGACACTTCTAGGGTACTTTGTATGTGCCACACACCATTCTAAGCTATTTCTAGGTTGTACATACTTAGTTTACACGGTGACTCTATGAGCTAAGTCCTTTTATTAACTCCATTTTATGAATGTTTCCAGGATACAAAGAAATGAGTACCTTGTCCAGGTCAGGTAGAACATCTGAATCCCAACAGTAAGGTTCCAGACTTAATTACTAAGACTATATATAGAAAGGGAGCCTAGAAAAGCAAAACACACAAATTCCAAAATCTGATTATAACAAGTAATTTCAACTCTTTCCCCCAAATTAAAATTCAAGATGCAAAATTCTGTCGCCTAATATTTTATCTTCTTCCATCTTTCTGCTGATGATCATCAATCAAATGGACAAAAGGAAAAAAAATCCCTTCCTTTTTATTTACTGAATTCTAATATTTACTAGAAATTGACCCTTTGAGTAGATTATAAATATAAGTAAATTACATTCTCAGATACTTCCCAATCTATACAGGACAATAGACATAAATAGCAGGTCAAATAACAGGAGTCAGAAATAAAAAGAAAACTGATTTGTAAATCAACTTCTGGATGGTGACTCCATAGGATGCACTTTTCGGGTTGCTCCCCACAGGCACCTAAAAAAAAAAAAATCACCTATTTTCCTGAGACAAACACCAAGAAACAACCAGCACTTCAGCTGGAGACAGAACAGCTGAAGACTATCAGTGGGTGAGGGCACTCAGGACAGTTCTGAGCTATGCCACAGATTTGGATTTGGGATGGGGCTTGGGAGTCTCCGGACATATGGTGAGGTGGAGGCTAGGGATTTCGGGACCTGCTGCAGAGGCAGCAAGAGGTGGGCCCAGTGGGGCTGAGATGGGGAGCCACAGAGGGTTGACTTGGGAGTGGGTGAAAAGAGAGCCAGCACACCAGGAACTGAGCTGAGCCCATATGATGAAATCGCACTGGGAACGGCCATAACTGGAAATCATCCAAATTAAACCCTTCCCACAACCATTTCATAGCAGAGCCTGTAGTCCACTGAGTGGAAATCCTGCCCACTGCATATCCACCCATGGGTAATCCCACCCATTGGGTGCCCCACCGCCTGGAATACAATGAGAAGACCGTCCCAAGCCTCAACACTAGCCATTAGTGCCACCTTGTGGGTAGAAGTGAAACTGCAGCCTGATTGCCAATTCTGGGCAAGTCAAACTTACACAATGCCAGAGATACCAAACCCTCAGAAATATAAACAGAATGCTGAATAGAGCAAAGACACAGAGAGATATACATGAAATGATGGATACAATCAAAAACCCAGGGAAAAATCTGAATATAGTTGATGTATGTAAGTTACCTGAAGAGGAATTTAGGGTAACAGTGATTAACATACTCATAGGAATCAAGAAATCAATAGAAGCAATAAATGAGAATGTCAGAAATCAAAGAAAAGAATTAAAACAAGACATCAAACAGGTAAGAGACATACAGAGGAGCCCCCCTAAGATTGTCAGCGGACTTCTCAAATGAAACTATAGGCCAGAAGGCAATGGCATAATGTATTGAAAGTGCTGATAGAAAAAGATTTTCAAACTAGGATACTATATCTGGCAAGATTATCATTCAGAACTGAAGGGATGATTAAAAACCTTTCCTGACAAGCAAAAGTTAAATAAGTTCATCACCACAAACCAGCTTTGCAAAAAATATTAAAGGATGCCCTATAAAACATAAAGAAACCACACAGAAAAACAGTACGAAGTGGGGAATCAGAGAAGAGAGCAAAAATGTGGATAGTTAGAATGAGTGGAAGACTAATATGCTTTTAAATGCAAACCAACCAATCTGGAGCCCATTCTCTCAAACCTGGCTCTAACAATCAGGACCACTATTTCTCTGCCTTTTTCACCCCAAAGCCGGTGCCTGACAATACAGGACTGCCCCTGTATCTTATAACCTGCTGTAATTACTCAAACTAGCCAATCCTCAACCTGTGTGCTCTGCCTCTTTCCTCCTACAGAATCTAGTTCACAATAAAGAATCTTGCTAATGTTTAAAAAAAACTAAATTGCAGAACTGAGGAGGAAAGTTGAATTCTGCCTGGAGTTCCAGGAGAACAGAAAGAGAACAAGAAGAAACAATGATTTAGAAATGGTCCAGAAGTAGATATTGATCGACAATAATGGAAAGTCCCTTTAATTCAATAGTGTTCATAGAGACTCTGCAATTAATCTCCATTCTATTAACGGCCAAAATAATTAAAAGATAGTACGACAGGGTCTATGTCTCAAGAAATATACAATATTATGGAAGGGATACAAATTACACTACATTTTTTTTCCTTTCCTTAGCCTCTGATCTCAAACCCAGGTCCTTGGACTTTACATGGCCTGCACCTTAGCCTCTGAGTCACAGGGGTGCTCCTATACCCATAAAATTATTAGAAGTATACAATAAAGGGCCAAAGGCATCATATAGACAAAAAAATGCCATAAAAGATGAGAAAAGGGAACCAATAGATAGGCAGTCACAAAGACTCCAGAGAAATAGGTCCTCACTATTTGTGTTTTATGTACTAGCTATTATAATGAGTCCATCTTATTTACCTACCCTAATTTTCTCTTAACTGGAATTTCTACTTTTGAAATTTTTGTTACATTTATTTTTATGTCAATGTCAATACTTTCGATAAAAATAATAGGAAAAAGTGAGGGAAGGGGGAAGAAAGGCAGGGAAGAAAGAAAAGAAACTTTCTTCATTAACCCTCACACCTTTTTATGCTCTGAACCATATAGTTAATAATAATAATAATACAAACTATATTATTATGTTATATATATAGTGTTATATATTGTATATGATGTTATCTTAATGCTATATATTATTATATAGATTATATATTATATACTACTACGTTCTATTCCAAGAACTGAGCTAAATTCTGGTACTATATAAATAAAGATTCATATTCAAGAATTTCACAATCTAATGGGAGAAACACTACACAAATAAGTTTAATATAGCCTGGTATTTGCTAAATTAGCAGTGTGAGCAAGCACATCTTCATATTACTATCACTGATGTAACATAAGAATGCATTCATTTTTTTACTAGCCATATCAAGCCATTGACTAAAATTCAGCTCATGGTTACTAAAACTTCCAGACTTTGTTATATGAATTATTACTTATTCAAGTTTTCTCTATCCTGTACCAAGCAATAAAAACTTTTAAAGTGTACTTTCTTTCCTGTAATACATTTCATCTGATTTAAACCTTCATTCCAACATGTTAGGTTGCTTTAAACATGAGTCATCTTTCACCCAGCTTTTCTTCCCAGGTTTGTGTCATCTGTATACTCAGTGAGTGTGCTTTCCATATCTTCACTAAATTTATTGAAAAGGACAGAGTCATGGGGAGAAAACCATGGCACCGTGAAACACAGCCTTCATGTTAGTACCTAGTTATCAACCACCCTTTTCATTTGCAACCTATCCTACCTCACTGAGCCATCATTCAGTCTGTGTTTTTCAGTTTGGCTCATAAGGATATTTTACTGAGCTGGCATGGCAGGTAATAAGAAACTATGTGATTTTTCTATAATCAAGATATATGTTCTGCATAGTGCTCCTTACTAGCCCCATAACTCTATCAAAGAAGGAAAATAACTATTTTATATGGCTCACCCTGGCTCTTGGCAATCACCATCTTTTCTCGTATCAATCTGCCTAAAGGTTACCCCATCTCTCCACTTCCCTATCGCACCCCCTCCCCACCTCCTAGACTGTGAACTCCTCCAGGTCATGAACATGTAACTCTTTGTCCATAGTTCCTGACATATAACAGATGATCAATAAATAGTTGTGGAATAAATGAATGAAACCATCTGTCCTATTTGGTTTTGGTTCAAGTTTATAAAAGATATAACTATGCTAAATTGAAGTAACTATTCTAGGCCAACTATGTGATCATTTTTTGGATTTATTATTATGGGTTATTAATAATAATAATTTTAGGCATTAACAAGAATGATGGTGTACTATTCCTGGATAACAAAAAGAAAAAGGGAGCTCAATTTCTGTTTTACTTCAAACTTTTCAAGTAAAATTATCTCCATGATGAAAAGGAAGGAATAAAATATGTGAGGTAGATACAGAGATTTTAAGAAATTATCTCCCTGCTACCAATGAGTTCAAGTGCCTCTGTGGGTTAAAACAAAGAATTTCAAAAGTCTTGTAAGAAAAATCTTTAAATTCATACCAGGAGCTCTAAAGAGAAGTAGAGAAAGGGTCTTAGAAGACATAATAGGTAAAGGAAAGTAGCATTCTAGTTTTCTAAAAGGGACAGGAAATAGATTCTTCTTACACTTATTCCTGAACTATTCAAAGGGTAGCGAGAAGAGAAACTGGTGATAGCATAGAAATTCCCAGTTCAAATCCTCTTATTTCCAGTGTTAGTGTTACCAGACAGATTTGTCTTTCATTCAATAATTCCTGAGCTCCTGCTCCACATTAAGCACCCAATCTTAACAACCTACAGTAGGAATTCAAATTTTGGATCACAAGTCATATACACCAAGCAAACATTGGCCAATAGTTTTTTTTTTTTTTTAATTTGTAATTAGTTGACTACATTTAAAGTTGGAAATGGTTCTATGACAATCTATAAAAGAAAAAGTTGGCGATTGTAATGTCAAAGGGAGAGACTCTTAAGAACAAAGGACTAACCTATTCTCCAAATGGCTCCCCAAGACCTACATCCTATTATCATCATTCAGACCTGAAAGATAGCGCCCAAAATCTTCAGTGGTTTGAAGTAAGTCCTCCTAGGCATAACCCCAAAAACCTCTCAAAAGAGTTTAGTCAAGGTCTAGAGCTTTTCATTGGGTAATAAGACCAAAGGAAGCAAGAGCAGCCATACCACCAAAGCTACTATCCTTCAGAAACACAAATCTCAGTTTCTTAGCTACAGCCTGAGGGATTTAGACATTCCTGACAGGGAACTTCCACAGATGGACATAATTCTGTCCACTGGGGTCTTCTGGCAAGCATGTCATGATTGAAGGGATCAGCTCTGGATCTATCAAAACTTCCACAACACATAACCTCCAAGCTTCAGTTAATCCCTGGCTGCTCAAGATGGTTTTGCTTATCTCCTTAATCAATCCAGGAATAACATGCTCAACTCTTATTTACTCATAATATTCACATACAATCTGGGGAACTGAGGGAAGAAAAATTAATCTTTCACAGAAGGCAGTAAGTCTGGGGTGCCAGCCCAGGATGCCATTTGTTTTCTATCACAATCACCATGTTCCTCTATGACTATGACCTTTGGAAAAGTCTCAGAAACAATTTTCGTTCACTTTATCCTTTGGACTTCCAACATATTGTTGCATGCAAACGTGTTTCTAGGTATTCCTGTCATACTTGATTCAAAAAAGAATGTTTGCAACATTTTTCTATTATACAATTAGTTGTTGTACCTTGGAGTATATACTCCCTTCTGTTCCTAATTTGTCAAAGAACTTTATAAAATTATTTTTCTACATCTATTAACAATATCATCTTTTCCCCTCATTTTCTATTAATGGGGTGAGTTTATTATTATATTTTATTAGATTTTGTCATGCAAAACTGACCATAAAGTTAATGGAATATGAAAGTAAACATGATCAACCATATTATTATATATTTTCCCAGGATTCAGTTTGTCAAGAATTAACTTAAGACTTTTATATTTAAGCGGATGGGCATTTAATTTATTTTTAATCTATTTTTCTTGTCCAAATTTGATATGAAGTTTATTTGATTTAAGATGAACTGGGAAACATTTTCTTTTTTTGGTTGTCTTGAAGACTTTGTATAAGACTGAAATCTCTTCTTTAGAATTCTGTAGCTCTCACTTATAGAGATCATCTAGATGATGTTTTCTTTCATCAGTTGATTACTGGTTATTTCAAATTATAGAACTACTTTGATTATTTTATTTTTCCTCAAGGAAACTTTATTTTGTATATATTTACTTTATGGGCAAAATGTAAGACATTTTCTTACAAATTTGACTATATTTTATTATAATCCCTTTACATTTCTAAGGTTTTATTTGTTTTGCCTTTTTTTAATGACCAGTTTCACTAGATGTATGTCTACTAATTTCCAGCTATGTTAATCTAAAGTGCTGCATATTTATTTTCAGGTTTTCTAATTTCTTTTTTTGGTATCATTAATATTACTTTATTTGGATTAGCTCTGTTGTTCCTATTCTAACTTAAGTTTTATCCTTAGCTCATTAAATTTTTCTTTTTTAATGTAAGCATTTAACGCTATAAATTTCTCTGTATACAGTATGTTGGCTATCTTCTGCACATTTTAATGATATTATTTTCATTATGATTTAGTCCTAAGTATTTTATAATCTTTATTTTGAGGGAGAATTAGTTTGTACTTTTGCTATGCTATATGTGTAGACACATGATGTCATCCATAAGATACTGATGCTTTGATAGTTGAGAGTTTTTGGTTTTTGTTTGTGGTCAGTATTTGTAAATACTCCATGTATGCTTGAGAAAAAGACAACCATTCCTCTAGATTTGTGGATTCCATATTTCTGAATTTACCTACTGTCTAAAATGTATTTGTAATGACATAATCAGTACCTGTGTTGTTACCTGTGAATTCACCTACTGTCTAAAATGTATTCGTAATGACATAATCAGAACCTGTGTTGTTACCTGTGAATTTACCTACTGTCTAAAATGTATTTGTAATGGCATAATCAGTACCTGTGTTGTTACCGTAGTCATTTGTGGACAAGCACAGAGCAGTGAAAGATTTTAATTGCCCCTGTGCATGTTCAAAGTTAAGGTCAAACAAGGCAACGCTTTGCTTTCTGGTTTCAGTTCTCATACTCTAAATAGTGTCTTTTCCACAGTCTACTTGGGTCACATTTTTTGCATTTTTAAGCTTTTTTGGTGGTGATATTTCTATTCACAATAGTCTCCACGCATAGTGCTCAAGTGCTGTCTAGTGTCACTTAATTGCAAGAAGATTGTCCTGTGCCTTACAGAGAAAATGAGTGTGCTCTAGAAGCTTCATTCAGTTATGAGTTATAACGCTGTTGGCCATGAGTTCAATATTAATGTACCAGCAGTTTATATTTAATAAGGGTCTTTAAAAAGAAATACACATAAATAAGTTATGTGTTATTGATCAGTAGATGAAAATGTCATGATCAGAGGCTCACAGGAACTTAACCTTGTATTTCTCCTAGGATCAATAATTCAGGATTCACTAAGTATTGTGGAGACTTTATAGAACAAAACTACCACAAATAACAAGAGTCAACCTTAAATACTCTCTGGTTTTGGGGTGAAGATCTCTAAAATAGGCATTTGGGGTATTATTTATGTCATTTCTATGCTAGTTTTTTGCGTGTGTATTTAGTTTTAGCAATAATTTGTTACCTGAAAACTATACCAGAGTTAGAAGACAAAGGAATGGGGAGGTATTGTTTAATGGGTATAGAGTCTTAGTTTTGCATGTTGAAAAAGTTCTAAGAAAGATGATGGTGATGACTGCACAGTAGTATGAATGTGCTTAATGCCACTGAACTACACACTTGTTAAGATGGTCATTTTTACGTTGTGTGAATTTTGCTTCAATTAAAAAAACTGAAAGGGAAAAAGATATCAAGTGTTGACAATAAAGGCAAATTTGAAATTTTATATTTATATAGGAAAAGCTAAAGAGTATTGAATCAATTACTTCAATACTGATTACCCAGACTTCTGTGAACAAAATACATTTGATGGTCATTTATGCAGAATCCCACTGTTTGACCACAACTACTCTAAGGAAAGGGAAAGTTAGCTTAGTAACCTGCTGGGTTTTCATAAACTCCATAGACCTTAGCACCCTGTGCTTTAGTGCTGTAGTGTAACTATTAAAAATATGGGCTTTGGATAAGTCACTTTGACTGACTTCCAACACAGACTCTTACCCCTTCCTAGTTAAGTGCCTTTGGGGTCAGATACTTAAGCTCTCTGAGCTTTTATAGGCATTAACACATACTTCTCGGAATTAGTTGAGAAAATGTATATAAAGTACCTGGTCAGTAGTAAGCCCCATAAATAGTGTAGATTAGTATTTGTACATGCTGTTCTTTATGTCTAGGTTTCTGGGATACCTCTATTGGTTCATACCTTCCCTGGTTAAAAGAGTTACATCTGAAAATCTTACCCTAGTAAGCCCGGAATATATTGAATTCTATATAGGCTCTTACCAACTGCATTTAAATCACCTATATAAATTACTTATATCTCTTACATCATATTGTGAACTCTTTGAAGTTAGAAACTGTCTCGCATCTTTATATCCCACGCATTTAGAAGTGCTAATCACATAATCTTAAAAAAAAATGACGTGATAGTCATTAAAAGACCTAATATAATCTCCAGGTGTATTTATAGAAATAGAAGCTTCTCTGTCTTTCAACGTTTTTACACATAAACGCTTTGACCACTGGGGTGGGATTTGCAGAGCATTAGCTGCATGACTGCATTAGATTCATGATTGCCAGGAGTGTGAAGTTGTGGTAGGCAAGGTAAATAATAAGTTTCCCAAGTGTTCTTTACTAGGAAACTATTTTAGACTGTGCTATTAATGATATCTTTTTGTGTTATATTATCCTCTTTTAAGAAGTGATAAAGGAATTATAGTATATGAATAGTTAAAGGATGATTGCCTATTTAATTTTATTTAATATTCTTAATTGGTATTTTTAATTGGCAACTTTTTCTGTTTTCCAACTGCCAGCATTCTAACATTTACAAAAATGTGTTGTTGTATGAAACCAGAAACCTAAAAACTGATAAATGTAAAGGATTATTTCAATCCTAGAATTCTGGTTGTGTGCTGTAAAAACTGTATCCCCTAAATGTAGCATCTAATCATACATATAGGCTCATAAGTGATCCCCCAAACTCACACCACCAACTTCCAGCAAGTTTAGATTAGACATTAAGATGTCAATATTTTAGACCAGTGATAGCTTTTTTGAAATTCACTCATGACATTAAACCCAAGTCTTCTTTTTACTAAGAGATTGCATTTGAAAGGGATGAAGTAGGGATGGAAGCATATGGCATCCTAAGATAAGGGACATGTTGATAAAGTAGATACCCTAACAGACTATAATAATCTAATACATTGATTTAATTTGTTTTTGTCAAGAGAAAACATAAATAAGAACAACTAAAGCCTAATTTGCCATGTTCTGGAAGAATAATGGCCACAGAGTTTTCCCAAAATTTCATTAAGTCATCGTATAGTTTGCCAGTATTTTCTCCCCATCACTCCTAACAAACAAGATGTGTTAGAAAAGAAAATTTGTCTCAATAATCAAATCTTCTCTTCTTGTTAACTTAGAGCTGTTCAAAGCTAGTGTTTATTTCAACTCATTACATAGGAAGTGATGGTTCATAAAGTAAAATTTGTTGTTAAATAGCCAAAGATGAATGGAAACGTTTGCCAGTGGTTAAGTCATCAATATGTGAGGGGCATGGTGCAAAGGAGAGTGATGGAATGCAGTTTAGAGAAAGTGTGTGAAACTAAATGAGAGAAAGCACTGGAATATTTCTAGTATTTTTAAATAATCTACATGACAGAACTCTTTCCTATAGAATCTGACTTTGTGAGATTAGAAGAGAGCTATATATCACCAGTTGTGTTATAGTCTTCCTCCTTGTGCTTTCTCCAAAACAGTGACGCAATTCTTAAGGGAAAGACTCGAAAGGATTTCAGAACTGCATTTTGCCTACAAAATTAATCTGTAACTATTAATCATAGTGGCTAATGACAGTCCTAATAACTAAGAACATGTTTTAGAACGTGTCAGAAGACCCAACAGTCAAGTACACTTCTTAAACCCAACACAATCCTATTATATGTTCCTAGGAAATGCAACCCTATACTCCCTGCAGACATTTACATCACACCCTCTCTTCTCAAATTTTTAACTCCTCCTCCTTCTCCCTACTGCTATAGATCTCACCGCCTACTTCATAGAAAAATATAAATTTCAATAGAAAAAAGAACCACTTCATTGCCTAATGATTCTTCTGTCACCCTCCTCACACCTCCATCCTTTTTTCTGCCACATTAATTTTCTCCTTTCTAATGAATCATTCTAGTTGACATAAAAACATGGCTTCATTAATGTTCTCTTCTTAAAAACAAACAACTCTCTCTTACTCCACATTTCTCTAGGAAGTACTGTTTCTCAACAACCCTTCCCAGTGAAAGTCTTCACAAGAGCTAGCTGTGCTCCTGTCTTGCTCATCCACCTCACATTCTCATCTCCTCTGCTTGTGTTCCCACAACTCATCAGTGACCTCTTCGGCTTCATCTTTCGTGACCTCTCAGCAGCATGTGATAAGGTTACAAATCTCTTTCCTTCCACAATCACATGACGTTCCTCCTACCCAACTCCTCATTCTACTTGCAGGACTGTCTTGGTAGGATCTACCAGATTTCAGGTATTGGCAATACTTGGGGCTTTGCCCACTCTGTAGTCCTTCCTGTGCTAAGACATATTATTTAAGTTCATGTGCTTTAAGATAAAGACTGAAATTTTTTAGTTCTAGTCTAATGATTCTTAAGCATTGGTTCCATGAACCCTGTGAGAGTTGGTAAAGCACAGGGATCGCTCCACAAGATAATGTTTTAAAATGTACAAAATAAATGGCAAAGGAAATACATTACATTAAAACGATTATCAGGTATAAGAAAATAGATATGTGATGTTATAACAAGGGGTGCTTCACTTTAATTCACTAAGTAATCTGATATAGCAGAGGGTCTAATAACCACCAAAATTTTACCAATGCATTAAATATTATTTACACTCATTAATATATCTGCATTAACTGTAACAAGATATGAAAATATATCTTACTTTCATTGGTGAATATATCACAAGTATGACTAATATTACTGTGGTTTGTTACCTATAACCATAATTGCAATACTAAAGGAAATAAAAATCAAATTCAATAATTTATAAGATAATAAATCATGATAAAGTAGGATTTATTCCAAGAAAGCAAGACTAGTTCACCATTTGTAAAGCCAGTAAGTATAATTTGCCACATTAATAGCATAAAGGAGAAAATTATGTGATCATCTCAAATAGAGGGAAAAAGCATTTGATGAATTTCAGTATTCATTCAAGATTTAAAAATAAAACACTCATTAAAATAGGAATGGAATTAATTTTTTTCAATATGATAAAGGGTATCTAACAAAATAACCTACAGCTAACATCATACTCTACAGTAAAATACTAAACCCTTTCCTCCTACGGCCAAGGGGAAAAAGGATATGTGCTCTCGACACTCTTATTCAACATTATTTTTGAGATCCTATCCATGAAACAGGCAATAAAATAAAAGGCATAAGTATTGGAAATGAAGGAATATAGCTATCTTACTTCAAAGGTGATTTAGTATACAGACAGTCCAAAGAAATACACAAAGTATCTTCCAGAATAAGAAAATTTACCAAGATCACAGTATACAGGATCAAAACACAAAAATAAATTGTATTTATATATACTTAAGCATACCATTTATAATAGCACAAAACATGTGAAATGCTTAGACATAAATTTAACAAGATATGTACAAGATTTGTATTATAATTATAAATAACTATAAACTTGTATAAATTATTAAAATATTCTGAGAAAAATTAAGTGAGACCTAAATAAAGGCAAGATATAGCCTGTTTATGGATTGAAAGACATGATATTTTTAAAATATAATTCTAGTTTCCTTACTTAATCTATAGCTTCAATGCTTATGAATTAAAATACAAACACATTTCTTTTTTAGGAAATGAAAAGCTAACTGTAAATTTTTATTAAAATGCAAAGACCTCAAAATAGTCAAAATAAACTTGAATATGAAAAAATTGGGAGCCTTATCTACAAGATTTCAAAACTTACTAAAAAGACAAAGTACTCAAAATCGCATACTTTCAGCAATAATATAGACAAATAAATTAATGTAATAAATTAGAAATTAGGAAAGAGCATATAGATATAGATTGATATATATAAAGATATATATATATATCATCAACTTATTTTAACAAATATGTCAATGCAAGTTAAACAGGGAAGTCTTTGACACCATCGAATATAATTTAAAAATCCCTCAACTGTTCTGCTGTATACCATACACCAATTAATTTGAGTTGGCACACATCTAAACCTAGCAGCTAACATTATAAAGCTTCTAGAAGACAACATAAGCTATTATTTTTGCAGCCTTGATGTAGACAGAGTTCTTAGAATGTAAGTGTAGTAACCAATGCATGCAAATTAAAAACTTTTACTGTAAAGAGATAATTAGATAATTAAAAATAAGCTTTATCATCACTTAAAATATACAAATTATGTCTATATGATTTATATACAGAATATATAGAGAAATGGTACAAATCAAGATAACACAATTTTAAAATAGGCAAAAAGTTGAATAGATGATACTGCACAAAAGGAGACATATAAATCATGTGATAATTAATTTTTATGTCAATTTGACTAGATTACAGGGTACCCAGATATGTGGTCAAATGTTATTCTGAGTATTTCTGTGAAGGTTTTTAGCAGGAGGTTAACATTTAAATCTGTAGCCTGTATAAAACAGATAGTTCTCCTTAGTGTGGTGGGCCTTGTCCCATCAGTTGAAGGGCTAACTCTCCCTTAAGTCAACTGTATGTCTCTCTCTATGCATATATTTTACTGTCTACAGAAGAGAACTATCCTTGCCTGACTCCTTTGAAGAAGGCCCACTTCTTATGATTGGTCTCTGTGGGGTGATCAGGGCCTGGCCCTCCTGCCTCAAATGTGGAAATCTATAAAGGTCAGCCCTTCAGAACTCCCCATGGAATTGGTTGAGTCCTCTGCTGCAACTGCTTTGCAAGTTTCCATTTCTATCTTCCTAGTCTCGCTTCCTTTGCTTCCTCACAGATATTGTGAGCACTTTGTGAAAAATCTCCTGCACACAAATCTCAGTATCTCAAAGTCTATTCTCTTGGAAATGAAACTTACAATGAGGCTATTTTAAATAGTTTGAAAAATGACTGGAAAATGAGGAATGTGGAGACTGAAGATCAACTAGAAATTCTAAGAATCATTGAGCAAGAAATATTAAAAGGCCTAAACTAGGAGGTGGTGTGTGTGTGTGTGTTTGTGTGTGTGTCTGTGTGTGTGGTGTGTGTGTCTGTGTGTGTGTCTGAGTGTGTGTCTGTGTGTGGTGTGTGTCTGAGTGTGTGTGTCTGTGTGTGGTGTGTGTGTGTGATGTGTGTCTG
This sequence comes from Solenodon paradoxus, assembly GCA_004363575.1. Classification (NCBI taxonomy): domain Eukaryota; kingdom Metazoa; phylum Chordata; class Mammalia; order Eulipotyphla; family Solenodontidae; genus Solenodon; species Solenodon paradoxus. The sequence goes on from RJWH01000197.1 coordinate 277,571, forward strand.
TGTCTGTGTGGTGTGTCTGTATGTGGTGTGTGTGTCTGTGTGTGTGGTGTGTCTGTGTGTGTGGTGTGTCTGTGTGTTTGGTCTGTGTGTCTGTGTGTGTGGTGTGTGTGTCTGTGTGTGTCTGTGTGTGCGGTGTGTGTGTCTATCTGTGTGTGTCTCTGTGTGTGTGTGGTGTGTGTGTATTAGAAGAACACATATATTTAGGAGGCGGGGGAGTATTTCTAAAGAAAAAGAAGTAGTATTCCATACTGATTCATTATGGAGATTAGGTCAAATTTAGACTTTTGGTGATTTCTTTTCCCTTCCTTCTCTCCCTTCCAGCCTTCTTCCCTTTCCTTTCCTTTCCTTCCCTCACTCTCTTCTTTTCTCTGTCTCTTTCTTTCTGAAATGCAGATCTGGATGTTTGAAGGTTATCAAGTTAATTATGATCATTTATGGAATGTGACGATATGAATTGGGGACACTTGTCTCAATTCTGCATCTCTGTAAGCCAGACACAAGATATATGTGTAAAGCATTAGCCAATGAACTGCTTAAATTCAGAAATACCCAACCCCCTTCCTCTACTTGAATTTCATTAGCATTTGGGAATGGTGTTAATATTTGGTTAAGCTATGTCCTGCTGCTTCTTTTGTCGAGATAACATAAAAATGCAGTATCAGCTGTAATTTTATCTTGTCCTTTCTTTATATCCCCCTACAGAGCAACAATATGCCTATAGCAACAGTCTGTGATTCACTGGATCTATCTTTACTTCATGTTTTCTTTCTAGCAAGGATTATTTTTTCACCTTGTCCTTGCATTCAATACAGATGGTACCTAATATTTCTTCCTAACCAAGCGACTTAAAAGGAAATGTATTACTGCTTTAATGGAGCCATCCTATGTTTCTCAGAAAATGAATGTGCATTTCTCTCCCTTCTTGCCACACACAGTGTGCAAACAAAAGCCTCTGGTCGCCTGACCTGGTAGGGCTACCCCTTAAGCAATGCCACATGCTTAAGCACACTCTGCAAAAATTAATTTACTAAAAATCCCACCAAGCATTCATGTATACTTTTATTTCCTTCCATTCCTGGCTGATTTCTAAAACATGTGTGTGTGTCAACATAAGCATTCTTTTTCCCATCGTGATCATTCCTGCTCTGTTCTTTGAGTTATAGTGTCATTCAGTAATGTAACGTGACATTATCACTGGAACTATGGAGAAGGTTTTCAGTGCTTTCATGATTAGCTCACATAGGAAAGAACAGTCTTCTCAAGTTTAATTTACAGGGGAGCAAATTCTTGTTGTTTCACTCATTTGCAGACTCTGGTTTTGTGAAATCTTTTTGCGATCCTAGGGAGAGATGAATGGAAGGGTCACGCTCACTTTGCCCAACCCCCCTCCCTCCTCTCTCAGGAACCTAGCCAGTTCCTGTTGCAGGCTGAGAGTCAAGAAACTCCCGAATTAACAGGAGGCTCCCCGCCAGAGCTAAGGTTCAGGGAAGTTCATGTCCATTTTAAACATGAGATAACAATAAATACCACTTGTGGTGTGCTTTACATTATTAAACATGCTTTTACCTACATCTTAGAGATGCCAAGCGAGCAAGCCCTTGTGGTAAGTGTTAAATATATTGGAATTGCAGTTCAGAGCAGCTAAGAATTTTGCCCCTGTTTACACAAATGGAAGTGGAGTCAGGAAGCAGCCTTAGATCTCTCACTCCAAAAGGAGTTCTCTACTTAGTTTCCATGCTTGTGTTAATGATTCTCAGAAGGAAAGAAGCAGAAGCAAATTCATAAATATAGCTAGGATTTTGTTATTTAGTGGAGATATAACTGTTGTAATATTAGTTTCAGTTGTACCATTCATAATTTCATGTATGTATATATTGCCAAATGATCACATAAAATCTAGTTAATATCCATCACAAACATAGTTATATATTTTTCTTATGATGAGAACTGTTAATATCTACTCTCTTAGCAGCCTTTAAATATACATGACAATATTATTACTGTAATCACCCTGCTGTACCTTATATCCCCATGGCTTATTTACTTTAGAGCTAGAAGTTTGTACCTTCTGGTTACCTTCATCCATCTGAGGCATTTGTTAAATTTCCCTTGTGAAGGATAAATAAGTGTTTTGCATAAATAAAATGCTAGGTTGTCAAGTTATTGGAGATCAATATTGTGCATGAAAATGCCAAGAATGGACAATGACCGCAAGAAATAATATAAATATTGTGGAGATTAAAAATATTTGTGTGGACTAGCTATTTGTTCTTTCTCAGCAAAAACATCACAAGTCTTCTCCTTGATTGCTTGGTAATAAAATAGTTTTCACTTTAATCAACTGTAAGTTGCCATTACATACAACGGTATAAAAGGAATAAAGTCAACAGACTCCAGGTTCATTGCTCTTTAAGTGTTCCTTACCCAGAGGCAGATTTATTTTCCAGATCATACTTGTGATTTAGGATTAACTACACTCTGGCTCCATTATTGAATAATCGAAAACCAATATTTTGCTGAGGAAGAACTTTAAAAATAAGTCTTGCGTTTTTAAAATTTCAGAGGAGCATCTATGTTTTGCTTTTTTGTTTTTGCCATCTATGATTGATTCTGTCATCCTTACAAGGAATATCAGTCTCTCCAAGCATCTAAAGACTCAATTCAAAGCATGGTGGGAGTTTCTTTTCATGGCCCATTACCTCAAAATGTGGGTTCATAACACAATAGAATAAAATCAGAGCATAGGTTACTGATATGTTGATTTCTTACATAAAAATAAAACCTTTATTCATTGATTCGCTCAGCCCTGAAGCAATTTGACTAAGCATTATATCCTTCCCGATCATAGCATACACATACTTTCGCATAACCCATTTCAAAGCAATTGTTCGTATAATGTTACTTTGTTTTCAAATTGACCAACACGAGCACTTGGATGTTGCTTCATAGAATCATAGTGTAAAACATCTCCAGATCTTAGTCATTCACTAGAAACCTTTCATTATAAAATTTAAAATATCATATATGTCATATATATGTTGTATATATCATATATGCATATGTATGTATCTGTCTATATATATGATAAAAGAAAACTAATGACAAGTAAAGAAGTAACTGAACAGTCAGAGAAGCATCTTATTAGGTGGGGTTTGTTCTATTTTATTTTATTCAGGAGAAAATTGTTTCTAGGCTAAGGAATTAAAAGGAATAGTGTTTATTTATATTTTGAGAATCTCATTGCTCTCTGCCTTTCTCTAATTTCTTTGGTTTCTGGACCATGTCTGAACTATAGCTATGCAGGAACAAAGTTCAGTTCTGAAATTAAATGAAAACTGTCTAAAGCATGTTTACTAGATCACAAAACTGCGTTGACTGACAGTCTTTGGAATCGTGATTTCTCTGTAGAGCATGTTTTCCAAGAAAAGGTGAAGAAAGGAGGAGAATGGATAGAAATCAAATCAAATTAATTATTAAACCTACACTACACACCCACACAATTAAAGGATGGTACACTGAAAAGGCAATGAGTGGTAGAATCCTATAGAGCTGCATGAATTCTAGTCCTGTCATGTGATTTCAGGAATTCATTTTACTTTTAGTATTTCAGTTTTCTTACCTGAGGGAAAAAAAATCCTTCACAGAATTATGATGAGGATTGAATGAGAGAATGAATACAGAGAGCTTTGAAGTCATGCTACCTGGGTTAGATTCGTGGCTGACATAATCCTAGAAAGTGATTTAATCATGTTGTGGAACTGAAAACTTCTCATTTTTAAAATGCCGTTATAATAATAGGCTTAGGTTTATTGTGAAGACTAAATGAGATAATACATAAAGAATACAGTTTGTTACAAGCATGTAGTAGGCATCATGAATGGTCATTCTTTTTACCTTTTTATTTCACAAATATAACTTGCCTTCTTGCACTTATTAAATATCCTCACATCTTTACCTCTATTAAGCTCTTCACTATTAAAAGTTAGAAATCTAGTACAAAATCATTTCAAGCTTCATTTTGAAAAAGGGCCTTAATGTACCAATTTGTAAATGATTTTTCTTATTAAATACATGTCTAAAGATGTTTAAAAATATCTTGCTAATGTTTTAGAAACAAAACTATATTAAGTACAAGAAAATAAAATATTCCTCCACCCGGAATTAATTACTGTTAACATCCTGGCAAATTAGCTAATATTTTTTCTTTATTCATTATAAAGAAAAATCATTCTGTTGTTTTTGTGAAGATAAGATACGCTTAGTATAAAAGATCAAGCAATACAGAAAACTGAAAGTTTTAAAATCACTTTAAATCCATTGCCTATTAATTATTATTATTAAAATTCAATGGAGAGTATTCAGATGGAGGGATGAAGGCATCCATGGATGGATGAATGGACAGATATAAAAATAAACTTTATTTCTTTGAATTTTATTTAAAAAATAAACAAAAATTGTCATTTTCAAATAAAGTATTTCTTCACAAGAGATATTATTTCCTAAAAGAGTCCTTCAAGATTTTAGATAAGGAGTGAGAATCACAAAGAGAAGCTATAGCATAACAATTATATTTGTCATTTTTGGAAAACCTACAATATTAGTCAATCTTCATTAATGCCATGCTTTCAGAAGACTTTAACAGTTATATTTCCTATTCTCTTCCTCTAATCTCAAAATGTTTACTTACTTTTTATTTTCATCTTTACATTGTCAGCATTTAACCACATTCACATCATATCCTGTTACCATAGCCCTAATAAATTCATATGAGTTTTATACTGAAAGACTCAGTTTTTCCCCAACAGTCTTTTTGCCATGATGTCTTATTTCCTGGATGTATTAATTTTGTTTCGTCTCTTTGCTGGTTAGATTTATTTGTTAATAGTCTTTCAGTAATGCTGTGTTCCACACATTTTAGAATGTCTGTTTGCTGCCTTTATGTCAGAACACCATTTTGACTGGGTATAATTCTTGAGTTACTTTTCCTCTCTAAACTTCATAGATTTTAGTCTGTTTTCTTCTGCAGTGAAGAAATCTGGAGTCACTTTCAACACTTTTTCCCTTCTAAGTCATTTTCTTTCTTTTCTTTTTTTAGAGAGAGACTTTATTTTGTTAAAGCAGTTTTAGGTTCACAATAAAATTGAGTAGAGATTTCCATACACCCCCTACCCCAACACATGCATAATCCTTCCCTTTGTCAACAGAATGGTACATGTTTTACCAAGAATGAACCTAATTGGCACATCATAATCACTCAAGGTTCATAGTTTACCCAGGAATCATTCTTGGTGTTGCATATTTAATATGTCTGGACAAATGTGCAATGATGTGTATCCATCATTATAATATCACAGAATATCTTCACTACCCCCCAAACCCTCCGTGCTCTGTCTGTTGGTCTTCTCTCCCCCTTACTACTGGCAACCACTCATCTTTTTATTGTCTCCATAGTTTTACCTTTTCCCAAATGTCACAAAATTGGAATTAAACAACACACTAGCCCTCCAATAACACAATAAAACTTCACAAGGTAGTGTGAGTATCTAAAAACAAAATAATCCCAATTCCTTCTCCCATCCCTTATAACATTGCTGTCAGTCATTTTACTTAAATAAAAACATACATAAGATATACACAAAGCATACATAATAAATACATTGTTACTATTATTACTTTAACCAATTATCTGTTAGATTAATAGAGAATAAGAAAAATGGAGGTTTTTTATTTTATCCTCACATATTCCTTATTCAATGCTCTTCCTTTTTTTATACAGATCTGAACTTCTGATTTACATTACTTTCTTTCAAAGAAACTTCTTTTAACATTTCTTGCAAGACAGTGTTTTCAGCAGCACATTCCCCCAATTTTTGTTTGAGAAAGTTTGGTTTCTCTTTCAGTTTTAAACAATAATTTTTTGTGGCATGGAATTCTAAGTCCTTTTTTTTTTTTGTCCTCTCAACACTTTAAATATTTCACTCCAATCTCTTCTTGCTTACATGGTTTCTAAGGAGAAGCTGGATGTAATAATTATCTTTATTCGTCTATAAAGAAGGTGCTAAAGGTGCTTTTGTCCCCTTGTGTTCTAATTCAGAGATTCTTTCCTCAGTCATGCCCAATCTACAAATGAACCCATGAAAGACATTCTTAATTTCTGTTACAGTGGGTTTTTTTTTTTTTTCAGTTTCATTGAAACATAATTAACATACACCACTCTATATCTTTAAGGCATATGGCATGATGATTTGCTTTACATATACTGGAAAATGATTACCACATAGCTTCAGCTAACATCCACCTCTCGTATAGATATAATAAAAAGAGAAAATATTTCCTTGTGATGAAGCACTTAGGATTTACTCTCTTAAAAACTTTCCAAAATATCTTAAAGCAGTGTTAGCTCTAGATATCACACACATGATATCCTTAGCATACATTTATCTTATAATTGGATATTTGTACCTTTTGATCACCATTCTCCAATTCCCCTTTCCCTCACCCTCTGCCTCTGGTGACCAAAAGTTTGATATCTTTTTTTATGAGTTTGTTTGTTTGCTTACTACTTTAGATTCCACCTACAATGAGATCATTCAGTATTTGCCTTTATCTGTTTGACTTACTTAGCATAATGCCCTCAAGGTCCATCCAGGTTGTTGTTAACAATAGGATTTCTTTGTTTTTTTTTTAATGGCTGAAATGTATATATAATCTACACCTTTATTTTTTTATCCATTCAGCCAGTGATAAATATTTGGATTGTTTCCATGTCTTGACTATTATAGATAATGCTGCAATGAACATTAAGAAACAATTATCTTTTTGAGTTAATGTTTTCATTGCTTTGGTTATTTTCCCAGTAGTGAAATTGCTGGATCATATGGTAGATTTCCTTTTAGTTTTGTTTGTTTTTAAGATTCTCCATACTGTTTTCCACAGTGACTGTACCAATTTAACAATCCCATCAACATTGCAAAAGTGTTCCCTTTTCTCCATACCCATTACCATTTGTTGTCTTGTCTCTTTGATGATGGTCATTCTACCAAGTGTGTGGTTAGAGCTCATTGAGGGTTTAATTTGCATTTCCCTAATGACTAGTGAAGGTAAGCACTTTTCCTGTACCTGTTGACCTTTCATATAGCTTCTATTCATGACCTTTGCCCATGCTTTAAATTGGACTACTTGTTATTTTACTATCGGGTTGCGAGTTCTTTAGATATTTTGGATATTAACCCCTTATCAGATATATAGCTTACACATGTTTTCCAGGTCCATAGGTTGTTACAGTGCTTTGTTTTGTTTTGTTTTCTTATCCCCAGCATTTTTGTTTCTTAGGATTTCCATCTCTCTGCTTACAGTGCCCATCTGTTCTTACTTGAGTCTTCTTAATTCATATTAATCATAGTTGTTTTAAATTATCAGTCTCATAATTCTAAATCTCCTGTCTTGTCTGAATTGATGCTTGCTCTGTATCTTCAAATTGTGTTTTTTTGTCTTTTGTTGTGTCCTGTGAATTTTTTTAAACAGGTGTATGTACCAGGTAAAATTAACTTCTGCTGTAAATAGGTCTTTTGTAATGGGGGGCGGGGTGGGGGAGGGGGAAGTGTTCCAATGTTATATTAAGTCTTGATGTTTTACTTAGCCTGTGTCTCTGGACCATGAACTTCACAGGTGTTTCTCAGTTTTTGTCTCCCTCCACTTAGGTGAGACAGAGTGGTTAGAGTGGCTGGAGTTGGGTCTTTTCCTCCAGATCAGTTAAGATTCCAGTTAATGAGTTTCCTCTGAGGGCAGGCCTTGTGAAGAGGAGCAGAGCACTCAGGTGTATTTCAAAATGGTTTCTTTTCCTCTCTCCTGCCTGAAAGCCAAAGGAGACTTTTCACTACTTAGTTTGGGAACCTGGTCAAGTTCCTGGAGTACATATCAAAACCCTTCTGTTTAGGTCTCCTGGGAGTTTGTAACTTTCAGGTTTCTATTCTGCTTTAGAAAACTTGCTGTGCTCAGCTGTTTGTCCAAAATTGGGAGTGGTCCTGCGCCTCTCCTCCCTTCGGGTTTCATGGATCCAAGAATTGTAGCTTTCCAGTCTGTTCAACTTTTTAGTTGTTGAGATGAACAGGTGACTTCCCAGCTCTTTGCAAGCAAAACTGGAAACTCGAGTCATTTGTTTTTGATGCCTAAGTGAAGCAAATGTTGTTTATTCTTTCATTCATTCACAAGTATTGACTGGGCACCACAACAAGCCAGGCAAGGTTCTAGCTGCTGACAAATTAGCAGTGAACAAAACAAACTTACCTTCTCAGACCATGTGCTTTTGTGGGAACTTGAAATTTACTTGTCTAAAAAGATGCGTCTTGGTGTTAAATAGTTTTGTTTTACGTTTACCGAGAATGCAGGATACTCTTTTGATCTTAAAATTAAGTTCTATGTCTAATTTATTTGCTCTGTAATGACACTAGTTTGGGGTCCCTATATTATTTTCTGATGCATGCAGTCTCCTTTATCATTGCATCTGTCATTATATCATTGAGCTCTTCTTGACTGAATACCACTTATCATTAAGCCATTCTAGAGAAAACAGCATTTATGAATTATTTTCTCTTCTTTCTTCTTTTCAATACCTGGGGTGTATGTGTGTGTGTCTGCCTGAACATACCTATGTATGCTATTGGGAAAAGATTTGGTAGGATCATGGGAGATGCCTGTATCAAACATGTCATAGGAAAAGAGGATCCAAAAAAGGTGACTTAGATAATTCTGAGAAATAGGAGAGTAAATGGAAAGCAAACTTCAGGAGGTTGAAGACAAGTCTAACCTTCCATTTCTGAGATAATGGACAACACAATTGGTAATTGATAAATACTTGTGGAATGAGTGAATGAATGAATGAATGAATGGGAAGTATAGTGTCATAGCTACCAATAGAAGAATGGCAGATGGCTGCAAAGAGTCACAATTAGGATTAACTGTAGGAGCTGTTGCATTTGATCATTAGGAAATCATTGAAGGGACCTCATATTAGCAAGAAGGAAAGTCAATGAAAAAAATGAAAGTGTTGATTAGACTCCTCTCTCCAAAAGTTGGCAAGAAAAAGAAAGTACATGGACAGTAGCAAGTGATAACTCAAAAGAGAAGCATGATGGAAGAAATTTTATTTGAAATTGTAAAGACTAGCATACTTGATGCGCCAAGAGAAAGAAATCAAGGGGAGGATGCCCTGATTTCCCATCTCCACATCATTAAATATTTTTGTTTAAGGAAAGGTACAGGCAGGAATGAAGACGAGTAGCCAGGCGGGCAGGAAGAGAGAGGAGGAAGAAGCATTTATTTGTTTCATTTAATTGTTTATCTTGATTGTTTACCCCCAGCCCCAGGTCTCAAACCTGGGTTCTTGGTATGTATATGGACTATGTCTTGTGGCTTTATCTGCTAGGCCACCAGAGTGAACAACACACCATTAAAATTCACTGCATACACATCAATATTTCTTTAGGACTATCGACATATTAACTATTAACACGTTACATTGAGGCCAGAAAAAAGATTAAGCAGAGGTATTTTTGTTTTGAATCAGAATTTATCAAAGATGTACTATACACTTTTATAATATGTTATTGTATTAGTAGTAATTTCCATGGAATCACTGACTGTGGAGCTCCCCCACCCTGACTTTTTCCCCCAAGACTATTTTAAGGGTTACGTATAACATGCTTTGTAAATAATGGTTTAAAGTAAAAATGATTTCAGGATGTCTACATCTAAACTCTTTATTTGATGTAAGCACCATTTTAAAAGGTCTTTGTTTTCTGTTTAATTGCCAGTATCATTTTCTGTTATTTTCTATTGCAAATACATGAGTTGTTTTTTATGTACAATTTAAGTGGAGTTACAGAAAAGGATTTAATTGTTGTGCTTTGAGAACCAGAACTGGACTGGAATGTGGTTCCACCATTTACTAGCTGAGCAATCTTACACAATTTATTGAACCTCCTCCTGGACGGAGCTCCCTAACTCTCCCATATCAAGCACAGACAATACTCGGTGCTGCATCAGATATAGCCGTGAATTCACAGTACAGTTAAAAGGGCTAATTTACACAAATCTCTGGAGACAATTATAACAGAAACATGCAGAGAACTGAAAAAACATGCATTCAACTGAAATGCCTAAGAAAAAAAGAAACCCACCGTGATTTGTGGGGAAGGAAGTGTCACAGATTGTGCCACCCTTGAAAAAATGTGCAAAAGCACTAGGCATCTGATGGACAATACATGATGATTAGTTCATTAATTTGGTCTGGCTCACAAACAACCTAAACTTGGATGGAAAACAGATATTCATCCTGTTTTGTTTTTTTTTTCTTCTGTTTCTTATTAAAATAGCAAGTTGCTTTGTAAAACACATTTTAAAAATGCTTAAGCTAGTGGGCCCTGGTGACTTAGTAGCTAAGTCCACTGCCTCTAATGGGTACAGTCCACAGACATCCAACCCAAGGACTTGGGGTTCACATCCCAGGGCTGGTGGGGAGCATTCAGGATGAACAACTAAATAAAATAAATGCTTCTTCCTCCTCTATCTCCCTGCCTGTCTGCCTGCCTGACTTCATTCCTGCCTGCACCTTTCCTTTAAACAAACAAAAAATATTAAGCTAAGCCTCTGACTAGCAAGTAAATGACTATCAACTAAGGAGAAGGGTTCAGGGTCCTGTCTAGTTCTGTCTCCCATGAAATGGATGTCACACAATTTATGATGCTCTTCAAGCATAAGGAACACAAAGAAGACAATATATCCAGGTAGTGCTTAAAGAGCAAGTGTTTTGGTGTCATCAATTTCATTCTGGCTCTTGTACTCAGTAGTTTAATCTCTCTTTAGACCAAACAGTCAGCATAAAAATCTAAGTCATGAGGGTTGCTGGAAGATTATCATAGTATACTATGTGATAAGTAAATTGCTTATCACAATTTAACTTTGTTAAATTACCAAATCTGTATCTCTGCATCCCTCAAAGTGAACTCTCAGTGAATGGGAGCTATTATGAACCATTCTGTGATACTGTTGACACCGTAAGCATACACTCAGACCTGGACTCTGATACTGGCTCTGCCTGGTCTCAGCAGTCCTTTAACTTTTCTGAGCCTCATTTTCATATTGAATATTGGTATAATAATACTTACCTCTTTGGTGATGGTGGTTAAATGATAATACATGTAAGGAAACACTAACACGTGGTGAGCTCTCAACAGATGCCAGTTCCCTTTTCCCCACTTTCCCTAGAGATGAATGTTCACATTTTTGCCATGGAATCTAAGGTTCTTCTTAATCTGACCCCCAGCTTTTTCTCCAGCCTCAGCATCAAACATACTCCCCCTATACTCCCCTTCCTCTTTTATTCCTCCTCTCCTTTCCCTAGTTCCTCTTTCTCCCATCTCACAATAGTCCATTTTTAAAGCTGGGATTATGTGGAGAAAATGGCCCCTTTTGAGATTCTAACCAAGGGAAAAGAAAGCAAGCTTACATCTGATCTTGATAACTAGGTAAAGCCAAAAGCTCTCTTAAATCAAGGCTCATTGTCCCAGGGAGAGGGTTTGATCTCTTACAACATAAGTCACTGTTAACTATTTATCTTCTTGAAAGCTCCCTCACTTTGGCTTTAAATTCACACAAGGTGGTCGTTATAGTGTGAAATGCAGACAGAGGTGCAACTTCAATATACTAGAAAGCATATAGCAGTGTTAACACACACACACACACACACACACACACACACACACAGAGTTTTTCCTTCTTCTCTCCTCTAGACAGTTTTTCATCTTCTATAACCTTACCTGTTTGTAGTTCCCTAGCATTAGGGACAGTTGTCACCATGAAATGTAGCAACACAGCTACTGCTCAGTTTTAGCCGATTGCTGCTTTAAGAGAAATTGAACCCAGTGTTGTGCAATTTTATAACTCTTTTTCCCAAAAGAATATAGATTTCTATGAGAAGTACCCTTGCTGACAAGGTTGGGGACTCGTCTTAAGTGCATATGTTGAAAAACAAGCCTAAATTCACTGTGTGGGCTTATTAGTTTGTAAGCTCTGCTCTAAAATATTTAGCTAGCACTGCCAAACAGTCTTGCATGCCTTTTGGGACTTACAAGGATTTCACATGTGAACTCCACTGATCTACGAGTGCCTGGCACGTGCCTGGTATATACTGGGCACACAATAAACATACATTGAAAGAATTAGTTGTAGTAATTATCAGGACATCACTTATAGTTAAATTGATTCACTGTTACTCAGTCTAATGACTGGCAAAACATTTTGGTTTCATTCTTAGATCAGTTTTCGTTAATGGTCTGCCACTGGTGTTCCCCAGCTGTTAAATGTTTCTATTCCTACTACTTTGCTTTAGGATTTGTTTTAAAATATTGCGGATGCATCCTGCTTGTATCAGGCATGGTCATCACACTCTTTCAACTGCCTTGTCATCACTTATACTTTCCGGTCTCACCATTTTCTAAGCATAACTTTCCCAGTTTGAAGGTAAATGGTTTCACTGTGTCAGAAATAGTAGGACTAGCCAAGGGGTCTTTCTTCTCTGAGTATCTTTCTTCAACTGTATAACAGAGTGATGGGGACGAAGATCGTTGTTGGGCTAATACTTCATTTATTCAAAAATAAATAATTAAAAAGTCATTGAGAGCTCTTGTTACCTGACACAAAAAAAAGACAAAGAAAATATAATCTTTGGTTTCAAGTCGTTTACAGGAAAGTAAAACAGATGGTAACAGTATAGGGTCATATGTGCTATAACGAGAAGCACATACACAGGACAGACCATTGAGCCTTGTGGTTGGGACCCTGGCTCTCAAACAGACTGCCCTGTCACCAAGCTTGACTTCACTACCTACCAGCTCTTCGAGCAAGTTTTTAAACATTATTGTGCCTTGTTTTCTCCATCTATAAAACAGAGTGTAAAAGAACTTACCTCAGAGATGATGATGAGTTCATTGAATTCATATAGATAAAAAGCTTTAGAACCAGTGCCTGGTATAAAGTAAGCACTCAGTAAATGTTTTCTGTTATGACTAGAAAAGGTGAGCTTCACCCTGTGTGTGTGGTTGGTATGTGGAGAAAAAGACAAGAAAGTTTTCCTGAGGTATTATTATTGATGTAAGTCTTGAAGATTTATGTCCTCAATAACTATGTGCTGGGTATTTACTATGCACAATGCTCTAGAAAAATACACGTTAAGCAAGGCGGGGGGTTGGACAATACAGGAAGAAAGCTTTGGAAATTCAAGAGACAGTTGGCATGGGAAGTTCAACATCATGAAAATGTGAGAGGTCAAGGCAAGTTCTTGGAACTAACTACAAATAATTCAGTACTACAGAGATTGGGTGAGAGTTGAAGAGAAGCAAGATTGGAAAGAGAAAGAAGTCGGGACAAGGGTGTCAGATTTTCCGCAGCCTTGAATACCGCACCATGGCGTCTGGAAACTGATCTATGGACACAAGTTGCTGAAGAAGGTTTGAATCAGGGGAGTGATGTGACTAGACTTGTGTTCTTAAAACATCTGCTGATAATCATCCGAGCCAACTCAATTTTATTTAGGAAATGAGACTCCTTCCCCGCCCCACCCCCAAAATCCCTGATAGGAGAGGGTTAGGATGTTTTTCAATACAAATCAAAATGAATGGATTTTGAAATGAGGACACCTACAAATTCAGGGGTGAAAGTGAGTTTTCCATATGTACTGCCTCAATAACACTTTGATTTGGGGCATGGAGCATTTCTCTCAGAAAGAGACAGGGTAAGACTGGGGGCTCACCGAGTGAAAAAAAAAATCTCTAGTCTGGCCCTTTCTGTGCATCCTTTTTGCTTATCTTCATTAATTTAACTGACAAACATTTATTGTATGAGGCAATGCATGAAGCTCTTGGTATGCGGCAGTGAAGATCATCAACAAAAAGGATTCCCACCTGCTGGAAAACAGAGACAGATAATAAACATTAAATATAAGTAAATTACATGAAATATTAAAAAGAGACATTATTATTGAGACTACTGAAGCCAAGTAAGGAAAATCAGGATTGTCCACTCAATATAGGAATCACAATAGGATGATTTTCAAAGAGGAATGAAAGGAACTGCAAATAACCTCTGCAGTCTAAAATCCATGATAAACTCCATGGTGTGTACGAAGTCCTGTCACTAAACGTGGGTCTAAAAAGCAGAATGAGAGTCATTCTGAAATACTGTGTGTGCATGAATATATAATTACACATACATGCATATGCATAACATATTAGTAATAATTCTATATATTGGCATGATTTATCAAGCTGATGTAAGCCTATTTTAAACAATGTGATACGGACGAGGCTTAAATGGGCTGGAACATTCTTTCTTCCTTACTTCCACAATAAACTAGTCTGGAGTTTGATGGCAGTGGTAGTGTGTGGGTGTGTGGATGTGTGTATTTTGGACAGCGTCTCCTGTTTGGAATAGAGCCGGTCAGAGTCCTATTCTTCTACAAATTGTCCAGATAACAGCCCAACCCAGCAGAAACCTCAATTTTCTACCACAAAAACAAATTCCCTTCAACACTCCAGTATCATTGAGTAATAACCTTCATCGCCAATCCGCCTCCAAGGGAAGAATGCCACCTACCGAATCCTCCTTACCAGTCAGCCAGTCCTTCCTGCCAGTGCAGCAACACTCGACCCGGGTCGGCTCCAACTCCCCTCCCTGGAATCATTCTTTGGCCTTAAAAATAATTTGCCACTATTTGGACAGGTAGTTATGCCCTCCGTGCAGAGATCTGATAAACACTTCCACATATTGTAGCCTTCTCTACAGCCAAGCCAAATCTCATAGTCCTCTCTGCGTGCCTTCGCCTTCACCGCCTTTTCACGTTCGGAATGCCCCTCTCTGCAGCCTGCAGACTGCGGAAACCGCTGGTGCACATGGTGTAGGGGCGGCGGCAGACAGAGGGCGACCCGGCCTGGCTAGCTTTCGGGATTGCACAAGAGGTCGGGGATGCTGCGGGCCGGGGCGCTCTGCAACGCGCAACTCCACCCAAGGCCTCTGGGGTGGAATGGGGTGCGGGTGCACGGGCGGGTGGGGGTGGGAAGACCCCTCTGCAGTCCACTGAAAACGAGGCAGGAATGACTGCAACTCCTCAGTTCAGGCTGAAATCGCAACCACTCCCCGCGGCCCGCGCCGCAGCTGCGCCTTCCCCCGCGGGCGCAGGGCGGGAAGGGCTGGGGTCGAGTGCGAGCAGGCAGGGCGGCGGGAGAGGCGTGCGTCCGTGCACTAGAGGCTCCCGTTTGTGACTCGCGCCCGGGAGCTCCTCTGGGCTGGACCCATCCGGTGTCACGGACTGATAAGGTCAGTCGGTCGCCTGTGCCCTCATTTATAGCTAGAAAGACGCGGGCTGGGGTGCTGCTGGCTCCGGCCGCCGCGGGAGGGCTGTGGCTGGAGGAGGACGGCCGGGGGCGGGCCGGCGCAGGGTGCCTGGCGCGGAGGGGGCGGGCCCGAGGCGGGGCGGCCGCGGCGCGGGCGGGAGAGCTGCTGCATCTGCCATCGCCTCCAGCCGGCGGTGCGGTGCGGGGTGCGGGGTGCGGGCGGCCACACATACATGGCCCCGACGGGAGGCGCGCCGCCTGCACCCGGAGCCCGGCTCGCTGCCTGAGCGCGACGGCCGCCTCGTCTCCGCACGTCTTCGCCCTCCGGCCGCCGTTTCACGGACATGACCGCGTAGCCACCACCTGGGCCGGGATTTGCTTGAAGGTCTTCTTCATGGCAGCGATGTCCCCCCAACAGGAGACTCTAGGGGGGCAGCCGGGGCGCTCCTGTTCCCTGACAGGAATGTCTGGGATCGCGGGAGGCCCCGGCACCAAGAAGGTGAGGGCGTCGAGCGGGGCCCCGCGCCCGCCGCCGCCGCAGCCGCGTTCCCCGCGCGCACCGCGCGCGAGCCGGACGCCTCGGGGCTTTAACGCTAGGGGCTCGCGGCCCGCTGCGTCGTCGCAGGACGCTCCCGCCTTCCCCGCCGTCACGCCGGGCGGCGCCGCTGCTTCCCGGTCCTCCCCTGCGCCCCTCGGGTTCTTAACAGTCTGAGTCGCTCTTGGAGCGGACCCTGCAGTCTCCCTCCCCGGCTCCCTCCGCCGCGGTACCCCGGCTCCTCCTTCCGGACGCGCGGCTCGCACCGGGGCATCGCCTTTCCCCCCATCGCCCCGGGGCTCGGCCCCGGGGACCCCCTGAGGTCGCCCCTGCGCGCACCGCCCCTTGACGGGGTCAGCTCCGAAGTAGTCCAGGCCGGCGGCGTCCGCCGGACGCGGGACCGCGCGGAGAAAGGTAGGCGGTCTCTGAGCCCTCACCTGACCGCGGCGGCGCGGCGGTATTTGGGGGCCGAGGGGCCAAGGGGCTCCTGCGCCCCGCCGGACGTTCCCGGCACGACTCGGGGTCTCCGCGGTACTGGTCCGACTTGGGAGTGTGCTTTGGAGATAGTAACGGTCGACCTTACGGGGACAAGGAGGTTTGATTCGGCCTCGCCCCGGGCTGGGTGGGGCCGGTGGGCTGCGGCGGAGGGTCGTGAGGCCGAGGCGAGGGGCCTTGGCGCCGAGCTGGTCCCCCGGCCTCGGACCGCGACGGGGAGGAGAGGCTGGGGTGTCGGTGGGAGCGCGCGAGTGCCCTGCCTGCGGGAGGATGCGGGCAGCAACTTGTAGCGTTCCTTAGCGACCCGCACCGCCGCGGCGCGGCGCGCTGATTGCTGTCGGGTCAGGTTTCCCGGGAACCGCTCGCCGAGCAAGTGCACGTGGCCGCCAGCCGCCGGCCTCCGCCTCTAAGGAATTGGTTTGGGTGTCTCTAGCCTGCTCTGCTCTCACTCCCTGCCCCCCACCTCCACCCCAAGTCCTTCTGCCAGTTGGCCATTTTTTCTCGGTGTGGTGCTGATTGATGCCCTTCCAGCTTCTCTGGACACAAATGTGGGCTTAGAAGGAGCATGTACCTTTTCCTTACAAATCATTTCGAGGCAGCGCTTTTGAGCCTAAGGGGATACTTACACAGGCTGCCTGATCATCCAGATCTGACGGCCTGGGGGGGATCCTGGTTGGGGATCCTGCCACCAGGATCCCAAGTTGACAAGAGGTCAGTTGAAGGGAGAAGAGGCCGTTGTATGCGAGCTCAGAAGGACCTTGGCCATGTCGCAGAGCCATCTAGGAAGGTCCGTGAGCTGAATGATGTGTGGGTTCTCTCTTTGATGTATTGAGGCTGGGGTTTGTCCTTGTCCTTTCTCCCCTTCAGAGATGCAGGGAAGTGTGTGTGTGTGTGTGTGTGTGTGCGTGTGTATATATATACCAGCTTAGCCCTACATTTGGGGAGATAAATGAATGTTCAGTAATTGACATAGATTCTAAAGCTTTATTTTATTATTTTGTAAATATGCAGAATTGGGAAAAATCAAAGAGGTATTTTCCGGAACTGTTTTCCCCCCACCTTAGTTTTTTACTCCGGGTTATTAAGTATGCTGGTAAAAAGGGAGAAAGCAGTAAAGTAGGTTGATCATTTATCAAGTGATTGCTTGTCCAGTAAATGAAAGGTTACTTTGCCCTTTTCCTGTGTTCTTTTTACTCATCATAACCATTGTCCTTAAGATACTACCCATCATTATAAACCATGACGGGTTGTCACATTATCAATCCAGTCTTTTCCTTTTTTATAAGGGAGTAGCTTTGGTTAATTGGCCTTTGGGACTGGGGTGAGGTTGAAGAACACTTGCTTTAAAAATTTTTTCAGGCAAGTGCAATTTATTTTAATTATTAGTAGACCTTTCTGCTTGCCTTCAGACTCCATGTTAGCAATAGAAGGTGAAAATAGTAATAACAGCAATTTCCAAAGTATAGCTCATAGGCTCATTGCATTTATAGTCTTAGGGACCAGAGTCTTCATGTATTTCAAATACTCACCAGATTGGTCTATTTCAATGTTTCATCTTGTGTTTTTGTTAATTGGTAGTCTTAATGAGTCATGAGACTTTATTTCTGAAAAAAAAACAACAACTGATATATGATTTAGCAATAATTACTAAGGATTGGCTCAATATTTAAATTGCCAGTTACAATCAACATTTTAAAATGAAAGATAAAATATTAACATGTTACTAAGTGTGAGTTCTGTTTTGTATAACTTCATTTTCAGTTACATGTTTTGGGTAGTGATGTAAGATGTGTTTCTTACTGAGTGGTTAAAAAAAAACAAAACATTAATGACAGTTTATTGACCAGACTACTGTACGGAATCAGTTTGCTTAGCTTTGTAGTTCTGGCACTATTACCATCTCAGTGATCTTGAGACATCACTTGTTTCAGCCTCCTCTTTTGTAAAATGGGAATTAAATAATGCTAGAGAGTGCTTTAAAAAGCATATAGATGACAGTATTTTTCCATGATGAAAATAAAGGTGCTCTTAAATAATATGACTTTAGAAATAAGCAAAACAATAGTATCTTTCCATCTTGTCATCTAACAGTCTTATTAATCTAGTGACATTGCCATTGCCTTTGTTTAATGTAGTTCATATTCCTAGATACTGTCAAGGAGGCAGTTTTGTACAGTGTGTTTAAATTTGAAATATGGTGACCTAGGTTCAATTTTCTGTTGTATCGCTACTAGCTTTCTGACCTAGGTAAGTTACTTAACGTCATCAGCTTCCTCCTTGTAAAATGAAAATAATAGTAGGGCCTGCTACTTCAAGATTGTTGGGAAAACTACATATGAAGGAGAGGGAGGAGGGAGGAGGGAACACTAAGTAGAAACACTAAGTAAATGTGAGCTCTTGTTATTGTAATTTTCCTCAGGTCCTCCCATATGTAATTCATACCATTGTGTCTGAGTTGTTTAAGCCAAAAATCTAGGATTCCTTTTTAACTCCTCGCATGTCTTCCCTCTAAAATAATCCAGTGCATCAAAGACCAGTTGACATTCACTTAAAAACATATCTTGACTTTCTCTACTTCCATCTCCTTGCTGCCACTGTAGTCCCAGCCAAACCTCTACCATCTCTGTTACAACTTTGCAGAAACCCCCTAACCTGCCTCTCCGATACTTTTCTTGCCCCTCCCTGACCCAGTCACTATTTAACTGAGCCAGAGTGATCTTTAAACTTGTAAATGAATTGTGTTGCTCACCTGCTTAAATTCCTACAGTGGCTTTCCATCATATTTAGAATAAAATTCAGACCCCTTTTCTTAGATCTTTCTTCCTCTTCCACAATATCCAGCTTTTCCTTTGGAGAGTTTTCAGCCTCATGGCCCTTCTTTTTCACACAGTAAGTCATCATAATCATTCCTGTTTTGAGGCAGTGGTCATGCTCTTCCCTCTGTTTCTGCTCCAGGTCTTTGGTCATCCCAGAGGCCTGTCCTGACAGCCTGAGAGTGAACATGCAAACCTTTTCCTAAAGCCAAATGGTAAATAATTTTGGTTTGTATACTCAAGATCTTTGACGCAGCTGTCCACGCTGCCTTTGTAGCTCCAAATCAGCCATAGTTTGTAAGTAGATGGGCTTTGTTGTGTTCCAATAAAACTTCATTTGGAAAATGAGGCAGTGGGTTCGTGGAATATGGTTTGCGGACCCTTGCTCTTGAGAAGTGCTGTGGACTAGAACTTTGTGTAATGATAGAACTGTTCTTATCTACAATGTCCCATTCAATAGCCACTAGCCTTATGTGGCTATTGAGCATGAAAATGTGACTGGTACAACTGAGAATCTAAAAAAAATTTAACAGCTACATTGACATAGATATTTGAATTACATAAGTCAATACATTTGATATTGTATATACCTGTGAAACCATCACCACCATCAAGATGCTGAAGATATTCATCATCCCCCAAAGTTCTCTTATGTCATGAAATGTCTTGCCATGCTATTTATTCTTCCTTGTCTGGCTTCTTTAATTCACCATGGTGTGAGATTAATCCATATGTTGACAGTGTCAGGAGTTCATCTCATTGCTGAGTTGTATTCCATCATGTGGCTAAACCAGTGTATTTATTCATTACCTGTTAGGGTCGTCTCCAGGTTTGGACTCTTACAAAGAAAGTTGCTGTGAACTTCCATGTAAAAATATTTGTGTGAACTTAGGCCTTCCTTTCTTTGGGGTAAATACTCTGATGTGGAATAAATGGGTCAGATTATAGGGATATGTTTAACTTTACAAAACTTTTTTTCAACTTTTTTTTCCTAAATGGTCTTACATACATTCCCACCAGCAATCTGTAAACATCCAGTTTCTCCACATCTCCACCAACGTCTTTAGTCATTTTTTATTACAGACATCCTAGAGAGTAAAAGCGATATCTCATTATGGTTTTGATTTGCATTTCCCTGATGATTAATGACATTGAGCCTCTTGTGCTTGTTTGTTACACAAGTTTTCTTAAGTGAAGTACCTATTTAAATATTTTGTTCAATTTAATTTTCTGGTTTTCTTATTAAGCTTTAGGAGGTCTAGTTTCTGGATTCAGTCCATTATCAGATATATGATTTGTAAATCCCCCCATTCTGTGGCTTGTCAATCTATTAACCATGTCTTTGAAACAACAGAGTTCTAGATTTTGATGAAATCCAATTTGTCTTTTTTTTCTTTCATTGTTGTTTGTTCTCATTTAAATTCAAATAGACATAAATGTCTAGTGGATACTGTATTGAACAACACAGGTTGAGAAGAGACAAAAACAGGAATAACAAAAAATGAATAGTGATAACATTGAAACACACACACACACACACACACACACACAACATTGAGTTAGATAAACTTGGATTTGGACCTCGACCACTCTTCAGGTCCCTGGAAGAACGCTTTTAAGTGAAGCTTTGCTCTTTTAAAGGGTGAAAAGAGCATGCTATAAAAAGACTCCAAGAAGTGAGAGCAACTGTTCAAAGGTCCTTTAGTAAAAAGGAACTTGGTGTGTTTGAGGGGCTAGTTTGTAGATGCTGTCTAAGAAGCCAGTCTCATTATTTTATAGCTACATTTATTCTTTAACCTCAAGCAGAATTACCTAGGTGGGTCATCTACCTTTATTCACTAGTCAGTTTGTTCCAAAATTCAAAGATTTTTCATCAGGGAGGCTTTTTTCAAAGAATCAACATTCTGTTTGTACATTAATTTCTAAAAATCGCAGGTCTAAAATATAATAGCAGCACATAGGTAATGCTTCTGAATAAAAGTCTGGAAAATTCTTCTGGATGGTGCAGCCTTGAGGATATATCCATGTTAGGGCAGAGCAGTGTTTGTGAAGTGGAAGCACACGTTAGAGTAATTCAGTGAGTGATGACTTGTGTCAGACTCAAGGACCCAGACCCTTTGGCTTTGTGTGCTAATTGAAAACTCTAAACCCAATTCCAGGATAGGGAAGAGAGACAGCAAAGGGACTTTAAAATAGCTCCTGCACTTAAAAATGTAGCAGCTGTCATTGTGCACTTCATTCTGTCTTTTCTTTCTACATTCTCTGGGTCCAAATCTGTGCATGGCTACCTGTGATAACACACTCTGGAAGCTGACTTTTACTGGTATGCGGTGTGTGTGTGTGTGTGTGTGTGTGTGTGTGTGTGTGTGTATCTGGGGTTTGAATGAAATATCTTGGTGAGTAAACTTTAATTTCACCTTTAATACTGAGAAAAAATATCACTGTCCATGGTTAAACTCTGGCATCCTACTGAATCCTTTTCTAGTGTTATTCACAAAGTGGATTGCATAAAATCAAGGACAGGAGATTGTTTTGACTGAGAGGAGTTTGAAATTGTGAAAAGTTGAATTAAATTGTTCAGAAATGACCTTTGTTATCACTGTTGTGTGACCTCTGAACTTCTGAGCATACTTTGTGTCTTTTTTCGTAAAATGGGGGTTATAATCCATATGCTGTATATCTCACAATATTGCTTTTTATGGGCCAAAAGAAGAAAGCATATGAAAATACTTTTGAAAAAGAAGTGCAGAAGCCATCTCTTCTTACTAGGTGAAAGTAGATGTAAAGTAGTAAGTTTGATTTTCTTTAAATTGAATACAAGAACATGCATGAATGTGAATGGATGCTCTTTTATTTACCTTGGGCTGCCAGCAACGAATACTATAAATTAACCAAATACCATAAATTGGGTGGCTTGAACAGTAGTAGACATTTTTTTTCTCAATATTTTGGAAGCTGTAAATTCCCATGAGCTGGATGTCAGCCAATTGCATTTCATGGTAAGAACCTTTTCTTGGCTTGCAGTTGGCCAACTTCTTGCTGTGTCCTCACATGGAGAAGAGAGAAAAAGATATGTGAAGAGAAAGAGTGAGGGGGAAGGAAGAGGGTAGACAAGGAAGAAGAGGGGAGAGCAGGGGTGGAAGAGAAAAATGGACTTAAGAGTGGGAGATAGAATTCGGCGAATCCACATGCAACTTTGAAATATAATCTGTGGTATGGAGACTATAACAAGTTTTCTCATAGCAAGCAAGGCTGAGATAATAATTAGCATAGAAAGCAGGCCTGGCTGAAGTTTTGGAAACAATAAATGACAGATACCAAGACATTAAAAAAAATCACAACTGTACCAAACTAATTAGACTGATGACTGTGTCACTGCACTATTAGTCAATATTTACTGTCCAAAGGTAGCACCTCCTAAAGCCATCACACGTGGTGGGGGGGGGGGTAGGTGAGAGCTTCAACTTATGAATTTGGGAGAACACAGACATTTAGTAATTAGCGCACTCCTTCAAAGTAGTCACTCTTGAAGGTCATAAATACTAGTATTGTAAGGTGGAAATGAGCACAAAGAGTTTAATATTTGTAATCTATGGAATAATAAAATAAAATTTAAAAACTCTTTAAACAAATGCCCAACTGTATATAATATGTATCAATTATATGGGGTAGATGTCAGCTCCGCATACAGGAGGAGGAGCCAAGCCCTGCCACGGCTACATGGTAGAGCTAGAATTTGAACCCACATCTTCCAGTTCTGTTTCTTTTTCCAGCTAGACTGTGGCTGCATTTGTTAGTGTTAGGAGAGAATAGATTTGAATTATGAATAACCAAAAGAGAAAAGCACTTTTGAGACACTTTTCTTCTGAGATTTCCCTCTCCCTCTATCAGTGAATGTATCTTCACTGCTGCCCTTAGGTAAATGTTAGGTAAAGTATTAGCCAGGATTCCCCAGCAAAACAAGTAGAAGTCCTATTATCTGCCATCTGCCTACTGGAGACCCTCCTGGTCAGCCAATGGTGCCATTCAGGCTGAGTGCAAAGGCCTGGTAACCAAGGAATCTGGGGTAAATCCCAGTCTGAGGGCAGGAAAAAGTTGAGATGTCTCAGTTTAACAGTGAAGCAGGAAAAAAGGAGTGAATTCTTCTTTCCCCAGCCTTTTGTTCTATGAAGACCCTGAAAGAATTGAATGATTCCTTTGGGAAGGCCAGTCTGCTTTACCAAGTCCACTGATTTAAATGCCATTTTCCTCTAGAAACACGCGTACAGACACTAGAATTACTGTTGAATCTGTGCCAGTCCAGTTGACACATGGAACTAACCCTCAACAGTAAATATTGACTAATAGTGACAGTAGTACAATCATCAGTCTAATTACTCTGGTATATTTGTGATTTTTTTTTTAATGTGTTGGTATCTGTCATTTATATAAGGCACTTGTATTTCCAAAACTTCAGCCAGGCCTGCTTTCTTTGCTAATTATTATATCTCAGTCTTGCGTACTGTTAGAAAACTTGGTGTAGTCTCCATACCATAGATTATATTTCAAAGTTGTGTGTGGATTCACTGAATTCTATACCTCAGATGGTTTCACATAGAAAATCATGTGTGAGGGAAACTGAGTTAAAACCCTTTCAATTCAGTAAACATTTTTCTATCATGAATCTTGAGTGTAGGATAATATTCTTGTTTCCATAGTTATTTTTACTTTATATGTGAACATGATGGTGAATTTTGACATAGCAAAAGAAAAATCATTTTTTTGTGACACTAAAATGCTAATATTAGCACAGAATAAATTATATTTTATGTAAAATCAAATTAAGGGTGATCTTTTACACATCTCTCTAAAAAGTAGATACCAATTTTTTTACTCCAAGTTCGAATAGAGAGTTGTAACTTATAGCCTGAAGTTCACAAGTCAGAGGTTGGTTCCTCAGTAGTGCAGTGTAGTTGCTTTTGGTTCTAAGATGAACATTGTTGTGACTCCCCTCACCACTCTCTGTGGTTTCCGAATTTCTCCCAGGTGATGATTTGATGAAACATCTGCGGGACAAAAGGTAGACCACGGTCAGTAGACTGAAGGAGAAGGGAGCTACGTGATAGGACCTAAGGAAACCTCCAACTTCAGTAATTTAGGTGTCTGAATTCCTTACATCTCTTTTCCTGCCATCCAGAACTCAGTGGCTGTTCTTTTTAAAGTTAAGGCATCTTAATGCCCTATAGGAATACAAACAAGTTAACAAAAATGTGAAATTATAAAATATGCCTTCCAGAAGTTATCAATATCTGAAAGCACACTAGTTTTCAATGTAAATTGCCAATAGAAATTGTTAAAAGCTATAGTGTCACAAAAATAAATAGGCATGTGTTAAAGTTGTATTGGTTTGTGTATAAACACCTGTATATACATAAACACATAGACAGTATGTTGGGGAAGTATATATGTACATTTTATTTTTGTGATTTGATGGAGTTTTTCTGATTCATACCCTTCACGTTTCCCAAGCATTTGGCATAAACTTATAAACTATGGACTGTTTGTGCTCCCCCAACCCCCACCCCAAACTCATGTTGAAGCTCTAACCTCCAATATGATAGTATTTGAGGGGTGGCTTTCAGATTTAATTAGGTTTAGATGAGATCAGGAGGTCAGAGTCCCTGTGTTAGGGTTAGTGACTTCATAAGAGAAGAAAGAGCTCACTCTTCTGTCCCCATGTGAGAATAAGCAAGAAGACAGCCATCTGCCAGCCAGGAGGAGGGCCCTCACCAGAGCAGAATCTGCTGATCCTTTGATCAGTGGGAAATACTTGTTGTTTAAAATACCTGGTCTTTGTTGTTTTGTAATAGTAACCCTAGTTGACTAGAGTACCTCTACAGTAAATTTCCACTGAGATGAGCATTGGCTCTCCTAGTCTTTCTGTTGGTATCTGGAATGTTCTAGGTCATAGAGAAGCTTCAGGTTCTGATGTTGTCAGGGCGACAGTCTGGTGAAGGCTCAGTTGTATAGTGGCTACTGCAGCAGTTTTTTGAAGCTCCCTAGGATGAAGGTAATCTTTAGCTTTTCTCATTTACAGAAGGTTGACCCACAATGTAGGAGACAGGAAAGGGAGCAGAGGAAACTGCCTCTGTCAGCCACCAATAAAGGGACTTGGAGGCATCACAGCCTCGTTTATTTTATAATTTTGTTTCAGTCTGATTTTCTTTATCTAGGCCAAGTTTAGATTAGAAACATCTAATGGGCAGCAGAAATAGCTCTATCAGTACAGCATTCTTGAGCTATGCTTAGCAGCCTTGACCTAATTTTGACAGACAGCTGTCATATGGCACAACTGAAAGGTAAAACCTGTTTCTGGATGTCTGGTCACTTGTGTGAAGACTCTGAAAATGGAGTACGTGTGCTCATATTTCAAAGTTCTGGGGAACCCTACTGCTCTGTGACCTTTCTCACTCCCTGTTTACCTGGGTCCTGCTTCCACCAAGGAGAGAGATGGTCTCTGTTTCCTCTCCTATGCTCAGCTTCGACCTCGCCCTCATACTGGATCTGAATCAGGATAGACCCAGACCTGGTTTTTACTCTCATTTGTTACATTCATTTACCATCATGTTTTTTAATTCGATCTCTTCCCCTCTGAACAAATGGAAGTGAGGGGGTGCGGTAAGGCACAGCTTCCCAACCGCTGGATGTGCCTGGTACATTCAGCCCCCTGGGCAGGTGGGTGGGTAGTGAGGCAGCCAGAGAATGCCTTGTTATCACTGTTACTATAGACCTACCAATACTGTCACTTTGATTGGACCACCGAGTGAAGCCTTGCCTGTAAAGAATGATTAGGCACAGAGCTTTGACGGTTGACCTTGCCTGCTCCAAGGCGCTGCTGAGAGGGAACATGACCACAGGTTACACTAGTGGTGACTTTGCATAAGAACATGAAGTGGCACTCCATACACCTTCTTTGGGGTGCGGAGGGGTGGGCAGGGCAGAGGAACAAAGACTAATGAGTAAGGGAAGTTCTGTGCTCATATTTCTTTATGCACAGTACTTACAGCACTCTAATGCAATCATGGTATGATGCACTGTCAAGGTGCCTTCCAGGTTAGGAGACCTTTCATACATATAATTGTATCATTCTTTGTGGCAGGCTGGGAAGTCATGCCATTTTACAGGGTAGAACTAGGGTCAGAATTTAGGACAGTGTCCTAGTCCAGTCTCATCCTTCCATGTTACAGAGATTCTCACGTTTATTATTTCAACGCTGTGTCATGGAAAGAAGAAAGATAATCAAAAGAGAGAAAAAGATTTCTTAACCTCAGAAAAGAACTTATATCCCTTTGCGATTGTCTATGCTGTGGCATTTACTTGAATGAAGTGCTCACACTGATTCTGAGCGGCATGATTGTGAGTAAATAGAAACTCACTCTTATCATGGTCAAAACTGACAGTGGTGGGAAGCGTCCACTCACCTGGTGGTCAAAGCCTTCCTTGTTGTGATATAGGATGGTTAAAAATCATTTCCTTGTTGTTAAAGCCCCGAAGCCTTTGAAGTTTAATTGTTCAGTGGCTTGGGTTATTCTTCACAAATAAATGCTGCAGGTGTCTAGGGAAACTGAGAAAGAATTAGTTTGTCGCTCATCAAATTTTACAGACTAATCAAAAAAGGATGAATAGTCAAATTTGAATAAGCTTATTTGTAAACTTGATTAAATACTCTTACTAGCTTTGAAACTTTAGATTCTTAAAGTAACTTTCCTCAAAACCCTCACTTTAATATACTATGCTAATTTAAAATGTTTAAAAATCACTTCTGCACCATTTGACTCATTCAACTGAAATGCTTGGACTTTTTCTTCACAGAGTGACTGGAGCAAAACCCAGCATGGACAGTTGCAGTTCGCCTGTTTTAAATCTCCTGTCCCCTCTCTTCTAGACGCTTCCTTTTCCTTTCATCTCTGTGAGAACTAAGAATGACCCAATTCAGAGTGATTTAGAGGTTCCAGAAATAGCACGGTCGCTCTTGGCTGACATGAAGTTGAAGCTCCAGCTCCAGCGAGAGACCCTTGACAAGTTTTTATGCAGAAGTGTTTTCTAAGTTGTCAGAAATGAAAGAACAAAGCTTTTACCTCTTTATAGCTTCGTTTTCCTACCTAGGCACACTTGTGCTATCACCTTACACTCTCAGATAGACAGACTTCATTTATTCACATAGTGCCTGGCTTTTGAGACCTGACCACAGGTGCTGAGTGAGACGCCAGCTAGTGGAGTGGGTGGCGGCCAGGCCCATCAGGTAGGCGAGCATAGTCCTCAGGTCTCCGAAGAAGTCAGGTGGAGAGCCGCTGAGTTATTTTCTACAAAAACATGTTGAACAAAAAGCAGGGAAGTAATTTTCATTTTCGTGTTAAATTTCAGATAATTCTTATGAGAATAAAGAAAATGATAGCTCCTGTGAACCAATCTGCTGGATTGAGCCCAGTGGTGTAGTAGTGCAGTAGTTGACTTTTTTTTCTTTTTAAACTTTCATTGATTCATATACCATACAGTTACTCAGTGGCTTTTAGTATAGTTACAGAATTGTGTACCATTGCAGCAGTCACTTTTAGAACATTTTCATTGCCCCCAAAAGACTGTGTGCTCCTTAGTTATCATCCCCCAGTCCCCGTATTCCCAAACCCGACAAGCAATGACTGCTTAAAATTTTTCAGATTTGTGTCTTCTGAGCATTTCATATAAATGGAATCATATAATTTGTGGTTCTTTAGGAATGACTGTTTCTAATTAGCGTGATGTTTTCAAGATTCACCCATGCTGTTGCATGTATCAGTATTCCTTTTATTGCTGAGAAATATTCTGTTTTATGGATATACCACATTTTATTTGTCAGTTAAGAACATTGGGATTGTTCCCACTTTTTAAATATTTTAAGAAATTCTACTATGAACATTTGAGTCATATTTTGAGTCATATGTCTTCATTTCTCTTGGGTATGTAAGAGTTGTAGGATGTAAACATTTGAGGAAATGGTTTTGCTTTTTTCCAGTGCTTGTGCCATTTTACATTCTCACTCGCAGTGTGTAAGACTCCACTTTTTCCACATATTCATCAGCAGTTGCCATTTATATATATCTTTTTGATGATAGCCATCCTGAATAGTAGAAAATGATCCATCACTGTGGTTTTCATTTGCACTTCCCTAATGGCTAATGATGTTGAGCATTTTCTTTTCATGTGCTTTTTGGCCACTTAGATATCTTCTTTGGAGAACTGTCTGTTCAGATCCTTTGCCCATTTTTAAATTGGGTTATTTGCCTTTGTAGAATCATCATAATCCTTTACATATTTGAGATGCAACTCCCTTGTCAGATACGTGATTTGCAAAGTTTTTTCCCATTCATGGATTTTCTCTTCACTTTCTTAATTGTGCCCTTTGAAGCAAAAAGTTTTTAATCTTTATAACATCCAATCTTTTTTTTTTCTTTTGTTGCTTGTACTCTTGGTGTCACATCAAAGAAAACATCACTTTATCAGACCCCCAGATGTTTCAACTTTCAGTCTATACTTTCTTCTAAAAAGTTTTATAGTTTCAGCTCTCACTTTTAGTTCTTTGAGTTAATTTTTGTCTGTGGTGCGAGGTAGGACCACAACTTTATTCTCGTGCCTGCACATCCAGTTGTCCCAGCAGTATCTTTTGACAAGTAATTAACTCTTATTTTATCATCAGAATCTTTACCATGAGGCTCAGTGTCAGCACTTTGTCATGAGATACAGTTTTCATGGTACAGGGATGACTCTTAACATCTAGATCCAGAGGAAACACATTTTCCTTAGTGAGACTGTTCTAGCAGGGCCCCTGAAGGGTTCATTGTTTGTTTGTTTTTCCATATTTGTGTTTGGGGAGAGTGCTGTCCATGTGGAGAGTAAGTGGGTTTTAATGTTCACACAGAATTTTCATTCATGCCAGGCATGGTGCTTTGGGGATGCAAAGATAGGCCTGCTAGGGCTCTATAAATAAATCGTAGAAGGAAGGGAGAACGTGAGGAAAGAAGATATGGTTCCTGCTCTCTAGAAAGAGTCAGTTAAAGATAAATAATATGAAATGCTAGAACCAAAGCGTTATATGTGAAACAAACTGAGACTATAAGGCATTGAATAGTTAATCCAGCTGATCACAAAAGAGACTTGAAGTGGAAAGCACCTTGGGGATTAGCTGATAATGTTGCTGCACTTTTGTGTTATTATTGAAACTTTAAAAAAAATGAATTGCAAGCACTTGGTTCTCATAATTATGACCTAACTGTTCATTTACTCTTTGGCAGATATTTAGCACAGAGTCTAACTGCAGAGGAGGAGATGGCTTAGACAAATCAGAGATCTAATTTCTATTGTTCGTGTTATACTTCCCTAATAAATGGCTTAGTAAAAAGACAGCAGTTTTAAATTTTAATCACTATTCCCTTTTACAACTTCTTCCAAGATCCTCCTCATCTTTCCCATTTGGGGACGTAGGAGTATGTAGATGTTACTTCATGTTTGTTTTGTTTCTTAGCTCACAAAAATTCTAGTTTAGTTTTTTGAGCTTCTTAAGATTAGGTAAATGGTATTATATCAAGAAAACTATTCCCAAAATAATGCATTTTTTGCCAAATATGTAATTTTTCAATTGATTTTTAAAAGTTAACTTTTAAAAATAATCAGTTTGATAATGGCATTCACCATTTATGAGGTCATCTAGTCATGAACATCACACACTTGGACATTCTGAAGAAACACATCATGGATTATGATTGTTAAACTAAAAACTACACTGTCTTAAACTACCTTTTGTTTCCTCTGAGATGAGCCCTAGTTTTCTCTGTCACTGGATAACTCTGTAGTTTGTTGGTGTTAATATAAGCATAACTTCGACCTGTCCTGACAAGTTTATACTGTTATACATCTGTAAAGTAATCAGTAGTCTCATTCTATTTGCATGCATTAAATTTCACACAGTCGTTTTACAGAAAGAAAATACAAGTCTTTTATTGTCTAAGAACAGATTCAGTGATAAATGAGTTTATTTTGAAGTCACCATTGGCCCTGTTTAGCTAACCTTTTTGAGCTAAAGAAATAAATCTGTGTATTTTGAATGAATACCTAAATCTAATGGTTAAATCCAAGTTACGCTATTTTTTTATTATTCATGAGATAAATGAACCCTGTGAATCCTAAACGCAAGGCACATTTTTCTTTTATATCCAGGGTGAATCTTTGGTGGACACTTAATATGAGAATATCAGAAGTAGAAGAAATCCTAAAGAGTCTGTACAGTCCAAGTTTTCTCATTTTATAGATAAGGAATTGAAACCTCAGAGAAGTGACTGAATTGCTTGGGTAGCATATCTTATTAGTGGGAGAGTAAGTCTAGTCAGTCTCAGTCCAAACAATAAATTCTTATATAAAAATAATATTCTGCTAGTAGTTTGATTGCATTCTTTTGAATGAGTCAGCTGGGTGTTGTGGATATTCTCAGCATTTCACTCACATACCTGTTTGTTTTATAACTAAAAGTTTAATCACTGTATACAAAAGATCCTCTGCCTTCAGTCGCTATGAAAACCTGTTTTATAAACATCTTTATAGAAGAAAATTTGATACCCTTTGATTAACCATTCTCATGTTTGATAGCCATCACTTTTAGATTTTCTTTTGTCAGGTTTCTAATTTATGGTCCATGAATCCTTAAGGAAGCATGTTACACATGCTTCTGAATCTCTTAAAATTATGTGCACAATTTAGTTAAAACTTTCATAAATTTCTCAAAGAGCGACTACCCAAGGTCAACCTTTGTTCTCATGCCACACTTTATCTGTATTTCTTTGTGCCTTATCTTCCTTGGGAGACACTTAATGCCCTTCATATTATTACTTTACATTAGTTCAGAGATTATTACTGTTTCCAAATGAAGAATTTCTGGTCATTTAACTTTTCTCATAGACTCATTTTTTTTCCTCATATTTTTATGGCTGTCTTGTGACCCTCTTTCAAATCTTTGTAAACCCGAAGGCCAAAGAGCTCAGAATTTAAAATTATATACTAGTGATGTTCTAATTTAGGAGGTTGGATCTGCCAGTAGTGGTGTCCGAGAGGCTGCTTGAGATGGGTCAGGTGGAGGAACGTGCCGCCGCTAAGGCAGCCTAGGCAAGTGCTCCAGACCAAGGCAGAGGGTAAGGAGCCCAGGTACAACTTAAAGTACTGGGCACATTTCAAAGTTCAAAGTTCAGTAAATAGATCCTTAGTAAAGGGCATCAGGATAAGGAATGGCATTCAAGACCAGGCCTGAAGGTGAAGCAGATTTCTGCAAAATATCTGCACTTGAACGAACTGCCACCTGTCTTAGTAAACTAAATTCAGTGTTCTGTTTTGAGCCTCTTTGCATGGAGATGTACTACCGGACCTTGCAGTACAAACACTGTCTCTCATGATTTCCCTTCTCTCTGCAGCCTCTGCAGCCACACTGTCCTCTAGTGTGAGATTGCAGAGGGTTTTGCTCCTAAGAAATGTGATTAATGGATGCAGTGGGATGGGGCTTAAAAACTACAATATCTAAAGTAAATTATCGAAGTCACAGGGTTTAGGAAAGATTGTAGACTCTTCTAGGAATCTCATGAAAACTAGGGCACCAAATATTCATCATGAGAAAAAATACACACACAAATAATTTAACTTGCCTGAAAATGATTGATAGTTGATAACTCTGAGTGAAGTTGTGTGGTATTCTCTATTTCTTACCCATTTGCTATCCATTACCCATTTAATATTTTAGGTAATTGCTTCACTTGCTGTCTGTGCTTGTGCTAAGGAGATTTGGGAATGTCATTTCTACATGTGAGCTAAAAGATTAATGGGGACACAGCAACAGTGAGGCCACGGTACTGGTGACAACCATAATCTGGGAGAGATCCCTGGGGACTGGGTGAATTGGGGTGAGAATTGTGCCAAAGAAGTCCATAACCCCATCTCACTGGGTGAGACACTGGGTTTATGTGACTCCTATTAGAGCATCATGCAGTGCCCAGGGATGGCTGCCTACCCCTCAGGCAGCAGGTGACACCTCTAACCAGGATAGAGTGACAGGGTAGGTCAGGAAGATTGGCCTTGGGGATACTATAGCCTCAGTCTCACTGTTGGGTGTACCATTTGTTTTACTCAGCTGCATCCAGTGGCAGGCCCTCTGCCTCTGTCTAGAGGAGGTCTATATGTAAGATTGAATTTTAGAGATCATTACCTACTTGGTTATGGTTTTTATCATAATGTAATGCCTGTATGATTGTAAGGGAGATTTTTATCAATTTTTGGTGAAAGATAACCAGATGAAGATGATAAAAATTTGAAGTGAATTACCCAGGTAATTCAACTCAAATAAACCCTTGTTTGCTACAAATTTTAGGTCCTTTAGGTCCAGTCAATCCTATATTTATGTAATGTTTATGAAAGAAAAACTAAGGTTTTCATTTTTAAAGTTACAGAAAAAAGTTTATTTAGAAGAGGGGATTCCCAAATGCGTAAATATTTAATAATAAATGTTTATTAAATGTATAAGAATCCAGTCTCCGTCTTTTGCTTTATTTCTTCTTTTACCTGATCTCTTCAAATCTTCTCTTACCTTGAAGCTCAGTTTGATAACTATCTGTCTGTGAAATGAAGAAAATGGAACTAAGCTTTTTGAACATTTTGAACTCTGAATGAGATAACCTAGTCCTGCCTTCAGAACGGGGCCTGGCACATAGTTAGCTGCAACCGATGATAACAGTTATGGTGATGTTGTTCCCAGATACTGATCTTAGAGACTTTTTTTCTGACCATAGAAAATACTTACTGCCTTTGCTACTTTTGGGCATTAATTATCCTGTTTTAGATGTTGTTTTTATCTCCATGAGCAGATTATAAACTGATAATCAAGGACAGGCAATATAAAACTTGCTGAATTGATTGAAAGTTGCCATTCACTTGTTTTACAAGCCCCGTGGTCTTTATGTTGAATTTTGGTTTTTCTCAACAGAAAATGAAAACACTAGCAGAGAGGAGGCGGAGCGCTCCATCTCTCATCCTGGACAAAGCCCTACAAAAACGGCCTAGTGTGAAGTAAGTGAAAAGCTTTGTACACACTTTCGGTATATGCTACATTTTTTTTTTTTTTTTTTTTTGGATGGGTGGGTTTGTTTTATTTGTTTTCAATAAACACCAAGTTCTATGTTTAGCGATAGAAAATATGACTTCTTTTCTGATGTTTTTGAGCAAGGTCTGTTCTTTAAGGGATTCATAAAGCTTTTTAGGGCTGGTATGTGTGATAAGTTGTTTAAAACTGATTCAAAAGGGAATCTCATATCACTTAGTACACAAACATGTAGACTCCACATTTTGTTACAGTTCATTTATAGAAACAATGAGAAATCAGAGTACTGACAGATGAGTTATTTTATTTTAACCACTATACATGTTTGGTTATGGTTTTTATCATAATATAATGCCTGTATGATTGTAAGGGAGATTTTTATCAATTTTTGGTGAAAGATAACCAGATTAAGATGATAAAAATTGATTTCTTTTAGGCATTCTGGGATAAATTTGTGAATTAGTGAAATTTGAAGTGAAAAACAGGCTAAATGTTGAAATGGCCATTTCATTTATTGAGAATAAATACTACTTCAGTGGCTGTTTTAAGAGAGCCTTCATAATGTGCAGAAATTTGATGACTTTTCAATTATTAATTTTTATTCTTGTATTTCTAAATGAATTTTTAAACTTAGAGCAGTTTTTATGGTCAAAGGAATTCTGTGATGATTTTTTTTATCAACTGTGAATATTTTTTATGTAACGTTGTCTTTATCACCTTCACTTAAAGTGAGGGCATGTCTGATACTTCCATAAATGTGTGCTAATATAAAAGCTCTATGAAGGCATGCCATTGTTGTCAGTGTCTGTGTAACCATGAATAAATTTAGCCAGTATCTGAGTCTCAGTGTTTATAAATCTAATGGTTTGCATTATAGAATATAAAATGTGAAAGTGCTTCAGAGATTGACTTCGTTATAATTAGTTGCTTCTTTCCTTCCCTTAAATACATCTTATTTTCAAGCTTTAAACTTCCTGGCTCATCCAGCAAAGTCAAGTTTGTTCATGAAAAGCACCCACTTTCTCATCACAGCATTGTGTAACTAGAAGTAGATCGCTGGCCTGATTCATTATGTAATAGAAGTTGAGTCAAAGACTTCTTCCAGGTCACACAGTTGGTTTTTATGTTACACATAGGACTAGAATCCCAGCTTTCTAGGCTTGGTGAAATTTTCTTTGCATTACACAAACAAAAGGAGTATAAAAATATTTAAAAGCATAAACCCTGGGGCCAAATTTCTAGCTTTGAATCCTAATACTACTTACTCCCCTTACTAGTGTGTGACTATCTTAGGTACATTTTTAACTCAGGAATAATAACAAAACTTACCTCATAAGGTTGGAAGGTAAACTATCTGGGTCTTCTGTGTGCAGAGCTCTTAACATCATCCTTAGCACATAATCAGAACTAGCTATAGGAAAGCTATTTATATAATTATTACAAGTAGTAGTCTCAGTTTTAATAACAGAAGCAAAAATATGCTGAAGGAGATGGGAAATTAAAAGATACACAGTGCAGCCTGGAAGCCAGCTAGGCTCTAATATTAAAATAAATTCATTTTAGCAAGATAGGGATATATTTCTAGGTCTGGCCTGAAGCAAGATTAGCTCAGAACATTTTGGTTTTATTCTTAGTAGACCCCAACAGCTCTTGAGGTCTCCCTAGGCAGAAGTTCCAAGTATGCTTAGCACGATTCTGAGAAACAGGGCTTGAGACATGGAGGACTGACATGGTTTCTTCAGCCACTTGAGAGGAAGAGTCTCTAGAATTCTCTTTAGGACGTTCATTTGTGCCTAAACTAGGAATCAAGATTAGACACATAAAGCCTGGCTGGGGTAGGGATGCTGGGGTGCGGGGTCCCCCATCAGAGCATGTTTGAAAACCAGGAAAGCAGCTGCTTGCTAACTGGCTTCTGTCTTTGGGTCACTCACTCCTGCTGTGCATGACAGCCACACATGCACGCACACTCACACGTTACACTATCCTGTTCAGACTGTCTCCCATTGTGTCTTACAGTTTCTTCATCATTCCATTTATTTTTTTTTTGCTGTCATTTTAGTATAATTTTAATATTAGTCTAAAGTGAGTGACAGGCCACCATATTTTCAAATGCAAGGAGTACATTTATACTCTGGAATAGTTTACTAAAGATTGTGGTCAAATCGACTTTCATAATAATGAAAACCCTCTTCCACCTGTGATAATGTAGTATTAACCTTCCAAAGATCGTAATTAAAACGAACTGCATGACCTCATAAAGGCCATACTCATGCTGAGACTCTTAGCTGTGCTAACCATTTGATATAATTTAAAGGAACTCACATTATTAGATGTTCTTTTGTAATTCTAGAAACCGTCTGTACCTGGTTTCTTGGCATAAAACTTTTAAATAGAAATTTGAATTTTAGAGCAGTTCTAAGACCTTTTCAAAATTACAAGGCAATATCCTGCCATGTTTATTAGTTTAGGTAAAAACCTGTGCCAGACACTACTCACTGTGCCGCCCTGCATTACATGTGGTTGTCTCCACATGGGACCTGTTCCTACAGTTCCTGCAATGTGTTCTGAGGTTTTAATTGAGAGACCCTGGGGGCAAATCAAGGTATGTGATGAGAAGACAGAGTAGAAATTTAACTCATGAAGTTCGCTAGCAGCATGCAAGATCTCCTTTTTTTCTTGTGAGGAACATTTTCCGAAAGTAAAGGAAATTATTTTATAAGGTGGCAAAGTTGGCTTTTTTTTTTTTTTTTAACCAAAATTGAGTTCATTGCTTTATTAAGCAAAAAGCTTCCCAAGCCCACAAATCATGTTATTTTTCAAGCTGTTTTTCTCATTCTTTAAAAATGATCAAATGTATCTGCTCTGGTGCAGTGTGCTATTTTTCTATGATCTTACTATGGGAGGAAATCTTTAGGAAATTGCATGAAGTCTCTCCACATTCTAGTGGGCTATGACAGGGGGTCAAATTAATTTATTTTGCATTTACAGGACAGTGCATCCATTTAATTTCTTCATTCCAACAGTAGCCTAATTTGCTATTTACACTTGCAGTTCAATTTTGCCTTTCATCTTGGCACCAGGAGACCACTGCCTCATTGTTGAGTGTTTTACCTCATTAATGAATGTTTGTTTACCTTCCTCACCCACCTCCCACAGGGCTAGCAGACTGTCCTGAGATATCCTTTACTATATGGGCTTACTATTCCCGTTCCTGGTATAACTTGAAAGCTCGAACCCTGAAAAACAGGACATGTGACGGAAGTAGAAGAATAATGTTGCTGTTAATGAAAAGCTTTCTACTCTTGTGGTTAGAAGGTGTGGACTCGGACGTCATTCTTCCTTGGTTTGAATCTGTCCCTACTCCTTAACAGCGGGGAGGACTTTGATTTTCTTATGGTAAAATGGGGATAACCTCCTGGGGATTAATATTATTAATATTTTAATGTATCTGGCGCATTTTGTCATAGAAGTTTTTGTTATAAATGAAGTTTAAAAATATAAATTCTTGCCCAGTCACATGACATATTCTTAGTGTTCCAGGTTTACGTCTTGTCTTCTTGCTACTTTTTTTAGTGAAAGGACCATATTTTCTGCTCTTCAGATATACATGTTCAGTGCTGGGTAGAGAATAGATATTCTCTGAACACTAGTTGAGCTGAATGATTTTTCTTTCCCTAGCTAAGAAGGTCGGCTCTCAATTGGAGTAGAAGAAGGAGTAAGAGTCCACTGACTTACTGAGAAAGTTACACAGCCATTGTCACAGCACAATCAAGAAATGTCAGTTCTAGAGTGACCAGCTGTTTGGTGTGTGCTGCTTTCATGCTCCTATGTTTAACATGTCATCTGTATTATGAGACATTGCCATTGGTTCTATAGTGTATAGTTCTTGGTGAGAGGAAAAGACAGAAAGTATTTTAATCTCTACTCTGTCGCTGTATGACCTGGGAGAGTCACCTAGCCTTTCAGCAATAGGACTTTTTCCTCATCTATCAGGGTTAGGGAGGAGTGGGGACTGAAGTTGACAGAGTCCTTCACGTGCTTCCTCCACCAGCTGGCTCTACAAATTGGTGTTTCACTATACTAACTGTAAGTCACAAGGAGAATGGAAAATGGAATGAATAGTCCTGCAAGTCCTTTTATAGCAGCCCTTAAACATCTCCAGTAGTGTGTCTGTTACACTGTGCGTCATAGTGCCCTGTTCCTCCCCTTCCAGTGCAGAAGTCAAGCCTTTACTTACATGGAACCTTTGTTCTGTTTATTGTCCCAGTGTCACTTTGGTAGCCAACCTCCACAGCTGCCTCAGTGAGCCCTTCCCCTACTGTATCAGAATTGATCTATATAATCAGAAATTACAGAAATTACGGTCTGTCACTTCTGAGATTAGCTTAGAAAAGACCAAGCTTCTGTCAGAGTGTGAGAGACAGAGCTCTTATTCTCTGTCTCTCCAGTCACTTGCTCTGAGGGAAGCCATGACTTCAGTAGCGCTGTGGGGAGGCCTACAAGGGGAGGGACCAGCAGCAGCCACGCGAGTGAGCTGAGAAGCAGACCTTCCAACCCCAGTCACGTCTGAGGGCGTGACCCCAGCACGAGGGCCACTTCCTAGGAAATCTGGGCTGGAACCACCCAGCTGAGCCGTTTCCTGGTTCCTGATCTTTAGAAAGTGAAAAAATAAATGTTTGTTGTTGAAATTGCTCTATTTCAAGGCAGTTTGTTTTACAGCAACATAACTAACACAGTTATATCCAAGTTAGAAAACTAGCTTTCTAGAATGTGTCTCCCATGCTCATTGTATGTATTGCTAACAGCTGGAGGTACAAAGATGGAAACATGTTTATAAATGAAAATGTGCTCATTCCCCAAGTCTTGTGACTTGATGGAAGATATTAAGATATATTCATGCCATATATACTTCACACATTGGAAGTGTACACTTAGGTGGTTTTTACAGTATTTAGAGTTGTTCAGCCAGTGCCTCAATCTTAAACCAGCACCACAATCTTAGAGCATTTTCATCGGCCCTAAAAAACCCCTGTACCCATTAACTGTCATTCCTCATTCTCTCATGTGCTGCTGCTTCCTTCACAGGTTTATTTTCCACTAGTATATGTTTGGGAGGAATTTTCTATTTAGAACTTGCAACATTTTAATCAAGTTATTTGTGGTGTTATTAATCAGTTGTATGAGTCCTCTCTATATTCACACACCGTATCATAATACTGTATATGTTCATGCTGAACGAAGTGCAGATTTGTCACACTCAGTGGCAGCTGCTTACCCCCAAAGCATCTGAGCCTGAAACATCTGGACAGCAGAGACCACCAGACTTCATCTGTGCACATCGTTTGTCATTTAGCTACCTCTGGCTTCGGTCTTTTTTACCCCCATTGAGACAAAATCCCTCTTCCATTTTGGGGAAAAGAATTTCTACAAATTGAATTCACAACATGGCCCTTTGGAAGATTTCTGTGATACATACTGTATGAATTGATTTTAATTTAAGAGATTTAATACTCTAACTTTTTTATAATTATGGTTTTCTAGAATACCTAACTTTATTTTTAAATAGATTTTTATCATTATAAAGCTATTATACATGCATCTTAGAAAATTTGGAAGATGCAAAGGAATACAAATAAAATTTTTATCTGTAGCAGTATCAGTCTTGACACCTTATTTGTCATTTGGCTTCAGAGCTTTATCATTGGATCATAAACATGATCAGATATGATCCTGTGTGCAGTAAGAAAATTCCCTACTTATTGTATTTATGTGTTATAAAAATATATGTAAACATACTGAAAATAAAATTCTGTGGATTTGCTGAAGCATGCATCTAACATCAAGTAAGGAGCTATAGATTAAATGTGTACTGAGCTTTTGGGAATTGTAACAACATATATGTTTATTTCTGACTATCTTAGCTTTTCCCTATAAAAACTTGTCATTCATTCAAAGATACCCACCTTGAGATAGGCACTCTTACTAAATATATAAGATCTGTTTTTCCATATCTGTCTTCAAGGAGCTCCTAACCCAATAGAGGAGAAAAATATCTTAGAAGTAAATTAATTTATTTAGATAAGTGCTATAATTAAGGTAGGAAATAGAAGAACAAAATAGCTGCTTTAGGGCATGAGATAAGACTTCATAGAGAGGATACAATTTATGCTGGGTTTTGATGGATGTGTACGTATGCTCTAGCAGAGGGAATATGTGACATTGTTCTAGCAAGGAGAATTTAAGTAAGAGCTCAAAATTTATAGTAAGGAGTAATGAGATGAAATTAATGAAGTAAATAGAGATTAGGAATGGCCTTTGTCAGGCTAAGGGATTTAGATTTCTAGTTTTGTAGGAAAAATGAAAGAAAATCAGAGTTAGTGATGTGATTTGTATTTTTCAAAGAAAGCTCTATCAAAGAATTGGACTGAAAGAAAAATGGTCGAGGCAGGTAGGGACCATTTAGTAGAAATAAATAAATAAATAAATAAATAATAATAATAAAAATAATTCATGCAAATTGTTATAAAGATCTGAACATAAACAGTGAGAGGAAAATTTTGGGCACATTTAGGAGTAAGAATAAGATTCACATGCAAGAACATGAAGTCTAGCTTCTGAAGACTGGATGGATAGTAATTAACATGAACAGTTTGACTAATTGAGAAGATGAGCAAATTTTGAATGTGTTGAATTTTGAGGTGTAATATAAAGTGTTAATAATAGTACAAATTTAGATGGAGGACTTACTAAGTGCCTGGTACTTAGTTTAAGTATTTTATTCTTTCATTTTTACAAATTAAGAATAGTACATCATATAAAATTAAAACTATTTACCTTAGGTCTCATGGCATTTAACAGAGTTGAAATTTAAATATACTCTGTCTCACTTTGAAACTTGTGACCTCACCCAACATAGGCGTCTCCTCAGTGCAATCAATTCATTTTTTTTATTCAAAAGTAAATAAAGAACATACCTAAGAACCTAGATTTATGAAACTTCTTTGTCACTCATAATCTCAGCATGACCATCAGATTATGTCTGTTGTGGCTTCTTGTGTAAAGACCAGAGATGATCACTTTAAATAAAAATGAGAGAATAGTTCTGAAATGATTTTGACACTTAAATCACTGATTTTTATCTCCAACTCAGAGAGGCTGAATGTTTTTACAAATCATATTGCTTAATGTAATTATTTACTCAGCTTTGGTTAGTTTCTAGTATAAAGTAATAAACTGAAATGTTTTGAACCTGAATAGTTAGGTCCATACAGCTCAGGGTAGTTAGATGTTTTTGATGTATTTATGTTTTGTCAAATGGAAATACCTTTCTTTTGTCTTTACTTCTTTTATGTCTGTCTCCTTTGACTGCAAATCATGACTTCTACATACTACCTACTAGGATTAGTATTGATTCATATTTAGATTATTATTGCATTAATTGATCTTAATAACATTGAATCTTCTACCACATTAACACCACATTAATTCTTTAATTTATCTACTTACTTTAATGTTTTCAGTGTGCTGATACTTTACACACTTTGCCGTATTCACCTGTAAGAATCTCATTCTAATACTGTTGTAAACGGTATTTTTATTTTTCAAGTGTTTGTTGCTGGTGTGTACAGTTATTATACATTGTCTATCTTGCAACCTTGCTAAACTTATGTCTTAGTTTGAGTAGATTTTTTGTTGATTCTATTTAATTTTCTACATAGTCTATCATGTTCTCCGTGAACAAGGAGTTTTACTTCTTCCTTCCAATCTAAAGGCCCTTTATAACTTTTCTTAACCTTATTTCTCTCACCAAAACTTGCAGTACAAAATTGGAGAGAAGTTGTAATAGTGGATCTTTGTCTAATTCCTAATATTAATATTAGAAGGTAAAAGAAATTACCTTCTATTCTTAGATTGCTGTTTTTTTAAAAATCATGAATGAGTTATGAATTTTGTCAAACGTTTTTTCTCCGTATATTAAGATGACCATATCGGGTGTTTTTTTAATATGCGAGTTTTTAATTATTTTTAGGATATTAAAGCAGTTCTGTATTCTTGGGATAAACTTCATCATGATATAATGTCTTTTTTAATACATTAATCTTATTAGAGAGTATTTTCAGAATTTTTTGCATCTGTGTTCATGAGAAATATTAGCCTGTAGTTTTATTTTCATGTAAGGTGTTGGTTTCTGCTCTCAGTGTCATGCTCGCCGATATGAATGAGTGGGGGCATAGTCTTTCCCTTTCAGTTTTCTGGAAGAATCTGTAGAATTATTATAAGCAGTGTTACTTATTTCTTAAATTGTATTTCTTCTTTATTTTTATTTCTTAAATATTTGGTAGAATTCATATGTGAAACTGTCTAGACCTGGAGTTTTGTTAAGGATTTAACTACATAATCCATTTCTTTGATAGGACTCTTCAGGATATTTATATCTTTTTGAGTAAACTGCGAGATATTTAGTTCAAAGATTTTTCTACATTATTTTATACTAAATAAATGTAAGCTAAGTAAAATACTGACTCTTCTGTGAACATAATCAGAAGTGCATGCCATGAAATTCATCAGTTAATGGAGAAATAGAAAATGTCTTTACATAAAAATAAATGTACAATTTGTTTCATTTCTGGTAGTTTTTTTAAAGTATAGATTTGAATATGTTAATGATAAAAAGTGTCACTTAATTTTTCTTAAACTGAGAACTTATACCCAGATAATATTTTCATTATCAGTATTATGGCAAGAAGTAAAATAAAATTTTACTGGATTTTCAAATTAACTCATTGGTTTTAAGTTACTTTTTAATTAACTTCTGGATGTGAATTCCTTGAACTGTATTTTTTCTTTATTCTGTTCTTTTTCCCCATGTGTTGGGTAAACATGTAAGTTTTTCATTTATTATATAAAAAATGGAGCTTATGGTTTGTGTACTTGGACTAATTCTTCTTGGAATTAGTAATCGTCTGCTTTTCATGAAAAATAAAATGAGAACAGGAGAAGATGAGGGAATAACTAGCAACCTTTTATTTTTGAACAAATAGGATAACGACTAACTTACTAACTAACTAGTTACTACTGGTCGAGCAACAGTTCTCAGATATATTTGTTTTGGAATTGTATGAACTTCTGAACTTCAACAATTTATATTGAAGAAATCTAGTTTTGGAACTGGAATTTTTTATTCTAATGATAATTAGAAAAACTTTTAATTGAGTGGAGAGGTTGCCAGTTGTTTTCTAACATTTTAACTAGAAAAAGAAGCATAAGCAGTAGCCTATAGATTAGCATGGTATATACTCTTACATACCTACTACCTCTGTTGACATTTGTCCTGCACATTTCATCTGTATTTATCTGTATATCTCTTTGTATCTATTCTTTTTGAACTATTTGAAATTAAATTACAGGCAAAATGCTTATTCCAAAATATTTCAGCATAAACTCCTAAAACAGAGCATTCTTCTATACACAAAACCGTTATGCCTAAAAATGATCCTGATATTCTACGTATCATCTAATGTGTGCTTATACTTGAATTTTCCTAATAGTCCCTACATTTTTAATAGCTGTCAGTTTTTACACCAGCATTTAAATCATGATTCACAGTTGAATTTGGTGTTCATGTCCCTTTAGTGTTTTATAGTATAGAGCAATAATAACTTGAGGAAACTAGTCCCAACTTCTGGAATTATCTCTGTAATAGAGCCAGCTTCTCTGGTTGTCCATTTCTGTGTTAGCGATTATCCCAAATTTAGGAGCTTGAGTCATAATAGCTCATGAGTTTGCAACCAAGATGTTAACTGAAGGCTGGCTAAGACTGGAGAATCCAGTACCAAGAGTGCTTACTTTGTGGCTGTTGGCAGGACACCTCCATTTTTGCCCTGTGATCTCTCCAAGGGCAGCTAATTTTTCTCACAGTAAGCAATTCAAGAGAACAACACAACTCAAACACATACATGTACATGCATGCAGAATGACCAAGATGAAAGCTACAGAGTATTTTTTCTAATCTAACCTTGTTAATGGCATATTGTCATTTCTTTTCACATTCTCTTGATTAAAGGGCCAACACTGCTACAGTGTGGGAGATCTGAGGATGTGAATACCAACAGTCAGAGGTCACAGTAACCCACTTAGAGACTGGTACTACAGCCCGTAATCTGGATTTATCTGGGGGTCTTTGTGTTGTCATTTAATTTGTTTCTTACTTCTCCTATATTTCCTTTAAGCTGGAAGTTATGTCTAACTGCTTGATTACATTCAAGTCATCATTATGTGCAGAAATGCATCATAGTGACACAGTCTTACAGGCATGGACAAAACCTTAGTCCTCAGTACAGGAAGAGAGTCAAGGCTGAACATTATATCCGTGTTTAACCACATTTGCATGTTGTGAACCTGGGTTTAACCCTGCCCTGTAAATCAGGATGGTGTTTCAGCACATACCATTTTTATCTGCTTTCCCTCCCACATAGAGACAGTGAAACAGTTGAAATTAGTAGTTCTTCCTACTTGCCAGGCATAAATTGTTACTTGCTGTTTCCAGTAGGAGGGACTCTCTCTTGAGCTACTTTTAAATACATGTTCTAGTTTGGTTTTTGTTTGTTTGTTTGTTTTTGAGGAGATGGGAACTGTAATATCTTAAGGAAGAAGAGGAAGGAAGAAGAAGTTAATACTTAGGCCACAGGAAGGCAATTGTTTTCCTAGAGCAAGTTACCTTCTCAGGCTGCTTCCAGCTTCTAGAAAAGTCCTGGTGACTAGCGCTGCCGAGGACACATTGGAGACAGTAGTGACAGCCATCGGGTGTGTGGCAGATGTCGTTAGCTAGTACCTTAGGTGGCTCTCTCGTGTAATCCTCACAATAATTCAGGAGGTAAGCACTATTACTTGGGTTTGACAGACTGGTAAATGCAAATCAGGGGATTTAAACAAATATCCGGAGTCACATTCTTGAAACAACAGAGCAGGTTTCACTCTCAGGTCAGTCTGACTCCAGAAATTATGCTTTTAATCCTTCTTTCCTGGCACTCCCTCCCCATACTTCCACCCCTCACCACTTACACGGTGCGTTTCCCACTCTGTGCCTTGAATATACTCCCCATCCGCTCCTCTACTTAGAGAAGGACTTTAGGCTCAGTCCAGTTGTATGCCTGGTGATGCCTTTCCTGACCAGACTTCCCTGTCTTCTCTCTCCCTGCTCCTCATGATAAATTCGCATCAGGATTTTTCATGTAAATTGTGTCATGCTTCCCCCCAGCACATATTGTAACATTACCATTTCTGTAGATGTCTCTCCCTATGACCAGTGGTTACCTCATTGCCAAATAGAGTTCTTTAGTCTCCTTTTCCCTTATAGGTCCAGCTTGCACCTGTATTTCCTTTCTATGATAG
The DNA here is from genome assembly GCA_004363575.1 of Solenodon paradoxus. NCBI lineage: Eukaryota > Metazoa > Chordata > Mammalia > Eulipotyphla > Solenodontidae > Solenodon > Solenodon paradoxus. The sequence goes on from RJWH01000197.1 coordinate 322,334, forward strand.
TCTCAAAAGCTTACAAATGTAAAGTGGGAATATATTTATTTTTTTTAAAGAAAAATACGATAGCAATTAAAATCACAACTTCAAGCACCAAGTGTTGAAAGATATTAAATAGCTAGCAATTGCTTTTTTCCCTAAAAATATAAATCTTCAAGAGGCGATTATTTTCATGACAATGAATGGAAGCCATCTAATCTTCAAAATGCTCATTTTTGTTGACCCCACTAATGGATTGAGTTTGCATGATAGTGCAACACTTTAGTGGACTAGTGGACAACACTTTAAAGAGTGGCAAACCTTTCTCAGAAGTGATGCGGATATAACAAACTATTTCACTTTTAAAAGAACATAGGAGGAAGAGTGACCGTCTTCAGAGGAGGCAAGAACTATTGAAATTTAATGTATTTCTGAAAAGCCAAGTGAGGGAAAAGCCTCCAGGAGCTCCACAACACAAAGGAGGAGCCTTGCTTGTAGATTCTTTTCCATGTGCCTCTGATAGTTTTCTCCTAAGAAAGAAGTAAGCCAGGAGATGGAAGAGAGCCCAACTCTGAGGCATATGCATGCAAAACTGATTGGCTGCCTCTGGGAGAGAGGTGTGAAACAGTGCCTTCTTCCTCAGAATGTTCTTCCATCTTCCATATTAACCAAAAGCCTTAAGTCACTAGGAGAGAGTGGGCAAACCCTCAAACCTGAGAGCCCAGGTGAATTCCCGTTGCTTCCTATGGAGGAATACAAGCACAAGCCTGCTTCTTGGGGCAGGATCTTTTCCTCGCCTACAGGAGTCAGTCTTCTGGACTCCACTGCTTCTAGGCAAGGAGTGGAAGTCAAAACCATCTACCCATCGGGGAGAGCAGAAAGAGCCTTAGTTCTGGACTTCTGCACCTGTATAAACCAGAGGTTTGCCGCCCCAAGGGAGAAACCAGGAACTCTCGTCTGCCCAAAAGCTGACACAGATTCAAGGCAGCATGTGGATGGTAAGAGAGGCAGGAATGTGAAAAGCTCCTACTTCAGAGGCTCAGGTTCACAAAATCTGCCTAGAAATTGAGACAGTTTGGGGCCTGAGAATTCTACGCCCCCTCTAAGGGCCTGATACTGAGTAACAAGCTTTAGGAGTCTTCTGCTTGGGCAGGAGCCAGAGCTGGCAAGAGACCCCTCTTTTAGGGCAGGGTCAGGACTGCTAGAAGCCAAAGGTGGAGCAAGAATAGTACCCCAGCATCCAGGCCTTACACCAAGCCTAGGGTCATCACCAGAAGACCCTGATGCCTATGGTATACACTGAGGCTAGAGAGGACAGGGAGACCCACCCAGCTCCACAGTGAACAGAACTGACTCTGTCTCTCATGCGAATAGTCTAGAAGAAGAGGCGAGGCGAGTTCCGTGAGTAAATACTGTTTACCTCCGTCTTTATTGTTCACTAGCATAGTGTGCAGTAGTCAGGAAAAGATTTCACAGCACATTAGATTGCAAGAAAAAAGAACCTACTGTTGAGAGATAAAGCAGTCAACTAGACTTCAGATATGAATCAGATGTTAGAACCATCAGACAGGGTCATTAAAACAACTTACTGAAAAATAAAATTCCAGTGTCATTCTTTTTTAAAAAAAATAAAGAGTATAATGCATAGTGTGGATGGCATTCATGAACAGTTGGGGAATTTTAGTGGAGATAGGAAATAAAAATAGTCCAGTGTAAATCTTAGAGCTAAAAATGTGATATCAAGGATGTATTCTTTTAACAGACTTGTCAGCAGAATTGACACAATAGAAGAAAAAAAATCATTAAACCTGGAGATGGAGTCAGATTTTCCCAGGTCGATCAATGAAAAAATTGTGAAGCATCCAGAAGCTGTAATAAAATATCAGTCTAATGTACATGTAATTGGAGTCCCAGAAGTAGAAGGAGAGAAAATGAGGCAGAAGAAATATGAAGATACAGTTGCCAAGAATTTTACAAAATTAATGAGGCAGCTCAGAGAACCTGAAGATGAATAAATAAGACCCAAATTCTCCTCCTGTGTTGGTAGGGGAGGGAGAATGCTAGAACTCTTGATTCTGTCTCTTGTCGCATGACTTCTGTAGTTCAGTGGGGATGTCTCCCAGTTGTCATTGCTGTCACTGCATACAATTTAACACGGATCCAAGTGTAGATTTAGGAATCTTCCCCTAATGCCTGCCTCACAGCAAATAGAAAGCCTTCTCTCATGGAGCTTTCATTAATGTTCTAATATAAAGCACATTAATCCTAACTAGTTCACACATGTCTGCCATTCTCCCTCCACATTTTACTGCTGGTAATTAATTGGTAAGCCGGAATTCATCTCATTTCCACTGAATTAAAGTGCAGGACTTTTCGGTATAAGACAGTGACTCTCCTACATGTGCAGTTAGTACCACATAGTTTTCATGCCCTGTTCGCTCACCGTGATGCCTTATGCCTGTGCCTTGTCTCATTGGATTCTAAGTCCTACGGAGATAGGAACCCTGATTTGTTCTGATAGTATTTGGGGCACATTAAACTCTGGTTCAAAGAGGGAAGAAGGCTTGCTCCCTTCCCCTTTTGTTCTCTTTCCAAGGCTGTCTGCTTAGCTTCCTGGTTATAAAGGGGAGCATAGATCCGAAACAACTTAAGTGTCATTGATTTCGATTCTGATTTTGTAGAAAACTAACTCTGTTTATGTCCAGACAAAGTCACAGAGGAGCTTTTCCTGAAGAATGTGAAAAGTGAAACCTCCATTGGAATTTCATTGTTTTCTGTTTAAAGATTTATTCTCAAATCTTCTCCAAACCCCTGGATTGAGAAAAACTCTGGAATTCATTTCCAGTCTAGCTTTATTGGGAATGATAGGAACAGTAGAGCACTTCCCCACTCCCCTGCCTTTCAGGGAGCCTCTGTGACAGGGGATATTGCTTTGGCACGTGCGCCAAGTGCTCAGAGAAAGCGCCTTCTAGCAGTGCACTGACATTTTCAAGTCTGGGAATAAATTGTGCCACATGTGTGTTTGCTCAGCTCCACCGACACAGATGCAGTGCATGCTTTCTGCTTCGTTAAGGCAATGATGTCATTTTAGCTATGTGAAAAATGACTTAAAATGTGGTTTGGCTTTAGTTTAGCTGTCAATTTTTATTTTGTCTAGCTTTTAATATGTGGGTTTCACACGTTAACATGCCCCAGCAGTTATTTATATAAGTATTCCATTTCTTAACATTTTAAGGACTTTTAATAAAATAAAAATTAAGATCTTGTTTTGAATTAATTTATGATCATTGAGATTAATCTCTTGATAATTTGAACATTCAGGAAAATACTTTTGAGAATAATGGAAGAATTTTTAATATTTTCCCCCATGGCTGATGGTACTTTAATGTTTCTTGTCTTGTTTTTTCACTTCAGTTTGCATTACAATTTAGCAAATATGTGTCAGGTATATGCTGGGCTTTGTATTTTTTAAAAAGCAAAATTGAAAGATTTGCTCCTTGTGATAGGGGGTTAGAATTCCCAGACCTCACTGAACACCTTAGCACGCGCTTCCCCGCACCCATGTGCATGGCCCAGGCCTTTGAGCAGAGTGAGTCTGAGCTGGAGCCTGTCAGCTCGGCAAGAGAGACAGCTCAGGTGCTTTCTAATAGCTTTTTAGCTTTTCCTCACTTTTTGGAATGCTTTGATCTCTTGAAAAAAAGTCCTGCCACTACAAACTGAATTGCATGAAGTCAAATACTCATCTTTCTAGAATTCATCCCCCTCCCTCTCATATTTATTCAGAAGCACAAAGATAAAGGTGGGAACACAATCGGGTGGGAGCAGGGGTGGGAGCAGATGCCCAGCTGGGTCTGCTCTGCTGGGTGGGCGGCCCTGTGGTTGGCAGTCATCAGACTGGAGAGAATGCCCACCCTTCCCATGCTCACCCTACTCCAGCTAAAATCTTTTAGTGTTATACACAGATTAAGAGATTGAGACCAAATAGACTTTGGGGTTAGCTTTTGGTTTCTATATAATCCATATGAATGATTTCTCCACCTTTTTTACTTGGAAAAAGATTAAAGACACTGTTTTGTTTTTTGTTGTTATTTATTCGGCAAGTATTTGGTCCCCTGGCCTAGGCACAGTTTTAGAATGAGGTCAGAAATAAGGTGTGAATCCTACCTTGCAGCACAGTATAGTTGAAGTGTTCACTAGGAAGTTACCATGCAGTTAGAGAACATGGCATACAAATACAAAATGAGTAGAGAACACGAAAGATGTTAGGTGCTAAGTAGCGTGGATGTAGTACATTCAGTCTGCAAACAATTAATAGCACTGCTTATGGGTTAGATACTGCTAATATACCAGGATGCAGACATTTTTAAAAAAGATTTCATATAGTTTTTGTTTAGAGAGGAAATAACTTGGGCAGTGTAAGCATAAACTGAACTTTTTCCTATTCTCAGTGTCCTTTTAGGAATTTTTTTCCATTGTGATCTATTTCAATTAGAAAAAGATCATTTACTATAGGAAAAACTAAATGAAAAGTACTAGCAGAACTGCACTTTCTACCCCCAATTCAGTGCCTAGTCACAGCCTACTTTAGGCATTGGGAAGCCACTGTTTCAGTCCCGAATTTACAAAAAGTAGTTTGTTATCTTTAGCAAATGACCTGATCTTTTTATGCTGAATTTTTTTCTCTTTTGTGCAAAGCATAACTTTCCAAGACTCAGATCAAATGCTTAGTCCTGGGTGAAGCTTTTTCTAGTCTCTTGTCTTCTTCCATACCTGTGCCTCTCTTTCCCACTTTACCTCCGGGTGATCTGGAAGAACACTTTCTGACCCTCAACTTCCTTGATAATTTAGTTATATACTCTTTTGACCCTATATCACTTTTACATCTCATTACATTGTTTTCAATACATCTGGAAAGCAATCAGTATGTGCTGGCCAATTTAGAGGATATTTTGTGGTGTTTTGTTTCTTTGGTAATAGATGTTAAAAGTTGTGCAGAGTGGAGAGAATTATTTGAAATGTCAGGCTTCGAAGTGTTTTGTGATAGTATATTTCATCAAATATTTGTAGCAAGTGACAGCCTCAGATCAAAAGGATTGATAATTGGAAAAGACAATTTATTATAAAGTAGTAAATATAATACTTGTTTCTGTTAATTGTTTAAAAATCTTTCACACAGATATTGTATGCATTCTATATAAAGCTTTTGATTCTAAGGTTCACTTGTATTTAAAATTGGAAAGTATGTTAGATTTTAGTGCTTCAAAGGGTTAAATGTCAAGATTCGATTCCCTAGCATAGGCTTGCTGAAGAAATGACAGCATCTTTTTCATATGCTTTTTTTTTTATAATTCTATCTACAAAAACTGAGCAATAGTAAAATAGCTATCTGGAAAGCTGAGTTACCTGAATTTGGGATATACTTTTATCAAAAAGAAACAAAAGAGAATATTTTATTACCAGCTAGCAGATTTTTTTTATGTTTTTAAAAAGCATTCCATGCTATGACATAGTACTTCTGAGCCATACCTTGTCTGGAATCATGATTCCTGTCATCCCTAACAACTGCTGATTCCTGCTATCAGGGATTTGGTCACATGTACGTATATGACAGAGTTTAGTAGACAGAAAAGTCATTCAGTCTCAAAGGTCAAACAAAAAGCCTGCCAGGCTTTTTGGTAGTTCTTCAAAGCTTTCATGTGCAGGGAAGTTGAAAAAAAAATTTTTTAAACAGAAATAGACTGGCTAGAAAGGATAGTTCGTTGACATTTTTGTCTATAACATAATAAATGATTGTTAACTTCAAGACCAACTTTATGAAACTACTTACTGCTGCTGAGCACAACTTAACTTTAGCATTCTCAGAGGAAAAATACTTTCTTAGCATAAGTGGGGGAGAATTTTAAAATGTCTGCTGTAATCATGAGATGGCTTTTTGTTCTATTTTGTAGTTGTTTTACCTGTTATAGTGGAACGAATGCCAGGGTTTTTATAGAGATGTGTAATAGCTTTGCCAAATAATGATCAGACCATTTTTATTAGCACATCCTTGGATTTAGAAGCTTCTTTAGTGTGTTTCCAATTGCATTTGATAACTTTTGAGTGTATTCTTCCCCAAAATGAACATGATTTCAGAAAAATTATATGGTGACTTTGAAGAACCATCACTTACTTAAAATTTGATGTTAACCAAGTTGGAATCATTTCTTCATGAATGCCCACCAGAACTGCTCCTGTCAGGGTCATGACCACCGTAATGTTAGGGTGAATGGTAAGGTCATCTTCCTTGATTTTCTGTGGCATTGGACACACTAGTACTGTTCTTCCACGGTCTTCTTAGCTCTGTTGACTGACAGCTAGCTCATCCTACTTTGATGGGTTTCTTTATTTTTCATCTTTTAAGTGTTGGTGTGTTCCAGGAGTCAGTGCTTGAAACTATTCTCCTATGTACTAGCTCCCTAAATGACAAGATCTCTTTCATGACTTTAAAATCTCTATTTGATGCCCTTACGTATGTCAAATTTGACATGTCCAAAACTAGATTCCTTATTTCCACCACTCCTGCCAGAAATCAGCCATCATCAAATCCAATTAAGTTCTACGTTACCACTATTAAATCTCTTATTAAACCTGCATCATTTCTTTCCAAAGTTACTACATTTCAAAAAGTCTCTAGTGAGTTTTTACTTAAGAAATTTTAGGAATCTCATTGCGGTGATTTTCTTTTAAATTTTCTCTAAACAGATATTTATTACATATTTCCACTTTTGTCACCTTCCATTACATTCATCTGTCACTTCTTTGTTCACACAATCCACCATCCCTTCTTCCTGTCTCACTCAGAATAAAAAGTGAAATCTTTGCACAGTCCCTTTCTATCTCATTGGCTAAAATATGTTGCCTTGAATAGTGTTTAATTCTGTAGACCGTCATTGATATGTAAGTTACTGAGCAAGTTATTTGTAAATATGGAATGTGATTTGGAATTTGGAAAATAAGAGGTGACTTTTCATCAAATAGTTATCTCAATATAGAAAAACAGCACATTGGATTTTAATATTACTTTAGTGTGCACCTTTTCATTTAGCATCCACTAAAAAGTATTTGCTTTTATTTCTAAGTAATTTAGTTTGAAATAAACTTATCAAATATAAGTATGTGCCCAAAAATTACTTCAGAGTCTTAAGAGTGAGTATGTATGACATGGTTCTTCCTTACTCTGAAATGTATTATTTAGGTATTTTGGTAAAATAGTTCAACTGCTATCAAAAGTTCCTGTCAAAGCTTAAATCTCCTCTATTAGTATGGTACTTAATTGAATCAACTCATTAAAGTATAAACCTGAATATTGACAGTTTGGTTTAAATGAACTAGAGATCCGGAAAGTACAGACAAAACTATTTTTAACCAAATATCATCTTCTTGTTCCTTTCAGCGTACTATTGTATAATTATTACCTCACCAAACTAAAAACCTACTGAAGTGTGCCCAGTTGGCATTTAGTGACTCACTGTTGAATTGGTAGACTAACATATAACCATATCACACACATTGTAATCACTATACAGATAAATGTCCTTGAGTAGCTTATTTATGTTTGGCATTTTTATCTAATTCAAGATGATCCAAACCAATTTTACTTAATATATACAGTACTTAAGATATTTTTAAGTCAACACACTAAAAAGTGACTAATTTGGTATGAAGATTTCTCTAATCCTTGGTTGAAATATGTTCATGCTCTTTCATAATGAAGTAGAACTGTTCTTTGCAAAGAGTTGCCGTTTTTACTAAAGTGCTTGAACTTCTGAAACTCAGGTGTTTTGCTAGTGGGTTCATATCATTTTATATAATTTGTATGTAATTTTAAGCTCTCAGAGACAGTGCTCATAAGGTCATATTCTCGTTAAAATGTCTTTTCAAGCCCTTGTGCTAATATGAACTCCTAATAGATGCATTGGGCAACTTCCGTGTCAAGGTTATAAAGAACTTATGTAATTTGTTCCCTTTGGAAATATCTCTTTTTGTAAGGATCTTGTTCTCTTGGTATAACTGTTTATTAGTCCTTCTGTGTCCTTCATGCCTTCCTTTCCACGTTGCTCTTCTGCCTTTGCTTATTCAATATGTATATTTCCTTTCCCTTTAAATAATAACATTGTCAATATAATATTGTTGTTCATATTTCACTTGGGCTACCAATCTTTGACAATACTTTCAAAGTTTTCCTTTGTATATTTCTTGCTTTTCAGCCCTTGCCTACTCTCTCCAACCATTGGTTGATGTAGCCCAAAATCCCTGATCCTGGTTTAATTCATTTTAATACTGCTTTCAGTGTTGTCACTAGGCTCTAATTCAGGTCAGAGTTCAGACAGTATAATACAGGCTGCATGATGCATCATTTCATCATTGATGTTAATTTGGAAGTAGAAATAATCATATTGCTTACAATAATGCCATGTTGTAATTGCTTTATACAGTTTTCTTTGATAATTTGAGATTGTTATCTAGATAATGACTCTTGAAATGTAATAGTACTTTCCTGTGTCTTATCCTGTCAGATGGTAGATAATTGCTTCAGACTAGATTTCCTGAAAATATGCTTTTATTGCCTGAGATGTTTGAGATAGGAATGCATATCTTATGAACAGATTTTTATTGCCACATAAGATAGTGTTTCCAACGTTAATGGTGATGTTTTAAATTTCATATCAGTAGTTATCTCTGTGTAACTTACTTGTGAACTACAGTATCGGCTCTAAGCCTCACCAGGGTCACCTTCACGCAAGTAACATGTTAACCTGAAATAGCGTCATAACGAGGTAGGTAAGACAGATGCTCAAACTTGAATGCTAGGGTAATGAGTTGGTTGGGCTTACTTTTTATATGGTGTTCATGTCATGATTATTGAAAATACATATCAGGAAGAGAATTGTAATAGAAATGACAAGTTAGCAGTATAGATTGAGAAGAGAGAGCAAGGAAGTAGAGTCCAGTTAAAGAGTTTATTACACACTCTAGGAGAGGTTATGAGGACTTGTATTCAGGAGACGTTATTTTTGCGATATCCTGAAAACATAAGATGTGATTATATATGAGGAACAAAAGAGGTAATTGATACCAGGGCCCTCATTCTTTGCTGTGCTGATGGGAATGTAAAATGGTACAGCCACATGGAAAAAAATTTGGCAGTTCCTCAGTTACTTAAATAAAATTTATAGATGATTCAACAGTTCTACCCCTGGATATATATGCAAAAGAAGAAGGAAAGCAGATATTCAAACAAAAATAGGTGCATGGATTTTTACAGCAGCACGTCCCCAATAGCCAAAAAGTGAAAACAACCCACATGCCCTTCTACTAATGAATAAAAAAGTATGGCCTATCCATACAGGGGACTATTATTCATCAGTAAAAAGGAATGAAGTACTACAGTGAGGTACACACCACAGCATGGATGAATTTGAAATTTTACCTGCACCCAGTGAAAGGAAGCAGACACAAAAGACTGCACATACATGCCGTGAAATACCCAGAATAGGCAGCTCCGCAGGGAGAGGAAGTCAGTAGTTGCCCTGGTCTCGGTGGAGAGGGGCTGGGGAGCCGACTGCTTTGAGAAGATGAAAGTATTCGTGAATGAGATGGTCATGATAGTTGCACAATAAATATTGTGAACACACTGAATGCTGTTCAGTTAAACATTTTTAAATGGTTAAAATGGTAAGCTTTAATTCATGCATGTCTACAATAATTTTAAAATAACTTGGTATGTCCTCGTGGCTCAGGCATTAAACTGGTCAGTGACTAGGATGTAGACTATGTAAAGCCCAACGACTTGGGTTCAAGGCCCAGAACCAGAGGGAAACAACCAAAATGAGCAAATAAATAAAAATTCTTTCTCAACTTCCTGCCTGCCTGCCTCCTTTTATTCCTGCCTGCTTGCTTTCCTCTTAGAAAAAAAAAAAAAAAAAAGAGTAAGAAAAGAAAAAAAAAAACCCTAAAACTTAAGCTTATTAAAAAAATGACTCTAGCACAAGAATTATAGACTTAAGAGCTGTAATGGAAGGTGCTGTAAACAGAGAGGGAATGTGGTGAACTGGCCTTTGAAAAGAAAATGTCTTTGAAAACTCAGTGGGGACCAAACAAAATGTGGACTGTGGTTTTCAATCTCTACTGTAGATTGAACCAAGTAATAATGACAGTGTCAAGCAGATTCCTGATAGTATAACTAGATGCAAGGTTCACAAGAGTAGAAGAAAATATCTAACTTGTTTATCCATGTCTTCACCATTTAGTATGACGCCTGGCAGCAGGCACTTACTGGATGAAAAATAAGTAAATAAATGATAAGTAAATGTTTGGTAGAAGTCCATATTCTCTTTCTTGATCAAGAAAGCAACACCGGCTCTAAAGCTGTACCTAACAGTGGACTAACTTTCAGAATGAGTCTCGGTAATGAATATTAAGAGAGATCACTGTGCCCAAGTTTCATGCAAACGAATATCTAGGTTTACTAAAAAAATAAGGCCCTAAAACTCCTTTCTGACTTTCATAATAGTGCCTCAAACCCATTATAAAATGAAATACTGATAAATGAGGAACAGATGGCAGGTTAATTCTTAAACTCTGCTTATTATTTGTTAGATCACTTTAGAACTCTGCTAATTATAACATGTAAATCCTAATCAGGCTAAATAGAAGGTTATAATCATACCCTTCCTCTCCATTTCCATACTTTGAAAGACTAAAATAAATATATCTACATTGTACTCAGAGTAAAAATAAACACTTCAGAGATGCATAATTTAGAAATATATTTTTAAGTAGGAAACAAAGATTGTAATTTTTAAAAAGTTATTTTTTTTGTTTTCTTGTACAAAAGATATTTTTCTTTTTAAATTATGTTAGTGCTGAGATGTTTATCTTTACTCTCGAGTACTGTGTGGAAGTTGATTATTTTTTAACTAATACTTAAAAGCATGCTGAAGTCATAAGGCATTTTTGCCATACTTATATGTAGACCTTTTAAATTACAGACTGTACACATGTATTTTGTTAAATCCACACTGGAAAAGAAAAATAATTTTGACTTCTTTATAGATTCTCTCCCACACCACCATCATATGTACTTACTTGAAAATATTGTTAGGTAGAGAATGAATTGTTATATACGAAAATCCTTTGGAAATGCTTTAAAAAGTAAACCCAGTCCTTAGAAAACAGAAACAAAAAACTATTGACATACTAACCCCAAGACCAAAAAAAAAGTTTTAATTGACACATTGTTTCAGATTAGCCTTTGATTGTATAATAAGCATTTAAACCTGTTAGAAGTATTATTTAAACCAGGGATCTGCAAACTATGGCCCAGACGAGATGCCTGTTTTTGTAAAGAAAGTTTTATTTGATCACAGCCATAACTGTTCATTTGCATATTATCTCTAGCTAGTAGGTACAAATTTTCCACTTACTGGCAGAGATGAGTAAGCAGAGACCACATGGTTCACGGAGTTTAAACTAACAATGATTGACCCTTGAGTATTAGAGTTTCAAAGTCCCTACTTGAAACCATACTGTTCTCATGGTCTTGTATTTTAATCAAAAAGTAGTTGCTGAACATCTAAAACCAAAATGCAAGATGATTTTTCCCTTGCAAAGTCTTCCTGTCAGACAGTGAAGAAATTAAAATGCTCTTGTAGCAATTCCTTCATTCGTGACTTGCCAGCCTTTCCTTGCTCAGTTTTCACACGAGCAAGTGAAATTCCATTCTTGTTTTCTATATATTTGAAAATCACTTCATAATGAAAGGTGTTCTCCCACCCCAATAGAATGAGATAGAGGGTTTTTCTCTGTGATCGTGAACATGGACCTTTTCTCTCTGCCTCATCCGTCTATAATATCAAGCACAGAAAGTCCTTTTTTTTTTCCGCCTTTTCTATCAAAGGATTCTAATTGACTTATTTGCCTTGTTATTTACTTTTACGTTTATTACATTTTTTAAGAAGTTCCTAGTTGCTTCTTAAGTGCTGATACTTTTTAAGAACATTTATAGAGGGAGAGACTGACATTACCTGAGAGAGTTACCAGGAGAGGGTATGACCCTCACTCAGCCTTTTAGTGTACCCAAGAGCTCTGACACGGTGGCCCATGCTATTCAAACCCAATAAACACTGGTAAGCCAGAATGTTCACTTACTATGGCAGCCCTGTGAGACAGAAACTTGGGGGACAGGGCTTGGCCTCTTACATCCTGTGCTTTGATGGAGACCCTGACACATTCTAATAAAAGATCAAACTCTTAGTTCATCTTGTTTTAACTTATTGCTGTCGTTTGGTTCTTATTTTATTTCAACTGAGTTGTTTCCCGAGGTGACTCTCGAATATGCTGAGCCAGACATTTTAAGCTGTAAGTAAGGTCACTCTCATGGAAGGGTGTTCAGTGATACACCTACCATCAGGGCTGTTATCCTCCTAAAGTCACCCTAGTGTTAAGCTTCTTTAAAAATAATAGGAATAATAAATAACCAGAGATCCTGCCTTTCATTTTTCTCTTTCTTTCTCTCCTGAAGCCTTGGGCTGTTTGAGTGCCTCCTGAAACTGTTATCTTGAAGGTTCTTAATGACCTGCTGATTTTGATGTACCCAGACACATCCCCAGTCTTGATCTTGTACTAGACCTCTACTACTTCCAGCACTCCAGACCACCAGTGATGGCTGTTCCTTTTCTGCTGCTTTAGTTCCCAGACTCTGTCTTAACTCACATTGTCTTTGCCTCACCTCTTTAGATTATCTTTTTTTCTCAGGGATGTGTTTCTACCTTTTTTTCTTATTCTGTGCTCATTCCTTGGACCATTCTAGCTATTTCCACAGTTATTCATGCATCTGTCCTTGCCTGGTCACCAGATCTGTAGCTCTACTTCTGACATCTCTTCTAATTGAGAACTACCTACTTTATTTCCCCATGAGCCCAATTTCAAAGCCAGTATACATGAAACTGAGTTCATCTCTTCTTCCCCAACCACAATCAGCTTTTCCTCCTGTGTTCATCATCTTTGTTCATCTTTAGAATATGTATGGAAAGACATAGAACTTAAATTAGCCAAACAAATAACAAAAAAAGAAATAGATGGTTGATAGGTTTTACTGTCTAATTTTATCATTTACTACTGTAAAGATATAAAAATAATATAATGTGGTTCTGGCATCAAACTTAACAGATAAGCAAAACAGAATAGAGAGCCCAGAAATAGACTCATACTTCATAGTCATGATTTTCAACAAAGGTGCTAGAGCAATCCACTGAGGAAGGAAAAGTCTTTTGTGCACATGATGCTGGAATAATACGGTGTCCATGTTGAAAAACAAAATGAACCTTAGCCCCTACCTTGTACCGTAAACCAAAATTAATTTGTGACTTATCATAGATGTAGATGTAAATACTAAAATCATGTTAATTTTCATGAAAGACATGAGACTATCTTCATGACTGGAGGGTAGGCAAAGATTTTTTGGAAGTCAGAGAAAGCAAATACAATTCAAAATGATAAATTGGACTATCAAAATTAAAAACTTCATCAAAGGCAGTTAAGAAACTATAGGCAAGCAGCAAACAGAAAATATTAGCAAGACATATTTTTTAATAGAATATCTAGAATATAAAAATAATTTTATAATCAACAATAAATATTTGTAATCCAATTTTTAAGTAGCCAAAAAAATTGAAGGCAGTTTAACACAGGAAAATGCATCAGTGGACGTTCCTTGGTGACTGCACGAGTCCACAGTCTCTAGTGGGCACAGTCCACATAAATTCCAAGGACTGAGGTCCGTGACTGGGGAACTGAGGAGAAATTCCCACCGGAGTGAACAGCAAAATATAATAAATAAATGCTGCTTCCTTCTCAGTGAATACTCATCTAAAATCGGCATTGTGTGCACATTTTTTAAATTCTTGAACTTTAGTTCATGATGCGCTTCTGAAATACTTGAGAGGAAATGCACTCTCTGTGCAGTTCACACCAGGATGCCAAAATTAAAACAGATCCATGACTAGTGAGAAGGATAGATAGAATAGTCAGCTAGGTACATGATGGAGCAAGTGCCCTAACATTTTAATGGTAGAGGCAGGGTTGGGCTATCCATGTTTATTAGAAAATTTCTAGTTCTGCTTTGAGAATTTTCATAGTGCAAGGTTAAAGATTACCCTGTAGACACAGGCTGCGGGAACTGTTAGGAAACCATGCTGTATGTTAAGCAAATGACATAATTTTTTATTTCTTTTATGTTTTACTACAAATTCTAATTTTATGAAAAACTCACTATATTTGACTAAAGATCGGTGGTGTTTGGTATATTGCAGGGAAAGTCCTTCTGCAAGCGTGGACAAGTGTGCGTTTCTGTCGTCATTTGTATGCTCCAGCAGGGCTCTACTGATCGATGGCCGAGTAGAACTCAGAAGAGGCCTGCAGAGGCAGGAGCGGCATCTTTTTCTGTTCAATGACTTATTCGTTGTTGCCAAAATCAAGTAAGTCAGCTGTGCACTCGTGGTTATCATCATAAAATTGCATTTCGACTAACAAATACAACCTTTCTACCCAATGCTTGCTGTAACAACGTCTGACTACTGTGACTGAAGCTAGTATCGGAAAATGAGTTTTATGGTTTTTTGGTTATGCAACAAAAGTGTCAGTCGTCAGTTATACATTCACCAAGGTTCATATAGGTCCTTCTTGGTGTTGCTGCCCAGAACACATGTAGGGGATGCAGTGAAGGATTTGACGTGCATGATCCATGCTCTATGTGTTCGCACTTATGTGCTAAGGTGTGTTGGGAAGTGATCGATTGTGAATGGTGCTGTGAAGGAAATAAGTGCTGGGTGAGGTAAATTTGGGGATCTGTGTTAAGTTGGTGTATAACCCGGTGGGGAGATCATTGAAGGATGAAAAACAACCAGCCCCTGAGATAGCAGGATGCAAAGGGAACTGCAGGTACAAAGATGGGGAAAGCTTGGCCCTTCGAAGGAGATCAAAGAAATCCCATGTAACTCGAACCTAATGGGCAGGAGGAAAGTAATGTGGACCGAGATTGGAGAAATAGGCAAGGATCCTGTTATCAGGACCTTTGTAGGATGTGTTTATTAACCTATTGCCATATAACAGGTTACCCAAAAATGTAATGGGTATAAACTACAGTTTCTCTTGAGTTAGAAATCTGGGAGCGGTTTAACTGGTGGCTCTGGTTCGAGACACCCCTGCCTCCCCATAGCTGACAGCCAAGCTCTTGGCCAGGGTTGTAGTTATCTTGAAACTTGACAGGAGCTAAAGAACCCACTTCCAAATTCACACCATGGATGCCAGCAGGCCTCTTCGCTGGGTCTCTCCAAAGGGTGGCTCAGAACATGGCAGCATGCTGAGAGTAAAAGATCACAAGAATGAGAACTTTAACGGCAAGTGAAAAAGAGAGCCTACAGTGAAAGTCACAGTCTTTTTTTTTAAGAAGCATTTTTATTTTATTTCCATTTAGTTGTTCACACCAGTTGTTCGCCCCCAGAACCGGGGCTCAAACCCAGGGGCATGTGGCTTTCATCCTTTAGAGGCATTTGACTTAACCTCTGTTCCACCAGGGCGCACCCTCCACAGTCTTATAATCTAAGGACGGGAGCTCATACCATCGTTCCTGATGTGTCCCGTGACCACACAGTATGGAAGGGAGAGAACTGGAGGTGTGAATGTTGGGCCAGCTCAGATGATGGCTACATAAAGACTGTGATAGTAACTTGGGACTTTATTCCAAAAGATTTGAATTAGGGGAACAGCATAATGTTGTTAGTATTTTCAAATTATCATTCTGAGTAATGATAGATAATGGCTTAGAGGGAAAACAAGAATAGAGGCAAGGATCCTAGACAGGAGGTGGTGTCATCCTGAGGAGAGGTCACAAGGGTTCTATGTTTGGCGACATGGTAGTTAAATGAAGGTTGCAGACCTACATGGAATGTACCTAAGAGGTAACTAGAAAGAGTAATGCAGTTAACACCCAGACTGCTTGCTGCTTGCTCTACCCTGCATTCTCATTTTGATGAAATATAAAATATAAATATAAATATAAGAGTATTTTCATAGATCCCATACTAAATACAATTATAATCACTAGAGAACCACTTTTTTCCCACTATCTGCACTCTCCCACCTAAATTATATACCATGTCATAAATAAGACATGGGCACAGCTCAGTACTAATTTGTAAACACAATATTTAATCTGAGTGGTATTAATGACAATGGAGATCTAATATTTATTGGGATCTTATTGTATGTTAAGTGTGATTCTCAAGATTTTATTATAACTTTATTGGGAGGATATTATTTTCCTTCTTTTACAGAATAAATCAATAGAGAAGTGATTTCCCTAGTCACAAAGTTAGTAATTAGTTGAACACACATTTAATCCTAGGCCTGTCTTATTTTAAAGTCTTTATTTTTAACCATTATGAGGTCTGCTGTCTCCATTACCTGTTTTATGGATTCTATAGAAAATTCCTTAACTGTTTTTAACTATTAATCAGTCTTTTGTGATGAGTAAAAGACTCTATAACTACTTACCTAGTAAGAAATGTTATAGACTGCTTGTGAACTGATCATATATACTTTTTAAAAATTAGAGACAGGTAAAGGTAAAACAGAATGTGTTGGGGTTTTCCCTTAGGAAAACTGTCTTCTTTTGGGAAGGGGGAAGAACACTTAACATAAAATGTGTCTCTTAAACTTAGAGTGTATAATACAATACTATTAGAATGCTGTTAAGGAGTAGGCACAGTATCGTACAGCAGGTCTCTAGAACTTATTCATCCTTCATAGCGAAACTCCAGGCTAATTAATTAGGAACCTCCAATTTCCCCCAGCCCCCTGAGGGGCTTGACACCAGCATTCCACTCTGATTCTAGAGTTTGGCTGTTTCAGATACCTCAGATAAGTGGAGTTGTGCAATATTTGAACTTCTGTAACTGACTTATTTCATTTATCATAATATCCTCCAGTATCACCCATTTTGTCACATGTTGCAAAATTTCCTACCTTTTAAGGCTGAATAATATTCTAGTACACATACACTGTTCACGTGTACACACACACACACACACACACACACCATTTTCTTTTTCCATTCATCCGTCAATGAACATTTAGGTTGTTTCTACATGTTGGCTATTATAAATAGCACTACATTGAGTATGAGAATGCTGATATCTCTTCAGGATCTTGATTAAATCCTTTGATACGTACTCAGCAGTGAGAATTCTGGGTCATTTTCAACTTTTGAGGAACCTTATCCTGATTTCCATAGTGGCTGTGCCGCTTTGTATGTCAAATACCAAAGGTGTGTAAGCTTCCAGCAGCTCACAGTTTTCCCAGTATTTGTCTTTAGGGCTTTTGTTTGTTTTATTTGGGGTGGGGGAGGGGAGTTTGTTGGGGTTTTTTTGGTCTTAACAAAATCTTACTGATTTTGAAATCTTAACAAGTAACTTTTCCTGACCACAGTGGAATGAATGGAACTAGATATCAATAACAGAATAGCAATTTGTAACAGAGAATGCCTATAAATGTGGTTTGGGGTAGAGATACATGGTTATAGGAATACAGACAAAGAAAGGTCTCTCCATACAATCCTTTGTAGCAGGTCCATTTGAAGCTTAATGCAGGGAAGCTATTGATAGAGGAACAATGCATTATTTTTAAAAAATGTAGATTAGTTACTGTTCTTTTACTTAAAATGCATTGGATGCATTCTATATACTAGGTATTGTAATAGGAGCACCACGGAGATCTTAATTTAGTTCCTCTAACAGTGCAAGTCAAGAGTTGTTTTAGGCACTGACACTGAGACTCAGGAGGTTTATCCAAGGTTATATAGTAGGAAGTGGCTGAGCTGGGATTTTAATCCAGGCCTTACTTCCAGTGGCTGGTCCTTTCTGCAGTTTCACATTGTATTCATGTGTACAGCTTTGTGCCCAGAATGGAGATAAATAAGCAAATAACAAAAACTTAACTTCAGTGGTCCACTTCCTACCCTTTTAAACCTCAAAGACTATTTACTTGTAACATGTAATCAGTTTTAGGGAGGGGAAAGTGTTTTCCTTCACCTTTTTGTTTTTTTTCCTTCAACAATTATGATAATATTTAGAGTATAAGACCTTTGTTTTCTTACCTAAAGTCACTTATTGTTCTGAATAGTGCTAGTGATTTTAAGTAGCAATGTTTTGCTGAAAACCTTCTATATAAAAACATTTTCCTCCCAGAAACTTGCTGTTTAAATTCATTGGCAAAATAGGCATCTATCCTCTATTTCTGTAGCTGACCTTTTATTTTGATAGTTCCTTTCTCATGTAAAATTGCACCATTTCTTTCACATACTGCTTTTGTATCTACTTAAATACTTTTTTTTGAAGAGACAAAATATCATCTGATAGAATGATGTTCTTATTTAAGAGATTCAATTCATGGGAAAATATTTAAGTATTTGTCACATTAATTGGGAATATTAAAAAGTCTGAGTGATCTCAGTTAATTTGAGGAAGTAAGGCATGAACCCAATACCCTGAAAAGGAGGAATATATAGATTTGAAGAAACAATGATTATTCTGGAATCCTGCCGTACCTTGTAAACATTTGACCATGTTTTTTCAGAAAATTGTTCTTATGATCATTCTAATTGCATACATTTATATTTGCAAAATCTTATATGAAAAAACTGATTTTTTTCCCGAAATAAACAGCAAACAAAAAGAAATATTTTCCTGTAAGATCAAACATAAGCCTTCCCTGTCACTTCTCACTCCTGAGTGGAGGGTTTGGTTATACTCTGAAATCAGTTAATTTGCTGAGGTAATCCGAATTATTTTGTGCTTAATCATGTACTTAGTGAACTGAGTGACTAATTTAAGTTCCATGGTATTTCGTCTAATATTGAGTCTCCATTTGGAGACTACTTTCAGTCCTTGATCGAGTCTATAGAAATAAACTAAAAATAAATAAATAAAAAGGGGTGAATAATTAACCAACTGCTACATATTTATTTAGTCAAGATAATAGGTTTTACTGAGTATTTCAATAATACAAATGATTTTTAAAACTCTTTTATATTGACTGTTGTATATTTGCTCCATTTTGTGCTGAGCATTGACAATATTTGCCTAAAAATGTTTTGAGTTTCTTTTTTTTAATACTGAATTTTAGAGCAATAATTAAAACTGGATGGGATCTTAGGGACTACTTTTGATACTCATTAGAAAATTAAGTTATATTTCCTATAGAATTAAAGCTTTTTGTTTTTCTTAAACTATTTACAAACAATAAAATATTTAGAAAGAAGTTAGCATTATTTTTATTAATAGCCATAGAGCACTCATTTGGAATTTGCTAAAAGGAAGTGAGCTAAGCCATCACTGTTCTCGTATTTTATTTCCTAAGCAAATGGAGAAATCATAGTGAGTTGTGTTTGGGTCAAAAAGATGAAAAAGAGAAAAAGCTCTGATTATTAATTCATTAGCTGTAGTGTTACCACCTGTACATATGGAATATCCCATGGTCTACGCCCCAAAACATGTTTATTAAAACATCTCCATCTTAGAATGGAGGGAAGTAAGTCTCCCTAGAATCCTTCAACATTTCACTGGGATTCCTTCCAGTATAAAGATTGAAACATAAGAAAGCAAAGAAATGTATCTCCTACCTTAATAAATTTATAATAAGGAACTGTATTGTAGAAATTAAGAATTAATTTGGGGGATTGTTCTGTTCTGTTGTCAGTGCACATTAGATCCATATTTTTTAATTTCTATTGCAGTAGTATAATACTATTTGAAATTGAGTGAAAAACATGAAAAACACACTGTTACCTTAGGACTGTCCATCCTAATATAAAGGTGTTTTGGAATACTTGCTTTAGGTATTTTCAAGCTATTAGTCCATCTCTCTCCTTAGGAGCATAATTGTTCATGAGACTTCTCCCTACCCCACCCCCACATTATAATAAACAGTCTCAGAAGAAAACTGTGTGACTGTAGAGAGATGAAATAGTAAGTGTTTACAGCAATGGCTGGCACCTGGTGAGTCCTCAGTCAATATTAGCCATTAGGATGGAAGTCATTGTTTACACTTTTAAACAGCACCTTGTTTTTTGTCTTGGGTGTATTGGCACTTTATTGATCTAAGGAAAGACTCATTGGAATAACTTTTCCAGGTCAATGGATATGAAAGTTCTGATATATCTGAAATACATACTATTAGAAAGAGACCTACATTAAAAAACAAAATGTGTGAAAACAGATATGGGGCTATATCTTCAAAAAGATGTGTGATTTCAGTTTATATAGCCCAAACAGTTGCTATTAACAAATAAGGATTTTTTAAAGTATTTTATCTTACATTAAAATTTGTCACATAAGCCGGTCTAGATTCATGTTGATGACAGTATGGAAATTAAATACAGACAGAAGCCACTGTGCCACAAGGCGCTTTTCTGTTGTGTGTAGACTCAGTGCACCGCACAGGAAGCACAAATGAGGCTTTGAGTCTGCATTACCCCTCAAGTGTAGTTCCAGCAAATTCTTTCCTTTTATAAATCCTGATGAAGTTTTAGCTTTAAGTGTTCTGTGAATCAGAGGAATTTTAAGGGATGCTTCCATATGGGTATCTTTGATTTCATTTTATATTTTAGTGTTTGCACCATGGGTCTGAATGATTAAATGTACCTGTTTCATTGGGCTTTCTCCTTATCCTTCCCAGGGCCTCCTCAGGTCTACTGTGAGCATTAAATCTGTAAATCAGGTCAAGAGATAGGGTGGTTCAAATATCGGGATTCTAAGGCAGATTAGATAGAAATTGTCAAAAAGCAATTTCATCACTGACAAAGTAGATCACCTTCTGGGTCCCAGAGTGATTCATAATTGCATCAATTCTGCTTAATTATAATTCTTCCTGGCTTTTTTTTTTTTTTTTTTAGATTAATATCTGTTTTTAGGCCACAGTTTTTTAATATACTGGAAAATTATATGAATAGAATCTTAAAATTTAAAATAAACTTTGCTTCTAAAGACCAGAAATTCTTACAACCTGTCAGTTGAGAAGGCAGTGTAAATTCCTCCAATTCCAGGTTGAAATTTTTTGTGTATCTCTCTCTTCTAAGGAACATTTTATAAATATTTTAATTAAAAATGTGTATTTTAAATCTGTTGTTCACCCATTCAAATCTTTTTGGAAGTGAGCAAGTTATAAACAGTAAGTGAATTGTTTATAGCAGCAGTACATTTTAAAATTATATTTCTAATCCAAATGTAATAGTCAGCATATAGAAAAATAAAATAGCTCATTCATACCTATTAGCTGTCCTAAATGCAGATCTAAGGACTAACACACCAAATGTTTCAAAGGCCTTTGGGGCCAAGGTAACCAACCATGTTACAATTCGCTGTGATAGGCACTGAAGACACAAGCAATGAATAAGACATTCTTTACCCCTGGTTACTGAAGCTGCCCTCTTATCACAACTACAGAAATTCTCCTAAATGTAATAAATAAAATAGCAGGCTGTCCTGTGGTTGTTTTTTTTTTTAATCTTTTTAGATGCAACAACAACTTTAAGATAAAGAATAAAATAAAACTGAGTGACATGTGGACAGCAGACTGTGTGGATGAAGTGGGAGAGGGCAACACCAGTGCTGTGAAGTCCTTTGTCTTGGGCTGGCCCACGGTGAACTTTGTGGCCACTTTCAGGTAAGAGCCGTTGCTTTTCTTACCTTTACATGGTTAGTTTTGTTCCCCAAATTTTTTAAGGGAAATACTCTGATTGTGCATTTAATCAATTACTCATATTTTGATACTTGATGCCTTGTGAGTTTCCAAAAGAGCTTTTTATTAAAACTTATACAAATTAATGGTAAATATTGAGAACTTTTGTAGTCATTTATCATGGTTTGAGCAGTGATTTCTGCAGAGGCTGCACTGAAGCATCTCTAGGACAGTAGAGGAGAAAGTGGCCGGAGCTCTAGGCCTCCCCTCCAGCATCCCCATCCCTGAAACAGACTGTCACTGAAACAGATTTTATGAAATAGTCCAATTAAGTTTGAATAAGTAGTTTATAATTCCAAACTTAAAAAAAAAACCTTTTTAATTATAAAAATACACTTCATTAAACAATGGGTCGTCTGTACTGTTTTATCAGGTTCTGATTTAGTCCCTATAGTGATGTGACTTATCAGAAGTAAAATTATAATTCAAGAAGTGAATGTTAGTTTCCTAAGACTCACTCCTAATCTGGGACAGGGAATGTGTGAATAGAAAATATTTGTGCTCTTATCCTGGCTATGCCAAACTGGTACCTTTTGGGTCAAAGTAAGCATGCAAGACTCACACCTGTGATTTTTGAATAACTGCAAGTCCAGTATTTGTTTTCACATAAAGAGTTGGCATTCATCTTATGCACAGAATGCCTGCTTTCTGCTGCTGCTCTCCACACTGCTGTCAGAATCCTCATACATCATCTTAAAGCCAGATAACCAGAATTTTCCAAGATGTTTGTTAATTTTCTAATAAAGGAAAAGCATGTCATTATCTTCTTTTGATTTTAATTAATGAATTCTCATGAAACAGTTTTTAAGAAGAGAAAATGTAGATACAAATTTTACATACATTCTGTTCCTCAAAAAGCATTGTGCTTTAACCAAATGATCAAGGTTAAATTAACACCACAGGTGAGGGAAATATCATGTACACCTTGTTTGAATGTGATGAGAACAATTCACATATGTGGTATTTCTCTCAAAAACCCATAACTCCAGTCCAGTCATGACAAAAACATCACACAAGCTTGAATTAAGGCGTATTCTGTAAGTTGCCTATTCTTGCTCCTGAAAACTGTCAAGGTCAAAAAACAAAAACAAACAAAAGAACCTGGAAAAGACATGGAGATAATCATAAACAAATCACTAAGGATAAATGATAACTAAATGCAGTGTGGTTTCCTGGACTGGATCCTAGAACAGAAAAAAAAAAAAAAAACATTAATGGAATGTGAATTCAGAATGAAGTCGAAAGTTAATAGTAGCACAGCAATATTGGTTTCTTTATTTTGATGATAATACATTATAATGTAAAAAGATAACATTAGAGAAAGTTGAAACTAGGTGAGAGATATACAGAGATAATCTGTGTCTTCTTCACAACTTTTCTTAATATCTGAAAGGCTTTTAAAAAAAAAAAAAGTAACATTGAAGGGTTTTGCCTCTGATATGGCAGAGTAAGGCCTTCACAGACAGACCACCTCAAGAAAGCAGCTGTGAACTGTGGAAAAAATGCAAACAACTACCTGAAGCTTCTGGAAAAAGAACAAAAGTTGGCAGACTTGGAGAGGAATTGAATTTGGAAGACAACCCCAGCACTGGGTGAGCTTCCTCCCTTGTAAGGCATTCGCATGTGGGCAGGCTACAGTCACTCTGGGTGCAAGGTAACCAAAACTGACAAGACTAGGAGTCTTTCTGACTGAAGAATCAGAGCCAGAGTCTGGGGAAGCAAAGATGAGAGGAGTAATCTCGAAAAGGAGAGGATCAGAGAAGGGAAGCTCAGAATTTTCTTTCTAGACTGTCACTGATTGCTGGAAGGAACACACACACACACACACACACACACACACACACACCCCACACACACACAACCCCCCACCACGGGACTTAAAGCTAAGGCTGAAAGAATTAGAGTTTGCAGCTTGAGTCTAATCAAGTTAGTCATCTGTTAAAAACATCAGCACCGTATTGCAAATGCAATAGTACTCAGTCTTAAAAACAAAACATCTTGTAGCATCCAGAAAGCAAACTACATTTCTTGACATATAAAGAACCAGGAAAGAGAAAGATAATCAGTAGAGGCTTAGCTCTAAGATGATGCATGTATTGAAAGTATCAAAAAAGAACTTCATAGTCGTTCTTACTACTATGCTTAGTAGGTAAAAGAAAATACCAATTTAGATGAATGAACAGACAAGAAATCTCAGCAGAGAAACAAAATATTTAGAGTCAAATGAACATTCTAGAACTGAAAACTACAGTAGACCCCCTGTTGGCCTTAGTCACAAAATTGAAATAAATGAAGTCAGTGAATTTGAAGATACTTCTGTACAAGTTGTCGAATCTGAAGAATAGAGAAAACATCTTTTTTTAAAAACGAAAAATGCATCAGACTTCTCAGAAATTACCAAAAACTATGGCAATACTTCAAATTAGAATTCCAAAAGGATGAGAGGCAGTGGGGGGAACACAGAATAAATAGCTGGAGAAATTATGGTTGAAAACCTCCCAAATTTGGTAAAAGACAGTAATATAAATTGGAGGAGAATAAAGAAAACTACACCTCGTCGTATTTTAGACAAACTGCTTAAAAACTGAAGGAAAACAATACATTACATAGAGGGGAACCTGTAGAGGTCAGAAGGCAGTGGAATGATGTCTTTAATGTATTAAAAGAAAAAAATTTTCAACCTAGAATGCCATCTCCAACAAAAATAGCCTTCAAAAATGAAAATGAAGATTTCTCTAAAGCGTTAGGTTTTATAGCCAACAAACCTATTCTACCAAAAAAAGACAAAAAAAAAAAAAAGAAGCTGATGGGAATTTCTCATCCCAAAGTAGAATGATACCAGAGAAAGCTTAGGCCTTTAGGAACAGATGAGGAACACCAGAAAGATTAAGGAAACCCAAGTCATGTCCAGTTTAAAATACCATCAGGCTAGCAGCTCAAGATTATTCTCTCCTGGTCCGTCACTATGATATCTATAATAAAACCAGGAAAGTGAAGTCTCAGACTGAGGAATAGCAACCAGAATCTATAAGGGAACTCCCTGCCCCCAATTGAATCAGACTAAGGGGAAGAGCAAACAAAAATGTGAATTTACCTCGGGAAACAGGTGATATTCTACCATGTCACAAAAAGGCCAAAAAGAATTTCATATTTATTACTACTTGCACTCTGATTCACAAACCAGGATCTGTATCTACCAGAAAAATAATCACAGCACCTTGATTTTATAGATAACTATGAAGTGGGAACATTGTTCAAAACACATAAGAAGTACTTAAATCTGATAATCTCTAAGAGGAACCAGAAGAAGAATATTTTTATTAAGCATTTAATATGAATCTTAGTCTACAAACCCAGGTATGCAGGTATACAGGAAAAGCTTGTTAATCTGTAGATCAAATCAAAACCTACCCTGAGCTTGCATTTTGCCAGACTGGTAGGAAGTCCAATTTTTTTTTCTTCCTTTCTGGAGCACCATTTTCTTGCAGAATCAGAATACCAAGACATCTGTGATATTGTCAAAACAGATGAAAAGCTCTGACCTTCAGTCTGTCGTAGCCACTGCTGACATCTTTTTCTATGTCCCCTACTTCCAGAGGGTCTCTGATTCCTTTTCCTATGTGGGGTGCAGGTGTTTTTGCTGATAGACAATCTCTGCTGCCTGGGAACCATCTTCCCCAGGTGCTGCTCCTTTCTGACCACTTCCTTCTCTGTTTCCTTAGACACCTCAACTAAGTACCAAGTGCTTCTCAGCTCACTTTCCGGAATAATGGACTCCCTCCCCTCCTGAATGTGAGGGACTCCTCCATCTGCCCTTTTTCTTTCGCCAGGACAAACTGGTTTCTCTTCTCCTGACTCAGATGAGCTTTGGTGTTTATGAAACTCTGGGGTACCTTGACTTTGGAGTACTTTTGTTCTTAGCTCGATAAAAATGTTTGTGATTAATTAAGAATTATGAAGGGAAGAAAAGTCCCGGATTCTGTCATAGAGCAGGAAAAAGGGGAGATACACAAGTCAACCCAGTATATTAACCCAACATACTTTGTAATTGATTTTAAATGTATCTTGTATATTCAGCGGAACACTATACAGCAATAAAAATGAATGATCTAAAACCACGTGCTGTAATATGGACAAGACAACATAATTTCAAATGAAAGAAACCAGATACAAATTACATGCTGTTTGTTGTATAGAGTACCCGGCCAGGCACAAGTGCCGTGTTGTATTAGACTCAGGGCAGTGGGAGCTAGCACCTGGAAGGAGTACACAGATACCTTCCAAGGTGGTTTTCTGTTTCATAACCTGAGTGCTAGTCACATGGGGAGTTCAGTTTGGGAGAATTCTTCAAGCTGTACATTTAAACACTGCACAGTTTTCTGTATATGTCAAAAAAAAGTTTTTAAAATACTGTCTAAAAGGGGTGATTTTCTGTTATTGCTTTGAAAAAAGTTAGCAGATCTAAGGAAAATTTATCTATTAGTCAACATAAATCAAAATTTGACATAGATGAACCTAGAAAATCTTTTTTTCTCCCACACCCCGTACCGGGTCTTGAAGCAGGTCCATGGCTCTCACGACCTGCTCCTTAGACATCCCACCAGAGTTACCGGGGCAGGAGAGGGGGCTAGAGAAGATCTTATGTTTAGAAAATGAGGATAATCCAGATATTGTAAGGCATTGTAAAAGTTGAAAATTGTATGATCAGTGGTAAAAGAGATGTAATTTCTTTGCAACAATGGCTCTTGTGTGGTTGCTTACAGAAAAAATAGCTCAGCAACAGCATTAGAAACAAATTGCAAATATTTGTTAAGTATATTTTTCTGGTCCAAGTAAATAGGATTTTCAGCTTCCTCAAGAAGATTAGCTATATAATTTTAAAAACTCGTAACAAGACCATGGAGAAATTCACCATAATTTTTTAACTTTAAAAGTTAGCTTTAACAACATCTTTAGCAGAAAAATTAACTAATAATTTTAAAGTTGTAATTAAGCATAAGTTTCCTGTGAACTAATTTGCTAAATGACAGTTCTTCTATAAGTATAAAGAAATGTTTTTGCACCTGTCAAAAACTAGTTTTAGGGCCAAGATATTTCCATCAGTATTGCCAGATTCTTCTTTAATCCCAATTAGCTGTAATTTCCTGTTTGACAATTCAGGCTACAAAACTCTCTGAGATGATTACCTCAGTTTTATCGATGTGGAAACTGAGGCTTGGAGATGGTAAGTGACTTGTTCAAGAGTACAGTCTGCATATATTTTGAAGCCAGGTGTTTGAATTCCAAATTAAGTTCTTTCTGTTATCAGAGCTGCCTCCGCTGCTATATCCTACTGCCCTCAAAAGAGCAGGAAAAGTAAGAAAACGGGTCTGTCTTAGATCCATCTGTGAGGTTCTCGTAATATGGTGCCTGATGATAGAGTGTTTTCCATGGGGATTTGCAGGGCAGGGTCCTCTAAACGACAGTAAATGCCGAAGTTCCAGTGTTCTGCAGCTACCTCAGTCCCAGCAGATGTTGACCAAGCGTCTGGATTGACAGTCTCAAATATGTTAGAATAAGTGTTTCGTGTGGTTTAATTTTTTCTCCCATTTTCTCTGATTTCAGTTCTCCAGAACAAAAAGACAAATGGCTCTCTCTCCTTCAGAGGTATTTTTTTAAGTATACATATTTTTAATCTTTAACCTGTAGTTCAGTGAATTCAATTCTTCTCTGCAGAGATGGGCCCCATACTTTTCCTTAGTAGAAATTGTTCATTTTTTGTCAAAATAAGCTGTTGTTTAGACTATACTGCTGCTTAGTGTAAAGTACTCTCACTAGATATATTTCTGACATTCTAGGAAGAATAACATAAAAGTCTGGTTAGGTCATTTTACTCATAAATTTGTCAAAAATCTCTCCCATCACTTTCCATGTCCCCAGCCTACTATTCGAGCTAACAGTTTTCTCATATCATGTATTAAGTCTCCATAGATGGAGGGTTTTCAGCTGAGCACCTCAGAAGTCGATTAGCATGCCTACCTTTGAACACACTGACTGAAATGGTTCATTTCTTCCCTTAGACCCACTATCCCCTCCCCTCCTGCCTCTCTTCCCTTCCCAAGCAACAGGGTAATGGAGATTTGCACTCCACTGGAGAACTGAGAAGTAAAAGGCCTTTGTTTGGGTTTGATCTAGTACTTATCCTGTCCAGAGAAGCTAGGGAAGTTTTGAGGATGAAACATCACCCAGAGGTTCCTTAACCTGATTGTACTTCTCAAGTTTCACCTGAAAATGGGTCTCCTGTGCTTTTTCCTTCACTTGCCAAATTTGCTGAGAATTTTTATGTAATTCTCCTCCAACCCATAATGTAATCTGACTTTGCTGAGTCTTTCCATTTGTTATTTTTTTAAATACCATATAAGTATATTGAAAATATTAGTGAAATAGATTGATTTTAAAATAAAGCACTAGCAAAATCCATCTGACTCAGTGTTGTTTTGGGTTGTTGCATTTGATTAGATACATCAATCTAGAGAAAGAGAAGGACCACCCGAAGAGCATTCCCCTCAAAATCTTCGCCAAGGACATTGGAAATTGTGCCTATGTAAGTGTTTTTAAGCCAGAAAATTAAATTCCAAGTCCCTGTATAAGGCAGAACACTATGGATAAAAAGAGAGGCAGGCAGTGTCCGTACTGTGGAAAGGTAGGCATTTAGAAATAGCTTTGTGGGAAATGGCATTTTCCTGGGTTCTATGTATGTTTATCTTCATATATAGTAAAAGTAAGCCCTGGAGAACCTGAAGCAGGGGATGCTCATCTGAACTAAGCGTTAACATTTTCACTTGGAAAAGAATATTGCTGGTCAGCTGCCTCCTCCCTCCCTCTGGCATTAGTGTCTCCCTGGATCCTTTCAATCAGTCGCAACTGCAGAGGCTTGTCAGAAAGTTGTTTCCACAAGGAGACATTTCCTATTCATATTGAGCAATTTTTCTAACTTGTCACTTCTTAAGCAGAGAGTAGTTCTGGAAAGTTCTTCAGTCTTGGAGTTTTTAGGGTTTGGATCCCTTGGGTTAATAAATGGATGAGTTTGGGAAGATGACTTTTTGAAGGGATCATTGTTTCTCCCTCAGCTTTTATCATGTTGGTTGAATAAAAATTGTTTTAGCCCTAGTAATTATGTGTGACTTGATGACTTAAATGTAGTACAAGTGTGAAATGTTATTAATGTTGAACATTCAAGTTAGGGGTATTTCTGTACTGTTCTTCAAAGCAGCTCTAGGACTCGTAGAATAGTTTTCTATGCGTAAAAATATGTAGTACAGAACGGTTGTTTGGGTCAAAAGCAGAAGTTATGCAAATGTTCTGACAGGAGTGCCAGATGTCACTGTTTGTGGGACTCAGATTTTTATGATTTGGGACTATAGAGCAGCAAACAAAACAAAACACTTTTAATGCCAGTCTCAAGTCAGTGGCTGTGGTCATTGTTTACATTCAGAATTTTCATGGGAAAGCCCTTGATTTCTTTTTTTAACACGTTTCAGTGTATGGAAAATGTGTGCTTGAGAAAGGACTGAAGTCCCACTCTTCACGCTGGAGAAGACGAGACGTGGTCAGGCTGGGCGTTCTGTTTCCATCTCTAGTACCAGTTTAAGTCAGCGATGACACGATACACTGTCCTTTGCTCTCAAAAGTTGCTTCCTGGAAAAATTCTCCTTTTAGGAAGCCCTGCTTCCATGAAAAGGGATTTCCCCCTCAAATAAGACTGCATGTTTGGGAAGCATTCTTCATCCCTGACCTTTAGTTATGCGTTATAACAGTGAATTCTGCTCATGTGAAAAGAGTAGCCACATTTTCAGTTTTGTTTACTAGCAAAAGAGCACACCGTCTGCTGACATTTGTTTCATCTGCTGGAGAGGCATGCAGGGAAAATCCACATCCTCTAATTTCTGTTTCAAACATAAGTGTCTAATATTATGAAAATTATTATCTTAGAAACCAGGTATATTGGGATTGATCATTAGTGTTACAGGATAGCTTATTCGCTTTACAAAGGACTCATGAGTTGCTTTAAATGAAGGGATTTTCAGACTTAAAAAGCAGAAACTTTTCATGAAATTATATCTCAAGTTAAAGCCCAGTATGTAAGACATCTGTGCCACTCTGGGAAGAGACAAACACAGAGTTCAGTGTCCTAAACTCTTCCTGTTGGGCTCAGCCTTGAAGATACAAGGAACAGGATTTGAAATCAATTAACAAATAACCTTAAGAGCTAATATGTTGTGTCAAGTAATTGTCTCATAGAGAGAAGATACTATATAATAAGAGGATGCGGAGAAATTGTCAGTGAAATTCACTTAGCTTTGCTTTTATGTCATTTGTTTCCATTTATGTTACTTGTGTCATTTAACCTTGTCAGGGATATAACCCTAATTGCTGATTTATCTGATGATTTTGATAGGTAAAACCTACGTGTGCAGCACATATTTTTTGGTAGCATGGCATTGTCTTAGATTTAAATACTTGGAGTTCAGTGAATCTGTGCATGTCTCAGAATCTTATTAATCCCTTTTCCATGTGTTGCAAACTATTTTGAAGTAGTAATATCTCTCAATTTAATTTAGCATAGAGCTATTACAGACACCCTCCCTTCAGTGGCAGAGTTGGTAACAGACTTGAGCTTTCTAAAATTTTCATTCCTTTTTGGCTAGACTCATTGGTTTAAAGGCCTCTAAATATTTCAACAACAGAAAATCTCAGTCACCACAAAACCTGACGTTTAGAAAGTGCTCAAAATGTATTTGTTTTTAAAAATTCTTTACTTTAAATTCTTTTGTAAGCAATTCTTACTCTGATTTTACCTAGGCTGACTTTTTTACCATGCAAAGAAATAAAAACCCATGCTGTGAAAACAGGACTCTGTATCCAACTCTCTGCCTTTTGTACCACACATTGGCATTTGGAATTAATGCAGAGAATCAACCTCACTCATTTGGTGGGTGGGGGAGTAGTATTGGGCCAGTGGTCCCTGTACTCTCTGAAATATGTTGCTTTTCTTGCTTGTTTGATGTCTTATACTTTATGAACCACATATTCAAAAGACATAGATGTTTGATAGGAAAGCATTATATATAGTGGGAACTAAACAAATTATAGTCAAGGGTTTGTGTTCTGCTTGTCATGTGCTATATTTACTCTGTTGACACCTGAAACCATGATTTGCATTGGAATAATTATTTAACGATAATTATTTGTTCACCTATTTTAATGTCCTTTATAACTGTATTTCTTCTTTTTTTACAGTCTAAAACTATAACAGTAATGAATTCAGATACAGTGAATGAAGTTATCAACATGTTACTACCAATGCTAGGGATAACTGTAAGTTATTCTACTAGACCTTCTTAATTAAAAATAAACTTTTTTGCTATAGATTCATATAAATATTGTCCCTTCCATCAGAAGACAGCTGATTACCACAAATGCCAAATTCATATTTAATCCCCCCAAAAATAGAAAATAAGGGTGATGAAGTCATATTAGCTTAATATTAGGTGCTATTCTTCTACTTTCATTTTAAAATCTGTGTGAATTAATAATCATAAGGGTAGACTATACTTTTAGATTGATGATAATATGTACTTGTATTATATATGCAATGTACATATGCACTAGAGGGCTCCTTAATAAGAAAGTTTCAGCCTCCTCCCCACTTCCCATGCTTTATAAATATGAAAACAGTTTAGTGAAACTACGACATGACATGTTTAATATATGTTTATAAATGCACTTAGATTTGCCTTGTAAATAGTGCTATATAGCAGGCCCTTAAGGATTCAGGGAAACCAGATTAAGGATATTAAATCTGATTTATTTGTTAAATTTTAATCTATTTAAATTATAATTAAATGCATATGCATTAGTAAAGCAGGCACCTCTGTGTTGATTTCTAAGCTTATATAACTATATCTTGGAAGAAAGTGAATAGTTTAAGAGGATGGAAAGGAGATTAATTAATGACATGACTCATTTTCTTATTA
This sequence comes from Solenodon paradoxus, assembly GCA_004363575.1. Taxonomy (NCBI): domain Eukaryota; kingdom Metazoa; phylum Chordata; class Mammalia; order Eulipotyphla; family Solenodontidae; genus Solenodon; species Solenodon paradoxus. The sequence continues at coordinate 354,157 of RJWH01000197.1, forward strand.
TTGCTTTTTCTTTGAATAAAGTGATCAATCTCAGAAGATATTCTGAATTATTTTCTATTCAACATGATTAGGTATTACGCTATTTAGATATACTATTCCGAGGGATTATTACAGTGATTATGGATAATACTAAAAAGGAAAGGTTTATCACTATTAATGCTTCTCCATCTGCAATACAAATTTTCATTAGGAGATAGGAAAGAAAGTTACAAATTGAGTGTGGTGGGGGAAGGTGGAATTTGCCATAGCCAATAACACGACATTATAAGGTCAGGCCATTTTTAATCAAAAGATAAAGGCAAGGATATTAAATATTACCAATCTGTTCAAGAAAAACATGTCTGCTTTATCCCTTCCTAGAGAATATACCAAAGTCTGCATAATTTATCATTATTTCTTTCAAGTGGGATATTTAATATTGATGCATCATAATTCTGCTAGTGAACAGTTTCATTGTTTTCCATGACTGGACTTATTCTCTACATAGAATTCTTGTCCTGATGTCCCCAGGACTATATTTATCCAAAATAAAGCCATCATGAACTGTGCCAGTTACCTGTCTCCTCAAAGCCTTTTGGTCATTCTCTGTCCAGTAAAAAGCATCTGAACTAATAATCAGCCTTTGAGATTTTACTTTCTCATCACAGACACAGCAGTGTTTGTGGTTTTCTGCATAACAAGGTTGCGTTTGCCAGGACCCATTAGAAATTTTGTCTAATAAGAGAAGTGTGGAGACATAGCAGAAGTCAGGATTCTAAAGAAAAGATTAGCATTTAGAAAACCAGGACATTTCTTCTTCCTTGGTAAAAGGGTATATATATGATTTCACATTCCATGGGCTACTTATAATGATGAGAGCCTGCTTCCATTGCAGTTTGTGTATCCCTTGTAATCACTATGAAAAAGCGGGGCAGGATTGTTGGAGATTTGGAGAGAGGGAGATGGATTATAGAATCAGTGCTGCTGTCTTAAGAAACCATGAACATCCCCATAAACCTGACTAGCATTTAAATTGTCCGTCATTCTTACTCGTAAGATTTAAAAGTGCCAAAATTGTGTCCTTATTCAATTAACAAATATGAAAGAATTATTGATTCTTTTATCTCCAAGGGCTCTGAGAAAGATTACCAGTTATGGGTCAATTCTGGCAAAGAAGAGGCACCATATCCACTTATTGGTAAGTTTCTGTGAAAATCTTAGAATTGATTGTTTAATTATAATTCTAAATGTCTCAGAGAGTTGGTCATAAATACTATTGAATACGAATAAATATTAAATCTTCTAAATCATTTATTGATTAATTAAAATGTATGTATCTAGAAGTTGATGATGATGACGATTTCTGTTCGTGTGTTTAAAGGCTTTTATTGTCTGCCGATATTACACAAAGCGTATCATATGTGTCATCTAACAAAACTCTTGCTTTACCTGTGAAATCACTACTGTATAATTCAGAATGTTTCAGATGATCTGAAAATCTAAGTGAGTCTACAAAATGTAAATGAGGTCTAGATTTAAAATAAATCAAGGCATCATGCACGTCTGTCAAATTCACCTCATTTCTACTTTTTTAATGTCACTGTAAGAGTCTATGAACAGCAATTAAAATTGTGGTTAAAAATCCAATAAAAACTGTATAGGTAGTTAAGTTTCAGACTCAAGACAGCTTAAAATTTCATTGCCAATGCTGACTAAGAAACCACAGAACATCATTGTTAATTAGCAGCAATTCTTCATTGTATATTTTAACGTGCCTTGCAAACTTCAGTTAGGAACTAACTGCTGGCCATTTTGATAAACTGATTTCTGGCTGTCATAGGAGTCTTTTTTTAATTATTATCTTAAATTCTGAAAGTAACTCTTTACTTGATATTAATGGGACATTATCATTTTATGCCTTTGACAGATAAAAAGGAATAGGAGGCAGTAACTGACTTACATTCAGCACAACTCTTCTAATCAGGAATAGAATTTATTGTCTATCCTTTTTAAAAATAAGCTAAATCTACAGCATGTTGGTACTTGAGGATTAAGTGTTTAAAATGCAATTACTTAGAGTACTAAAGAGCAGAAAGTCATGTTGCAGTCAAGTGTGAGTTTGGTGTTTCTAGCTTGCATTCCTTTTTTAGTCTAATATCCGTGTTTCTGAAGCCCTGTAGTCTTCCTTCTGATTATTGCCTGTGGACGTGAATGTCAATGGGCAGCAGGGAAGGGAAGTATAGGTCAAACAGACCTGATGCACTGCAGTAACTCTATTTAACAAATAAAGAGTAATAATAAAATGTTTTTTTCAGATGGACAACTTGATGAATTATAGTAATAATGATGCTTGAAATATATAGTTCTTCACTGTTATTTACACTACTAAAGCTTACTTACTTGATCTTTATAATAATATATGATAGAAAGGGTAGATAAATCATAAATTTGAGGCTGAGAGAGGCTAGTGATTTGCTGAGATTTGGAGCTATATAATAGTGTCAGAGAAGAAACTAGAAAACCTAAATATTCTTAGAAGCAAATACAAGTCAGCGTTCTGTAACTCACAAGTTTATTTGTGCATTCCAAATAAGACACTCTTTGAAGATTTTTTTCTCTTTGTTTTTATCTAACTCTACACCCTCCCACTCCCATCCACCCCCCACCCCCCAAAAAAAGTTTGGTAAGACCACCTTTGTTATGTAGTGATGTCTCACTGTAAGAGTGCTGGTGATCATTCAGTCAACAAAAGGAATCCTTATACTAAAAGTCCCCGGAGCAAACTGCAGTACATTCCAGTATGTAGTGCATATGTTCACAGTACCAGTCAGCTTAAAGTCTACATTTAAATGTGTCTCTCTCTAGGACATGAATATCCCTATGGAATTAAGATGAGCCATCTTCGAGACACTGCACTCCTGACACCAGGATCAAAGGACTCCACCACACCTTCCAACCTCCAGGAGCCCTTCCTCATGGAGCAGCTGCCCCGGGAGATGCAGTGCCAGTTCATCCTGAAGCCCAGTCGCCTGGCTGCTGCCCAGCAGCTAAGCAGTGAGTTGCTTCTCCTTTCTAGAGCCTTTTAGCCAAAGTTTTCTTTCCTGAAAACAAAGTCAGTATAAAGGCAGATCCAAAGTTCCAGCCAGATGAGGTATTTTTTTATTTTGAATTTGCCATGTCTTTTGAAAGGAAGAGTAGAATTGTAGAAGGTGGTTTTAAAAATCAGCAGTAGGCATGACCGGCTTGTAATCAGTATAATAGCACTATATCTGTTCATCTTTTATACCCCAGTGACCTGAAGTGCCCTGGAGGGACAGACATGAGGCAGAGCTGCAGGTGCTGCAATGCCTTCTTCGTGCTGTCGCATATTGCTCCGGTGTCCCCCCAAATGGTGGCCACATTATAAAAAGGAGGCTGTCAATGATGGGTGTCAGGAGACTGTGATGCTCTGCCTAGGTCCTGGTTATGTGAAGGCTAAGAAGATTCCCACCACGTCTCTCCTTAGTCTGCTAATCTATTCTGCTTTCCCTGTGAACATAGCCATCTCTTACCCACCCACCCCCTACTAAAAGAATGTCAACACAAGAGGACCATCATTTACCTTAATCCAAGTTTGAGTTTTAAGCCCTTAATCTGAAATTAAGTTGCATTAGAAATAGAAGAAATGGATACCAGAGGAGTGTATGGAATTACAGGAATCTAAGGCTGAATTTCTGTAGCTGCATTTGTCAGTTTGATCCAACTAGGGGGTACAATGAAAAGTGGCAATAGTTCTATGTGCATCCACACACATGCATATCCAGCCCTTGCACTTTCTGTCCATGACCTATCCTCAAGGTGTACTCTTCACTAAAGGCATTAATCAGGGACTCCCTTAACTTGCTGACACCAGCTGTAAAAATTCAGCTTTCACTTACACCCATCATCTTCTCTCCTCTAACAGTAAATTGAGTCTTTGGACTATAAGGCTGTTTACACAGATCTTTGAACCGTTTCGAAGGGATCTTATAGATGTAATAGTTTTCCGTCCATTAAAATGCGAGTTCCATGAAGGCACAGATTTGGTCTATTTCATTCACTGCTGTATATCCAGGGTCTGAACATATGTGTGTATATACATATGTGTAATACATATATATTACTCAATATGTGTTAAATGAATGTATAAATAGGTCTTTTGTTACTGCTTATTAAAGTTACAAAGCAAATGTTGCCTTTATAACTGAAAAGGATAATGTTTTACTCTTCTACCTTTATATCCTTGTTTTTTCAACTGTACTGCCAATACTGATAGCAGCTGTACTGTACTGGGCCCCAAGTCAATAGTATTTTATTTGACCAATAACCAGGGGGTCAAGAACCCTAAGGGTTTGCCACTGTCTTGCTTAATTAAGTTGTAGGTATCCTCTACTTCATAATCCTCCATCTCTCTCTCTCTCTCTCTCTCTCTCTCTCTCTCTCTCTCTCTCTCTCTCTCTCTCTCTCTCTCTCTGTTAAAAGTTATATAATAGTGGTTATAGCTGTGGATGGTTCATGGTAAGTTGAATCAAGATTGGAATAATAGTTGACTAATTGTGCCAGCCTAGCTGGGCATCATGATTACCTGTACAACTGAAAAATTGTCAGTGAACCAGCTCTATTTTTTTAATGCAGAAAATTTTAATGAACTATTTCTTTTGAAACTACTGATATATAGCAGGGATCAGCACATTGTTTTCTGCCAAGGGTCAAATGGTAAAATTTACAGGCTAAGAGATAAAGTTGAGGATATTATATAGGTACTTCAAACAAATTTCCACAAAGTTTTATTGATTATATCCAATATATAATGAGTACAATTTCATATAATATAAATCTACAAATGAGAAGAACTCAGTTCTTTGAAGGAGATAACATTTTGCTTAATTGGCATTCAAAGTTAGTATTCCAGACATCAAAATTAATTGCAAAATGTTCTTATCCATAATGAGATTTTATATATTTCATCTTTCAAAATATCTTTTCATGCAGTTGCTGCCAAGTACTGATATCATTCTATACTCTGTAATTTTAACTGAGCATATTCCTCTCTTCAAGGGCATTTATAGAATTTCATTAGGTTGTTCTTTTGGTATTTGCCTTTTAGCATGTGCTTTCATTGAAGATTAATCATTTCCAATTGAAGGTTATTGGGAAACTCCTCAATTGTACAGCTCAATGAATTTTAAAATAGGTAGATTTCCTTTGCATTGAAGTTGGTAAAATACTGCAGCAACTGTAATTTGAGCTCAGGAAATATATTCTGCCACAAATTTGTGTAGACATTGAGATCTGGCTTCTTGTTTTATCTTTGACCGAATGAGCAATATATTAAGTAACAGTACTTGTGATCAAATGTTACTTATTTTCAGAATAAAACTTTCAAAAGTTTGTCTTAGAAGCACAGTTTTTCCTGGTCACGTAGATTCAATTCATTAAGAGACATCATCAAACCTGCAGCAGAACTGACGTCCAAAATCGTTCCGCATTCCGTAACAGTGGTGGAGGGAGTTCTTCATAAAATTTGTAGTCTCAGTCCTGAATTTATTTTCATGATAAAACTTGACCACTGCTTAATGAGTGCTATGTGATAGCACAAGTCAGGCTATTCAAATTCTACTTCAAACAAAAATTCTCAGAACTGACAATGATTAAATCCACAAGAGTGAACGAAGTTTATTGTTAATACTACTGCATGACGATAACTGAGTAACGCCTGACAGATTGATATATTTCCACACAACACCGCTGATGAGCCATGCCGTGAATCACCTGGCCATAAGCTTTGTAAATTTGTGAAGTTAATCCTTTTTCTGCATCACACAGATTTACTACCATCTAATAGAACATTTTTTTTTTTTAACAGATTCCATTTCAGGTTGTACTGTATTACTTTTTAAAAAAATATCCTGATCTACATTTGCTCCATTCAAACTATTCAAGGCTAATTCTTCAGTCACAGAGCCATATTTATATATAAATAAGTGAGCGATATTGTGACATTTGTCAAAACCAAGGAAAATCACCCAAAATGACTTGCTTTGTTTTCCAGTTTACTATTGATATTACCGCAGCAGTTTACCAATAATTTAAAAACAAAGTCGTTCACACTTTACTGTGCCTTAAAAGCTCATCATTAAAAGTACGCTTTTTCTTGTTCAGACATTATAGGTAATAAGAAAATTAAATATTACAGTATCGTATCATGATGCCAGTATCATGTAACCAACCATTTTACTTGGTTCCTGTCATATTCCCATTGTTTCCATTAACTGCTCTTGATTATTATTTTGATTTGAAAGCAACGTGTTACTGTGGAAGATGGTTTTCATGACTTCCATAGACTCGTTGTAATATACAGAATATGACTTTATGATAGTCAAAATGTAACGTGCTTTTTTAAAAAAAAATAAAGGTGGAGGCAGAAAGAGAGAAAGGAAGAAGCATTTTTTGTTTTATTTGTGTTCGTTGTCCATACCTGTTTTCTCCCCAGTCCTAGGACACAAACCTGGGTCCTTGGGGTATAGTTAACTGCAATAGGCCAGAGGCAGCAGACTGAACTGCTGCTCCACCAGGGCACACCAAACATGCTTCAGTAAAGTTCACACTGCTACCCACTTCTTTCCTACCCTCTCTGCCCCACCTCATCTGTAGCATAGTCAAAATTAAAAAGTATATAAATATTAATTTTTCAATTTAATTAATTTTTGAAGGGCACCTCTTAGGAGGGATGAGTTTAGAAACTAGACTCTTTGCTCTCTTTCCCTGCCCTATTCACATGTATTCCATCTGTTATCCTGACTTCTAAGAGAAAAAGGAGTTCATTCTTTTTTAGCACGTTATAAATAGAACCTGGACTTGTTTACCAAGTGCCAGTGTCATCCTCAGAGTCCATCACAGTCAGCTGTGGTCTGTATATTTAAAATCAATGGAACTCGAATTCTTCAGTTGCTTACTCCTAAAAAGTGGCTTGTTTGCACGGTCTCTTCTGTCAGAAATCCTATCTTGTTTCCAAGGTTCACAGTGTTAGAAGGTGGAAGAATTTCTTAAAAGAGTATGAACTGATAACAGTGTGTTTTTTTGTTTTTTGTTTTTTTTTTTTAAGGAAAGGTACAGGCAGCAATGAAGGCAAGTAGTCAGGCAGGCAGGAAAGAGAAAGGAACAAGTATCTTTATTTTATTTGATTTAGTTATTCACACTGGTTTCTTCCCCCTGGGCCCGGGACTAGAACCCATGGCTATGTGACTTGCTCTTTTGGAGGCAATTGACCTAACTGCTGTCCCACCAGGGTGTGCCCACTGCTATGTTTTTAAATCATGTGAATAAATAAGCTACAACTAGGATAAATACAAGATTTCGTATCTCCATTTCTAAAGGAAGCTTTCTCTTGTTGGCTTAAGGAAAGTATCTCAGCTCACTAATATAATCTTTGGTGAGCGTGTAATCCCCCATCTGTTTTTAAAATTTCTGCCTTAGTGTGGTGGAGATCTCTTACTAAACAATCTTACCCTGAAAACAGAGTAACAGTAGCGCACAAGGCCATACCTGTGAGTTAGGGTGCTATAACTCAGCCTTGGAGTGCATGGCCCCCTAGTAAAATAGCTCTCCTGTTAATTGGGGGCTTAAAACATGGCATTAAAGATCTCACCTCAAGGCCCAACCACTTCTAGGAAATCTTTGTTCTTTGGGCAGTTGCCCCTTCTCTGTGTCTCCAGGGCACTTTACACCTTTCTCTAATAAAACACATAAAAATTATGTTATGATGATTTGTAGAGCTTCTGTGAGATTCTTAAAGCCTGGGAACTCACAGCAGGACTTAGTCCAGTATACAGAACAGAGCAGAAGGTTAATAAAAGCTTCCAAGCTTGGTCACACCTAGCACGGAAAAGCCTGAGTGGCGTACAGGAGCTAAGTGGACTCTGGGAGTGCTCTGAAGTAGCTCTTGGGCTCCTAGCTTAGTCTGAACTCCCAGTTTTACACCCACAGGAATAACCTGGGGCTGAACTGAACTTTTATGCTAGATGGTAAAATAGGAAATTAAAGTTTTTCTTCTGTTTGCCTGTCATCCCACTATTCTATGTATCTCCTACTATGGAGGGAAAGGAGGTATTACTAATTTGAGGAGTTATAAGAACAGGAGCTATTTGATGCCAAATTTTTTACATATTTTTTTAAATTGAAGTAATGTTATCTTAGACTGTTATAGGTTTGTTGTGGTTCCTATTTTATACATACAACCTGTAAAGAAATATCATATTTTAATATTCACTTCCCTAATCTAAGCATGAGGAAACAGTGACTTGAATCTTCACCAGGATGGTTTAGAAAAGCTAGACTTCCATGAGTTTACTGGCTCTACATGTACATTACCTTTATTTTTTTTAAGCAGAAGCATGTTTTTTTCATATGACTTTGACATTTGGAAAGTAAGAGCTATGTGGCAAAAGCTCTGCAAGAAAGAAAACTTTAATGAATTTTTTTCTCTCTAATCCCAAAGGGAACATGAACTCTAAAATGCAATCTTGTATCTAACAAAAGGCATGACTACAGCTGAAAGTATTTGTGATAAAGTGCAGGACTCAATTTCTACTTTATCCTCCATCTACACTCATAGGATAGCTGGGTATATAACTTTATGATAAAGCATTCTTAGTAAGAAGTGTGTGAGAGCTGAAAAAAAAAAAAAAAAATCAAGCCAAAGCTGGTCGTTTTAGAAATGAAGAAGCCAAGTTAAGTGTGAGGAAACTAAACTGAGTCCCATTACTCAACATAAACATACATATTAAACAAATGCTTACACAGATTGACATTGCTAGGCACACAGGAACCCCTTCCCATTTTTAAGAATGGGTTTAGGGTCCTTTTCTGTTTTTTCAAATTGTGGAGGTTGGGAATGCCTGGGCAGCAAGAAAATGCTGCGGTTGAGTAGAGCCTGGTGTCGCTTCCTCTCTGCACACTTCCCGAAGACTGCGGGGAGGAAGTTCTCTTCGTGAGCAAGAGATGAGTATCCTGGCTGCTTTTCTCAAGGTCACTATGACCCATATCCTGGGTCCTACCACATCCTACTTAATCCTCTCAGTAAGCCTCATTTGAAAGATGAGGAACGACATTACATAACTTGCCCAGATAAGTACCTGAACCAGGGGTCTAACTGGGCTCCTGACTCCAAAGCCAAACATCTCTCTACTGGCTGTGTGCACACTGACTGCTGCCGCAGTGCCTACTGGGGCTGCCAAGGGTGGACGGTGATCAAGCAGCCTTTCAGTAAAATGGGGCTTGTTTATCCTCCTGCAAATTATCTTCTTTGTATTTGGTTCAAGTTGTTATTCTGAGGAAATAAAAAGCTAAGGTACATTATAGTCAGATAATAGAAAACATTTATTTGAAATTAACGTTTGACCCTGCTGATCATGTCCTCTCTGAAGATGCTGTCACCATTCCATTCTCAGGGGACGTGGTGTACATGGAGTAGCTGTTCGTTTGCTTTGGGGGTCAGTGTCCTACGGCAGAGTTTAGTGACTCGTTCCCTTGCACTCTTAGAAAATGGAGTCCTCCAGTGTGAGCAGCCACCTGAGGGTTTCTGTAGTACATTTCTCCAAAATGTACTCTCACCATACCACCTGTCCTCAAGCTAAACTGTAAGAATGGGAACTTTACCCCAGTACCGAGCCATTCCCTTCTTCCAGGTGTCAAACTTGTACCTCCAGTCTGGTCTCCACTTTCTTTCAGTCACTCATGAGTGCCTTCAAGTAGCGGGTGCGGATATCGGCAGATATGTCCACAGTTTATAGTAATTTTGTGGTTTGGCTTTTGGATGGCTTGGGGTTTTTTTGTGGAGGAGGGATGTGTTTTGAGAGATCACATCTTGGACATATTCGTCAGCTTTCTTGTTAAAATTATATGACATCAAAAAAGTTTCAGCACTATGAGATCACAGAATCATACTTCAGTATTGACCACTGTGTCTCTTTCATTCAGGCTGCCTTTTTCCACTTAACTCTCCTCAGTTCAGTGACTGCTCAAGAATGATTTATTGAGGACTCACTGGGCTCCAGGCATGATGCTGGATGCTCTGTTGCAATCTTGTTCCCTCAAAATCCAGATCAAATGCAAACGCCTGCAGACCACTGCCTCCCTCCTAATGGGTCAGCGCACTTCATCATTTTCCTGAGAGCCTTTTGTACTTGTTTTCTCTCTGTGCCATTTTATTTAATATTCTTAACACCACCATTCTTGTTCACATTCGTTTTAAATTTGACTGCAGCAAGGGCAGGCCTCACTTATATTTGCACACGTCCCTGCCACCTTTGACTAAGCCTGTTTTTGAGTACAGAACTGAAAAGATACTTGAAGGTCTTTATTTGCAGTTGGAAAGAAAGGGTGGGTGATATCACCTCCCGTCTGTTCTCGGTAAGAGAGTGGGGCATAGGGTCATCAAGTGTTCCGTTTCTATAGAACAGTGCTCCTCCCCTTCTTCCCCCTTCTCCCCTCCACCTTTTCCTCCAAATTCTTGTTCTCACTCTTTGTGGTCTGATTTAATCTTCAACTGCTTTGTAAGTCTCGTCTCATTTTAAAAGTGGATAATATGCATGTTGATATGTAACATTTTTTACTTAAAATTGTTAAAGTTCAGTGAGGGCATCTCTCCTTTACCTTTGAAAATCTAGACCCCAAACTCAACAGACTAGTGATGTCCCCAGAATGGAGAATAACTCAGACCTTTGACTCTTAATTATAAAATATTATCACAAAATTTCAGTGATTGAATCATCCACAGCAAAGGAATCTCTGAGCATTTTTTCTCTCTGCACCACAGTAATGAACGTACCATAGAATGGAAACAAAGAGAAGTGAAGTTTTTCTAATCATCTCATTTCCTCCATAGATTCAAGTCAGAAAACATGTAAAAGGAGGAGATCTATCATCAACTGGGCCTTTTGGCGGGGCTCTACTACTCACCTGGATACCTTGCCCATGTCACCAACATCTCCTATGCCAGGGCAGCTCTTTGGAATCCCTCTGCCGAATATTTGTGAAAATGACAATCTGCCCAAACCTGTCTTGGTAAGTCTGTGTTGGCCTGTAACACTAAGGGGAACGGGGATTGGAAGGGAGAACTTTGGGAAGTAAATGTCTCCCGAGATGGGAAAATTAGAGACACTCATGACTTTGGCTGAGAACGTTATGACTTCAAAGAACAGAAATCCAACTTAGGCATTGCAGAATTGTAAGGAAGAGATCACATAGTTACTGGTTTTAGGAAAGAGTTGCACAGATAAATGCTCAGATAAATTAGCGTCTGCTCTGTAGAGAGAATCCACATCTCTCTTGTGTCCTTCCTTGAACCCTACATTGTTCTAAACATTTCCTCTCATCACTTTAGCAGCAGAGCTTAGTTTTTTACTTTTCAAAGTTCATATGAGTGTTTTATATATATTTCAAGTGTTTAAGGATAAAGATAAATCCTCTGGCATTTGGTTATCTCTCACGTATAGAATGGCTCAGATGACAGTCACGACTGTGTACCATCTTCAGTGATATGAAACGATGTGTGTTCACAACATTTGCTGGTGTCCAGCATCCTCTAGGCCCAGGACTGTTACGCTGTAAGAGCATCTCTAAGTGCTGGACACTAGTGTCTAGCCTCTTTACCACTCATCCTTCACAACAAATTTAGGGAGTAGTTGCTGTGATTATCATCATCATCCCTACTTTATTTTTACAAAATTATTTAAAGCTTCAGGTTTACTGAAGGTCACAGAGTAATCACATGTCACAACTAGGTTCAGATGCTGTCGGTCACTTGTCTCCGACACCTGTCCTCTTCCTGCATACAGCTAGAAAGAAAGCAAAATGAAAGCTTGCTCGGGATGGACTGGACTGGACTGGACACAGCTTCTGGAGATGAGTTTTGAGCTTGGTTTTTAAAAAGAGAAATCCAGGCAGTAGAATGAAGTATGAAGGCAAATGAAAAGAAAAGCAAGCAGAGAATGGAAATACTTTCATATTTGGAGTCTGTATTAGAGAATAAAGAGAAAATAATAGTGTGTTAGGAGAGACTTATTAATAGGGACCTTAAAGCAGTCAGAGAAATTTGAGTTTAAAGTCGCTATTGGTTCACTGAGCAAAAGACAGTTTCATTAAAGCATATATTTAAAGTAAGATGCTTGTTAGGTGGAAGATTAAAGAGAAGTGAGATCCAGAGAAGCAGAAAACAGAATTGACTCCCCTCCCGGCCGCCCCTTGTGCTCATGGACACCTGGCCGCCTGTGTGGGCCTGCGCGTATGTTTGAAGGGTGATCTGATTGCTTTCTTCTGCTTCCCCACAGGACATGCTTTTTTTTCTTAATCAGAAAGCACCCCTTACCAAAGGCATCTTCAGGCAATCAGCCAATGTGAAATCTTGCCGAGAGCTAAAGGAGAAACTGAATTCTGGGGTCGAAGTACACCTAGACGATGAATCTATTTTTGTGATAGCCTCCGTTTTAAAGGTAGGAGTTCTCTTTATCCACCCCATCATGTAGCCCTGGAGATAGAAAACTGGTTTCTTTCATTATCAAATCATTTTCTTCTGCATAAGACCCATACTACAATTTAGGATCTAAAATATGTTTTTTAAAAAAAGAAAAAGGAAAAAAAAATACCACTAAACCAACATTAGCCTTGGAAAGCCACCGTCAATAAGACACATCAGATAGACTTGGATTAAATTTTCAGCCCACACTACTCTCAGGTTCACTTCTAATGCCCCATGCCAAAAAACAAACAAAAAAAAACCTTAATTAAAAATAAAACATGCAGAGCATGTTTACCAAAACACATCTCAATTATGATGACTTCCTCAGTTTTTCTACTTTTCTAATAAAAGCAAAATTTTCAAATATAAACTTGGAGTTAACTTTGAAATAGTTTACCATAGTAAACAGATAACAACTGAAAGAAAGAATTATTTGCTGAGACCACTGCAAGTTCCATTCATTTCTACATCACCTCACATTCCCCTGAGGCTTTAAGTGAAAGTGGAATAGGAATAACTCCAGTCTTCGGCCTTTATTTTACAAAGCCCATCATCACATTTGACCTTCTTTATGGTTCTCACTCTTCTCTGTGTAGTATTTAAGTCACATCCCTAGCTGAGTTACAGCGCTTCTAAACGTTTTCTCCCCACATTCTTGAAAATGCCTCACGTTTTTGGAAAATCGAAAGTCACACCAGCTTTGACCCCAGCATCGCTTCTGCAGACTTGCCCCTGCTCCAGTTGCCAGCTGAATTGGGATGTGCTGTGGCCAGGGCAGAGGCAAGGCCCCAGCCTACACCCCAGGTCCTGGAGAATAAAAACCAAATTCAGGAAATCATGGCGTAGAATCTTAGATGTTCCTGCTCCTCCCTGACCTGCTTACAGAACCTATCTTCCTGGCTTGCTGAGCCATCAGAGGTTTCTTGGTAAATGAGCCATGTCTGCTCTTAAACAACCCTTGATGTAGGCTTTTATAATGAGTTTCAATCAGAGGAACTGGAGAGCTGGGGCTCGGGTCCTCTAATCTATATTGCACAGAGTTTGTGATTATCCTTCAGTCCTGGAATACTATAAAGACATAGATGTTATGCTTAGCCAGATATAAATCAAGGATATATATGCACAATGAGTTTTTTTAATCATATAATTAGGCATTCTCCCATCGCCTAAGAAGTTAAAACCTTTGTTTTAGAAAATGTTCCCTTTTGTGCTATTCTTCACCATACAACTGACTTCAGAATTTTGTATTGAATTGTTAAGGGTGCTATAGAAAAGTATGGTTCTAGAAGAGTTCAGTTGCATTTCACATTGCAAAAATATTGCTTGTACAAAAACTATCAAAAGACAAAAAATGATCCAAATGATTAAAATGTCTGGTTCAGTGAGTTCCAATTAATTGAGGTTTTATACTCACATAACTGTTTCACTCTCATTTCTCCCAAGTGGTTCAGGAAAGGAGATACGTTTTATCAAAAGTTGTTGAGCTTTTGTTTTGTCTCTGGCTATTAAGACTCTTGGGAAGTGATATTTAAGTTTTCCTTCCATTGTACTTGACGCTGGCTTTGCGTAATACAAGTTTAACTCTTCTAACTTTAATGGAAGGAAATGATTTAAGACACTATAGCTATGTCCCATCAAGCTTTTGAAGAAAAGTTTATTTTTAACCCCACAGAAGTCTTATCAGGTTGACATGGGAGTCCTGCCGGTGACCTGCGCTCTGGCTTTAGGAGCAGGAGGCTGGAGTTGAGCGCCATGAGTTGGTGATTGTAATTCAGAACCAACTCTCATGTCCTTTCAGCTGAGATGATGGTTGTATTTCATAACTTGTTATTCCAGCTGTGGAGAGTTCATTGAGATGTTATGAGTTATTATCTTTCAAGTGTAGGTTTAAGATTTAATGATGTTTTTCTTTAAGACAGATCATAAAAATGTTTTCCACTGAGATTTAAAGAGAGCTATTGTCACTGCCCCACTTTGAAATTTTTTTTAAAATGCCTCTTTTAAATCTGACTTTTAAAGTAGGAGCAGTAGCTAAAATTAGTTCAGAATTATGAAAATACAATAGCTTTACCCCAAAAGAGGTAACATGTGTGATGACACATCTGAATCACAAGTATCCAGGTACATTTCTACTGGAAGATATAATAGAGCAGAGAGAGAGACTTTGAATCAGTCATATTCCCACTTGTTAACCACTCTAAAAAAATTGTTTGCAAATGACAACAAGGTTTATTTAAATATTCTTAGAGTTTCAAGTATAATTAGTTGGCCCTCCTTTGCCCCTCATTAATGTTTAGCCACATGACAAACAGTGTCAGTTCAGTCCTGGTCTCATCCTGTCTGAGACTGGACTAGGCACTGCACTGTACACAAGTGGTGAGAGCTGTCCCTGCCCTGGAGGACTCATAAGCTAGATGCAGGGGTGCTCCACTAACCAGGTATCACGGCTTCCCGACTATTAACATAAACGTAACATAAAGATGACAAGTTGCGTGATACCTTTTGTAAGCAAAGTTTCTGACTTGACTTTCCAGCAAGAATTAAAATTGCTCAATTACAGGCTTTCACTCATCTCCATGTTGTGAGCAGGAACTTGTAAGAAAATAGCTAAGCATCCATAGAGTGGTTCAACATGAAGTTTGAGTTTTCTCTGCCTAAAGTTCACTGAGGTGAAGATCAGATTTTGTAAGTTTGGCTTTCTTACTACCATGCCAAAAGCAACAGAAGGAGTTGGCCCAGCACAGACATGAACATAGGACCAGGACCAAATTCAGTTTATTTTTAAACTTTTTATAAACAAAGGTCAAACAGAAACCACCCCTGGTCATATCCTCTTTGTATGGTAGTCTGATTTCGCCACACCCAGTCTCAGCAGAATAGGGTCTCAGAGGTCAGAAAGGATAATGTACTAGGTGCATGTTATTCAGTACACATCAGACCTGAGGTGCTTCCCCAGAGCTCAGCCATGGCCTGCAGTGCTGTCCCCACTGAATAGAGGAGGGCCCTTCGGCGGAGATTCCAGGGAGAAGCTGAGCACCTCCAGATGAATTGTTCACCAACACCACGGGGTAGAAAGTTCTAAAGTAGCAGGAACTTTGTGCGAATCACCATTCTAGCCCTTCAAAACACACTGGGCACATGTGAGAAAATAGGTACAGAATGACTAGATGACTCACCGCCACACTCTGAGCCTCACAAATGGTGTCCTGTACTTCTCTGAACTAGTCATTTGAAAGGAAACAAAAGAATTAAGGGTGAATTACTGTCAGAGCTTGGCATGTGGTACTAGTTTGCTAAAATGTACATAACAGGTCATCTGTCATCTTTCCCACTCTGGTCTGGACTCCAATTATCCCTCTGGTTTTGTCAGAAGAAAATCCCAAGTCTGTTTCTGTGCCTTGTGTCACTGGAGAATTGGCACAAAGCGCTGTGTCTTCCAAGAAGGGAGGGCTAAACTGAACTTTTCAGAAAAATATTTTCTAGCTTCTTCACTACATACTTAGCATGACAATAATGATATATTTGTTTCCTCTGAATAAGGACTTTCTACGAAATATCCCAGGAAGTATATTTTCATCAGATCTCTATGAGCATTGGGTCGGTGTCATGGATCAAGGAAGTGATGAAGAGAAAATAAATGCAGTTCAAAGGTAATTATTCTAATTTGATCTTACTGCAAAAACACTTTTTAAAAACATGTGTCTTATGAGCTTGTCTGTTAAAGTAATGATGATTGTAAACTGGGGACCAGTTGAAAAACACACCAGGTGCTGTCTTGGTTACTGCTGTCTCCCTAAGCCTCTGACACGATCACTTGACCCTGTACACCTGCTCTGTATCAGAATCTGATAGGAGACCCAGCCCATCGGACCTAACACTGAGAACCCAGTCTATAATTTATGATCTTCCTTGTGGTAAATGTTTAAGCAGACAACTCCTTCTAGATCTCATTCAGCAATGGATTCAGGTAGAGAAGTTCACTCTCCTCTCAAGGAACCCAGTCTGGTAGGGCAAGCAGCTGGATGAACCAAAAGCTGCAGTGTCATGTACCCGTGCTGCCAGAGAGCACCAGAGGAGTATGTCGTGGGAGCACGGCAGAGACGTGTCAGAGAACGAGGGAGTTGCAGAGTCTCTCCGTCTGCTCACAAAGAATGCATTGTCTGCACTCACGCAAGAGAAATTGCTGGCAGAACTCAACACCCCCATTCCTGAATATTTCCTCCATTATTCCGTTACCAGAGCGAAGGAAGACATGTCCATTAACAAAGAGCAGTACTTCCAGTTCTGTGAAAACCTGACACTCCCCATATCACTTATTTGCATATACTTGCTTACTGTAGTATTTTCTTGAACAGTTTTCAGATATGAATTATTATCTACACTCTGCTACAGATAGATCTCTTTTATCAATAGAAAAACATAGTACAGCTCCTGGAGACACCAGAAACGGTGCAGCAAAATACTGTCTCACTTTATGATTTGGTGGAAACCGTTTGGAGACAGTGAGCAATCTGAGTCTATACTGTGTTGCTCATTATATAAACCTTTACCCTACAAACTGTTGTAAAAGGGTGATTTTTTTTTTAAAGGTCCAGTTTCGACTCCAAATATAAAATGAACACATGGGAAAGATGTTACGTAAATCACTAGAGAATCAGTAAGATGCTACTGTGAGTTCAAGGAGATTTCAAAGGACCACAAGTCACATAGTTGAATAAGAAATGCTGCAAAAAAATGTATAGGTAGAGGCAAACTAACTTTTCTGTTGGGATATGAGGTGAGAGACACCGATAAATCATTTGTTTGCCAGACAGAGTTTTCAAGTCCAGAGACAAGTGTTAGATGCACTACTATCAGTTATCTGCAACTTCCAGAGTGGTAGAGTAGCTCAAGACTTACGTAGCTCAAAGAGTCAGAAAAGTCAAAAAAGTATGCTACACAATACCGTGATATCCACTGAGTACACTCAGCAACCTTTTCGACCATTTCAGCATCTTTTATAACTTGTCCCTACAAACAGCTGGTGCGTTGCACTGAGGAAAGTGCCTCTGCCGTTTCTGCAGCAGCAGTCACACCACCATTTTTTCTCCCCAGGCGGCAGAGTCTCGTTTAAAAACAGCCATGAATAACTGTGTGCTTCCTGTACAGTAGTAAAACTATAGGAAATAAACAGTTATGAACGTAATGTCTGTGAAGGTGATGCCAGTGAGATCCAGAGGTTCAGGACAAAACTGACCTTGGAAGCTGGTGGAGCAGAGCATAGGTCCCTGAATGGCGTGGGGCTCTTAATAACTAAGATTTGAGTTCTCACTAGCGACAGCAGCCCTGTGTTGCTCCTTTGAAATAAAGGAGCACTTTAATTTCATCAGAAGCTTTTGGGGGCATTTGGTTGAGCATATTCTGAAATGTTACGGGATTTTCTAGATTCAAATACATTGTACTAGTTAAAGGGAAATACTTTAGGCATCACTTTTAACGAGCCATTTCCTGCCTTCTTTTACGTTCTCACTGGGTTGTGAAGTTATCGTACAAAATAATAAATCCCCCGTGCATATTTTCTCTGTCGCACAGGCAGTCCTCACATCACATGGTGTCATGTTAGCTGAACCTCTGCATATCTGAACCGTGGTCTCGCTCCATCCACATGGTTCCCCATGAAAGTGAGGCTTGCCTTCTATACAGTTTTTTATGAACTGTCTTGCTTAAAGCACATTTTTCTGTCTTTAGGCTATTAGACCAGCTTCCGAGAGCCAATGTTGTTCTCCTAAGGTATCTTTTCGCAGTACTACACAACATTGAGCAGCATTCCTCAGCCAATCAGATGACCGCATTTAATTTAGCCGTGTGTATTGCTCCGAGCATTCTTTGGCCTCCTACTTCCTCCAGCCCAGAACTAGAAAACGAATTTACAAAAAAGGTAATAAAGTTTTTCGTTTTTTAATCTCTGGAGGTCTGAGTTCCCATTTTAAACCTAAAATTTAGGGTATTCATTCTGAACATTTTCTTAAATGACTTCATGAACTCAAATTTATAAGGAGGTGTATTAAGCATTTCCTTTTGTCCTAGTTAACTATAGAAAGGTGATCTCTTCAGCAGAAAAGGGCTAACAGTTGAGTTACTTCTTTTCTCCCTTTAAGGAGGCAAAACACTGACAGACTCAAACCATAGAGTGATAAAGTAATTTCTTTAACAAAAGAACAAGGACTTGGACTTTAAGAGTTAGACAAGCCAACTCAGTTCTTCCGCAGCACCACTTTCCAGATGCACAACATTAGTCAAATCTCTGTATGTTGATCTACAGCTTCCACATCTAAAACTGGAGGTGGTGACAGAACCTCGCTCCTGTGCTTGTTGCTTAAAATCACACTCCTGGCATGCCTGCCACTTTATATGAGGTTTGGGGATGTTAGTGTCCCTGAGCCCCAACATTCTGCCTGCTCCTTTGCCTCAGCTTTTTGGGGACAAGGAAACCATGGAAAGATCGCCGTGCATCTCAGTGGAGACAGCAAGTAGCCTAGAAACATCTTCCCTCTTCCTCCAGCACCTCCAGTTAGGGCACCTCAGGGGAGGATGTGCTACATGGTAGAAACCAGGCAAGCAAAGCACAATTTCTCTCTCCAGCTGCCTCCTTTTCAGTTAAGCCACAAAGAATGCCCTCTTCCCCCACCAAAAACATCCACACATTTTAGAAGTCTTCAAGGATGTTTTATACATTTTAATAACAAAGTATATTTTTTCACCCTAAATATTCTAAAAGGAATGCTTTAAACAGGATAATTTAAAGACAGCGACATTAGTATAAAAATGTTAGCATTAACTCAAGGCCATAAATAATAGCTTTAGTCCATGAATTAAAATATATTTCTATACCCCAACTGTTCTTAGAAATATCATAGCTTTTTTAAAGAAAACTTTTTCTTTTTTTTTTTTTTTAAACAACTGAATTTTGCTCACGGTTTTGTTTTTTTGTTTTGGGGTTTTTTTTTTGCAATTGTTTTGTTAAAATCAGGATTAATATATGAAATGTGATTTATAGACATGCAATGTATATGAAAAGTAGCACCTTATCATTGTCCTTTTTTGAACAGGTTTCTCTGCTTGTGCAGTTTCTGATTGAAAACTGCTGCAAGATATTTGGAGAAGAAATCACTTCCCTCTTCGGAGAAGTTTCAGTGAGCTGTAATAATAGAGCCAACACCCCAGGTATTGTGGATGATTGCATTGGGCTTTATGAGAAATAGACAGTTGTCTTCGAAGATGCTGAGACAGGGGTGGTTCTGGAAGCCACAGCAGCTCTGGTGAAGGTGGCGTCTGACCAGGGCTCAGGACTCTGCTCCCCTGCAGAAAGCCTGGGACAGGCCAGCGAGTGTGCACGCTGTGCCGGGGGCAAGAAGAGCCTAACGTGAGCTCCTGACAGCACAGCATTGGCAGCAGCATAATGTTAACTTTTCTTAAAATGAAAATTTACCGGAAACCCTAATATATGTAGTAGAACACGATTGTTCCTTACAAAAGGAAGTGGAACGATGACTTCCTTCCAGTGGTCCCTCAGACACCTCCACATTCCTCTGTGCTGTGAAACAGTGTGACAGCAACTAGCATCGTGGGGAGGGGTTTGAGGAGAGCCAGTCTTCCAGAGGACAAACTTATATGCCACCAGTGACTAGTTATGCTGTCTTTGATCAGTTATTTTATGCCTCTGAACATCTGTATCTTCATCTGTAAAATATGGGTAACCACAATGTCTAACTTTTATGGCTGTTGTGAAGATTAAAGATACTAAAGAATTTCATCAGGAAATCAGTAGTTTATTTAGTAAATGCTTTCCCTAGAACTTGAGTTAATCACGTGTACCCAGCAGCAACCATGTCAGAAGGCAGAGATTCAGAACTTGAGTATCCCTGGAATTATTTCCCTTTTATTTTTTTAAGCCATTTCTTGATATGATGACACGCCTGCATTTCTTCGAGGATATCCTCCTTAAGGAAAGCCCATTTCTTCAGGAACTGGCACAAATGTAGTATAACCCAGCACTTTTTTCCCTGTACTAACAATTGTGAAGATTATAAAAGAGCCTTTTCTTGAGAATAGGAATTTGAATAACCTACATGAAAATTAGACTAAGTTACCATAGCTGGTTTTTAAGGTAGCTTGGGCTGTTATTTGTGGTGAGAAAAATGTTCCTCATCTTTTGATTTTTTTTGACAGATAACTCTTGCTTCCAACTGAACGACTCCTCCTATGACAGCTTAGAAAATGAGCTAAACGAGGACGTTGATGCCCCATGTAGCGACTTGGTAAAGAAACTCAGTCAGGGTAGCAGGAGCATGGACTCTGTGCTCACCCTCAGTGACTATGACCTCGACCAGCCTGAGGCGGAAGGCCATCTGACGCTGAGTGACATTGACTTAGACCCTTCTAAAGATGAAGAAGTTCCGATGGAGCAGCCTCTTAAGTCCACACCAGTGAGCGGCACTGGGTACACAAAGGTCCCCACGCGGGACCGTGCCAGGGCCCCCTCTTGCCTGAGCACCCCCAGCTGCCTGTCCATAATGGCAGTACGCACCCCAAAATGCCTGAGGAGACACCGACGCAGCTCCGAGCCTAGCATCAACTCTTTTGATTCGAAACTTTCCTCTCTCAGGGAGTTTTATCAGAAGAGGCTGCGCAAATCCAGCTGTGATGCTGTCCTCTCGCAGAAAGATGCGGACTACCTGAGGCAGGACCCACCCCTCCAGGAAGCGGGCAAGACATGTCTTAAACAGAGTTTAGTCGCAGGCACTGATACCAGCAAGAAAAATGCCAATTTTCAAAATATCAACAAGAAAAACTTGTCTGGTATGGAAGGAAATCATATAAAACTCCCAAAATCCAAGCCAGTGGCCATTTCTGTGGCCTCTTGTAGTCACAGGTCCTCGCAGGGTCATTCCAGGGTCCCGGCCTTCAACACAGGGGCACCCGAATACTCCCCACCACACAGGGCTGACACCCTCAAGAGCCCCAGGAGGCAGCGGCGCTGCTCAGAGCCCAGCATTGAGGACCAGCACTGTAAACTGACCTATCTCAGGGGGGTTTCTTCAAAGAAACAACATAAAAGCAGCTGTGAGGCTGGCCTCTTGCACGGAGAGGAAGAGTATCTCAAGCGACACAAGTCTTTGCAGATGGAGGGCCAAAAGCTTATTAATCAGAGTCTGGTCATGGGGATCGAGGTGGGCAAGAGCAGTGCCACAAACCAGAAGACCGAGAAGGTTCTGCCCCC
Organism: Solenodon paradoxus; assembly: GCA_004363575.1. Lineage (NCBI taxonomy): Eukaryota > Metazoa > Chordata > Mammalia > Eulipotyphla > Solenodontidae > Solenodon > Solenodon paradoxus. The sequence goes on from RJWH01000197.1 coordinate 375,930, forward strand.
ACGATTAAACATTTGCCCGCGGACTAGCTGTTCCAGCTTGTCCTCCCCAGGCACTTCGCCCTCTGGCTCCTCAGTGAGCTCCCAGGACAGTGCTTTTTCTCAGATTTCAGAACACTCCGTGTTTACACCCATTGCAACGTCCTCGCCAATAGATTGCATTTCCCAGGCGCAAAGGAAGCAGGAAGAGCTCTCTCCTGACTTCAGCAGTTCGGGCCTCATTTCCGGAGTGCCTGGCGCCTTACCAGGGCCGGCCAGCGGCCGCCTGGCCCAGACGAAGAAGAACGCCATGGAGTGGCACTCACATGTCCACTCTGTGACTCTTCACCCCAGAACATGGTTGAGAAACAGTGTGGCCAGTTTGAAAAACTGGTCCCTCAAAAAGAAGGCGGCAAGGGCACCCAGACCTGAGGAAAAGAAAATAGGTTCCCTCCCAGGACCCATGGAGCCACCTCCTAGTGCTCCTTCTATTCCAGAAGCCAGCTCGCCACAAGAGAGCCACAAAGACATGTCCCTGAAGACAGCCGAAGGGCTGGGAGCTGTGCAGACAGACTGCTGGGACTTGGATAAGCCCTCTAGCTCTTCATTCAGCCCCGTGGAGGACAGACTCAAACTTGGTACGAAGCCACAGGAGGAAGGAGAGCACGGTGGGCAGCGTTCTGCAACGCTGCCCCATGACAGAGCCTCACGCAGCTCCTTGACTGCAGACGACGGCATGTCCAGCCCAGACACAGGGCCCGCGGTGGGGTGCGAGGCGGGGGACGGACAGTTCGCCGAAGACGCTTAAACACAGAATCTACTGTCCACAAGAACAGAAAGTTGGCTGAAAATGACAAAGACATAAATAATTGTTACAACCCCTTTGAATAAAATCCCTGGGGTGGGGGTAGCATAAGGATAATCATCACTAATACTTAGGACAACAAAGAATTCTCTTCATCGAGACTATTTGGCAAAAAAGTTCACTACCTGTCTTTGGGGGCTTTTTCCTCATTAGACCACGGGATCCATCCTGTCATGTGTTTTTAAAGATACTAGAAGGGGGCTAGAGAGAGCAGTTTCTGGAGAGGACACACACCTGTGTTTACCCGGCTGTCATCGCAGTAAGGACTGGGGGGAGGAGAAGTGTGCAGGGAAACCATCCCGGTTCCGTTGCAGGTTTTTTATAAATAGTCAAGAAGCAGTCACTAATCAAAGCATTAAGGAAGAAAAAAAAACCAAGGCCTGTCCAGTAAAGAAGGAAATCATGTGAAATGTTTCCCCGAATCCAAGCCAGTGGCCATTTCTGTGATGTCTTCTAGTCACATGTCTTCACAGGGTCATTCTAGAAACCAGCCCTTTGATGCAGCTAGACTGGGGGGGAGGGGGGTCATTGAAAGCTTTGAGGAGCATGACCTCATAGTGTTATTGTTGGTTGTGTTGACTTGTTTATCCATCAGTGTTGCATTGCTCTGCAGAGGCTTCAGGGAACAGCTGTGAGGAGGAGGGAGGGAATGTTTGCTCATTGCAGCGTCCTTTCCAAAGTTGCCAGTGCCAGAACATTCTCCAGAAAGGCAGCTTCTCCCTTTAGCAGGTAACCTGCCGGCAGCACTCGCTAGCTAGGAGGAAAAGGCTGCATCAACCATCCTTTCTCTGTTATAGGAATGCTGTTGCCGACAAGGGTCCATATCATGGCTCCTCTTTGCCCCTTAGATTAGTCAGCAAAAAACATTAGAGACGTGGTCTGATTGTCGTCTGTCAGCAGAGAGAACAATTGAGAGGTTGGCAGATTCCAAAGTGCTGCAGGATCGAATACCCACCCAAGTGGCCTTTCTGGGCCTCTTCTCTGATGGGCATCAACTCTGGATTTTCTTACCTCCAGAGGTTTTTACATATTTGTGCCCCAAATTGTTCATGGCTCATTACCCCATGGGATTACTTCATGTCCCCGGATGTTTCTCCAGTGCCCTTGATACAGCTGGACTATCCCCACAGATAACAAGGCCTTGCCAGCCAACCTGAAAGCATAGAATCAGGAGCAGATGTGCCACTTCCTTTAACTGCTTGCAAGAAGTTACCTAGAACCCATTTGGTCTCTTGAGTACGCCATCAGGTGGACTTTTTCTCCCACAAACTAGCTTATTCCAAATAGTTTTTCTTAGTCACCAGGAAACTTTTATGTCAAATGTTCTCTGTTGTCCTAAAGATTACATTTTTCAGGTAGTGAAAAAAACCATCAGATAGAAGAAGTCCTTTCAGTATTAGGTCTAGGTGCTGCCTACCTCTCTGGGACATGGCCCTGGATTCCCCAAGCATTATCATTAACTTTGGGGACGCCTTTGTGGCACTGGTCATCTCAGTCACAGATGCGAAGTCAATTTCATCTTCTTACCGACCTTCCCTAGTTACAGCTCCTCTCTGCATCCTCCGTGGAATGATGTGTGAAGTCAGCAGGGCCCCCTCGCCCAACGGCATGCTGCTGTCAAAACTGAAAGATGCGATGAAGTTCTTAGGGTTTAGAGTGTCTTTCTGGAAGAAACTGCTTCTCTCCCTAACAAAATAGGTGGCTCCTAGCCTTTTTATTCATACATACAAGTAAAAATCATTCACCCAATTCAACACATAGAAGAAAATAGTTGCTGAGTTTCAAGAATCACTCCTACTCTATTCCCTTAGATACCCCTGTAATACTTAATGTGAATAGTTTGTTAATATTGCTGTAAAGTATTATATTGTATGATTTCAAGGCAGACTACATGTCATTTTATTATACTCTTGTCAATCTATATAATATATTAGACTGATGCTTTATCTAAAATGCTTTGTATAATATATCTTGACAAATTTTACTACCATATGACATGTAATAAATGTGTATTTTTGTACTTGCAGAAACTGCTGCTAACTTTTAAAGTTGTTTGGTTTTCAAGGCACTGAAAATGGATATGTATGAAGTCCATACTGTCTATTAAATAAAATACCATTCTGCAGAGTTAATACCTCCAGAACAACATTGCCCTTTTGTAGATTTGTTTTAATGAGCCCACTAGCATCTTAACATTGGAAATTTCATAAAATGTATTTATATAGAATTGGAACTTGAAGCTTTTACTCACAGGCCAAAATGGGGCTTTTTGTTTATATTTTTCTAGTTGTATAATTTACCAAACAAGTCATGTTTCCAATACAGTGTTCATTTTCATAGTTGTTATGCTTTCATGGTGCTCCTAGAATCAGATATAATCTGTATTCTCACATGAAAAGAACCATTTACTGTTTAACTGAAAATGTGAACCAACAGATCAGAGTAACCAGTTAAATCCAGACACATACAAAGACATCTGCACTTCTCAGGTTGTGTTCACTTACTATTGTGATTTCTCATGGTTGCCGTATCTTTGCCTTCTCAGAGTTCATCTAGGTACCTCTGAGTAAGTTTCACCTCCATTTCAAAGAAATTCAGTAAAATAAACTACCTAAGTCTAGAAAAAAATGATTTACTCTAGACAGGGATGACTACGTCACACTGTCAGAAATTTCTGTCACCGACGAAGCGATGACACACACTGATGTTGATGCCCCTCAAATTTTATAGAAATACAAAAATCATTTTCTCTTACATTGTCTCTGTGTTTCACAGCATTACACTAAATTAAAAGAATCTGATCGATTCTTAATAGTCTAAAATAGATCAATGGTATATCAAAAAGAAACTCTAGGAATAGCACCAATCTTAATTCAAATTATGGTAATGTTTAACTTGATCTTTTCCTACATACCTGGTCATGTTTTAATAACATGAGAGGAAGTCTTATACAACTGCTTCAGGATGCAGAAAAATTTAGGTTGAGTAAAACGTTAACTTTCTTTTATAGCTCTTCTGTTTCCCAGGGTGTTGCATAAGCTAAGTTTCCAGCTGAGAGGATGAGTACTGGAGTTCTGGGCTGTCTACCCAAGTAGGAGCTTCCCTGTACTTCTGAGCCACCCGTGAGTGTAAATCCCTCACCTGTATGCTTTTTATCATGTAAACTCCTTGAACTTGAGTTCTGCACATCAGATATGTGGCAGAATTGGCAGAAAGCTCTAGGGTGTCATTTGAAGATTTTTGTTTGAAGTCTCAAAGGTAGATACACAGAGGATCGTATTCAGTGTCTATTCCTTTAGTTGTGCATGCTCATCACAGCACCAGTGTGCAGACATTCTTAGGTAGTTCAAAGTGTTTTTTCTAACCCATTCCATTTGTTAAGGCAAAGTAAATACGCTTTCTGGAGTTTGATTTTACATGGAAATATAAGTTGCAAATTTGGGAGCTGTTAAGATTTAAATGTTGATTGTTTTCACCTAGATTTGATTTTGGATTTTATAGTAACTTCAATTTAAATTTAGAAGTTCTCCTTGCAGCCTTTTGAATAAATTGACTAAAAACATACACTTGTGAGGTAAGTCTGTTACTCTGAGCAAATGAAATGAATGCTGTAGAGAAATACTCCTCTGCCAGGTCACAAGAGCTGTGACTATTATAGCCTGGAGTTTTCAGGAGGAAAGGAAACTGTCTTTGCCAAGGATGAAATGCTAAGAAGCAAAGAATCATCAGTTTATTACTTGAAGGCACAGTTAATGAAATGGGTTGGTGGGGGGACCCATATATGAGCTAATTCAAGAAAAACAATCACAAGGAGTTTAACGAAAATTGAAGAGGGAAAGAGCATGGCAGCGGGGACATGGAGGAGGTGTTACAAATTGTGTAAATGCTGTTCAGGCTGTTTAACTTTTATTGCCACGTACTATTCTAGATCCTAGGAATATAAGGTGTAAAAAGTTTCTGTCCTTGGGGACACTAAAAGGGAAATTGCTATGTCGAAGGAACAGTAGCATTTACTGGACACTGTTGTCTGTGTGCATGGTGATTTTAGTGCATAAATGTATCATTTAATACAACAACCCTATTTCATGGGTATATTCAACTAGAATATTCTGACCCCTCCAGCCTATTTTTTTTGTACCTTTCAAACTAAAACAGGACATTAATACTATGTCACAATAAAGCAGACAAGTTATTTTTGTGAGGGCCAATTTAAAAAATGTTATAGTGCCTAGGCTAGATATCTTTAAGAGAATCATTCAGTATCAGAAATAATTCAGAACTATGATAAGTAAAAATAATTGGGGTTGAAGTTTGGTCTAGACTAAATGGCATAGACTTGTGTCTCCCTGTTTCTCCCCCACTAACAACTATACATTCTGAAAAGAATGCAAAATACAACTAGATGAGAACCCTGAAAGGTGGTAAGAGAAAGGTGAGTTACTTTAGAACACCAGGACTAGAGGAACAAGAGTGGCAGAGTACCTTTGTCCCCTCACCCAGTGGAAGGTAGTGACCCAACCTAGGAACAGAAGGCAGCCCGGATACACTTATCCTCCCCCTGACCAGCTGGGGTCCCTCTGACATATGGGACAAGGCAGGTACCACCAGCAAGGAAAAGACAAGTGCCCATAACAAGTGACCAAGGGGGTTTCCTGCCAGACCTGACCCTCCCACACCTCGTGGGAGAGAGCACAGTGGCCAAGCAACAACAGACAGAGGGACCCAGCTCAACAAGTAGCTCTGTTGGGAAACAGCTTTACTCCAGCAAGCCTAAGTTCATCTCCCCACCCAAAGACTCAGGCGTCAGGTGGCAACAACAGGACCAATCCTACCACATACGGCACCCACCAGTGAGGAGAACCTCAGGCCTGTGTGACAAAGAGGCCTCTCTGACGGAGAACAGATGAGTATTGTACCACAAAATCTCTGAAATTTAAACCGTCACTGGAACCACAACCCCTACAGGACCTGTGTGCTAAGGCTATCCAGTGTGAACATCTGCTAAAACAAAAGAATTAAATAGGACCCAGTGTCTCCTGACATGAGACAAAATGTCCAGGGTACAATAGAAAATGATTTCTGTGAGAAAAGACAACTAATACCAACATCAAGAAGATTTTAAAGCAGGCATCTTAAAAATGTGTCAACAGAAATACAGATTATTTTAAAACAAATGAAAAAACAAAACCTCAGCAAAGAAATAGAAATTATACAAAACATCAAATGAAAATTATATAATATAGAAAAACAGAAATCAGAAGAAACTCAATGTGCAGTTTCCATAGCAGAGTAGAACTGAAAGAATTAATAAACTTCAGAATTTACATAATTTGAATAATAGAAAATTGACTGAAAAATGAACACTCAGGGACCTGTAGAATAACAACAACAGAGCCAACATTTGTATCGAATTTTTCAAAAGAAAAGATAGTGACTGAAACAGGATTCACAGAAACAACAGCTGAAAAGTTCCCCAAGTTGATGAAAGATACAAACCTACACATTGGGGAAGCATAGTGAAAAACTAGATAAAATGCAAAGAAAGACACATCGTAATTAAACGTCGGGGAACTAAAGATAAAAGTACCTTGAAAGCAGAAATGCCTTACCTATAGGGAACATCAATTTAAAGGACAAGATTTACCATCTGGAACCATGGAGAGCAAAGGGCACCTTTTGTAAGGGCTAAAATAACTGTCAACTCAGAATCTCTCATCCAGTGAAATGATCCTTCATAAATAAAAGGGGGAAAATTCTCAGATAAAGGAAAACTAAGAATCATCCCTTAGCACACATGCCCTTCCAGACTGCCTAAAGAAAGTTCTTTAAGCAGAAAGTAAATGCTAAAAAGAGGGAAATTTAGAACATTGGGGAGAAAGAAGCAGAAATAAGAGTACAGTTAGACTGTCATTTAAGTTTTATATAATTGCTTAAAATCACAACTTTAATATTTAAACTGGGAAAGATAAAAGAACCTAAAAATGAGGTTTCTGTGCTTGAATGTATAGACTACATAGATGTAATTGTATTATAGAAACTATATATTTGCGGAGTTATCTCTCCAAAACATAAGTCAGTCAAGGAGAATCCTAAAAAATGTTAACCCACAGGAAAGCAAAAGAAATAGAGGAACACAGACAAGTAGAAACAAACAGAAAACAAATCATAAACTGTCATTCTTTAGTTCTAAAATATCAAGTATTACATTTACTATAAATGATCTACATGTACCAATCAAAAGGCAAAATTTTGACAGTGAAACTTACAAATAAAAAAAAAAAATCTATTCCTTTTACGAGAAACTTTAAATTCAGTGACACAGGCAGATGGAAGAGGATGAAAAGATATACCATGCCAACACTAATCAAAATAAAGTGTAAATTGCTCCATTAAAATTGGATAAGGTAGAAAAAGATATTATCAGACATAAAAGGAAATTGTATAATTATAAAAGAATCAGTTTATCAAGAGAATAATATTAAATGGGTATATTCAAACCCAAAAAAGTTACAAAATATATTAAACAACATGACAGCTGAAAAGAAAAATAGACAAAAATCACAATTACAGTTAATGACTTAAACACGCCTCTCTCAAGAACTGACTGAACAACCAGACACAAAACAGCAACGATACCGAACCAAACACCAGAGCATCTAATTGGCATTTACAGATGTTCCACCAATAATAGCAGAACACACATTCTCCTTAGCTGCCCAGAGAGACACAAATCAAGATAAAACAGTTTTTCAAAACTGAATAAAGAGTCTGTTTTCTGACCACATTACAATCAAGCTAGAAATGAGTTAACAGGATAATCTGCAAACATTTGGAAACCAAACAACACGTTTGTAAATAATGCATGGGCCTAACAGGAAGTTTCAAGGGGAAAAAAATTTAATCATAGAGCTAATCTAACATACAGCCGATCAGTGTGGGACGTTGCTAACTCACCATTGAGATTACTGAAAACACTACCTGCGTTAAAAAAAAGGAAATGCAACTTTCTGTCTCAAGAAACTGGAAGGGGCAAAATAAACCCAAGGCAAACAGAGGGAAGTAATGAAGGTTATAACAGAAATACACAAAACTGGTTCTAAGGAAACATAAGAAAATAAGCAAATCAATAATAGTTTTTGAGGCTCACTTAGAACTCAGAACTGGGTTCAGCCAAGATCTTTTCCGGTCCAGCTCTGGTTTCTAATCCCCTTAGCTGTGAGCACAGGACCGTGTGTCGTCTGATTTCTTCCCCAGGTCACACACATATACATGCACACGCACACACAGAGCAGAAGTGGTGGACAAAGTAACACTTGGTCCTTGATGACTGGGGCGCACGACAGTTCCCCAGCTCGTCCAGGGCTTCTGCCAGCCTCGGGCGGATCTGAGGATTCTCTGTGGCACTCACTGACTTCCCTCCACATGGTGTCGAGTGCCCGCCCCAGCGCTGTAAGTTCCGGGTGGGGTGGCTGCTTTCAGTCAAAACAGCTCTCAGTGCCACCTGGTTCCAGGGTAAACCACTGGTTGGTTTGGGGTCATGTAGAAAAAAACACCTGTTTGACGAGCTGGGGTTTTGACTTTTTACACCATTCAAGTTGGCACACGTCTCAGGTGGCACCTGCCAAGTATGTGGGCAGGTTGGGGCTCCGCACACCTAGCTGCTCGCCTGGCTGGCTGCTGCCATGCCTCCCACTGCCGCTCACTAGTCTGGGGGACCTGGTTTGGGGGTGGGGACAGAAGGGCACCAAGTGTGCACGTGTGAGTGAGTCAGCTCCCTACTGAAACATCGCTCATACTGGTCAGTAAGAAGGATACAGGAACATATACAGGACATGGAATAGAAACCCAGGTCTGCCACTGGCTGCCCTCTTGTCCAGACCTCACGCTCACCCAGCCTGTGCCTGTGCCCGACGGGCCAGGCTGCAACAAAGCTTTCCTCGGAATCTGAAGTTCAGAGAGATGAAGGGCTGGTGCCGCCTGTCTGTCCGCAGCAGGCATATTGCTGCCTAATAACTCTCTCTGATCTTTCTCTTGCATGTTGTTGGTTCCCCCACTTCTTCCTTTCAGCTTTGTAATGTGACACCAGCCACTGACTGCTTATCTCCTGCTGCCTCCCCCCAGCTCCCAGCCCCCTCCCTCGGAGCCACACAGAACAGAGACCCTCCTGCCCTGGAGCCTTGAGGCTCCTCTCTCAACACCCTCTGTTTGCTGGATTCCTGCTTCCTGAGGCTGCAGCCAGGCCAAGACCATAACCTTCCCCTCAGCCCCCTGTTTCCTCCCTCTCCCAGGCCTGAGGTGTCTGGGGCAGCCACATCCTCACAGGCCCTGGAGGCACATCTCAGGGGGCACAGGGCCAATATTTGAAGATTTGGTCTGGAGATCCTTAGTGCCTCCATAAACAGCCTGCGAACTTTCTTAGCTTCCATACTTCCAAAGTTTCTCAGGTGAGCACAAGGAAGAACCATGCTCTCAGGCTGAGCCCAGGGAGATGGCATTTACATCTGAGGGTTGGGGGGCTTCTGGGGTTACCCCAGTCTGCTGGGCCCCCAGGTTGGGTTGGCCACGTGAAATGAGCTATGGCACATAGACATTAATGGTCCAGTCTGGTCTGGATCGAAAGAACTTAGCTGCAGCATAATTATAACACGTTTTCCCAGGCTCCCAAACTTGGAAACAAAAGATTCCCATCACAATTAGAGACACCCTGCCTGCTTCCTTTGCTCTTTCCAAGGAGGAGGACTATTCTTTCAAGCAAGAAAGAAGAAAATTGCCCTCCACATAGCTTTTCTCAAAGACAGCAAAGAGCAGACCCCTCATCAGGGGTCCCCCATGGCTTGGGCCCCTCAGAGATAGGAATGGAGACAGCACATCATTTTCAACATAAAAAAATCCAATTTATAACAATATTAGCAGCGTCCTTTTAGTAGTAATTCATAAACTTGGTGTGTTAACCATGAGAACATAAGGTCTCTCTCCTGACAAACTGTTTGGTTGGGGGCAGGGGAGGCTTGGTGGGAAAGTACATTAAGAACTGGGATGTTCGGGCGGGGGGTGGAGTAATGAAGAAAGTCTTAGGAGGCGAGACACCTCTGGCAGTTTGCTGGGGGTGGGGGTCCCCATGAGTTGTCAATCTCTCAAGCTCCCCTATGGCTCTTCCACTGAACAGACTTCAGTGCCAGAACCAAGTCCTATGGGACAAATCTGTCTCAAGGATGTGTTTCTAGAAATAGAGATAACAAGAGATTGTTTTGTGTTTTGTCTTCTTTCCTTTCTAACTGTCCTCCAGGAAAGTTGCGCCTGAGCAAGGAGAAGCTCAGCAGCGAGGGTTGATGGGGGAGGTGGAGGGATATGATCACCAGCAGGAGAATGACCACTGCTGGTCATACTCTAGGTTTCATGATTACAGGTCTGAATACCGTACAGCTTTCAGAGCTAATGCAAAGTCAGTTATTCAAAGTCCGTTATGATATCGGCTGAGCAAGCATGATTACTCCCATGTCACAGATGAATAAATTAATTACTCAATAAGTAATGATTGAGCCAAAGTTTGAGTCAAGAGCTCCTGATTCCTCTCTAAGTCTGTATCTTTTCAAAGCTACCGGGATGTTTTACACTTAAAAGGTAAAGATTTCTACCATTTCATCCAACTCTGAATTATTCCAGAGTCTCTTGGGATCCTAGATCTACTATGTCCCATGGTAGAAAATAGCCTCACATGAAAAGTAAACCATTTAGCACTAATGTTAAGGGAAAAAAAATGACTATCATCAAAATTAAACATTTCTCCTCATCAAAAGTGACGATTAAGAAAACTGTAGTCATGCCCTGGTAACTCACCAGTTAAGTCTGTGGCCTCTGGCACAGTCCATATACATCCCGAGGACCCAGGTTCCTAACCTGAGGCTGGGAGAGCAACCAAGATGAGCAACTAAATAAAATGCTGCCTCCTACTCTCTCTTCCTACCTGCCTGCCTACTGGGTTTCATTCCTGACTGTACCTTTCTTTTAAAAAAAAAGAAAAGAAAAGAAAATAGTCTACATACTGGAAAAAATATTCGCTGCACATACCGGACAAGCCCAGACTATATAAAGAAACCCTGCGAACTAAGAATAAAAGGGCAAATCCTATCCAATTTATAAAATGGGCAAAAGATCTGAAAAGATACTTTACCAAAGGTGATAAACGAATGAACAATAAACAGATGAAAAAGTGCCTACTAGCACTAGGCATAAGAAAATACAAATGAACACTACAGAGAAGCAGGTCTGCTTACCCAGAAGAAAGGCTAAAATCTAAGACTGATATCACTGAAAACTGCTGGGGCACTGCTGGGGCATGTGTGTATGAAGTGGTACAATCACTATAGAAAATTGCTCACTTTTTTAAGAGAGGAAGGAAGGAAAGGAAGAAGCACTCTGAAGGAAAACTGCTAATTTCTTTTCACGTTAAACTTACATTCACACTTGACACTTCCTAACTTGAATGAAAGACGTTTTACAAAGACCTATGTACAGATATTTAGGGTTGCTTTTATTCATAACAGCCAAGCATTTTAAAACAGCTCAGTAATCATCGATAGAATGGCTGAGTTATGGTATATTCATGAAATGGGATGCTCTCCGGCGCTAAGATACAGGGTAGAATTTCCGACATATATTATGTTGAGCCACAGAAAACAGGCACAAAGGGATATATATGGATGATTCCGTGTATAGAGAGTCCAACAGCAGAAAATAAACGACTCTATTGTGAGAAGTCAGAAAATGGTCAGGACGGTGGTGGAGTTGATTGGAAAGGGGCACAGGGAGTTTGGGGGTGGGGTAGGGAGGAATGGAAATATTCTAGCTCTTATTCTGAGTGGTGTTACACCGGTATCTAAAAGAGCAAAGCTCTTCCAACTGAACTCTTAAGACCTATATATTTCACTGTATGTTAATTATATCTCACTGAATTTTTCAAATGTACACTGCAGGGTTAGTGACAAGGGCTATGACCTGGCTCCCCCAGGGGCCAGTCTCTTCCCTTCTGCTGGCAGAAACCTGAGCTCTGAGCTAAAGGGCTCCCCAAACAGCGAGGGCCTGGGGTGGGGGGGGGGGGGGGGGGGTAAAAGCAATGAAGACTTTCAGCTTCCACGGAAAGGCCTTTCTGCCTAGTGGTGCTGAAAAGGCTGCTTCTCTGCTTCCCCACCAGGGGTTTCACAACCCCTTATTTATCATCTTCATCTGTTCAAACTCAGGGGGTGAATAGCAGCGGCGCTTGCCCATCACCTCCCACTGTCTGCCATCCAGAGGGTACCAGCCAGCTCTAGCAGAGAGCAGCCAAGAGCAGGCCCAGGGTCAACCGTCATGCTGGGCAGGGCTGTAGCTCATGGCTGGCCCAGAAGTCAGCTCCAATGACAGACTCTTGCCTAATTTTAGGATTCCGCAGACCTCACACAGAGACTAACTGGAAAACTCTGGAAAGGGTTGATAAAAGCACAGCCTCGGGCCATACCTATTTGTCTCTAGACCCAGGATGGCTGATTTCCCCTTGGAAGCATGTCTGATAACCTCTACACTAACTTTGGGGAACAGAGGCTTCCCACACAGGGAAACCAGAACACCAGACAGCACGGACACCAGTCATAGGAGGGGCATCACGAGAGCCACATGCTTTTACCCAGGAAGGGGCATGGGGAGACACCACAGCAATGCGAACACCTGAAGGGCTGTCTAGAGGAAGAAGGCATAGGCTCTATTGCAAAACTTCAAACCATGTATGGAGGGCACAAGAAGGTAGATTTTAATGCAACATAAAAGGTAGAATTGACAGACACAGTTTGCTATGGAATTGATGTAGAAAGCAAGGGAGAAGAGCTCCAGTTACTTCCACTCTTCTGACCTGGTGCCGGTAAGATCAGCAGTCCTCTGAAGTTGGAAGTGGCATTCAGGAGGAAGAGGTGTTTGGAGAAAGGATAATGAGTTCTTTCACCATCAAACCAAACTGCCCACCTTCCATTCACATATCTACCCACTGTGTCAAGAGTTCAGAGCACCGACGATGTCACACACACACCCCAGGATGGCACACTGCAGGGCAGAAGGTAAGATGTGACTAGAGCTACCTCTGATACAAGGCGCCAAGAGATAAATGCAGGTCGGAGGGCCACACCAGGCACTATTTCCAACCTCACTGTGCCCCAGCGATGTGCCACCATTCTTTCATCTATTCAGGAAATACCTACTGAGCTCTATTCTGTGTCAGGCACTGTGATAAATGCTGGAGATAGAGACAAGCCCTCATCTGACATGGAGCTTATGTTCTACCAGGGAAAGAGAGTCAAAAGGCCAGCAGCATTTCTCATGCGCCCCTTGGGGGCGGGTACTATAGAGTTGCTATGTAGTTGCTCTGGATCTTTTTTCATTCTTCAATTAATCAAACACAGCCCTCTTCTCTAACTTTTGACTGCAATGACCTCCTACCTCACTGAGAAAATTGGGGCGAGCCCCCTTCTCTTGTACATACCAACAAGCATCATTTCTCCCCTTTCCTACCAGTTGCTTTCTGGTTCAGAGGAAAGAAATATTCTTCCTCCAAGAGTCCCACTCTACTCTCCCCAATACCACGGGGCCTCGCTGCCCACACTCTTCCAGCTCTGTGCTCCCTGCACTCCCCTCCCCCTTTGCTAACTTTACTTGACTCACAGACTTGCTCCTTCCTCGCAGTCCAAAGTGACATTCATTGATCCCTAGATGGTAACTAGGTGCCAGTCAGTCAGTCTGGGTCAGTTGGCAGCAGCTCCCTGAGCCTGGTGATGCAGGGAGCTCTGGGGCCGTGTGGACCCACAGGAAAGTTGACAGCTGGGTCACACGGCCAGTATCACTCACGGGGGAAGGACTGAGCGCGTCTCCTCTAAGATGAGGAGCGAGACAAGAATGTCCACTCTCACCACTATTGTCTAATATAGTGTTAGAAGGTCTGGCCAGTGCAATTAAGCAAGAAAGGGACATGAAAGATATCAAAATTGGAAAGGAAGAGTAAGACTATTACTGTTTGCAGATGGCATGATAATATAAAGAGAGGGAACCTCAGCGACTCAAATAAAAAGTTGTTAAAAGTAACAAAAGAGTGGCAGACTATAAAATTCACATAAAAATCTGTTGTATTTCTACATACAAAAAATGAGCTAACAGAAAGGTAATTCAGGAAACCAACCCCATTTACAATCACATCAGAAAGAATTAAATACCTTGAAATAAATTTAACCCAAGAAGTGAAAGGCCTATATTCTTTAAAACAACAACTATAAGGCTTATTTAAAAAAAAAGACACAAAGAAGTAAAAATATTTTCTGTACTCTTAGACTGGAGGAATTAAAATTATTAAAATGCCCTTATGACCTAAAGCAATATAAAGATTTAACACAATTCCCATCAAAATCCAAAAGATATTCTTCACAGAAATAGAACCAAAATAATCATAAAATTTATTTGGAGCTGTAAAAAAAAAAAAAAAAAAAGCAAACAAACCCTAATAGCAAAAACAATCCTGAGAATAAAGAACAAAAACAGGTGAAAGCTCCTGGACTTCAAACAATACTACAAGGCAAAAGCAATCAAACCAGTGGGGCATTGGAATCAAAGCAAACACACAGATCATTGGAACAGAATTGAGAGCTCAGAAATAAACACAGACATATATGGACAACTTAATTTATGATAGAAGAGCCAAGAACATACAATGGGGCAAGGACAGTCTCTTCAATAGTGTTGAGAAAACAGGAAAGCCACATGCAAAAGGATAAAACTAAACCACTCACACTGCACACAGAAACTAATTCAAAATATATTAAAGACTGACTGTAAGCCCTGAAACCATAAAAAAAAAAAGTAGAAAAAACCACAGGCAATACACTCCTTGACATCAGCCTTAAAGAAGTCTCTGGGAATTCAAGTCCAATAGCAAGGGAAACAAAAAACAAAAATTAACAAGTAGGACTACATTAAACTGAAAATCTTCTGCACAGTGAAGGAAACTACCATCAAAGCCGTCATGATCTTCTCCTAAAAGGGAGAAGATGTTTGCAAATTATACTCTGACACTATCCATGTATAGAATGGCACAAAGAAAGCTTACAACTCAGCAACAGAAAAACCACCTGATTTTTAAAAATAGGCAGAGGATCTGAATAGACACTCATCCAAAGATGACATACACTTGGGCAGCAGACACATAGAAGAGGTTCAGAACTTTTAATTTTCAGGGAAATGCAAATCAAAACAATGAGATCATCACCTTACACCTGTGAGAATGGCTATTATCCAAAAAAACATGAAGCAACAAGCGTCAGAAGATGTAGACGAAGGGATCCCTTGTACACTGCTGGCAGGAGTGTAAACTGCCGCAGTCTTATGGCAAACAGCATGGAGAGTCCTCAAAAAATGAAAAATAGAAATTCCATACAATCCAGGCATCCCACTTGTGGGTTTTTTACCTGAATAATACAAAAACACTAATTTAAAGAGATACTTGCAGTCCCATAGTCATTGCCGCATTGTTTACATTATCCAACAGCTGGAAACAACTTAAGTGGCCAGGACAGGTGAGTGGATAATGATGTGGTATAGATACGCACTGGAATGCGACTCAGCTATTAAAAAAGATACATCCCTGCCATTTGCAACAATATGGATGAAACTAGAGGTGAATTATGCTTAGTGAGGTAAGTCAGTTGGGGAAAGACAGACATGAGATGATTTCACTCCTATGTGGTACATAAAGAAACAAAACAAATGAAGTTTTAAGTCAAAAATAAACTTTTAGACTCTAAGATCAAATTAGTGGATACCAGAAGGGAAGGGGAAAGGAGGATAGTGAGTAAACTCTGGAAAAGAGGCCAACTGTATGGGAAAGAAAGGAGTTGGACTTTTAGAGATGAATAGAATGTGTTACATGCAGAGGATTTGTAGCAATGTATACCTGAAGCATGGACAGTGTTATAATGCAATGCAACTTCAATACAAAAATCATTTCTAAAAATAGCTACGAATGCCTACCACTTTATATTAAATTATTAATTGCATGTTTCTATGAGCTGGTTGGAAGCAAAATTAAGTTCTTAATATTCTAAAAATTGTTATTATGATTGCTGACTTACTTCAGTGGCTTAGTGAAGCTCTAGAATTCTTACTGATGACATCTCTGCAGATAACGAAACACTTAGAGGAGCAAGATATGTGAATGCCAGGCGTGAAAATGTCAGATGAAAAACTAACTTCAAAAGAAACTGACCAAATCCACAAAATTAAATGTATGAAGATCGATTAAAGATTTTAAATAAAAGATGAACATTGCAAGCACAGGATAGAAAGATCGAGCATAGTGACTGCTTCAGCATCAAGGAGTCAGTCGTGGGGTGAGTTAAAGATGTTTGGATGACAGAATCCCAACAGGAGCCATCAGAGTGACAGCTATTCTGATAAAGAGGTGAATGACATGTGTACCAGCCCAGGTCCTCTGGTGGCAAACAACTTAAACTGACTTTAGCTAACATAAGCAGAAAAGTAATTTATTGGAAAACTATTTCTGCTCAGAAATGAACAGGACGCTTTCAGAGCTAGGTTCAAACGGTCAAAATCCTGGCGGCCCACAGAAAAGATCTGGTAAAGGGACAGTAGGGTCTGAACCCCACTGCAGATACAGGCTCAGGGCAGGGCAAGAGACACACTGTTTCTAGTAGGTTCTGAGCTGGCCCTGCCAGACCTGAGCTGAAGTTCTCATTCTCACCTGGCTTTTTAAAGGAACATGCACAGTTAAAGTGGAACTTGTTTAGAGGAGGTATTTTTGGCGCACCCTGGTAGAGAAGCCGTTAGTTCAATCACCTGTGAAGGAGCCCAGGCCACATACCCCTGGGTTCCAGTCCTGGGCCCAGGGGGAAGCAACCAGTGTGAATGACTAAATAAAAAAGTTTTTAAATAAAGGTGCTTCCTCCTCTTTCTTCCTGCCTGCCTTCTACTCGCCTTCATTCCTGCCTGAATCTTTCCTTTAAAAAAAAAAAAAAAAAAAAAAGAAGAGAGAGAGACATTTCTGGGAAACCTGGCTTCCACAGATGAGTCTGAGAACCACTGCCCAGGGCACAGACCTTGTGTGGTGGGACAGACCTGGATCTTGTCACACCACGTAACAGAACAAGGGACAATGGGTAGACTTTTAAAAAGACAGAGATGAGATCAACATGAAAGGACAGATCAGGGACTGTTTGATCAATGAGATGTTCTACATGGATTGAACTGGGCTGGTGGCAGTGAATATAATGTAGTATATATAATGTAGTATATATATATATTTGCTGATTTATAACGATGCATGCTTAATCCTACATAATGTGATGATGCCATGTTCCTTCAATACAATTAATTTTTCAGTGGATTTTAACAGACTCATGGTGCTGAACTTGCTGGCCACTGAAATTGCTTAAAGAAAGACTGAGTTCCCATTGATATGAGTGACAGAGCCCTTCATTAATAGGAAATAGATGAGACAGCCAATCAGAAGCCTCTCAGCTTGTTCAGCCATGGTTTCAAGCAAGGTTTCTGCAGCTTTTCTTTGCTGGGAATGAACATCCTTCATCCCCACCCACTTCCCATATACCTATTGGCTTGATCAGATAGGATGTTGCGTTATATAGGTAAAAGATCTATAATTTTTAGTATTATCCTTTTAGAGCAAGTTTTATTCATTTTTCCTATTATAACTTTCATGATCAGAGAATAGAAAGTCTAGTAGAAAGAGGAGAAAAAGAGCATCTATAATTTCAAAAACAAAATTGACCATTTGAAAGTTTTCTTCCAATTTCTTTACTTGTGTGCATTTTTTCTTAAATGAAAATAGCTATTTTCTTTTGATAGTAAAGATGACACACAGCTTGCATATTCAATCAGTATAGGAAAGTACATAAAAGTAAAATGTCACCACTTTTAAGAGCTTGGAACAAACTCTTTGTGATACTGCTCTGTGCATAAAGTATGCATATGTTAAGTATATTGAACATGGTCTATAAATGGTACCCTGCTATAAAGGGGGCCTGTGACTCTTGTATCGCTCTGTGGCATGTCATAGAGCTCATCATATGCCAGGAACATATAAATATTGTCTTCTTTTAAAATGTCTACATAGCATTGACTAGAAAGCTGTTTCATAATTTAACTAGTTCCCTATTGGTGACCATTCAGAACACTTAGGTTGTGTCTCATTCTTACTCTTATCAACAATGCTGCATTGGACATCCTCGTGCATACACGTGAGACCAAGTAGAGATTTTAATAGGGGTGGATCCGGGAAAAAATGTTTCCAGGTAGATTCCCAGATACCTCATTGCTGAGAAGCTCTTTCTCACAATCAGACTGCTTGGTTAATAAGCTTTTGTACATGATTCTGAGCCTGCCCAGATTTGTTAGTCCAAGTACAGGTTCTTTCAGGGGGTCTATGTAGATTTCCCTGTGGGCACCTGTTGTCACAGTAAGGCCATGAGATTCTGTGTGAACACTGCTTCCAAGAAATCCAACTGTTTCTTCACATGTCATAGCTTGTGACATGGTTTCCAGGTCCTGAGAAAATTCTTGAGATAGATTATGATATATTAGAGGGGATATATTAGAGGGAATAATTTCCATTATCCCACTGGGGGTCCTGGCTATTATTCTGAGCCAAATAAGGAAAGGTATGAGGTATATTTTCTTTTTAGTTTTGTAATAGAAAGATATTTGAGGTCATGATTTAAAACAGTAGTAAAAATTCAGTGCCCTTGGAAGTATGTAAAGATCTGAGTTCCCAGAATTCTTGTTGTAGTGGCAAAGAAGAAAAGAAAAATTATGAGGTTCATGAACAGTGGCTTATCTTTGGCTTTCTTGAACAGGTGTTTTAGATCTTCCACTGGTTTGCAGGTACAGTTTTCTACATCAGGTATGTCCTGTGGAGATGACTTTGGGACAAGTTTAATCCTAGACAAATAGGTCCAAATATTTTGACCTGGGAGTTGAACTGAAGCAGGTGTACTCAGAATGACTCAGAAACGTTCTTTCTACATTGGGGCTCGCTGTTCTGGAGTGCTCACTCTCCAGGTCTTGAGATACACTCAGCTTCTGGAGTGAATGTTACCGTGGGTACAGGAGTCTATGGATTAGGTTTGGGAGAACCTGGTTTCTGCATTCCTGAAGAAGTTCATGTGTCTTCCCTTCATCGATAGCATACTTTAAAGGGGCCTGTGGTAAGGACCGGTCTTCCACACATCATCCTGAAAGGGCTTCACTGTAGTCTTCCCTTCCGAGTTATGTGACTTCTGAGCAGGCCTGCAGGGTGTAAAGCGACCCAGTTGCTCTGAGCTTCTTGGACATGGTTTGGTAAGAAATCTTTTGATTGTGTGATTGGTCTTTTCCACTTTCCCCAGGATTGTGGATGCCAAGCTGAATGCAAATGGTAATCGATACTGAGCATCTTTGCTACTTGTTGAGTGACATGAGCCACAAAGCACGTCCTGCTGTCACTTGGGAGGAATGGGTAATCCAAATCTTGGAACGATTTCCTTTGAGATTTAACTACTTCTGAGGGTTTTTTTTTTTTTTTTCTGTTTTAGTTGGAAACCCCTCAATCCATCCAGTAAAAGTATCTATAAAGAGGAGGTATTTATATTCCTTGCATGGGAGCATTCGAGCGGAGTCTAGTTACCAGTCTTCTCCTGGGTATGTCCCGTTGTACTCTTCCTGCTTTAATAGGTGAGGTGGTCTGGAATCTCCCTCTGGATTTCCTTGAGCACATAAGTCACAGGTTTTTGTGACCATGCAAATGATTTGTTCTAATCCTTGTTTCAAAGCGAGGCCTGATTAGGGTCCACAGAGCCTTTTTCCCCCAGATGTGTTGCCTGGTATAAACTTTAGTCTAGTTTCCACTGCAGGTTTTGATGCACTGATTTCTTTTTTCCTTAGATATTTCTCTCCCATTGTTAAGTTAAAATCTCCCTTCACTGCTTTAGTCTTTCCTTCGTCTTAACAGGAAGGGATGCAATTAGGAATGAGTGACCGGAACTGTATCTCTCTAAGGACACAGTAAAAGAAGTGCTGTTCTGCAGTATTGAGATGTGCCATTTATGCTGATTTCCTGGAGAAAAAGGACGAGTTGGTCCAGAACACTGGGTGAGGATGGAGCAAGAGGCTTCTGTACCAATGAGGAAATTAATCTTCTTGCCTGCAATCTCAGAGTCACCTGAGCCCACCCACTGAGATGGAAAGTCGAGGAGCCAGGTTGTTCCTCAGGTACCGTGACTAGTCTTCTTCATCTATTGTCACAAGGGCTGAAATATTAGGGATTGGCCCCTTCTCTGGAGACAGGATCATTCCCTCTTCCAGGGTCCACTGCAGAGTGGACATGGTCCTGGCTGCTTTTCTTCTGTCCAGATGAGCTCCTGTGTGCTGTGCCTGGGTAACGCGGGTCAGGCAGGATGCTGGCAATGGCAGGAGCTGGCATGTGAGCCTTCTTTCCTTCTCTTCCCCTTCTACCTTATCCCTGTTACTAAAGACTCCAAAAGTGACATTAAGGAGTTCATGGGGTGCTACTGACAACTTCTGAAGTTTCCTTCTGATATCTGGCTGCAGACTGACTAATAACATGCATGCCCAGCATGACTGGCACTCTGGTTTAGTAAGGTTAAAGTTGGTGCACCTGCGAATGGCTTTTCTAGCCTAACTTGAAATAGATCACTTTTGTTAGGCTTCTGCATTATTTCCCTGAGTTTTTCATAATTTACTGGCTTAGTTGTCTCATTTGTCATTCCTTCTATGAGGCAGTTTATCATATAATCTTGATTTTGCCTTCCTGGGTTTCCCTGTTGATAATTCCAGCGGGGCTCAGTCACAGGGAATGCATTTGCTCCCACTGATTTCTTAGAGTCTCTGGCTGCTATTTCCTCTGCGTATCTTTGGGCTTCACCCATTTCTTTTTTTTTTTCCCTCCAAGATACAACAAGTGCTAGGAATCACAGCCATATCTTGCCAAGATAAGTCAAAAACCAAGGAGAGATTTGGGAATTGCTCAATAACCTAGTAGGGTCCTCCAAGCAGCATCCTAGCTTTCATTTGATCTGAAACAAACCAGTCATAGAAAAAGTAACTTGTGCTTGGAGGGTTCAGTTGGTCCTGCTGTAACCTCCCTGAGTGGGCAAGTGTTGGAAGGCTCCTGTTCACTGGGGAGGCATGGCGTGGCACTTTGGGATGCTCTATAGGACTGAGGTTAGGCAGGCTGAGGTGGAGAGGCTCAGATGGAAGTGGGCATAGGAGGTAGAGTAGGAGAAGGAGTAATAGTAACAGGAGCAGAGTTTTTAGGTTTGGGTTCCCTGTTGAACTTGAAACTACAGGAGGGTGTGGCCTACTGAGGAAAGAGTCATCTAATATGTCCTTGGGGTCTCCCACGTGGTATTTTGTTAGACACATGCAGCGATGCTTTTGTATCTCTGGATCTTGGCTAAAAGCTCTGAAGTCTATACAACAGGGGCCTCAGTCCATCTTCCAATTTAAAGAACCTACTTCTGGTCTGCTTCCCTTATCATCTAATTTATATTGTGTTCAGACAGTGTTATAGAGGTACTCAAGGTGTTCCTTTCTCAAACTTGGGAGGTCAAACTTTTTTCAGTTGTTTAACAAGTATTTCAGTGGGGAATCTTTACAAACAGATTGGGTGTCTCCCACAGATCCATCACATGATAAAGTGGTTGCAGGTTATTACTAGGTCTACGTCATAATTCGAGATTCTTGTGGCAATCTCGTGGCGTTTCTGCAAGAATCAGACTATTGTGGGGCTTGAGCCAGGAACTTGAGTCATGTCAGAGTCCCACTTCTCCTCTGCCTTCCTGGGGGCAGAAGGCACTTGCCAATAGTCCTAACGAGGTCCATGGCCGTGAGATCCTTGTAGCGTCCTACAGGACTGAGACATTCCTTGGGTGGATGTCTCCAGACCAATGAGTTTCCCGGGAGCCTCCAGACTCAGGGCAAGAGGACTCAGATACTTGTCTCTCCACTTCCCATCTGCCTGTGCAGGCGGTCCACTAACATCATCTAGTGACCCACCTCGACAGCTGGAATGCTGGGGTGTAGAACTTGGCATTTTATGTTGAGTGGGTTGTGCCTGCATTTTCATTATCTGTGTCTGCTTTCTTTCCTTTAGATGGCTGCAGGTTAATAGATCAATGAATCCCAATGTGCTAAAGATGCTTACCAATTTCTTTTGCCAGCATTATGAGGAATCCCAGTTTGCAGCCATCATGAGAATAAGTTCCTAAAATGTTTGGGTTAAATGTTCCTGTAAAGGGAAGCTTTAGGAATACGCAGTCCCATGGAAAGGGTAATCTGGATTAGATTTTTTAATGCCATTTCCTTCTTGAACCATCTTACTCAAAGACATTTTACTTCCAAACCCAAAGCGCGAGCAGTCCCTTCTAGCAGCTTGTGATGGAAAAAGAAAAGAAAAAAAAAGTATCTAGTTTAACCTCCCCACCTGCCTCATCCCCCCCCACAGGAAGTTTACCAGCCCTGCAGCTCAGCAGAGCACATATCCCCTGCAGCTTTGCTTTCTTGTCCAGGTATCTCCCTGGTAAGGGCGGTTGCCAGACTGCTACACTGTTGATAACCCCCTTCACCATTCTCCATTCCCTAGGCTGAAAAGACTTCAGAAAAGCAGCCCGATTGGGAAGCTTAGAAAACCACCCTCAAGAGGAAGGGGTCTGAGAGAAAGATAGAAAATGCCTGGGTCTCCGACTTTGCAATGAAAATTTTCTCTCCTGTTAGCCCAAAGATGCAATTAGTTCAATGGGAATTCCACAAAACAGAAAAGACTGAAATCCTCGTTAACACTGAGTTTTAACAAACTTAGTTTAAAAGAAATAAAAACATTCTTATAAGGCAATAGGCTATAAATAAAGTTGGGTCAATAGTATTCCTCAACAGTAAGGAGTGGGTCTTTGTTTGGGGGTTGGAGGGCTAAATCTAACCGAGACCATGTACCAGCTTATTCTATCCTGAAAATTTCTACAACGTGGCAGCAACCCTTTGGGGTTTTAACTGGCTGATCCAGTCCTATGATTTTTGGTGATTAGCCCTTGGAAATAAGATAGAAAATGCAGCCTTGAAATTATTAGAGATGAGGTGGAGGTAGGAAGAAAGAGCATGGGAACCTGGCTCTGGCTGATGAAACTGGAGAATATGGCTCAGCCTTGCAGTGAGAAAAGGAAAACGAGGAATAAAAAAGGAACTCAATAATTGGGGAAACGTAGTCCTCCCCCAGGTTTTGCCTGTTGCCATTCAAAGATTTAAACAGAAAGGAAATTTACCAGTGTTGCAGATTAGCATCTTTTCCCTGTACAGACCACCAAATGATGCAGGCGTCCAACACAGTGCAGATTGTGTCCATCCAAAAAGAATGTAAGATGCCTTGTTCCAACACCATGTGGCAAGTTTATTCCAAAACAACTACAGAAAAAAATGATGCATGCAGTTCAGGAGTTACAGGAGAAAAAGAGCTCACTGTTAAAACGGTGTCTCATATACCTGGAGGAAGCCCCCCGCCCCCCACCCCCTCTTTGAACCTACCCAGGGAGTGCTGCTCTCATGATTGATAAAAGAGCTGATGAGTTTACCGGGAGTTCTAATGCGAGAGAGGGCGCACGCTTGCGCATGCATTGTAAATCTCATGAGAGTTGCCTGGAGTTCAAGGGCAGAAATAACTAGGTGGTGTATCACTAGACACAGGTTGCTAGTGACGTTATCGCAATTTGTTGCTCCTTATTCTAGTAGTCCTAGGTTTTACCAGTTAATTTTTTTAGGATAACTTCTATCCCTCATCAAAGTAACAAAAAACTCTCTCTGCTTAAGGTTCATAAAATTGAGCTGGGGACTTCCGGTCAAGATGGCAATCTGGTAGGAAGGAGACTAATGTCCTCTCCACAGACCAACTAGGAATTCACCTATTTTCAAGAAACAAACACTGAGGAAAAGGAGACACAGAGGCTAGAGAGACACAGGAGCAACTGCAACCACCAACGGTAGGCAAAACAGAAAGGGCTCAGAACTATACCGCAGATTTAGGGCCACGGGGGACAGGATGGAACTGCAGGAAGAACTACCCCTCCCAGGAATCATGAAAGAGCAGAGAATCTACACAGTGGGACCGGGACACAGATCCCGGGAAGAGGATTTTGGTGCAAGGTAGAAGGAATACCAGTGCCCCAGTGGTTTGGATAGGAGGCCCGGCAAGAAAATTACACTGGGCTCCAACACAAATGGAAGGCAAATAGTGGAATCCCCACCACAACCCCTCCCAATATATTGCCCCTGAGCCACCAGACCTGCCCACTGGAAATTCCTCCCTCCTATAGGAGAAACTTTCAACACTACACACTAGCACCACCCTGTGTGTAGAGGTGAAACTGCAGCCTGATTGCTGAAAGTGGGCCAACAGCAAGGTTCAGAACAGGGGTGCTGGGGTTCTTCATCCCCCAAACATACTCCAACCCCATAGGCTAAACTCTCGGGCAGCAACAGAGGGTCCACATAAGAATGTAAACAAATCCAACCAGTGGTGATGGCATAAAACTCAAGAAATCCCAGTATTCAAGCCAGGATCCAGGTTTATTCACTGCAAGTCGACACCCTACACAAGGCCATCACTGTAGGGAAACCTAATCTGCAGAAACAGAATGTCAAACAGAGGGAAGGCACAGAGGAAATATACACCAAACTATGGATCCAATCAAAAATCCAGGGGAAAATATGGCTAAAACAAATGTAGGCAAACTGCTTGAGGATTAATTTAGGGCAACTCATGGAAAACAAGAAAACAAGAGAGGACGGAAAAAAGAACAACAAAAGAGAGAAGAACTGAAGCAGCTCAAAACAGATGTCAAAGAAATAAAGAACACAATAGCCGACCTAAAAAATTCAGTAGAGGGATTCAAGAATAGGATGGATGAAGTCTCCAACAGGGTCAGTGAATGAGAAGATAGGGCAGAGGAATGCACTCAAGCAAACCAGCAGGGTTATCTCCAATTAACAAAAATGAAGACATGTAATAACATCAAAAGGAACAGCATTCATATCATAGGGGTCCCTGAAGAAGAAGAGAGAGAAAAGGGGGAAAAAATTGTATTTGAGGAAATAATAACTGAAAATTTCCCTAGCCTGAAGAATGAAGAAAGCCTCCAGATTCAGGAAACCCAAAGAGTTTCTAATAAAAGAAACCCAAACAGAGCTACACCTAGACACATTGTGATCAAAGTGTCAAAAATACAAGATAGAGAAAGATAGATATTTTCAACCTGTGAGATTATCATTCAGAACTGAAGGAATGATAAAAAGCTTTTCTGATAAGCAAAAGTTAAAGGAATTTACCACAACAAAACCAGCTCTACAAAAAATACTACGGGCTGCTCTATAAAGTGTAAAGAAATCCTACTTAAAAACAATAAGTCAATAAATATAAAAAGTAGAGAGGAGAAGAGAACAAAAATGTGGATGGTTAGAATGAGTGTAGGACTAATCTGATTTCACATAAAAATAGGAAATAAAAACAGAATTCTTAATACTAATTTCAGGGTAACCTCAAAATACACATCCAGGGAAAAGACAAAAAGGGAAACCAAACAAAACATAATTACACTCAACTCACCTAAGAAAAGAAAGAGAAGAATAAAAGTATTGTCAGGAACAACACACAGAAGACAAATTACAAAACGACAATAAAGATCTTCATAGCAATAAGCAGTCTAAACATTAATGAACCAAACTCACCAGTCAAACAATACAGAGTGGAGAATGGATTAAAATGCATAACCCAACCTGCGGCTTTCAGAAGACTCAACTTCTTTCAAAAGATATAAAAAGATGCAAAGTCAATGGCTGGAAGACAATTCTATAGTCAAATGGTAGCCACAAAAAAAAGGAGGAACGGCCATACACATATCAGATAAAACATAAAACAGTATAACAAAAGAAAAAGATGGACACTATATAATGATCAAAGGATAAATCCAGCAAGAAGACATCACACTTATTACCATATATGCAACCAAATGAAAGAACATCAAAATATATTAAGCAACTATTATTAGAACTGATAAGAGACATCGACAGCAACACAATAATAGTAGGAGACTTCAACACCCTACTTATAATGGACAGATTGACCAGGCAGGAAATGAACAGGGAAACAGCAGCTTTAAATGACCACATGGAGCAGTTAGAGCTAATAAATATATACTAAACACTTTATCCAATGATTAGAGATTTCATTTTCTTCTCAAGTGCACATGAAACATTCTCAAGGATGGATCATATGTTGAGACACAAAATGTGTCTTAACAAATTTACAAATATTGAAATTATACCAAGCATCTTCCCTAACCACAATGACTTGAAACTAGAAAGTAACCACAAAAAGAAAGCTGGAAGACCTCAAATTGGTCAGACATGAACAACGTGTTTCTCAATGACTCTCGGATAAAAGAGGAAATCAAAGAGAAACTTTAAAAATACTTAGACTCAAATGAGAACGAAGACACAAGCTACCAGAATCTACGGGATGCAGTGAAAGCAGGACTAAGAGGGAAGTTCCTTGCAGTCCAGGCCCACCTCAAGAAACAAGAAATATCTCAAATAAACAACCTAACTCTACATTAAAAACAACTAGAGAGAAGAAAAATTAAAGACAAAAATCAGAAGACTAGAGTAAATAATCAAAATTCAAGCAGAAATAAATGCAACAGAAAAAAAATCCCAAAGATCAATGAAACCAAATTGGTTCTTTGATAAAATAAACAAAATTAACAAACCATTGACTAGACTCACAAAGAACAAAAGAGAAAACTCTCATAACTAGAATCAGAAATGAAAGGAGAAAAGTTACAATAAATAACACAAATACAAAACATCCTAAGGGACTACTATGAACAGCTCTATACCAACAAAGTAGAAAACTGAGGAAATGGACAGATTTCTAGAAAAAAACAGTCTACCAAGACTGAACCTGGAAGAATTGGAACACCTGAACAGAACAATCACAAGCAAAGAATTGGAGCAATTATCAAAAGTCTCCCTAAAAATAAAATCCCAGGACCAAATGACTTTCTAATTAGTTTTACCTAACCTTCAGAGAAGAATAAATACCTATTCTCAAACTTTTCCAAAATATTGAAGAACAGGGAACATTCCCAAATACTTTCTATGGTCCTATCAGCACACTAATACCAAAAGTTGATAAAAACATCATCAAGAAAGAAAATTACAGACCAATATCTCTAATGAACATAGATGCAAAATTCTCAACAAAAATATTAACAAACTGAATCCAACAATGCATCAAAAAAAAAAAAAATCACCTATCATGACCAAGTGGAATTTATACCAGGAATGCAAGGATGGGTCAACACAGGTAAATCTATTAATGTAATGCACCATATCAACAAAAGCAAGGAGAAAAACCACATTATCATATCAAAAAGTCTTGTGGCAAAATCCAACACCCATTTATGATAGAAATCCCATGGAAAATAGATATAGAAGGTATATACTTCAACATAATAAAGATCATATATGACACCCACAGCCAACATCATAGTCAATGGCAAAAAACCGAAAGCATTTCCTCTAAGATCAGGAATAAGGCAAGGCTGTCCACTCTCGCCACTGCTATTTAGCATCAAACTGGAGGTCTTAGCCAGAACAATTAGTAAAGAAAAGGAAATAAAAAGAATCCAATGTTTGAAAAAAAGTAAAACTATCATTATTTTCAGAAAACATATTCAGTCTATAACATGATTATATACATTGAAAACCCTGTCAAAAAAGAACTACTAGAATTAGTTAATGAATACAGTAGAGTGGCAGGCTACAAAATCAATGCACAAAAATCTATTGCATTCTTATACACAAGCAATGCACTAGAATAAAATGAAACCAAGAAACCATATCATTTAAAAGTAAAAAGAATCAAATATCTTAGAATATACTTATCAAAGGAGGTGAAAAACCTATGCAATGAAAATTACAAGTCCTTCTTAAAAGATATAGAGGAGGATGCAAAGAGATGGAAAGACATCTCTGCTCATTGTTGAGAAGACTCAACATCAAAATGATCATCTTATCTAAAGCAATATATAGATTTAAGGTAATACTCATTAAAATCCCTTAGACTTATTTCTAGGAAATAGAACAAAAAATAACCTTAAAATTTGTATGGAACAACAAAAGACCCCAAATAGTTAAAGCAATTATGAGAAAAAAAGAACAAATCTGGAGGGATTATACTTTCAGACACTGAGTTATACTATAAAGCAATGGTGAGCAAAACAGTATAGTAATAGAATAATAACAGAGGCACAGACCAGTGGAATAGAACTGAATCACCAGAAACTGACATACAGTCAGTTAGTCTACAACAAAGGAGTCAAAATCATATGATGGAGAAAGAAAAGTACTTTCAATAAATGGTGTTGGAATAACTGGACAGCCACAAGCAAAAGAATGAAGCTACATCACTCTCTAATACCATTCATAAAAAGTGAACTAAAAATGGACTAGAAGCTTTAACTTAAGACCGGAAATCATAAAATTCTTGGAAGACAACATGGTAAAGACATTCCATGACATCAGCCTTAGGGAAGCCTTTGAGGATACAACTCCAGCATCCAGGGAAACAAGAAGAAAAATAAACTGTGACTACATCAAACTAAAAAGCTTCTTCACCGCAAATGAAAACATAATGACAACCTACTAATTGGGAGAAGATATTTGCATTTCATATTTCTTATAAGGATTTGTTATCTAAAATATACAAAGAACTCATAAAACTCAGTAACAGAAAACAGGCAATCCCATCAAAAATGGGAAGAGAAATATGAGAGACATTTTTCTGAAGAGGATATAAGTAAGGCCAACAGGCACATGAAAAAGATGTTCCTACTTGCTGGCTATCAGGGATATGCAAATCAAAATAACAGTGAGATATCACCTTTCACCTGAGAGACTGGTATTAACCAAAAGTCTGGAAATAACAAATGGTGGCGACGATGTGGAGAAAAGGAAACACTTTCATACTGTTGGTGGGAGTTCAAACTGGTATAACCCCGATGGAGAACAGTGTGGAGATTCCTCATAAAACTGAAGATAGAAATCCCACATGATCTCATAATCCCACTTCTGAGTATTTACCCAAAAGATACAAAAACTCTCATACACCCCCATGTTTATTGTAGCCGTATTCACAATAGCTAAGAACTAGAAACTACTTAAGGGCCCAACATCAGATGAATGGATAAAGATGTGGTACATACATACAATGGAATATTAAACAGCCCTTAGAAGAGATGAAATCCTGTCATTTGAATCAACATGGATGGATCTAGAGGGGATTATGATAAGTGAAACCAGTCAAAAGAAGAAAGATACATACCAGATGATTTCATTCATAGGTGGAATGGGAGCAGAATAACTGAGGTTACCAATAGAGAATGGGCCAGAGGTAGGGGGGCAATTGGTGGCAAAGTCCACTGGACAATGCTTAAGAACACTTGGTGATTTGGTGGAGGGCAGTATGTGCTGACGTGTATTTGAGGAATGGGGAAACTGCATATATGGGGAACCTATACATATGAGTTTATTTTAATTTGTAGAATAAAACTTATTGCAATACAAAAATAATTAAAAAATTGTTCGAAAACTGAGCCAATGAAGAAACAATATATTCTAATTTCCACATATGCTCATTAGTTCTGCAACTTCTGGTTGAACTGGAAGAGAAGATGGCTCATATAATTTCAGAGTGTGAGAGTGTGTGTGTATGTGACGGGTGTTTGTGCATGTGCACGCTTGTGCACATAAATGGTTGCATTTCCATGTATTAAATATATACTTGATAAAATATCATTGTTTTTAGAAATGATTTACTTTTTAAGTCAGAAATCTCTTCCTAATACCTGTTAATTTGGGGTGCCCAATAGCTACACTTTTTCAGACAACATCCCCCACTGTTGGTTGACTCACGGGTCAGGGGCCTTGCAGCTGTGGCCCAGGCCACATCAGTTAACTGGGAAGGAAGTCATGCAAAAGGTGAGCAGGACCACAGCACACACCAGCACCATCATCTCACCAAAGGGGTGCATTTAAAACCTTTTGTGGGGCATGAAGCAAAGTGGGAAGGAGAGCGAGAACCCCAGAAACAGCCCAGGGAAGGACCTCAGGTAGGAAGAGGCAACTGGTGGGTCAGATACAACAGTGGCCCCAAGACTGTATGCTCCTGAGGACTGGTGACAAAAGTTATCAGCAAAGGATCACACCAAACAATGTCTCTGAGTTAACTTCTGTCTATTATAACAAAAATGAGAGAACCGCATTTTCTAAGAGCCCATTATATGGCAGACACTTTGTTAGGTACATTACAAACATCACCTTTATTCCTCAAAACAAAGCTGGAACCTAATCTGCAGGTAGGTAACAAGACCAACCAAAGGGCACAAACCTTTTCTGCGTCCTGCACCACGGGTCAAGCTCACCATCAGCGGAGAGGGAAGCGAACTGCCCTCAGAAAGAGGCACGGAGTCGCTGGACCATTGGTGTGGATATACAATCCTACAATAGAAAAGAGGGACTTGGAACCGTTAATCCAATCTACCACATTTCTCCTCAAAAATAAAAACTATTTTAGACAGCTTTAAGGTCTCATTTAAGAAACACTGCTCTAACATGATGTGCTATCCGACACTGAACTGACAGAAAATTAGTGTAGCTAAAAAGAAAAATTAGTCCTTCCTCTCTTCTCTGAGAAGACTGAATGCAAGTTTACACATAACTAACATCTTTTAAAAATTTTTGTCTTGTTAATAAAAGTCAGTTTCCCTCTTCAGAGAGTAGGATGTTGAAGTGAGTAAGACCTGGACATTACAGAGACATTTCCCTTGGTTGCCTTCCCCAACCAAATGTTTGCTCAATCTCTTCTAATACATTCCACTGCACATAAAAGATGCCATATTTTGAACAATTACTAATGGAACACTTCAAAACACTCTGTGATGGTCAAGGGAGGTGATATATTTACATTATATAACAAGATGACAGGCCTGGCTTAAGAGTCTGATGAAAGAGAAAAGAGAGCCATTGTTCTAAGAGACACACTTCTCCCACCCCACAGCACCAGCACAATGTTGGGTCCATGATTTTATTCAATAAGCTCTCTTGCAGAACTGACCTTCTCAACTGTGTGTTAATACTCTTCCCCCTCTCTGCCCAGGAGGATGCCAAGAAGTCAATGGAAGAATCCCATCCTGCCATTCCACTTCTGGGCATAAACCCCAAAACACAAAAACACCAATCTGCACAGAAATATGCACCTGCATGTTTACTGAAGCATTATTTACAATAACCAAGAACTGGAAACGACGTTAAGTGTCTGTCATCAGATGAAGGATACAGACGACTTGGCACGCAAACACAAGGGTGTACTGCCCAACCCAAAAATGATGAGATCCTGTCTTCTGCTACAGCATGGATGGAACTAGAGGGGATGATGCAAAAACGAGGAGGTAAGTCAGAAGGAGAAAGACAAATACCAGATGATCTCACTCATATATGGAATGTAAGTAACAAAACAAAGGAACAGACAAACAAAAATAACCCTTGGACACTGACAACAGGACTGAGGTTACCGATAGAGAATGGGGTGGGGATAGCAAGTGGGGGACATCCATAAATAGCACCGGTGGACATGGTGGTGGGCGTGGTATGTTGTCTTATTTGCATTGAATCGTGAACCTATACATATGGCCTTATATTTTTAAGTAAATCAAAATTACCTCAATAAATATGGTTTTTTAAAAAGAGGTCTATGGTGGAATCCTGCTGAGTGGGATCAGAGACCAACCCCAGAGGGGGAGTTAACCCATTAAATGCTGGGCAACAAAGTCCATCACCAATGTCCAGGGGATTGTCCACTTTTGCTTGATCTTTACCTTTGCTTGACCCCATCAACAGAGACCAAGGAAAGTCAATTTCATCTTACAAATTCTTTTAACAAATTTTACAAGATGCTACTAGTTATGAAGCCAGAAAAGTACTGAAGAGAGAAAAAGGCATGTCAGATAAACAAAATCCAACTTTTGCCCTTATGTTGTTCACAGACAAGGCGAGATCAATTCTCAACAGTCGGTCCATAGCAGCCTCATATTACACAGTGGATGCCCAACAGGAGTAAGAACGGGTGGGTGCTCAGGGGCCCAGGTGACACAGGCCTCAACTATATTCATTATCAGACAGTAGAAATTGAAAGCATTGTTTAGTATCAGTTGACCATTAAGTAGCTTTTAAAATCAAATCTTTGCTGAAGAAATGAATAAATATTTGATCTTTTTTTTCTTTATGTTCTGGTCTTGCTCTGGTGATTACAAATTCTAGGTTATGAGTCCCACATTGGGGGACTTAGTAAATATTTTACCACTGAGATGAAGGAGTCAAATACTGTCCATTCTCCCCAGACACGAATTTGAGTGGATTTCACCTGCAGAGCTGGCAAGGGGCCTGTGTGCTCCACTTTGACTTCCCCTCCCAGTGCCATATAGGCCCTGCTATGCCCCTAAATCACATGCCTCTCTGGTTTCTGTTGTGGGCACCTGTTCCCCAAGTCGGTCGGGTCCCCTTTTTCCCATTTCCCCTCCTCAGAGAGAGGGTCCGTGCTCTGCTGCAGATAGGAAGCCCCCAAGGAGGCAACCTGATTTGGCTCCTCCTTCCCCAGAGCACTGAACATTTTGAAGATATTTGTAAATTGACTCACAGCTGGAGGATATAATTCATTGATTGCTTGCTGAACAAAGCCCATCAGCTGCCAGAAGATTCCAGACACCATTTTCATGATACTTAAAAGTCAAAAAGAAAATGAAAAGGTTCTATTCTCACCTCTACCATCACCCACACACAAGTAGACACTGTCACTGCCAAGGCATGGACTCTTGCTCTCAGACTGAAGCAAGCCACACCCCTTCACCTCAGCAACCCGCTGTCTCTAAGGAGAGATGGTTCTGCTCCTGTTTCTGAAACCCAAGCTGCACTTGCAAGTCAGGCCCCACAGACTGCAGAGTGAAATCCCAGTCAAGGAGAGGGAGACAGACTTGCTCTCCTGTGCAGTTAATCATCTTTAGGTGCAAAGGCTCAGAAGCTTGGTTAACATGGGGTTGGAACAGTTTGACCAAGCCCTCCCCCATGGCTATACTTTGGAGGACAAGGAAAAGCAGATTTCGAACCAACAGGGGAAATGGAGACTGTGCTTCCCATGCCCATCCAGGGTTAGAGGCATTGTCCTGGGATCAGAGACTCCAGCCTTGATCCTCCCGATGGTTCCTGTAGATGCTGAGTGAATCCCATACCCAACCACACTCAGCTGATGAGTCAACAACAATTGCTACCATATATAAAATTTCAAAATATAGCCTATTAACCCATATTTACAAATTCTTGTTTAAAGCTCACAGCCACACTTTAAAGCCAGGCACCATGCTTATCCCATTTCTGCAGACGAGGAAAGACAGTTTTCTGAAGACTCACTGACTTGTCCAAGGCTATTCAAGTGTTGAGGGATGGACACAGGAACTGAACTCAGGCCTGTCTGATCTAGAAGCCACTGTTTGGAATTGCTGAATTGCTGCCTCTCCCCAGCCACCAAAGGAAGCTTCATAAGATGAAGTCTTTTTTGAATTGAGAATGTGAAAAGATTTCTGTTCCTCTGGACACATGGTAGTGTCTCCACTTGATTGAAGGTGACTAAAATTAACGAGGAGATGAAGTTGTGCCTCAAGTAGAGCAGTAACTATTTACATCCTCCCATGCTGTTGTGTTCCCCTAGTCCCACTCTTGACTTCTTGCAGTCGTGTGCCTTTCCCAGTCCTGCATACTTGTGTTTGCTTCTTTTCATTTCCGTGGGCGTTTTCTGCCATCTGCAGAATGAGATGGGAAAGAGAAAGATGGAACAAAAGACAGATGGACACAGACATGGTAGACAGATGAATGACAGGACTGATGGATGGATAGGATGGGTGGACACATGCTAATGGATGAAGAGATAGATGGATAAGTGGACAGACAAATGAACACACATATGTACAGATGGACAAAAAGATGGATAAGGTGGATGGTCACACAGGTGGAAAGAGAATTCCCGGACCCATGTGAAGTCTGGTTCTGAAACCCACACCAGCTGCCTGGACCCTCTGGGCATGACAGCTGACCACAACATAACACTGCACTGATGGCAAAGATGGCGGGGGCCATGGGGGGTCGGTCACATCAATTTGGTGACAGCCTCTAGAGTCAGCTCTCTCATACTGGTCAGTAAGAAGGATACAGGAACATATACAGGATATAGGATGTAAACCCAGGTCTACCGCTCCAATTCCCTCCTCTTCCAGGCCTTGCACTTCTGGCCTGGTTCTTCCTTGCCCCCTGCACCCATCCTCCATGCTCCAAGGGAACCCAGCCTCTCCGCATGGCCAAGGTGAGTTTGCCTAGTCTCTATCTTCTATGTATGGCTTGCACCTCTCCCCCACCTGCCACCCCAGCCATAATGTGAGACCCTGCAGACCAGAAACATCTCTCACCTCTGTCTGCCCAGCACTAACCTCAATACATTGAGAACAAGATAGAAAGTTCTTATGCCACCCGTGAGAAGTAAGTGCAAATCACAGGTTACTGTGCTGGGAAATCTCTTTAGCCCCTTCAAGCGCTGTCACAAAATACACACAGTGCTCAGTGACACCAAAAGCAAACAGTAACGACTGTCTGTGAAAATGTCCCAGCATCCCCACAATGGCCATTTATTGAGTGTCTCTAAGCATGGCAGACAGTAACAGTTAATAACCAGTTAGTAACTGTTGACCTAAGTGGTTCACATAGCTCAATTCTTCATAAAAAAAACAGACAAACATAGAGGTAGATCCTATTATTGCATTTTACAGATGAGAAGACAGGATGAGCAAGGTTAAACTGTTCAAGGTCACACATTCATAAGACCTGGCTTCTGAGCTGGGTCCTGCTGGAGGCCTGTGGTCTTAACCCCCAACTGTAGGCCCAATCTTGGAGGGACAAGTGTCATGAGTTCTGACCTTGTAAAATTGTTGGAGTGTTTTAGTAGTGTGGTAGATGTTTCCCTGACCCCAGTGCAAAAGTTAGTCTGCCAGGAATTTTCCACAATACTACAAAGACTGTAGCTGCATCCTGATATTGTACTATGGAGGCTGTAGCTACGTCTGTTATTGTGACCAAGGACAAACAAGCGTCGCCTCCCTACTCTGCAACTGTGCATAACTGACAAGAGTTGCCAGTAGAAGCCACACGTAGCCAAGGAGGTGACTCTTTATCTCAGAGTATAAAAGGGGCTCCCTTAGACTCCCCATTGCTCAGCTTTGGGTAACAGTACCCCTGAGCCAGCACCAGTATTTGTAATAAAGTGCTGTTTCTCTACCTTTGAGTGCTCGGCTGTTAGTCTTCTCACCATCTGGAGGCTCTGCTGTAGCAATGGAAGTGACCAGTTCTCACCCTACAGCCCCTCTGACCAGACAAGGACTGCAGTGGTCCAGCATGGAAGCACAGGCTGACGCTGGTTCATGGGGCCATTTTCCAACTAGTGAATGACCTGTCACTTCTACTTAAAGCCACAGCGGGAAGGACACCTGACTGGACAGTCAAGGCTTAGGTTCATGGCAGCTGATCAACACTTTTTGTGACTTTGTCCAAGTTATTTAATTCTGTGAGCTTCAGTTTCCTCATCTGCAAACAGTAACATCTGCCCAGGAAGCTGCACAGGGCTGCTGTGCAAATCACATGCGAGACGGAGAGTGGAAGCTGCCTTGTAATAGCAAGAGGGGCTCTGCTCGGCTCGCCAAAGCTGTTGGCAGCGTATCTGCATTGAGGCCCCTGGAAAACATGACCTAATTGGATGATTCGAATGGGCTTCCCAAATGCATTACAGATCACTGTTAGGAAATACCAAATGGTGTCTGGGAGTTCAACCAGCCCCAAAGGTTACCCTGGAGGCTGGTGTGTAAAACGCAGTTATATCACTTTGGGCTCTTGGCCACTTGGCTGTGATGTTCGAAACGCTTCAGGCTCGCTTCGTTCAGACTTGGTTTGACCACAATCATATTAAATATTAAATCATCTAGTGGCACTGGCATAGAAAAACACTATGTCAGGCGTTAGCTATTCTGCTTTTTGTTACTATCCAGAACAATTTCCTAAGCATTTGGATCATTCCCCCTTCAAGTCCAAGGCTGAAAAAGAAATTATGTCTCATCTAAAGGAACTTTGTCCTAATTTCACTGGAAATTAAAACTCGGCCCCCAGACACTGACACTGTTTCACTTCATGGTTTTTGCAAGAAATGGCTCTAGGACAAAAATGGGTCCTCCATCCCAAAGGGAGACCAGGGCCTTTCCCAGCTGGGCCCCAGCCCCTTCCTTCCCTGTCCCATTCTTCACCATAGTTGATCCTTGCCTGTCTCCTCTGTCCCTTCTTAGAGCTGACAGCACTGCCTCTGCCTCTCCTACAGCTGTGCTTTCCAAACCAGGGTCATCATCTTAGCCCTAAATAAACTCAGCCTCACCAGTAAAGATAAACTGAGCCCTCTTCCAGAGAGGGGGGGAAAAAAAAAAAAGCAGTCAGTCCTTGAATAATGGCATTTCATTATTTCATTCAACATCTTGTCATTATAGCTGATGAGGGAAAAATGGATTCCCAGCCGGGGCCATGTGTGCAGTTGGCACACTGTCCCTATGTCAACATGCCTTTCCTCCAGAACTCCAGTTTCCTCTCACATCCCCAAATATGTGCATGTCAGGTTCACTGCTACATCTGAAATTGTCCCAGTGTGTGTGTGGGTGTGATCTGCCCTGCAGTGGATGGGCATCTTGTCCAGGGTTGGGTCCTGCCTTGTACCCTGAGCTGCTGGCTCTGGCCACCTGTGCCCCTGAATTGAGAATGAATGAATGCCTCTAAATGACTATGTAATATTAGAAGGGTGTTGGGTTTTTATTGAGAACTTTGGTGCTGTTTTCTGTGACCAGGAATATGCCATAGGAACTTAACTCTTGTTTATATCATAACTTCTTGTCAAATTAGTTTCATTATACTTGTTTTACCTAATGTCCCGGTTTCTAAGAACCTATGCATGATGTTAAGTCAGGACCTGCTTATTCAACATTGTCTAAGCAGTAACTCTGCCAAACGGTTTCCCAAGGACTGACTCATGAAAGCACTCTGAGAAATCTACCTCTGAGACAGTCTTCACTTGGAGTCGGCAAAAGTGTCCATGTCATTTAAAAAAAAAAAAAAAAAAAAAAGGTAGGTGACTATTTTAGATTACAGGAGACTAAAGAGAGAAAACTATTGCAATGATTGGATGAATCTTGATTGGATTATAGTTCCTGATATTAGTTCTTAAAAGGCTTAAGGAAAATTGGTAAAGTTTGAATGTGAACTGCATATCAGATGATGTCATTGGATAAAGGCTAGTTTTCCTGAGTAACATATGGTAATATAGTAATATAGTTATGTTGCTTTTAAGGAATGCATTCAGAGGTGAAGTGATCTAGTTATCTTTCAAATACAGACACATTAAGTCCTCACATAAAGTAACTGATGGGTTCGTTCTTAGGAACTGTGACTTTGAAGCAGGATGTATAATAAAACCAGGTCCTCAATTGGCATTGCTTTCCTCCACACTTTTTCATTTCAACAAAATGATGTTGAATGAAATGTCATTTTTATTCAATGACTTGCTACTGTTAATCCTTGTTATTCGAGGATCCAGCATTTACCAATTTGCCTACACTATAAGTTTATTCATAGCCCCGAATCAATACTTAGGGTGCTGTCAGGGCTCTGTGCAGACACGTGCGGCGTGGTGGAAGTTTGAACCCAGGGCGCACAGTCCCAGCCACATTCAGCCTTCGTTTGACTTGCTCCATTCTGTAAATGAGTCCGCTTCAGTCTCTTTAGTGCCACATTGTTTACATTTTATTAGTAATTTTGCTGTTTAGAACACCCCCATGTAGTGCTGAATTGGTGTCTGTGTCCCTCCCTCCTGCAAGAAGGCTGTGACAGGCCTGACAGAGAAAATCCGTGTTAGAGAAGCTTTGTTCAGGCAGGAGCCCTAGAGCTGCTGCCATGAATTTAATGTAAATGGCTCATAAGCATATATTAACTAAAGTGTCTTATAAACAGAAACACACATAAAACAAGGTTAGTGGAAATGTGGCCAGAGGCTTGCAGAAAACCTAACCCTGTATTTTCCCTAGGAGCAATGGTCCAGGATTCACTAAGTCAGTGTTTGCTGCAACTTTCTAGAATGTAACTACTGTGAATAATGGGAATCGATGTGTGTGTACATGTAACCACATATGCATGTACATATATGTGTTATATTCACAAAGATGGAATAAATGCAGCAAAATGATCATAAGAAAGAGTGTATGGATAGCCATTGTTCTAGCCTTACTTTTCTATGGATTTAACTTTTTCAAAATGAACTGTTGAAAAACACACACACACACACGCACGCACACACACACACACACACACACGGACTGGCTTGTGACCTCTTAATGGGTGTAAGATTACTTTAAAGTATCCAACCAGAATTTTTGTGATGAAAGAGACTGGAATGGAATAGCACAGAGTAGAGTGGAAAAGAAAACGTATCAGTGCCTCTCATTCATGTTTTGTGAAGTTGTTTTCAGACACAGTGTGGATGAGTGTTAGGTTGGGAAGTAAAAGTTTTTCTTAATATGAGTGACAGTTCAAAAAAACATGCACATCACAGGTCTATAGGACCACCTGGTGGCCCTCCTTCAAGGTACTCCTATGCCAGGGTCCACCCCACAGCTAGAGGGAGTCCTCCTTACCAGCTGGCGCACTCCCCACCCCTGCAACACCCTCTCCTCTCCGTCCTCCACCCCCACACACGTTCCCTCCCAGCCTCCTGGACTCATACTGTAGTCTCCCCAGTGTCATTCTCCCAACCCTGTTACCTTTCGTTCACGGACGCAGGACTCAGGATTTCTCCACCTTCAAGTCCTCAGAGTCAATGAGAGAAGAAGAAAAATTCTTAAGACGGAGATAGGTAGACAGGACAGGAATCTCTGATTCAGAAGTAACCTGTGTTAAGCAATGAACAGTTTTACTATATATGGGAAACAATGATTAGTCCCCTTTGGAAGAATAGACAGAGGTCAGCAGCTAAAGAGTTTCAAGGACAAGAACACCGAGGGCAGAAGGAACATTGAAGACAAAGCCTTGATGGAGGGAAGCCACAGCAGAAGGGCATTTGGAAAAGGCAGCTAAGCCACGCGTCAGAAACGTGAGCAGGAGACCCTTCCTGGTGTCACAGAGAACAACCCAAAAGGATACTGTTGCTTCTTCATTATCACAGAAGCCATGTGAGGAGGGCAGGAAGGATTCTGGTCACTAATTGTTTCTCGAAGTTCTGAGAGAATAGGATGGCCTTGTTACCTCGTTTTGGCATAAAATGGGACTGGCCAGCTTTCCTGACAAGTGTCCGTTCTTAACTGAGTGTCCATTGGGGCGTGGGTGAGGTGGGAGAAAAAAGCAGGGTCCGATGGACAGTGGTCATTGGAACTGGTGGTGGCTGTGCCATGACACCACATTTGTTAAACAGTGCCCCTGCATTCCTAGAGGAACACAGGGTTGTAAAATAATTTTATCTCAAAAATATATTTTAAAATAAAAGTGTCTATTTTTCCACGCCCTGGTGACTCAGGTGCTAAATCAATGAAGTCAAGCCCAGGGACCCCGTTTCTGAGGGAGGGTCTGAGGCCATGGAGGGGAGACTGCAAACATAAATAAATAAAAAGGGTTTCCTCCTTCTCTTCCTTCCTTCGAGAGCGTGCTTCAAACATTACAAAATTTAAAGTGTCCATCCTTGAGGTAGATGTTCTCATTAACTATCAGAAGAAGTTAAAAAAAAAAAGTGAGCCTGCAATTACCAAAGAAACCTGGATGTGAGGGGCGCCTGGGGAACTGGTCTCACCATCCACAGCCCCATGCCCTGCCCCTCACCAAGTTCTGCCAACTGGCCTTGCCTCCTTCCACAGAGGTCCCGCAGCTCTTCTCGCCCGGGTGACTCAGTTCACCGAAACACATAGAGAATTGGTGAGTGAGGACCTCCCTGTAGGAAAGAGGATTCCAGGAGGAATGAGTGCAACTTCTCAGGTATCTGAGTTGAAGACGGAGGGGTGGGAACAGCTGGACTTGCCCCTGAAAAGCCCATACTCCCCCTACTGTCCCCTGGGGACCCCAGGGAAGCCCAGGGTATGACTTCCCCTCTTTGCCTGAGCTATTTTGTCTCAGCCCCTGGAGAAATAAATTCCCATAGGCTAACGGAGGTGTCTTGAGGGACCCAAAAAGGACAGGATCAGTGGGAAGAGGAGGGACTGTGGCCTGGGGGAGCACAGGGCTGAGTGTGGGGAGCCTAAGGGGGAGCACCGTGCTGGGGAGCTCAAATAGTCGCAGCAAGAACATGAAGACGCTGGAGGGGACACCTTCCTGCTAGGCCCAGTGATTTAGAGAAAGTCTCTCTCTGAAAAGGGAAAACTTGAGCAGCAATATCTAGGTGTTAAGAGCACAGATTCTGAGGCAGATGCCTAGGCATAGAAGGAAAACAGTTGTGAGGCTACAATGTATTTTTCAGGGCAGTGGCTTGTGGGGTTGAAGGGAGAGACAGGAAGCTTAAAAACAAACATGACCTCACCATGCTATGCAGATTGGCTCTGCTGGTTTCTCTGCTCTGGGCTTTACAAGGCCAAAGTTGGGGCGTCGGCTCCTAGCCAGAGGCTCCGGGAAGAACCCTCTTCCAAGCACAGCCAGGTATGGGGCAGAATTATTTTTTGCAATTGTAGGATTGAGACGCTCTAGCCGCCTTCAGCTCTCAGACACCTTTCTTGTCCTTGTACTTGACCTCTGCACCTCAGAGCCAGGAACAGGGTGTCAGGCCCCCACGCCACCATCTCCCAGGCATCTTCCCGAAAGCTCTCACATATCATGTCCTGGGAGCCCAGTGCTGACATTGGACCCACCTGGATAAACTCCCTATAGGGAGGTCAGCTGACTGCTGTTGAACTCCATCTGCAAAGTGTTTGGACAATGTTCTTGATTGTGGCTGATCTTTGACTAGTGAAGGAGGGGTGTGGGTGATTCTCTTCTAGATTTGCCGAATTAGCATCGAAAGGTATTCCATTATATATTTTCTCTCCACCAGCAGGTAGCCTGTTGAGGACCCTGCTGTGTAAGATGGGTCAGGGGTCAGAAGAAACTATTAATGCAATTAGGGGGGCCATCAGCCAGGCCCCAGTCTCAATTAGCATTGGGGTCCCTGGGGCCCTGATAGCTCTATCAGCCTTCACCCACTCTGGGCCACACCATCTTGGCCTCCGCCTCTTTCTACAAGTCTCCTGGTCCCCTGGCCATCCCACTTTTCATGGCAGACATCTCTAGATATTTCTGTTAGCCCTTTGGCTTGCACATGGCAAGAAATATTGACTAGTACTCTATAAAACCTCTTAATTCAAGTGTCCATTACCATATAGCCACATTTTTCAGTCTCTTGGTAGCATGTTTTGAGGGAGAGAATCATTGGTTGCTGTCTAGCTGATAGACTAGCTCTTCTGGGCCAAATTTGTTACGAATTGGCTGGAATGGGAAGCGGGGTCTTGCAGAACAAAGATGACCCCATAAGCATGCCCTTTTTGGCAGTGGCTATCAGAGGTGGTTAGGCAACCTGCAAATATTTCCATGACAGTCCTATACAGATAGGCTAATACCAAAGTGGACAGGAAGTTGTGGTTTAGAAAAAATGGGACAGCTTCTTAGAAAACAATACTAGTGTCACATATTATTGCAATCATGAAGAAGAATATGAAGTATGCTCTGAAGACTGTTCATGGAAGTCTATCAGAAAGCTAGAGAAAGCACAGGAAAATGAATTGGCTGCAAAATGGGAGTCAGAAAAGCTGAGTTCTGGTTCTGATTTTCTACTAACTGGCTGTGTGACCTTAGCAGGTGCTTCTTCCCCTCTGAGCCTTGACTTTGTAGAAAATAAGACTGGAGGATAGCTCTTTCCTTGATCTGATGCTTAACATGTTTGTTAATGGCCCCCACTCTTTGTGAGAGGCGATCTCATAAACATGGATTTCACAATCTTAGGGGTGACTGAAATGAGTTATTTGCAGGAATTACAGGGACTTGCCCAGGCAGGAGTTTGTTAAGTATCTCCCTGAGTCTGTGTGGCCTTATTTACATGGATTCTATTTGTGATGGCTCAGGTTCCTAGTGACATTGGTCTCTGTCTTGTCTATCATTGTGTTTTCTCAACTAAACCTGGGAAAACTCACCATGTGGTTTCCCCCAAGTGAGGAGAAACAAATGATAACCTCCAGTCTGAAGTTCCACACAGAGATCCAGTACTTCATATTTGTGGATTAAAGATAGTTATTTGTGGTCTGATTCTGAAAGACCTCAATAAATGGTGCATGAGAAGCCAGCGTGTTCCAGATTCAGCAAAATTCCCTGGCCTCTCAGTGCGAGCCCCCATTAATTTACCTTTGGAAAGCCTGCTGTAATTTGGGGTACCCTGCAAAGCACCATGTCTGCCACTTCTCTGCAGAACTTTCTGCCATCCCTGCCGAATTCCCTTTCAGTCCTGTTTATCATCTGTCACTTTCCATTTATAATCTCTCTGAGTTAAAGTCTCAAACTGGTGTCCCGTGAGAGTGCATTTAACTTTCACACTATTGACTGGCATAGCTGTATTGAATTTGTTTTAAATCTTGAATTGACTGTTACATTAAAACCTTAGGGAACCCCACCGTGTTCTGTTTTTCTGTTGTTGCAAATAAACCACCCTAATGTAACAGCCTAAAACACAACCATTTGTCATGTGTGCAGGTCAGGAGTTTGGACAAAACACAAGTTGCGGGGTTGGTCTCTGCTCCCTCAAGTCTGGGACCTCAGCAAGGAAGACTCCAATAATGGCTGAGGGGACTTGAAGAGATGGGGGTGCTGCTCAGAATAATCCTATCACCTACAGATTAGTTTAGGTGAGCCTCAGTTTATTTAAAGTGTATGTTTTAGTGTTCATTGTAGCACAGTTCACAATTAGCAAAGACATGGAAACGTCCTAAATGCCCATCAATTGATAACTGGATAAAGCTGTGGTCTATATATTCAGTGGAATTCTATGCAGCTGTTAAAAAAAGATAAACTGGAGTCCTTTGCAATGACCTGGTTGGAAGTGGAGGGGATCATGCTAAGCAAAATAAGCCAGAAAGAAAAAGAGAAGCATGGGATAATTTTATTCATGTGCGGACTATAAAGAAACACAACAAATGAACAGACAAATCTCAACAAAATTCACAGGAGGCAAAGCTGTGCCTACTAGGAAGGGTGGAGGAGGGGGAACAAGGGAAGAAAGGAGGGAGCAAGGCGGCGGTAAAGGGCACCAGGATGCTGGTGGTGGATGTGGTGTGAAACACACAGACTGAGTTGTGAGGTCAATGTCCTAAAAGGCACATAGCAATGTACATGGAAGACATGATAGAGAAAAAGCATATTAAAAGATAATATTCATTTAAGATAAGAACACAGATGTGTGACTTCAATGGCGAGGGGTTGCAATGGTAGCAATCCTACTGTGATTCAGTCACACCACCCTCATAAGGGGGCAAAAACTGTTATTCCAGGATCTGCAAAGTGAGGGATTGTGAGGTTTCCCTAGGAAACCTCAGACTGGCCCGAAACCCTGGGTCTACACTTGGAAAAATGACTTGCTGAGATTCTAAAGGTATTTCACACCTCTCCTGGGCCCCTAATTGTTCTATTTTATGCAAATTTCCGGGGCCCCTTGACCTTTTGTGACGATCTGAATATTACAAAAGAACAGAAAGCAATGCTGGTGTTTGCTCGAAATTTTTATTTTCATTCTCAAGTATTAGACCTCAAGTGGTCAATTTCATCAATGCATGTTGCTTTAATAAATAGTTCACATTCTTCTATTAATGTGTCATAATCTAACAAGTTTGTTGTTATGTTTCACATTTCATTCAACAGGATCGAGGAACCATAAATTTGCAGTTGCACAATTATCAGAGGACTCATTAGACTTTTATTTGCTAAAATGCAAAATGCTTCTCAGACTTCCAGTGAGCTGAAATGACTCTGGGAATATGGTACCATTAGACAAATTCTTCAAATTTCATGCTTCCTCTTGATGTTGAATTTCTTCTACTAAAAGAGACATAAGTGGTCAGCGGTGTCGAAGATGATTGAAAGTCTTCAGTAGTGCAGAAAACACAAAATTTCGCTGTTCAGGGTCTGCCCTGAGGGAATCCAAGCCAGCTTGCCCCCAGCGGCTCAAGAGCAGGAGTGTCCTGCTCTCACACACACCTCGTTGTGAGTGGACCCCGGTTCAAATTCCTGCTGGAAATCTTTGGGGAAGTCTGGGTCTCAGTTGTCACAAGGGTAGCATGAGGATGATGACACCTACATCTCTACAGATGAAATGGAATATCCCTTGGAAATCCTATTGGGTTTAGTGCTTAAATTGTGACATCAGAAAGGCTATTTTCAATTCCTGACACTAGGCCTTACTGATCGGGTGACCTTCAGCAAGTCACGTAAGCGCTCAGCTGTACCTTCTTCATCTCTAAAATGGAATTGGTGATGTATTTACTTCATAGGTCTGTTGTAGAAATAGAAATGAGGTTTGAATCTGTTTAAGTCTGTTTAATGCCGTGCCAGGCACATGGTGGGTCACATATACCAGCTCCCTCCCTGTGCTCTTAGCTCATGAGCGTGTCTGCCCTTTTGTTTCTGCAAACCTTTATCTTACTCCTGGTTTTCCCGAGCCTGGATTTCCAAGTATTCTGCCCATGTGTCAGAGGCAGATTTCCA
The DNA here is from genome assembly GCA_004363575.1 of Solenodon paradoxus. NCBI lineage: Eukaryota > Metazoa > Chordata > Mammalia > Eulipotyphla > Solenodontidae > Solenodon > Solenodon paradoxus. The sequence continues at coordinate 420,784 of RJWH01000197.1, forward strand.
AAATCCAGCCTAGAAACCAGGATGACCTCAGCCCTGAGAGCCTGATCCAGGAGGTAAAGTCCCTTCGCAAGGCCCCTTGGGCTGCCGGGGCCCAGAGGACCTGCTGTGACCTGGCAGCCTGCTGCCTTGGGCCTGAGCTCCAGCTCTGCAGAAACCAGCAGCCTGTTTGGCAGCCACCTTGGGTGTGGTGAGGAAAGGCAGCTGCAGAGGTCCCTTCCTGCCATCCACAGAGTTACGTAGCCATGATGGTTCAGGGGAAGAAGCTGGAGGAGGAGAAACGAGGGGCCACAGAGCCCCCTTCCTTCCCACAGCTCTGTCCTGACAGCTCCTTAGCCCCCAGGCCCCAGCACATCCCCTGGTCTCCGCATTGTGATTTTCCAGAGAAATGGCTCCATTAGGTGGCCTCTTCAGGGCCATCAGCTGGGCAGAGGCAATGGGCAACAGAGGTCATTTCCCCCTGAGAAACCTGGGCACAGCGAGTGCCACCTTGCTCTGAGCCTGGGGTAAAGATGGTGTCGGAGAAGGGGTTGGGGTTGGTGTCTGTGTGTGCACTATGCACACATCTAATCTATACAATGTGTGCGTGCGTACTATGTGTGCATGCATGCATGTCAGTGCTGTGTGTTGTTAAACATGCATGTGTGTATGTCTGTACCTGTGTACTATGTACATGTATTCATGCACGAGGGTATTGTCTAGACATGTTATAGTGTGTGCACACTTATGTGTATATATGTGCCTAGACACCTTTATTATGTGTACGTACATATATGTATCTATACTACGTATTGCAGACATGTGTGCACCTGTACATGTCTGCATGCATAGCCATACATTGCTATATGTCATGTGTGTTGTGTGCGTGTGGTGAATGTATACATATACCTGTGTGTTTTGTGCACGTGTGTGTATGTTATACATGCATGTATGAGTGTCTGTGTGCATGCGTTGTCTATATGGCCATGTGTATAGGTGTGTGTGTTTATATATAGGTATCCATCTATAGGCATAGCCTTTTTTAGTTACCATTTATCAAACATTTCCCAGTGCTATTTCCCATGTGCTGTTATTCTTACTTTACAGTTGAAGAAAGCAAAATAGAAAAACTCACTGGCCCAAAGTCACTCGGAGAAGTTAAGTGACTTTCTCAAGGTCGCACAGCTAGGAAATAACTGAACTGGAGCTGAATTCAGGGCTGGGTGTCCTGGGAGACAGGTCCTTCAGCAGAGAAACTCTCAAACCCAGGAAGGGAGTCAGGCTAGATAGGCAGTTGCTGCTGGCGGACTTTGTAATGTAACAGAATTGTGGCCAATGTAGTGATTCCTGGAAGCTTCTTGCAAAGCCGGAAAGGAGCAGTCAGAAAAGGGGGTCCACAAATTTAGTTGCTGAGAGCAGTCTGAGGAGCCCAGAGAACAGAGGTGTGGCCTTGCAGGGTGACTGGGCTCTGAGCGTGAGGTCAGGAGCAGCAAAGTCAATCAGAGGCGTCACCAGGGTCCTGAGGCCCAGGAGTATGTGACCAGCTGAGAGTCACACAGCCACCAAATGGCCAGATCCTTCAGTGCTTGGTCAGGAGTGTCCCCTACACCTTTACTAGCTAGCTGACAAGACGTTAAATTAGGGAAGCTGTCCCAAAGCATTTGCAAGGATATCGTGAACATGGAATGCCGGTAACTATACAGACATATTCATAAGGAATTTCTTCTTGCCTCAGTGACAGTCCCATGGATAGACCTCAGTGTCCCCAACTTAACCATAAGGGAAGGTGTCTACAGAGGCTACAGATTGGCTACTAGGTGCCAGAGAGAACCCCCTTCCTCCCCTACGCTGCACAGTTGGGACTAAATACCCACCAGATGAGCACCTGTGCGTCATGGTAAGTATCTGCTCAACAGTGACATGTCACCACCAGTCTGCGCTACATGTCTCATCAGAAAAAATTTGCTATCACTTTAGGGAAAACCTTTCCATTTTTCTAGGCCCTGCCCACTTTCAATGTAATACTCTCTCCTGCCTCTCTGTGCAGATACGCAGCCCCACCTCCCTGCCGCCCAAATTCACGGGGTTCCAGGACAGCCTGTCCGGCCCCAAGCACGTGATAGATAGACCTTTCACTGGAGTAGTACCAAGAATTTTCCTTCTCCATCCGTCTTTGCCAGAATGCATGTTTCCAATTATGTGGAGTGACTCTTCAGGAGAAGTTAACTTCTTTTGAATTGGTTGAATAGAAACGCGGTGTTTGGGAGAGCCCTCTGTCCCTGCATGGTCCCAGAGGAAGCCAGGGCAGATCCACCCACACTGGATTCCCTCCAAGCCAGCCATGGGTGCAGGCTGCAGGTTTTATTCTTCATGCTCATTTTCCTCCTGTTTGCATGATAGGGATGTATGCTGTGCAGAAGTGGATCTCTGGTCATAGTGTCTTGGTTGGAGTAAGTGTTTGGAGGCGGGAAGGTGGAGGTACTACCACATACCTCTGATGCTCCAAGGCCACTTGGAAGTAGGCTCTGGATTAATAGTGCAAGGAGGTGCAACTTTAAGGTCAAGTAACCTGGTATATCATTTTTCAAATGGAGTGGCATGCTCCCTCTCCTTCCCTACCAGATCCTGACCTTTCCCTCCCTCCCTGTCTGAGGGCTGCCTCTTCTAAGCCTGCCTATACCCAGGACTCATCTCCTTTCTCCCTTTCTCTCTGAGCCCTATCCCCGTTCCCTCATGCACACACATTACCAGGGAGATTTCCATAACACCAAAACCCAAAACTGGGAGCAAGGCAGGATAAAGGGGCCAGGAAGATGTCTGCCACCTTTGCTATTCCTCAGATGCCTTTCTTCAAGCAGCAGCTTCCTCTCCTCCAGATCCCCTCCAGTTCTGCATGGCCTGAGGGCTGAGGGCCAAAGCCTCAGTGTCAAATCCAAGAGTTAATCCTGGATCACCCTCCCTCCCACTGATGGCTTCCGCTAAGCACATTTTTCATGCCATTGCCTGACAGACTTGAACTCCATCCCCCTTACGCTCCCTACCATCAGCCAGTTGCTGCTGAAATGGGGGAACACCACCATGTGAACACTCATTCAAGGGGGAGAGGATAGATCCACGCAGGGATGGAGGCTGGGAAAGGCTTCAGTATGCCTCTGGTCCTTGCACTGAATCTTAAGGGGTCTTTGAAGGGGTACTTGTGGAGTAGGTGGAACATGGAGTAAGAAAGGGCAGAGATGATGGCATAAATTTGACACTGGGTGGAGATGAAACTTCACAGCCTGGTCCAGGGACAATAAAACCGCAGGAAGCTCATCATGCTGGATTTTGGGATGTGAGTGGGGTGTGGGTCAAAGGTGAGGCTGCTGAGAAAGGCAGGGACCTGTTATCCAGATCTCTATGAGCGAAGACAAGGGTCTGGGACTCAATCCTATAAACCAAAGGACTCACTGAGAAACTTAACTCTCTCCTGATTAAAATTAGGAGTGAGTTGTATTTTCTAAAGCTCATGCCGAGAGTATATGGAGGAAGACACAATGGTAAGCTCTTGGGAAATTCTTAGAGTGACACTCCACGAAAAACGATGGGGATTGTCAGAAGCAAGGTGAATAGAAAAGCGAAGAACACCCAAGATGAGCTATTTAGCATGCAGGATGCATAGGACACCATGAATGAATGTCTGAGGTTTAGTGGAGATCCCCAGGTTTCTGGCTCAGAGACTGGCTCAGAGACCAATAATTCACCAAAATCAAAAACATCATAGGGGAGACATTTGGAAGAGCCCACTATGAATGTGGTTATGGATGTGTGCAGTTTGAGGTGACTGTAGGTAGGATATACCAGTGATTATGTCCAGTTGGCTTTCCAAGTCTGACTTCAGGAGAAGGGTCCAGGCTGGGCGGTGGTCCATACCCCTGGATCCCAGAATTTTGATCCTGTCTTCTTTCCCTCTGCTTCTAACTGCTCTCACCCACCAAGCCCACTCTGCTATCGTTCCCAGTCAACTGGAATGGTTTTGTGCATCATGTAGACAACATGGTCATTAATACCTAGAAACTAAACCGGTAGGTAACTATCCAATCCCCATCCACTCGCCCCACGTCTGTTATCTACTATCTGCCAGGAGACACCTATCAAACTCTTGGTTGTCTTCATTAGTGAAGCTGGAATTTTATGCAGCCTCAGTGCACTTTGAATGATGTAACTGTGAGGTTTGGACAGTGGTGGCTTCCGGGAAACACCCTCTGGAAGTCTGTAGGTTATACAGCTGGAAACAAAGTGAAAAGTACTTACAAAACTCAGGAGACTAGAAGAGATTAGCACATTCAGGGTCTGCATAGAGATACACGTGGAAAGGCGGGACTGTGGAAGTAGATAGGAACCAGATTGTGCAAGGTCAGTCATAAATCAGAAAGTTTAGAGGTGGACATGGTGTGCAGAGAAAGGAAGTGACACGATCAAATTGCAAGTTACAAAGATTGTTCTAACTACAAAATCGGAACATGATTACAGGGAGAGGACACAATGCTGGAAGGTGAGGAACCAGGTAGGAAGAAGCCATTGTGATAGTTCCGGCAGGAGATGGTGAGGGCCTGGCCTAGGATGGCAGTTGTGAAGATGGATTCAAGTGGAGACATTTGGATTGGTTTTGGGAATCATGTAGACAATGAGGAGTAAGACTCCTAAAGATTTAGGTCATCACTTACCTGCAAGCTTCACCTGATGGGAACCCCAAGGCAGAGAACGTGCTTGTTTTTAAGCTCTTAAGCATGGTCATATCTAGGTGACTAGTTCCTCTCTGTTTTTGTGAGTCAAAAATTAAGGAGCAGCTTAGCTTAATTTGTAGCTTAGAGTCTCTCATAAAGTTGCAGACAAATGTCAACCAGGGCTACATAGTCTTGTAGGCTGAACTGTGTCTGATGATCCACATCCAAGGTGGCTCAACCACAAGTTGTTGCTGGTTGTTGATGGGACACTCAGTTCCCGCCCATGTGGACCCCTTCACAGAACGACTTGAGTGTCCTCACAACTTGGCGGCTGGCATCTCCCAGAGTGAGCTGCCCTAGAAACTAAGGCAGGGCCAGAACTGTCTTTATTAACTAGTCTTGGAAGATATATACCGCCACTCACACAGCTTTACATTGGTGTCAAAGGTTGAACCTGGTCCAACATTAAGAGGCAAGTCAAAATCACTGGTAAGAATCATTGAGGGTTATCTTGGAGACTGGCTAACCTGATAGTAAGTACTTCATTCAAAATGCTAGTTCAAGTTTGTAGAACATGTCTACTTTACTCCCACAAACACACGAAGTATTTTCTGGTCAAATAAGCATGGGAAATACTGGATTAAACAAAGCAACACTGTTTAACTCCTTAGATCCATGCTTTATGATTCTCTAAGTAGAATAATGTGACATTGGGACCAGTCTACGAAGTAATATCCTTCCTGTGCTGCTGGGAGATCTGAACAGAAGATTTGTTTTCAGGTCATTTTGTTGAGAAGATCAAGGAGGGAATTCCAGAGAATTCCAGGTAAATCATCAAACCATGCAGGTTGAGGTTGTCTACATTACGCTGGCCAAACATGAGAGACTGGATTTCCACTGCTTTGTTTAGTTTTAACTTTGGCTTCAGGTAATATAGTCAAATTCAAATAGATGGTAAATGACTTTATCCAGACATTATGGGGGGAAAACCATCTTTATGGTTTACTTTACTGTCTGATAGCAAAATAAATTGATACCTATAATATGAAACTTGCACTATACAAGTTGCAACCACATTCTTTTCCATCTCAATGCAATTCGAGGTAAAATTGTTAGACTCTAATGATCTTGGATCTAATAATCTACTGGCTATACAGTAGAATCACCTAGAGAAGCTCTAAAAACAGAATCATGCCATGCCTGGGCTTCATTCCAAATCAATCAAATCAGAAATCTAAGATGTGAGACTCAGGGACCAATGGGCTTTAAAAGGTAATTCCATTGTGCGACCAGAGTTGAACACTATTTTTTCTATTGCTCTTATTCTGGCATAGCATTCTCTCTCTCTTCACTCTCTGCCTCAAACCCCCTCATACCCAACCCCAACCAAATCATCTCACTTTAGAGCTACCTTAAAGTCATGTTTTCCCTTCACAGGACCTGGCACAGCCCCTCATGTGGTGGTGCTCAGGTCATGTTGTTGAGTTGAAGGCATTTTCCACAGAGACCATTGCTCCTGGCACCTCTCTGATTTGGTCCAAGAGAACACCCTTCCTACTGATAGTGGGAAACCCTGAAGGGACAAATGTCACAACTGGCCAGAGTCTGCCACTGTAACTAAGTCTTTCCATGACCACAATGATTATATGCACCTTAAGAATCACACTGACCCTCAACAAATCTTTCTGAGATTCTGATACAAAAATACCTCTCATCAGGTCGCCAGAAGTCAGTGGAGACCGGCTTGTAAAAACAACAGACAAGAACTTCAAAAGTGGCAACAGTCTGGGTTACGAAACATGCTATTTTTTTATTCTTTTAAAATAAATTATCTCAAAAGAGAACATGAGAAAAATATATGTTCTTTTAGTCTGTTGGATAAAATTAAGTTAAAACTAAGCCTAAAAGAGGACAGATATTGATTTGAAAGATAGATTTTAATCATTAAAAAAAACATTCAAAAGAGTGATTATGGAGCCAGCCAGATGAGGAAGGTTGGAAGGAAAACTTACATGTGCATAAGTTTTTATCCTTACGAGTTTGTGAAACGTGTATATATCACCTATGCAAAATGAAATAAAAGTATTATGTAATCAACTATATTGTGTATCAATTGAAAAGAGATGGTATATCAAGATTAATGAATTGATTGCTTTGGTCTATTAGCATTTATTTTGCTCTTTGAGTTTGGAATAATCGAAAACTAATCTCTTCCACATTGCTGAATGAGTTCACTGAATCTCTTTTTTAAAGCCTCATTTTCTGCCCTGGATCATGCTTCTGGTTTCCCAGAGCCCTGAAAGCCTGATGCCCAAAAGATAGGCCAGAGCATTGTATAAAAGCCAGGAAAAATAGGAAAAAATTCAGAATCAGATGGAAGCGGCTCAAGGTGGGCAAGAAAATGCACTGGACTGAAAATGATCGGGCTGGCACTTTGCTGACCAAATCAGTCTGCCTGTGCAGTGAATCTGGCCAACTGAGCAGAACAACCTTGAGGGGAATCAGAGAAGTCAACACGAGCCGAAAATAATTCTGGGAGACAGATGTCATGAGTCAAGCACAGGCAACTTCTCATGGACAAGTGTTACCACAGCCCCTGACCACCTGCACCTGAGTCTTCACATTCCTTACCCATGAACTTAGCCTTCCTCCCAGAATGAATGATGGAGAGGAAGCTGCTGCCCCCAGGCAGTATCATATCACAGCTTCTGTGGTAACATCAAGTCCTTCTAGAAGTGGAGGGAGGGGAGAAAAGAAGCCAGAGGAGCCTGTGGGGAAGGCAAGTTCAAACAGGGATGTGGGGGAAGGTGGGACTGTGGCTTCCAGGGACCACCCTAGGAGCTGAACAATTTGTCTGAGCAGGTGCATGGCCATCAGGAAATGGGACCAATGTCACTGTCTTATTGTTTTACTCTGAAGATGTAAACCACAGCTGGGCTGGTGAGCACATTACTTAGAATCATGGCATTTTAGCTCTTCCTGTACTCTGATGGCTAGAGAAGCAGTGTCTCTCACCACTGATCACTGGGGCTCCCGGCTCTTCCAGGTCCCCTCTTTCCATCCAAGCTCTGTGTCTGCTGCTGCCCATGGGCATGGCTGAGAGTTCAAGCTCTGGAGCCAGGCTGCCTATGCTGGTGGATCCAAATCCAGGTGCCTCCTTGCCAACCTGAGACTATGGCTGTTGGTGCCTCAACAGTCACTAGTGACAGAAGGGACACTGATGAGACAAGTGTTGGGTAGTGTTTACAGAGGCAGGATGGAACTGGGGTGCTCCTGCCATCTTTTCCTGGAGCTGCTGCTGGAGGGAACCCAGGTCTACCTTCCCCATCTATGGTTCCTCCATAGGCTGTGAGGAAGAGACCAAGGCTGTGAGCTACAAAGTCCCAAGTTTATTTGCATTAGTGATGTTGAATAGCCACTCACCTTCTCTCAGACTTTGGCTTATCTCTTTAGTCCACCATAGAGGTTGCTCTGCAGAGTCAAGAAAACAAGGAAGGGCAGATGCATAGGTCTGTGCAGGGCTCATTGCTGGTTCTCCATACGTCTTGCCATCTTTGGCAGTAACCCCCATTCCTGGTTGGCCCAACCCTTGTTGGGAGGTGCCCACCCACTTTGTCAGGTTCTGCAGTGACCCTTGAGGCTGGTGACCTGAATCATTCTTACACAGGATCCAAGGCCAAGGCCACCCTCTGGCTGGGTTCCTTGCCGACAGGGGCAAGGATTCCTGTTCTCAGGAAGCCCCTCTACCTCCCCTCCCTTCCCTCAGGACATCCCTAAGGAGACACAGATTCCTAGGAACATATTCTATTTCAGCATACATTTCACCCCAACAATTGTATTTTAAGTGTATTGATCCTCTGTTGTCAGTGGGAACAGAAAGCATGACTTAATATCTGTCACCCACAATCTGTCTCCTCACAAGTGAGACTGTCAGGAGCCCCCAGCCTCACCCTTGTCCCTCCACCTGTGACTGCTCCTGACACCAGCACAGGGAGCGCTTCTCCTAAGCTGCTTCTCAGAGGTGTCACTTTTGAACTTCATAAATCACCAGCAGCTTGGAAATCATTCATCCAAGGAATACATGGACTTGTGTGATGCTTTTACACACACACACACACACACACACTCACTCCCAGGAATGCTGTTGTTGAACCATCGCCCTCTATCTCAGAGATGTTTTAGTTTCAGAGCCACATCTTCAAAGTGTCCTGTGATCCAGCACACCCGACTTCTACCTGCCTCTTCTGCAAATGTCAAGCAGCAAATTCTATTAGATGTTTCTAATCCTCTAGACTCATGCACGCGCATGCATCTCACACATACACAGTTGGTGACACCCACAACCCCGGCCCTTTACTCTCTGAAATACACGGTGCTACATTTCTGACTTTGGAGTGCTGACATATGTCATTTATTTGAGTTTGTGGATTGGCTCAGGGTTTGTGCAGTTGTTGGTTCAGTATAAAGAGCCTGTTATAATTCTGAGCATGGCAACAGAGAGGCTGCCGGATTTCTATCTAAGCAAACTGAGTCTTCTGAAACCTACACTCCCAAACTTGTCTCTGTCCTCCAACCTTTCTCCATTCCAGCTCAGCCCCCTTTTGCAGTGAAAATGAGCTGGACATCCTGCAAACGTGAACTTCCACCTCCTTCCACCCTCGCCAGTCCTCAGCTCACCACATCCAGCCCAGCAAAGGGCAGTTTCCGGTCATATTAACAAAGGCCTCTGTTCTCTGGCTCCTGCTTACCTCCATCCCTCTGTCTCCTTCGTTCCTCAGCAGGGCTCAGCCAGCTGCACACTTCCTCTGTCACTCAAGCTGGGGTTTGGTTCCTTCCTGGGTACTCCCCCAATCAAAACCCAACTGGAAGTCAACGGCTGTACCTCCAGCTGTGAACACAGTGCCCGATCCCAACAGGTTCTCTATGATTATCGATTCGATTACTGTGCGTGAATGAATAAAAAGAGCAGGGAGGGGGGCTCAGAACTGAAAGATATCTTGTTTCACAAAGGATTTGAGTGTGGGTTCCCAAGCACGAGGGAGCAAGCCCATCTGGGAATCTATCCACTATTTACAGGCTCTAGATACAACCGGGAAGGAAGCCAGTAACAAGTGAAATGAATTCATTATAAGGAGGAAATTATGCTAATTGAGTCAATTTAGTCAATTCAACAAGCATTGACAGAGCCTCCTGGCATGGCCAACACACATGAGGGCCTGGAAATAAAAGAAAATAAGAAATAGGCCTTGCCTGCAAGGGACTCAGAGTTTAGTAGGAGGAGACAGATGTTTACAAAAATTAATCATATTAAAAAATAAGGCTCACAATAATGACAAGCTTCATCGAGCATCTTCTATGTCCCTCATAGTGTTCTAGGTGTTTTACAGTTTTCTTTTCACCTCCCCATCATTTGGCTGAGCTCAGTGGTTGGGGAAAGGAAGGAAAGACCTTCACGTGGGGGACAGTGACAGCTGCAACGGGGCGCTGGGGGCCACCCCTCACCCTCACTTGCCCCTCATACAGCCTGGAGCTGGATCGTGCAGCCTGAGCTGGACCTGGGCCTGAATCCATCCATCTTGCAGCCCAGGCAGCCAGGCTGGGGCCTCAGCAGAGCTTGTAATTAATCTGGCTGGAAGCAGAACTTATTTTTACACCTCTTCACATTGGTCTCCAATGACCAGGCGTGAGCACCGAGTGAGAAAATGTGAATTGATCACAGCTGTGAAACCCTGGTAATTAGTGCAAAGTGCTGACACCCTCATTTCTAAGCCTGGAATACCTGATTTCTCAGCCACAACTGATTCATAACACAAATGCCAATGCCCCATCTTCCACCTTGGTGACCAGGCCCCACTCCAGCCCATGTTCCCCCTTGACCGGCAAAAGGTCAGCTCCATTTCTGTGCTGGGCTTTCCTGTCCTCGGATGGAAGGGCTCTGTGAGAAGCTGCTGCAGCCACAGATAAGGCTTCATGACTGTGGATGCAGTGAGGTCAGGTGTCTACGGGCTCCCAGTCTGGTCCCTGAGAACTTAGACTTGAAGTCTGGTCACCTGGGCTCAAATCCCAGCACTGACTGGCTAACTCTATAAGGGGGGCAAGTAGTTCAGCTCCCGAGCCCATCTTCTCATTTGTAAAATGAAAGTAATATTACAGAACAGCGCCTCTCACACTGTCTGAAGCAAAGGCTCTGGGGTTTTGTTTATGTTTCTTTTCTTCAGACTTAGACTGATGCTTTTGTAAACAACAATGGAAATAAAATGATAGAATGGGAGCTGATGCTTGACATTTCAGCCCCATCAAATGGCTATAAAAATGTTGAAATGCTTAGCCGATTTCCATACTTACTGTCATGGACCATTAGCAAACAGGTCGTGGGTGGGCACAGATCCATGGTCACACTCTGAGAAGCACAACATCTGGCACAGAGGGAGGGTCAGCAAGTGTTCTCTGCTGTGACTGAGTCCCCCATGTGCTCCACAAAGACCCGGGCCCACCATCACACATACACAACATTGGTCAGCTCTAGAGAAGCTTCTGAACTGTCTAAGTCCCATCAAACAAATGCACTGGAAGAGAGAAAAACAGTCTTTTAAATAATATTATTGGTATGCTTATTTGTTAATGGTATATGAATAAAAGATGTTTAAATGTATTGGCCTTTCTACTTAGAATTTTTTTGTTTTTGTTTTTGTTTTTTAAAGAAGGTGAAGGCAGGAATGAAGGTGAATAGCGATAGGTAGGAGGAGAGAGGAGGAAGAAATCACTTAATATTTATTTAGTTGTTCATCTTCGTTGTTCCCACCTGCCCCAGGATGTAAACCCAGAACCTTGGGATGTATGTGGACTGCACCCAACCACTACTCCACTGGGGCATGCTGAGAATTGTTTCATTTCTACATTTTTAGTAGTCACCTCATTTCCATTCCTGACCCCTGGATGACAAGGCTGCTTCAGCTAGGGGTGGGTCTCTATGGGGCTCTTATGCTGGCCTGATTCTCTCCCCAAGTGTTATATAACTGAGCCCACGATACCTCTGTATATTGGGCCCTGGGTTGTTTAGTCTTCACAGCAGACTGAGACCCATTAGCTCAAAATTCTGATGACCCCCAAGCTCAAACATTTGTTTTGTTTTGGTTTTGTTTGTCTCCTCCTACCCCGACCCCTGGATCAGGAATCAGGTCCTTGGGCTTTACGTGGTCTGCACCTTAGCTAACTCAGTCACCCAAGACACACAGGTATGTCCCCAAAGCTCAAACGTTCACACTTTCAACTGTCTTAAGCACAGCCCAAAGAAATAGAATTTTCCCACTTAGAGCTTGCCAGCTTTGTAAGCCTCGTGAAACCTGTCCAACAGTCTATTGGCCACAGAGAAGGTAGAATCTGTGGCCATCAAATTCCCAAGTTATGCTGCCTCTCCAAACCCGGGACAATTCCCGGACTGCTGAGTGACTCAGAGCACCCACTTCTAGACCCCCATCCTCCCAGAGTTCCTTAGGCCTCCCCTACTGAGTGCTGGCTCCCAGGCTGTCATCCCTGGATAGTTGCAAGTGGTGAAGGACTTCCCCCAAAGGCAAACCTATCAAAGTGTCCCCCAAATAAAGCTTGTGTGCACTCCTGCTTCTCAGGGCCATGGTCATACCTCTGTCCTTGATCAGCCTCCAAATCCCTGAGAGCCCCCTCACCCAGCACAGTTTCTTTGTGCTGACCAGCAGCACACAGAGCCTGAGGCAGGGATTTGCACAGCACAACTGAGGCAGGATGAGAGCCTACTGGTTGCATCTCCTCCTGCAGAGATCAGAATTGAAAGTCAGAAATTCTGCCTTGGGGTCTTTCTCTGTGTCTTACTGGCCCTGTAACGACTGAGACATAAGCACTTTCAGAGCTTGAGTTTCCTCAGTGGGGAAATGAATAGTTCAGTCCCTACTTCCTAGGTGTCTTGAGGAGTGAATGGATTAAGATGCATGTGTATACATAGTAGATTCATAAATGGTCACCAGTGTCATTAGCATTAGATTGGCTCCTTCTGAAGGTAAAACCTCAACCTCCAGACCTAGCCCTTTAGCCTACCACATTTCTTCATTTCTTTACTCGTTCAACAAGTAACTAAGCAGACACGTGTACCTGGGTGTGCGCTACACGGGTAAATCTGACCTGGTCCGAGTTCAAGCCCATGACAGGCTCTAGTCTGGTGACGAAGATAGACTCCCCACGTATATGTATACATTGAGTTAATTTTTTCCTGCTAATCTGTCTGACAAGTGTCTGATCATTGAATTTGCCTGAGAAGAACTCAGAAGGGTAGGAGGAAATGTCCTCTTTTCCTCTAAACTGTAATAGTTAAGACAGGGAAAGAAATAGTATTCAATCATATAAGAAAGAAGGAACTCCTGCCATTCCTGACAGGATGGACCTTGATGTTATTATGTTAAGTAAAAAAAAAAAAAGAAAATCAGAGAAAGAAAAGCACTGTAGGATCTCACTTATACATAGAATTTAAAAACAACATCAAACTCATAGAAATGGAGATGAGATTGGTGGTAAGCAGAGGTGGGGCTGGAGAGGCAGAGGACCTGAATGAAGGTGGTGAGAACACGGCTCACCCTTTCAGGGATGAGGTGAATCAGTGCTGGGGATGTAATGCACACGCACAGCATGGTGACTGGAGTCGCACTGCTGTGGGGGAGGTTTGAAAGTTAAGAGGGTAGATCCTCAGATTTCTTATCACAGGGGCAAAAAAAGTTTTTTCTCTTTCATATTCAGATGAGATGGAAACATTATGAGAATCATTTTATAATATAATGTAAGTAATTGTATAATACACTCTAAACTTACACAGTGTAGTATGTCAAATATACCCCAATAAAACTGGGAGTGGGAATATATCTCTCTAAACAGTACACAGTAGAGTCTCCCTTTAAGAAAAAAATCCTGAAACCGTCTGTCTTTTAATCAGGTGTTTCATCCATTGATATAATCACCAGAAGTGAGAAGAGAGGCAGGAGACAGATATTCCCATGAAGCCCCCAAAGGAATCAGTGCTGCCACACCACGATTTTATATTTCTGGCCGCCTGAAATGTCAGAGAATAAGTTTGCTGTTTTAAAAACCTAATTTATGGTGACTGGTTACAGTGGTGCTAGGAAACTAACACAATGTTTGCTGTAACTAGTTGTTTTGCATTTTAATTGTTCATCTTGTTTCCACACACCCCCCCACCCCACACCCCAACCCCCCCACACTGGCCCTGGGACATGGGGGTTACTCCCCATCGCTCCTGCATCAGGGCACCTCTATTACATATGCTTTTTTAAGATGGTGGTTGTATTTACCATCTTGCTTTTTGTTTCTGTATTTCCTATTAATTCTTTATTTTTTTCCTCTTCAAATTTTCATATACATATAGTAATTTATTTTAAATTAATATAGCAAAAATAATATAGTAATTTTTAGTGTTCTATGTTATGTATTCTGTTGGGATTTTACCTATATATCCTTCTTGTATATGCTTTAGTCGTTGCTCTAGTGATTATAATATGGCTTCCTATCACAATCTATGAGAATTAATAGACCACACCATGTATAAAGACTGGATCCTATAACACTATTATCTCATAAGTCCCTCTTATCTTTAGTGCAGCCAGTTCTGCAGTTTCCTCTCCCCCAAACCTTCCATTTTCTCTTCCTTTCTCGCCCCATCTTTTCCAGGTGACCTCATGGAAGGACTAGGTCCCCTCCTACAGATGTGAATACATCTGTTAAATAAGGAAGTTTGTGTGAGATAACAACAGAGAATTTACCTAAGAGTTAATCTGTTTAGAAAATAATTGTCCTCACCAAGACTCATATAAATGGACCAGAATGAAATATGAAAGTCAAACTGGGGGCTCAAGGAATAGAAAAGAGCAGGTTATAGAAATGAGTAGGTTAGTGAGGAGTGAGTACTGAGGGGAGAGTACTGAGAGATGAGTAATGGGGGGTGAGTACTAAGGGATGAGTACTGAAGGGTGAGTACTGAGGGATGAATACTAAGGGTGAGTACTGAAGGGTGAGTACTGAGGGGTGATTACTAAGGGTGAGTGCTGAGGGCGAGTGCTGAGGGTGAGTGCTGAGGGATGAATACTAAGGAAGAGTACTGAGGGGTGAGTACTGAGGGATGAATACTAAGGGTGAGTACTGAGGGGTGAGTACTGAAGGGTGAGTACTGAGGGATGAGTACTGAGGGTGAGTGCTGAATGATGAGTATCAAGAGTGAGTACTCTGACTGTGGGCTGCGGCAGCCACGCCCTAAGTAAGGGCGCTGTGGGTCTGTCTCATAAGGAGCTTGGATTTTATTCTGACAGCTTTAAAAGCCCACTGGTAGATATTAAGCAGGGGAGTGACTTGACATGATCTTTGTTTTACAGAGATCACTGACTATTGGAGAGGAGGAATGGAAGCAGAGAGACCAAGTGGAGGCCAAGGCTTCATCCAGTACAAGCTGATGGAAAAGACAGACTTCTCCAGACTTCTGGGAAAGCCTGTTTAAAACCCCATTTCTCTGAGTCTGTAAGTATATTGATAAGGAAGCAGACTCAGATTAGGAGATGAAAGAAATGCTGTTTACACCTGAGCGGCAGAGCCAGCCAGCAGTTGTAATAAACTGCACTTCCCTGATGGACAGGGGAGGTGGCAGGTGGAAGCAGAGATCAGCTGCTTGGAAGGGCTTATCCCTCCTCCCTGAGACCCCTCCAACTGGCGGCAGGGTGAAAGTGAATGAGGCCCAATATTATGGGTTCTACTGGTTGCCTTGGCAATAGCTCATTCCAGCTTTTCTAAAGTGGAGGAAATCCTCTTCCAAGTTGGAAAAGCAATCATGATGTGTTTGGCCAAAATGCAAACTGTTACCAAGGCTTTTTGTGTTTGAAGGAAAAACCTGCCCCTTTGATGCTTTTCTGACTTCTTTCTGAAGGTCAAAACTGGTAGCCCCAGGAATTTCCCTCTCAGGAACTCTCTTCAGGGGCCTTTCTCACAGGCAGATGCTGGGGGGCAAAGGGAGTGAGGGGTGAATGAGGCCATCTGCCCAGCCCAAGTTATGGGCAAGTAGGAACCTGGTGGAAATCGTCCTGCCATGGCCCCTCCAAACCCTGCTCCCACAGACCCCAGTGGTCAACCCAGGCCTCCCCACTGTCTCCAGAACCCAGAGGACCCCTCTTCCTCTCAGGAGACACAGAGTCTGTGCCTTGCTCCTTGAAGACACAGGACGTACTAAAAGAGACCAGCACAAGTATAAACATCCGGGACCAATAATACAGCAACTACTGACAGTGGTTAACAGAGTTTTCTGTGTCTGCTCTCAGGGAGCTTCCATTCTCGGAGAGGAACCAAAAATCACCTTGTACCAGCCCCTATTTTCAACCCCACACTTCCTTGCAGATGTCTTGCTCTCCTCTGACTCAGTGGGGGAAACTGGGGAATTGTATCCTCATCTGCACTTCCCCAAACACGTCCCCACTGCATTGAGTAAACTGCCCAGAACCAGAAGGCCACTGCCCACCTGACTCCTGCTTCTCTCTCCTCATCGCCCCCTGCTGGAGTTAATCTCAAGTGGCTATACTTGGCTAATTTCTGAGTTTTCCAAGCCCTTTGGTGCACCTGCTTGTCACCAGTTCAGTGTCTCCTGCCTCCATCCCGTCACTTCGGGTGCTCCCACATCTGATGATGTTCAGGCCCCAGACACTTCCCCACTTCAGTTACATGAAAATACTTCTGGTCCTTCGATCTGGTTTATCCACACAAGGCAGTCAATTTCTTTTCCCATTTCCCTTGATCGTCCAAAAATAAATTAATTTGCCTAGGATTTTGTCTCTCAACACTAGCTGTCTCTCTAAATGCAACTTGAACACAACCAGCATCTTCCAGCAGTAGATCTCAAATATGACTACACATTAGTGTCACCCAGAGAAATATTATAAAAATATTGGTGCTTTATTCTAACCCAGACTAGTTGGCTCAGGATGGCTGGCAGCCTAGGCATCAACATCTTCAGCTCTCCAGGGGATCCAATATGTAGACAGCTTGAGAGCCACATCTGAGGAGGCGGTAGCATCATATTGAACTGAGAGTAGGGCTGGCAGGATTGCTGGGCCAGGACAACTCATGGATTCCAGAACAGGGTAGAGACAGACAGCCAAATAGCAGCAGTAGAAAATCAATCAGAGCCTAACTTTCGCTACGGGAGACATCCACAGCCTTGCTCTGTTGCTGATTTCTTTGTGGCAGAGTTTTGGTAGGAATACAAGTCTGAGCAATGACTGAGTTCTATACTTGGAAGTTCTCACAGGCAACAGAGGTGGGCTATGGTCCTCAGGGTCTGAGAAGTTTCCAGAAGGTATGCACAAGGAGCCAGGAGCAGGGAAAGGGAATCCCCCGGTTACTTCCCAAATTCCACCAGCCAAATCAGAGTTGAGAGCTGGAAAGCCCTGGGCTCACAGATGTCTTCTGGATTAGGGAGATGGAATGACCCCTGTGGTCAGGCAGCTCAGTCATCATCACACTGGCCTACACATTAAGATTTAGAAGAGCAGAAATGAGAAAATAGAATCATTCCCAGTTCCCACCCCAGAACGAGTGAAACAAAGTCTCTGCAATGAGGCCCAAGCCACTGGGCTTTGAAAAAGAGCCCCAGGTGATTCTAATGTGAACTGCAGTGCACACCACTCTAGAGTGTCCAGCCCTCTCCTTTGGCAGATGAGAAAACCACAGTCCAGTGGGTGAGACTATAAAAGGCTTTAGGCCAGGATATGACCCATTTTGGAAGAAATCATATCAGATCCTCCACATGCACTATGCACCAAAATAAATTCCAGAAATGTACACATTAAACATACACACACGCAAATCCTTAACAAAGAAAAATAGGGGAAAATATATAAGTCAATATTTATCTGATTAAAAAGCATAAATAAATGTTCCACTTCTTAGTTAGGAAAAGATATGTCAAGTCAAGCAACACTGAAATGTCCTTTTCCATATAGCATATAAATAGGGTGTTGAAAAAAATGAAGGCTCAATGGTGTGGGTGAGACAGACACTCCCACACTGTGTTTCTCCTCCTTTGTGAACTGTCAGTTCATGTCCTCATGTACATTGCTGGGAGGAATATTCATTGTTAAACCTTTGAGGAGCAATTGGAAAATAGCATTCAAAAACTTTGAAAATATTCTAGCAATTGAATATCTTATTAGTCAGGTTTCTCCAGCAAACTGGAGGCTAGCAAATCCAATAGAGACAATGCTGCCACCAAGTTCGAAGGTTATCAGGTTTCTTAGGGGAGGTCGACCTTCTGTCTCCATTTGGGCCTTCAGCTGATTGGATGAGGCCCACTACCTTAGAATGGGAAATCTGCTTCTTCTTCTATTTTTTTTTTTTAATTGGGCTAAGAGGATTTATTAGAGAAATCCAGGATTGTAAAGGACTTAAAGAGTTGGCATTGGACTCATATGATATACAAGACATGGAAAGAGCCTAAGTGCTCACTAACAGATGACTGGATAAAGAAGTTGTGGTATTTATGCTCAACAGAACTCTACGTAGCTATTAAAAAAGATAAAATTGTGCCTTTTGCAACAACTTGAGTGAAGTTGAGCAGATTATGGTAAGCAAAAGAAGGTGAAAGAAAAAGAAAAGTACCAGGTAGTTTCACTCAAATGTGGAACATAATGAAACAAAACAAATGAACTGATAAAACACAACAGAATTCATAGGACACAAGACTGTGGTTACCAGAGGGGAGAGAGAGGGGAGGAAACCAGGGAACGAAGAGTGAACGTGGTGGTGGTGATGGCACTAGAACTTTGAGGGCAGGGGTGGTGTGATGTGCGTACGGATTGTGGTATGAATTTAATATCCTGAAAATCATATAGCAATGTAAACAAAAGATACAACAAATTAAAATGAAAAAGAGTTGACATTGGGGTCCTTCTTTTTGCCAAGATGGGCACAACATTGACAAAGTCATACTGCATCCACCATTGACCCAAGCTGGTCTTCTCCGTTTCTTCTCCTCCACTTCCTCCTTGCCCTCCTCCTTCTCCTTGGTCACTTTGGGAGTCTGACCTCTGACTTTCCCAGCATGGGTCAGAGAACCATGGACTTCACCTCCCAGCGTGCACCCTGGTCAAAGTGGGCTAGGGGTATACTTACCAGGAGCACAACTGTATCTGGAGGAGGCCCTTGAACAAAAGTATGTGAGCTCTGCTCTGGGTGGCAATCTCCTGGTTGGTCACCTCAATGGGGTATAAACGCTGCAAGTGGACAAAGAGCAGCATGACCGCCACCCGCACCACCATGGTGAAGTAGTGGAGACATTGCCGAAGGACTGCTTCACTCACCACCTCACTGGAAACATGGGGATGGTGTTTGATCCAGTAACTGCATGCTGTGTCCCAATCAAGGTGACACGCAAAATTAACCATCAAAAATGTACTTCAGAATTAGACCGTCAGCGTTTGAATTTTTCCACTCAATAATCATGTGATCTGTGAGCCTTCCTTCATCTATAAAATATAAATAATAAAACAAAATGCAGGATTGCTATATTAAATTATTAATGAATATAAAGTTGCCTGGCGCAGAATAAGTGCTCAAATGTCATCATTCTTATTAGCTTCACTCAAATGTACCTATTTGGGGGCTCTATAGTAAGGAAATAACTTGAAACATAAAAAATTTTTATCATCAATACTGTATTATTCATAATAGTGAAAAATGGGAAATAAATGTCCAGCTATAGAAAAATGTTTAAAGAAACTAAAATAGAAGAGAATATTCAAGCTGTTATTCAACCTGATGACTGCTAAGTTCTTGCAATTTTATGGGGAAATAGTCACATTACATAAAGTGATCAAAGTTGGACACAAAAATCATATACATTGTGTGTGCTCAACTATGTAAAAACAGAATAAACTATTACTAAAAAGTTCTAAAACATTAACGTTTTTCAATGTCCCCTCTCAGTATTTCCCAATTCAATGGGTTTTCATGTTTCAATAATTAGGAAAAATTAAAATAACTATGAAAAACCTAAAGCTTCAGATTGCCCGCAGGGATGACCTCTCATTGGGGTGGTGGCAGGGCCCTGAGACAGGAACCCACCCGCCCCCTAGTCCGGTTCCTCCCCATTTAAGGGCAGACACACCCCAGGCTGCCTGTGGAAATGATCCACTTTTTCATCAATTGGTTCCCTCAAAGAGTGAGACCACAGTTCCTACCCTGTGGTCCATGTAAATCATTTTCTTGCAATCTTGAGAAAAAGGGAATGGATACCATGAGCAGTGGGGTTGCTTTGGCATACAGTTGACAGAAAGAGGTTGGAAACTCAGATTCCCTGGCAGAACTGGGGTCCATGTGACCTGGGGCTCCCTTCACACTGCTGAGCATTGAATTGGTGTGAGGAGAGGCCTGGGGCTAAAATGACCTTCACCCTTCCGCTTCCGGACCACAGTGGGCTGGCCAACCAGGGAACCAGCGCCCTAGTTTCGCATTGCCTCATCTCCTGAGCTGCATGTGATGAAACAAATTCCTCACTCCAGCAATCACAGAGTGAAAAAAGATCAGGAAAGGACAAGAAGAAGGTTGTCTTCTGTCTCAATAAAGCATAAATGAGATCCACATTTCATCAGTGTGACAAAGCTGAACTTCTGCTTGGAAAGGAGGATCAGGAAATGATTTGCATAGTTTATTAAGAGCTGAATCTTGGTCTCTGCAGTTACCATCACGAATGAGCCACAGCCCTGAGCCAAGCAAACTGTGGAAGGACACCGCGGGCACAACTGAGACTTCACCTTAGGTGTCTCCACTCAGCAGGCACTAGGTGACTCAGTAACAGGTTGTCTGGATGTGCCCATGTGCGGCACATGGTCCTGACACCAGGAAAGCAAACATTTCCTTGGCATTTCCATTTCCCCCACGTCCTCTTCCTCTTTCTTATGCCCTTCTCTCCCTTTTCCTGACACAGTCCTCCATCTGAGTTGCACTTCTTGCTAAGGACTCGGCTAGATAAAGGTTAACTCATAATCAGTGCCCCCACTCCCACCCCCAAGGTATTCACTAGTAATTAGTGGATTCCTTGCAAAAACAAATCCCATTATCAAACATTGTCAACATTCTGGTATCATCCTCTCTCATTCCTTACTGTGAGCATAATTTTCATGTGGCCTTTGGAATATAGTTGAGATGACACTGTGTGCATGATTACAAAGCCTGCTTCATTGTCATTTAACAAGTATTTCCCCCAAATTACTACAGATTCAAAAAAGGACCATTTTGTGAAATTTATACAATATTCCACTAAGTGGATAGACCATAATTTACATAACTCTCTGTGGTCATAATTCCTCTTAAGGAAGAAACTGTCTGAACTTTAAAAAATGCTTTTAAGTCCTAGAAGTAAAAATAGTAATAACAATAATGGCATTAATAGCTAACATGCATTGAATGCTGACACATGCCAGGATGAGTCTCAGTGTATTCACTAACTCACTGAGCACTCACAGTGTATCTCAGAAGAGCACCGTTGCATTCACCAGCATCTTGCAGGTAAGGGAACTGGAGTGCAGGAGCAGCCAGCACCTTGCCGAAGTTGCTGCTGAGGAAGCTGGTGGCAGAATCTGTGCACTTCGGCTGCAGAACTCGGAGTCTGAACCACAAGGTGGATGGTGAGGGACAAGGAGCCAGGTCTGAGCTAATGTCACAAGTTCAACGTTCAAGAATGCCAAGGACAGAAATTCTCATCAAGAGACAGGAAACTTGTTGAAACAAAATAAGGCGTGTGGATGAAGGAACTGGGAGGAGGGACAAGTCCAAGGACAAGGGAGAATAGGACCACAAGGAGTGCCCCATGGCAGGGAAGCCTCACTAACAGGGCTTGAAGAACAGAAGTGTTTATAGTGAGTTTTTAATAAAAGATTTTTTTAAAGGAAAGGTGTAGGCAGGAATGAAGGTAAGTAGTAGGCAGGAAGAGAGACAAGGAAGAAGCATCTTTATTTTTTATTTCCATTTAGTTGTTTATACTAGTTGTTTCCCCACCAGATCCAGGACTCAGCTCCAGGGATATATGGCCAGCATCTTTCAGGGGCGATTAACCTAAATGCTGTTCTGCCAGGGCATGCCAACAGCAGCTCTAATTGTCATGAAGCAAACTGTACATATTTAAAGTATATAATCTGTAAGTTAAAACGATCACAACCAAAATTGTAAACACATCCATCACCTGCAAAGTTACCTTATGCCACTTCATGGCCCCCCAAACCCTCTACCCACCCAGGCAGCTTCTGATCTTCTGTTTCCATAAATTGATTTTCATTTTCTAGAATTGTGCCTGTATGAAATCATATTGCATGTACTCTTTTATAGCCTGGTGTCTTTTATAGTCTTTTGCTCAATATGATTTTTATATTTATTCATGCTTGATTGTGTATGTTTATTCATTTTTATTTCTGTGTATACCATCATATAGATACAGCCAAATTTATTTATCCATTGACCTGTTGATGGACATTTGGGTTGTTTCAGTTTGAAGTAATACAGTTAAGCTGGTCTGGACATTGCTGACTTTCTATGGACAAAGGTTTCATTCCACTAGGAGAGGAATGAGTTGGTCGTATTTTAGATTTCTGTATCTATTTAAAAATTGTTTTCCAAAGTGGTTGTACCTGACATGGATGAGAACCCTAATTCTTTCACGTCCTCATCAACACTTGTACCATCAATCCTTTTCATTTTAAACATTCTAAATATGTTTAGTAGTGCCTGGTAATTATAACTGGCATTTCTCTAAGGACAAATATGTTGTGAATCTCTTCAAGCTCTTACCATCCCTGTCTCTTCTTTGATGAAGTGTTTGTTAACATATTTTTATTACTGAGTTGTTTTTTATTGTATTTTGAGAGTTATTTATATATTCAGATACAAGTCCTTTATCAGCTATGTGATTTGCAAATATTTTCTTTCAGTCTGTGACTTGACTGTTCATTCTATTGACAATGTCGTTTCTTCAAAGCAAAAGTTCTTCATTTCGATGTGGTCCAAGTTACCCATTTTTGTCTCTTTTATAGATCATGCTTTTGGTGGCATGACTAAAAAGTCTCTGCCTAACTCAAGGTCACAAAGATATTCTCCCATCTCCCATCCTTTTTTCTAGAAGTTTTATACTTCTAGGTTTTACATTTAGATCCATGACCCATTTTGAGTTCATTATTGCAGGCGGAGCAAAAGATTCCTTTTCATCACATGGATATCAGTTGTTCCAGCATCATTTTTCGAAAACTGTCCTTTCACTAATTGCCTTTGTCAAACTCAATCAACTGCACGTGTTTCTCTGAACTCTGTGCTGTCCCACTGATCCATATAACAATTTTTACACTAATATTACATCATCTTGATTACTCTAGGTTTATAATATCTCTTGAACTAAGATAGTGTATGTCCTCAAATTTTGTTCTTCAAATTGTTTTGACCAGTCTACGTCCTTTGCATTTCCACATGCATCTTAGAATCACCTTGTCTGTTTCTAATTTTAAAAAGCTGTGTGTTGAAACCACAGATCAATTTAGGGAGAATTCACATTTAACAATACTGAGACTTCAAATCCAAAAAGTTAGTATATCTCTCCATAAAATTATTTTTCAGATTTTATTTGGTGCATGTCAGCTTCAGTACACTGGCCTTCAGTAAAGTCATAAAGCTATAAATATATAAATATCTACTCATAAACATTTTGTGGTGCACACACGCATGTGTGGTATGTCTGCATGCCTGCATATGTGTGTACTTGGAAATTGCTGGAAGGGTCAAGTTTCACATTTTTATGAAGATGGTAAAGGTCAAAACCACATGTGTGAAGCAAAGGACATAGGGCTATGGGAGGGTAAGTCCCTAAGAACTGGTAGAAATTTGGCTGGGCCTCTGCAGGCAATAAAACTGTTGATTCAGGAAAGATAGTATCTAGATCTCACAGGCCAGAAGGGCTTCTGATGACATTGGGTCATAAACTGGAAATCTCTTCCAGGAAAGAGAAACCTCTCATCAGATCTGGCCCCCTCCCCTTCCAGAGTGATAAAAGAAAAATTGCAGCCATATTATTTTCAGAAAATTTGTTCATTGCTATACCACATGCTAGGAGACGCTAGAGCATTGGCTCACAGCCTACTTCCATAGCAAATAATGCTCCATATGCACTTGAGTCCCTGTTTGAAAAATAAATGTAAGAATTTTACATCTCCCTAAGCACCCTTCATCCCAGACTCTGTTATGTCCTGGGAGAGTGTGCTTTCATTTAAACTTCCACTCATCCACTCATTGCACCAGGTCGCGAGTTCACCAATCTTAACTTGCTTTCTCAAACTGTAGAAGACTGCTGACCTCTCACAGTTGCTCAGCGTCCCCTGTCTATACTATATGTGCCAGACTCAATGTCAGTCTCTGGACTGGCTGTAGTGCAGATTGGAATTATCCATAGGGCAAGAATTTTACTTTGTCAGTGGTTTCCTTGCTACCTAAGGAACTGTCAGTAACTCCTATCTTTTCCTGTGTCCATTAGGAATTGAGCAACAGACTGACAAAATGTATCTTCTTGCTGGGACTTGGATCCTGCTTCAAGGAGAAGCAATATCAACATACAAACTAGCCACCAAAGAGGACCGCCTTAGTGTATTTTCACAGACCTTTCCTTCTAGGAATGGTTCTGGTTACTTGCAAAGGAAAGGGGTGCATTCTTCTTACCTGAGTCCTGTATAGAATAACATGCCTTAAGGACTGGGATCCTGATGTTCCCTGAAAGTCCTCCTTCTAGGATCAAGAGAGTCCCCTGAACCCCACAGCAGAGTTGGATTTGGGAGTGAGAGTAGAAGTTCTCGATCAACCAAAAAACACAAAGGAAGGCGCTTTATAGTATGCTCAGAGCTCTTACTTCACTTATTCACTTACTTATTCAACATTTTGGACATGTACTTGCTCGAAAATACAGAAAATCGTGGGATTGTTATAATCAATATGGCAGAGAAAATCAGTGCTCACCAAATATTTCACATTTTCCAGCCTGTTTTCGCCAGCCTCCCTTGAAATTAGGTTGGAGTCATGTGACTAAATCTGGCCAATGGAGGAGGAAAGTGGGAACTGTGTTCCCTCTGGCAGAACAGAGGGGTCAGCCAGACCCACCCTCACTGCCTGTAAATGAGAAACTTTTTGGATTATGTCACTGAGGTTTAGAGTTGCGTCTATTAGGGCAGCTACTGTTAATTATGTCAATGAGCATAGTCTGATTTCTTTCTTAATGCAGTTGAGGAAGTCTCCTGACATAATGCCAAATCCAGATGAGCTGAGCTTTCAGTCATCAACTGCTGTTAAAGCAGGAAGAACTATGGGGCCACCATTTTACCTTAGATTTTTCTGACCAGCAAAACCAAGCTCACAGACACTGCTCAGAACTATGATCAAAGGTAGTGGTAAAAGGCCTTTGTTTATGTTACTGATTACTTGAAACAGGTATTTTAGGAAACACCCCCTCCTCCATTGCTAGAACCTATCACCTACTTATTTACTGGGCTTTGAAGTGCAGACACTCTGTAAACCCATGAGCAGAGCCCAGATGATCAGGCTTTCCTTCTAGAGGTAAAATGGTTTCCCATTCACTCTAAGGGTGGAAAACAAGACTTCTCTGCAACAGAGAGAAAGCTATGTGGTACTTACCTGTTTACCATATAGCCTCATTATCTCATTATCAAGGAGGGAAGAAAAGCTCTCCATCAGCTGAGACTGGAAGTGACTTTCACCTGAAGCAGTGGTTATAGAACACGAACTCCCTCTGAAATCAGATTGTAGGTGTGCCCTGGTGGCTCAAATGTTAAGTCTAAAGCTGGGGCAGTGTAGTCCACATAAAACCCAGGGACCCCATTTGTGGCCTGGGTGGGGGAATCAACCAAGATGAATTACTAAATAAATGAAAATGTTTCTTTCTCCTCTCTCCCTGCCTGCCTCCTGCCTACTTACCTTTATTCCTGCCTTTCTTTCTCTAAAAAAAAAAAAAAAGTCACATCGTAATAGGAATATTGACAGTACTTCCCAAAGTAAAGCATTGTTTCAGGCTACAAGATTACTTTCTATTGGTTTTGTAGTGATCTGAAAAAATACATTAGGGGAGCCTGTTTGGGTTAGTCTCATTCAAAAGGAACTAACATTCATGTACAGAGAGAATTAGAAAGTTGACCACATTTCCTTTTATACAAAGATTGCTCTTCTGTAGGATGGTGGTGAGCCAATCTATTTAAAGCCAATTACTTAAGAAGCAAAGTGAGCTCTAGATGAAAAGGCACTTTTAAATAGCACATAGTCTCAGAATGGCAAAAATATCCATATATAAAAGAGTGAAAAATACTTCAGTTTTCTGCTCTCCATAAGAGCTCAGATGCCTTAGAATTCTTTCTGATTTGCTCTGGGAAGCCAGACGTGTCAGAACGCAGTGATGATACAGTTTACAGGGACTTTTCTTTTTGCTGGGCTGCCTGCTCAAGTTCATTGCTGCTACTTGAAGGAGACTGGTTCTAAAGAGGGCTCAGGGGCCTGGAACAGCAACTGAGCAGCGCCTCCTGTTTCACTCCAGTCAGTCATGGCCACACTGTGAACAGTTTCACATCTGGAAGCAGGTTTATAACAAAAGAGTCATCACTCCCAGGCCAAGGCAAAGGAGACGTCCCTGTAATGCTCTCAGTCCGCCCATCCTGAAGGGTATCAGTTCATCCCGGGGCTGATAGGGGTGGTTCAGAAGTCAAAAGACAAGAATGCAACAACAGGGAAGGTGTTGGACTGTGTGCTTTGTTGAGACTCAAACTTGTCTACTGAGACAAGAGTAAATCCAGACGCATCGAAGCTACCAAGGTGTTGTTAGATATATTGACAGGTGAAGTGATTATTCTCTCTAGGGTTTGCTTGAAAAAATAGCCAAGGGTCAAGGGTTTGGGGTGGGTGGTGAGGTTATTGACGAAACAGTGATGGCTAGAAGTTGATACTTGTTGAACAGGTGATGGGTGTCTGGGGGTAATATGCTTACATGATGGGTGTGTGGCTCACACAGTGGATGCAAATTACTCAGCACAGAGTAAGTGCCC
This sequence comes from Solenodon paradoxus, assembly GCA_004363575.1. Lineage (NCBI taxonomy): Eukaryota > Metazoa > Chordata > Mammalia > Eulipotyphla > Solenodontidae > Solenodon > Solenodon paradoxus. The sequence continues at coordinate 447,602 of RJWH01000197.1, forward strand.
AACAACCAGTTGTCTTTATCTTCACTTTACACAAGGACAAGAAGTTAAGGCTACTTTGTACCTAAAGTCACAAATCCAGGAAGGCAGTGCTAAGACTCTAAACCACACATATTTCTTTCCAAAGCCTGAGCCCTTAGTCACGGTCCTATTTCATGTACACCAGTGCCTAGCAGAGTATTGACTGGGCACACACTACGAATGGTGACTTACTGTGTATGAATAATGACATTTAATGATCACAGCTCCTATGACATGACTACAATTAGTACAGTCATTTTACAGATGAGAAGCCTGAAGCCATGGAGGATTTGAACATTCTGCCCAAGACAAAGATTAACAGGGGTGGACCCAGGGATGGTGGTCCCTCCTAACTACCATGGGTCCATGCTCATTCTGAGTTAGGCTGTGCACAGACCCATTTAAGAGGAGGGCAGGTTGTGGAGATGACCCTGGGTGACCCCTGGGCCGTCATTGGAAACTACCATCAAAAATTGAGCTATTTTAGCGAAGTACTGGAAATTACCTAAGTGCCCAACATCAGATGAATGGATAAAGAAGATGTGGTGCATATAGACAATGGACTACTACACTGCCCTTAGAAGAGATGAAACCCTGTCATTTGAATCAACATGGATGGAACTAGAGGGGATAATGAGAAGTGAAACAAGTCAAAAGAAAGATAGATACCAGATGACCTCACTCAGAGGTGGAAGGTGAATAAACAAAACAAGGAACAGACAAAACATATCCAACCCTGAAACATTGCAACAGAACTGAGGTCACCAAAAGGGAATGGGGCAGCTGGGGGCAAATGGTGGTGGAGCCCACTGCAAGGTGGGGAAGAATACTTGGTTATTTGGTGGAGGGCATGGTGTATTGAAATATATCTAAGAAATGGGGAACCTATACATAGAAAATTATTTTAATGTGTAGAATAATTATAATAAAAAATAAATTTTTTAAAAACTGAGCTATTTAGAAACAGGCGCTTACTCCCTTCTCAGTACTTTCCTCTCCCTCTTTCCCCACACCAAGGCAACTTCCCTGGTTGCTGCCACCACTCTTTTTCGTGTCTCCCTTTCCTCTACCCTTTTCCAGATTTCCATGGTTTCCCCACTTGGCTCCTTTTTCCCTTTCAAGATTGTATTTAACCCCTGTCCCCAAAGCCCCACACAAAAAACCCTGAGTGGACCATGCCTGGTTATAAAGTCAAATTTCTCAGTGATACCTTCAACCAACATTGAAGTTCCTGGCATCAATGAGGTGCTAGGGTTGCAGAGACCAGAGACCCAACTCAAGGAACTCACGGTCCAGTGTCACAGACAGAGGCTAAATGACAAAGAGGCATCCATCCCAAGCCAGGTCCTCTTGCAGGAGTCTGGGCTGGAGTATGCACAGAATGAAGGGTATGGGGTTGAATGAAACATAGCAATGGTCTAGCAAGGGGTAAGCTGGGAGCTCTTACACATTCAGTAGGTGCCATTCCTGTGCCAAAGCAAGAGCAGAGTGCTCCAGCAGCCACAACCCATCTGGGTTTAAAGTCAGGAGGTGCATGGCCCTGGAAGAGGGCTTCTCAAAGAACAACAGGGTGTTTGCTATGGGCGGCACGTTTGGAGCTGGAAATGTGAGAAACTGTGGGGTTTGACGCAAGCTCACAGACAGCTTTGTCGGCAGCTTTAAGGCACTTGGACTTTACCCCTTGGTCTGACAGGAATCACCTGGTGCTTGCTAAAAGCTACTTGCCAGGCTGTAGGCCAGGACTCCTGAATGAGTCTTCAGAGAAGCTGTGAAGGACCGAGCCCTCAGGTGATCAGGCACATTTGGAAAGAGCCTGGAGGTGAAGTCAAGCAAGGGGAATGCAGTCAGGCTCTTAACTGAGTGTCCTGACCCCTCCCCTTGCAGAATCCACATCCTGGATCCGCCACGGTTCTGCACGGTAAGTAGGGCTTGGCACACTAATCTGGCCTGTAGACTTCTGGGGGTCATGGCACTAAGGCTGCCTGTGACCTCTGCCATTGGAGGCATTGCTGCCAGTCAATATATGTCCAGAGGCAGAAGTCAAACAGCAGACATAGAAGGAATAGATTATGTTGTTTCTCCTTTCCATTATTTTTTTCTTCTTTTTATGAGGTTATGAAGATTTGTGTTTGCAAGGTATACTAGCTGTAGATTAAACACTGCAATAATAAAAGGGGCAAAAGAGAGGCTGAATCCTGGAAGAGAGGATGGAGTGGTAAGTAGGAATTTTTATGGGTCAGAAAATGACATTTGTAGCCATTTGGCAAACGGTACTAAAACATGCCTTGATGAAGAGACAAATAATATCTCCTCCTCCTAGCATTCTCAGGAGTGCTGGCAAAAGCTTCCACAGAGTGGTGAGTGATTTGATGATACAGATTGTATACATGCTGTGCGTAAGTGGGCGAGGGATTAGATTTCCTAATACCCAGCCAGTGTTGCTAAAGCTTCTCATGATGGAAAAAATGCTCTCTATGTTGAATATCTTGGCTTTGGACAGTTCAAAAAGGATTAGTGAGAAATTCTATTGCAATTCATGGTTGATACAAAAAGGGAGGAGGGGGGAGGGAGAAGAGAAAGGAGAGAGACAATGCCAAAAAATGAAAACTCATTTTAGCTCCCCTATTAAAGCCAGATGTATTTTAGGCCCTGTTTCTAGGCAACTGCATAATGGTAATATTCTTGAATCCCTTTTTTAAAAGCTCACAACTGTCAGAGTCAGTAAAGGTCAGAAGGTAATTATAAAGTAAGAAGGATGCACAAGAGAGGCAGAATCACTCCAGTGTTGCTTGAAAAGCAATGACATTTTTGTATTTTGCATTTGTTTTCAGAAATTCTAATTTCTTCCTTGGGGCACTTAGCCACAAACCTTTGGCAAAGCCACTGACCCAAACTTGAACATGACATTGGCATTTAACCTGACCATTCTATCATCACACCTCTCAAATCATCCATCAGGGACTGATGAAGTTCACCCGCGTGCATCACCCTCTGCTGGTTGTTAAGGGTATATGACAAACATCTAAGTCCATGTAGAACAAATGAAGAACTTTCTAACGAAATTGCCTTTGAGATCGATCCCATCAAGCACAACAGATAAAGAAACAACCCAGAGGCTGGAAAAGAGAAAAGGAGAGAGAAGAGAACTGTAATAAAACCTTTTAAGTGAATGGATGTGCCTACTTAGTCTCTAAAGGAGGTCTTTCTACCCAGTGTTGACTTTGTAATTATGTGTATGACCTTGAGAGAAAGAAGGACATTAACATGAGTTCCTCCAGCACTCTGTTAGGCCTTTACAAAATCGGCGTCTGATTTACACAGCATTTATAGGGTTTGTAGGTATCATTCCTATTTTGTAGAGTATGAAACCACAGCTTTCAGAGGCTGGGTCTTCTGGTTCCCCTAATAACGGTATATTTGACCTGGGAGAGGTTCATGTGAAGTCCTCACCTGCAAAATGATGACAATTCCACACATCTCGCAAGGTACGTTACAAGGTTAAATAGGTAGTTTATGAGACTACCCAGCATCGAAGCTAGGTAAATATTAAATCAGAGAAACACACAGCTTTTATCAAAACCCTCCAAGGGCTTCCATCCCATGGGAGTCAAGCCAAACCAAGCCAATCTCTGCCGTGACCACAGGGCCTGCCCCATCTGGAAACTCCCCTTCTCCACCCTTTGGCCTTTCTGACCACGCCCCACCCAGCCCGCACCCATGCCTCCTTCCCCCCCCCCCACCTCTGCCCCTGCCTGCTCCCTACCTCCTGTCTACCCTGGAACACTTCACCTTACCAGTCACAGATCCAAATACCTGTATCCCTCTTCTATGCTTTGTTGTCTTCAAAGCATCACCATCCAAAATGCCCTATATTTTCTTTTATTTTTTATTTCCCCCACTGGAAAATAAGCTCTTAAGAACAAGGACTTGTTTTATTCCTGGTGAATCCCACCACCAAGTAATATTTGTTAACTAGAATAGATACTGTCTTTTCTTCCTGCCTTTTCTTCTCCCCCAAGGTCACGTATCTTTTTAGTCTTTTCCCTTCCAAAATATGAAAAAGACAAAAAAAACACATCAGTACTTCGATTCTAGTTAGTCTCACTGTAAGCTGTATGCCGCAAGCATCTGCCATAATATAAAATAACTGGTTGTTGCAAGTTTTTTCCATTTAGTGATGTTCTTGATGGCTTTACCAAGCTGACAGATGAAGACAATTGGCCCCAAGAGTTAGTTTCTTATTTTGAAACACATTCTATTGGAAGAGAAAGAGACTTGGGGCCCGGACGGCTGAGGTGAATCCGCATTTCCAAAAGAACCTTGGACATGTGACAAGATGCCAGTAACAAACAGCAGCATAGAAGCCTTTCGCGATGCAAATTAAACTTCAGTTACAAATCAGCAGCCCAGTATTTGGAAAGCTATACTTATCAGGAATCACATAGCCATTTCTTTTTGGGAGGATAGGACTTTTATTTTTCTCTTGCCTCTAACTTCTAATACTGCAGGACAACTTCGGTAAAGATGGCATTTGACGACAAGTGTTTGTACCTAAACTAACTGAAGAATTGATAAGTAATGTTCTCAAAGACTACTGGGAGCTATTAGCCACCTCAGTTTTATTTTCCATAGCTGGGTAAACATGGTTTTGACAGGTGGGGGAGATGACTGCTCACAGAAAGGATTTGCAAACTGATATGTCATCAATTTTCTAGTATAGTAAGCAATCTGGTTTTATATCTTTCTATTTGATACTTCCAGTAAGTTTTACTGCCATATTTTCAATCGTCAATATATGTAGTTATCACTATTTTAAGTCCACTGCAATACCTATCCCTGTATAGACCTTTGTGATGGCTAAGATTTATACAATATAAAAATGATAGTATGGGGAAACCAAACTAGCAAGCAAACAGTCGTCCAATTTATCTTTTAAGGCCAAATTGCCTTATGACCTTATCAGCTAAGTGGCAAAAATTCTTGTAGCAAAGAATTTAGGACTTATCTACCAGACATATATGAAATATATTTAAAGGCCTCCAAAAAAAGAAAAAGTAGAAATGAGGGACAGCAGTATTTTCCAGGCCTCTTAGTGTACACGATAACTTTTCCAGAGTTTGGGATAACATTTTGTGTTTACTCTTCTTTCAGTGTTCACATGTTCCCTCTAACATGAATAGCACCTAATCCCAACTTCCCAACATTTTAGAAAAAGAATCACTGACTAATGTGTGCCAGGCACCCTGCTCTGAGCAGTGTGCCACTCAGGTTGTTTATAGCTCAGTGGCAGAGACAAAGTTAACAGCCAACCTCAGTACCCTCTAATATGATAAGTGCTAAAATGCAACTATGTCATAGGGGGTCCTGAAATGGGGAACCTAACCCAGCAGGGAGTACAGAGAACATTTCCAGAGATGTCTGAAAGAGGATCAAGAATTAGCCAGGCTGACACACCCTGGTAGAGCAGAGGGTGGGTCCACCGTCAATAGGCAAACACAGTCCATATGCATCCCAAGGACCTGGGTTCACATCCCAGGGCTCAGGGAAACAACCAATGTGAACAACTAAATAGAAATAAATAAAATGAAGAATTAGCCAGGCCAAGAAGAGACAGGATAATGTTCTAAGGATCAATCTAAACAAATACAATCATAAAACGGCATAAGAGGGCACAGCCTTATGGTTCAGGGTGACTGAGATACTGGCCAAGGACCCGGGTTCAAGACCCAGGGCCAGGGTAAAAAGCCAAAAACGAACAATTAAATAAATAAAGATGTTGCTTCTCCTCTCCTTTCCTTCATTCCTCTTTAAAAAACAAAACCAAAACTGCATAGTTTCAGGAAGCCACAGGGTTTTGCATTACTACATATCAGGCAAAAGGTCTCTTCTCTTACATGCTATATGAAGGGGCTTAGATTTCACTTGTGGAATGAGAAATGACCCAATTTGCTTTCACTCTGACCATTCTAAATAAAGCAGGATGGTTGTAATTCTTGTTAAATATTTCTTACGTCTGTTAAAGCAAGACTTGTTGAGATACGTGATGACACACCTGGCCCGTTCTACACAGACACCCTTCAGAAACCTGTACAGCACAGGGGACATCTTAGAATGGGGGCAGATAGCTAAGAGCCCCAATGGTCTAACTCCAGTTCATGGTCAACCTGCACACTCACCCCTGTCTAGTGAGCAACCAGAGAATCCATAGAATTTCTTTAGAATTAAGATTCCTTTGCAATCAATTTTAAGGTTCCTTGAAAATCACACTCACAGAAAGAGACACATGATATTTCAGAGTATCATAAAAGTCCTAATGACTCAATTGTCCCACTTCTCTGGGATTCTGTAGACCAGATGTTGCAAGGTGGCAGCCACTAGACTGTGCCCATGGCTCTTACTCATCCCACATAATATTAGAAAGAAACTAAAACAACTTAAAACCCTTGCACACATATATCAGATCACAGACAAAATAGGAGTCTCAGTTTCTCTTTAAAAAAAAAAAAAAGAAATCTGAAAATACTAGTCTGCCTTCCTATTTGAACTCCTACCAACTGGAGTGAATCGGCAGTCGTGTCTACCTTCCTGTCCTCCTCCTCCCATTGCAAGGGGCATGATCTCCTTTGTCAGTCACTACATGGGACCTCAGAGGTGATTGCTGAGTTTTTAGAAACTGATATGCCTCCTTTTTCAAAATTATACCCCTCATCTCCTGTCTGAGTTCAACATGTGACCAGATTGAATCCTACCAATAAATGCTCCTGCTACCCAGCATTAGTACGTTAGGTGCAGAAGGCACTGGAAAAGGAGGACATGACAGGGACACCAAAGGAGAGGACAGAGAAAAGAGTAGGGTTACATGTGGAGTGGAGGCAGTGCCCAGGAGAATCAAAAAGGCTTGCAGTTCCTGAGTAAATATGTGTCTACAACAGGAAAGGGGGAAGGGTGGGACATGGAAAGGAGCTAGAATAGAATTAATATCTTGGCAGGAAGTATAAGTGGGGTAGAGAGGGATTCCTCCTTCCCAAATGGACAAATGTTTAAAGGAAAAGCATTAATAGCTGTGCACTTCTATGTTTTATTACTAATTAGAATTTAACATGTTTGGAAGTTTTGAATGAGGTGTCAAGTACAAACTGTTAACTTGGGCAGGGGTGAGCTTTTTCCAGTTCATAATTAATGCGCCTAAAATAATTTAAGAGTAATGGAATGTTGCACCCAGATGGTTTGGCTCTTTGATATCTACAAACATTTTGAAAACACTTAAAATATGTTTCAACTTTTCTGTGCAGTTGTATTAGGTGATGACTGTCAGCTTACTTATTTCCTGTTTAGTTTTTTCTTTGCTCTCTCTCCAAACAACTTTTGAAGGCTGTAGTCAGTCCACAAAATTGAACTTGTGGCATAAAGTGTTGAGTAATAATGGAGACACATGAGTGCCAACAGGTGGTTTCGTAATCTAATGCCTTGTGATAAGTTATTATCCTTGGCATGAATTCTGGGCTTGATGTTGGATATTTTGAGGTGTACATATTAACCACATTAAGATGAGGAGGCTCTGCTACCCAAAGGAAGGGGTATCATGAGGGCTATGGAAAAGCTCCAAGACCATGCATGATTGAAAATGTAACCAGCAGTTAACCGAGAGCTGGTACGTGGATAGACAAATGACTCTTCCCTGACAGAGGAAGAAAAAGTCTCCTTTTCACCCTCAGTTCTCTACATTTGACAAATAAAAGCCTCTATATCCTAAAAGTGTGATCACTCTCAAGAGCAACCCAGAACATAAGTCGAAGCTGGTGAAGTGGGTACCAGGGTGACCAGAGTGCATCAGCACTTTTATCTTCAGTCCTCTAAATTCTGGCAACATTCTTAAAAGAAAGAATCATTTTGTCCTCCTGAAGAGTTCAACTGTATGGCAAAAGTAATAAAGATTAAAAAACACTTGAGAGTTTGTCTCATCATAATGATAAGGGCTATAACCCAAGGCTTTAACCTTGGAAGCTGCTGATGGTATAACCTTTTCACTTTGGTTTGGTTTAGCAGACTCTTTTAACATAATTATTAATCCAAAGCTCTAACCAGAGATATTCTCCTCCTCGCAACCCTTTGCCAATTTATCCTGGGAATCTTTTGAGAAATAGTGTTTGGCAAAGGAAACTCTTTTCATAGGCACTTCATTCAACAAATTCAATCAATATCGACTGACTACTTACAATGTGCCAGGTACTCCTAAGGCATTTGGAATAAAACAATGAGAGATTTTTGTGATTTGGTCAACCTAGATTTCATCATCCAAATCTTAAGTAGATCACATCACTTGGAATTACTCTATCTATAAAAATCTTTTTGGCAATTTCATTTAGTTGCACTGGACACAGCTCAACATTGAGCAGAGTATGCAACCTTCCTATAGCAGAGTTAGGTTAAACAGAACCCTTCTAGGACTATTAAAACTTTTCCCCAAAGTGTTTCAGCTTAAGCTCAGAGAATGGTTCATCTACCATGCAAAACCTATTCAATGATCATTCTCCAAATATTTAGGTGAGAACGTCCACAGGGTAGCTGTCACCACTACCCAACTCTGCTGTTACAGTCTGAAAGCAGCTATAGACAGAAGTAATGAATGAGAATGGCTGTGTTCCCTGAAGGCTTTACATAAAGGTACTGGGTTTGATTTGACCCACAGGACATAGTTTGCCAACCTCTCTGGCTCAGAATATCAGATGATCCCTAGAAAGCCTAGCTAGACAATCCATTAAGTAAAATTTTACACAGACCTGCGGTAATCTTTTCGCTTTATTTCCCAATTTCAGATAATTTTTTAAACACTGTATTCAAATAATAAATCCCACGCTTTCCCCCCACTATATAAGAGCCTACTATGCTGAGATTCATTTGGTCTCTGGGCTTCACTTAAGAAACAACTAAGGTGCACCCCGGTGGCTCAGGTGTGAAGTCTGTGGCTCTGGCATAGTCCACATGAAGCCCAAAGACCTGTGTTTGTGACCTGGGGCAAGGGGGCCACAAAGATGAACAACTAAATAAATAAGGGTATGCCCTTATGGCTCCGGCTGCTGAGACACTGTCTTGAGAGGAACCTTCATAAGGACTAACAGGAAGTCTAATTCTGATGATGATCCACTGAAGGCCATCAGAAATGCATGATGCTAGATAATTCCAAGATGGAGGAGCACCCATTTGGAGCCAAGGGTATGACTGTGACACATGATTCAAGGACAATGGGTCCATGTACCACCTATTGGACCTCAGCACTCACTTTTTAAGAACCAATGACCTACAAGAGTTAAAACCAGCTGGGTACCACCATTCAGCTCACCTGGAAATTATTTGATCTCTCAAAAAAAAAAAAAAAAAAAAAATACTGAGTATCCTGACACCTGTTAAGTTGGAATTATGATACAAATTCAGCATACAGGCCTATATTGAGCTCATGCAGTCTCATCCATAATAGCTGATTGCCACAGAGCAAAATGGTAGAAGTATATTCTTTTTAAGATCAGGGTTTGATTAATTCAATTATTTATTGCATTTGTACTGTGAGATAAATAATATAATACTGCAGGTACAAAGCTGAATAAAGTCCAGTACTTATTCTTAAAAAGCTTACTATATCAGAAAAAAAAAAAATCAATGCTATATGTAGTAAATGCCAACTGTGCTCTATGTGAAAACTGCTATATAATGCCATATGCACTCAGTGCTACACAGGGCAACCTGAGGCAGAGTGCTGGGACAGGTGAGGGGATGATAAAGATGACTGGGATGAATCAAGCTGAGTGTTAATGTTTCAGAAATGGCTAGCACATGAGGGGAACCAAAAAGACATAATGACTCTGCTTAATTTTATAACATTATTATCAAGTCTAAAAATTAAATAACAGATAACACGACCCAGATAATAAGCAAATGGAATTCAAAAAGAAAGAGGAATAACATTAATGAGATGTTTAATTACTAACAGTTTTTGCAAAAGTGATGCCTCTCTTTGTAAAGAGATTTTCTGTCAACTTCTCTAAGTTGCTTCTGGTGGATTTAAATTGTCTTTTTTCTCCTCATTTCTGTTCTGTTAGTGTCTATAAGCAATCACGCCTTCCTCCTGCCTATTGGTTTTCTAACTTTTCAGATTTTAGAAACTTACAAAATAGAATAAAATCTTTGATAAACGTAACGATATCAGGTGACGTGTTCGCACAATAAAGGTATTCTGTTGCTGCTTAACCAAGATCATGTTTCTATTCATAAATACTTCTCAAACAGGAAACCAAGTTGATATGTAATATTTGAATGTCTGAGTGGTTTACACTTAGAATAAAGTTTCATATGGTATTTTTAGGAATATACATAAAACACATTATTTCTAGTCTTTTTATTTATAGTGATGCTATCCAATAAGAAAACCACCTAAAAAATTCTAAAATGTGGTTTACCAAAAAATTTCACATAGTTTTAAGGGAGGAAAAAATCAAAGTGATGTTAAAAGAAACAAAAAGAAAAGATGGGGAAAACATATTATGAATATTATGGAATATAATCCTTGGAAAACAATTTTCAAATGAAATGTAATTGTTCTAATAAATATTGAATGACCATTACAGAAACCACATGGGTCACCATGATATTTAAGTTACAAAAAAAAATAGGAAAACTGTCCCTTTTACTATTTCACAGTAAAAGGCAAAAGATTTTGGAAATTCTTCAAATGGCTCACTTAAAAACCTAATTCGGTAGTTCTGAATTACTTATATAATTATGGGTTGGGTTTTTTTTTATCAGTGAAAACCAAATATAATACTAAGTATTAACACATAACCAACTATTATAATAAATCCTATACTAAAGGAAGATGCCTTTCTTGATGACAGAATGGCAGAGAAATATAAACTAAAATTACACGGCACTGAAAGGGAGCCCACTATTCTCTCCTATGATTTAAATCAACTGTCAAAAACTATTGGGAGTTATCGAATAAAACAAATGAACCATCATAATAAAGATGACAAAAAAATCTTTCAATATACAAGAGTAAAATCTAGTTCCTATTTAAAAATCTAGGACACTGAAGACAAATTTTCCCAGGCAGTAAGACCCAACAGCTTAACCTGAAAACAGTGGTTATTTACTACAGGGCCTTTAAAATACACTTGCATTTTCTTGACACCTTGCCCTTCAAATGACAGGCCAGACTTAGGGCCTTACTTCTAATGAAAAGACCGGGCAAACTGATATGGTGCAACATCCATAACTAGATCATAGGAAGGATGCAGCTTTAGCATGGTTTGCAAGCACTCACTCCCTTGGGGTGCTGGCTCTTAGAACCCAGCCACCATATGGTGAGGAAGCCCAGGCCCATGGACAGGCCACATGCAGGCATTCAATCAACAGGCTTTGCTAGACCTGCAGCTGACACCGACATCAACTTGCCAGTCGCATGAGAAAATCATTAGTCTGCAGATGATCCCAGCATCTGCATTAAATCTCCTAACTTAGGTCCCAGACACTGTGATGCAGACAAGTCACCCATGCTCTACATACTCTAAATTCCTAGTCCATAGAAACTATCTGAGATAATCAAAGATTATTGCTGTTTTAAGCCACTAAGTTTTACAGTAATTTCCTTTGCAGCAACAGAAAATAGTTCCTAGAATACACATATATTAATGGAAGGATTTTTTTCAAACTGAAAAAAATAACATGCATACAAACCAAAGGATGCACCCTCCATTTAATAAGTTTAGTACGTTTTATTTAAATAAGACAATTAAACTTTAATAATCCGAACTTTTCTAATTTGAAATCAGAGACAATTAGACTATAAATTTTAGAGTACGGAGGCTGACTGTCACCATTAAAGTAACTCTGGAAAGGAGAATTAAGGGAATCCATGTGAGAATTAAAGGAGGATATTAAAGTTAAGAAATTGCTTGAAAGTACTTTAATAGCACTCTCCACATAGAAGGCACTCATAGTTATTAAATGTCAAACATCTGAAGACTCAAATTATTGCTGATCACTTTTTACATATTGATTAGTTTTATTTAATACTTGGTAACCGGTCTGTTCAGTTAAAGCAAATTATGTGTATACATATATTTTATATTTTCCTAATAAAAGATGAGCTCCCTGAGGGCATTCCTCATCTTGTTTAGCTCCATACACTCCAATGAGCATAACACAAAGTTGGAGGTCTAATACCGTAGTCAAATATTTGTATAAATGACCACTGCCTACAGATAACTCAAGTGTCCTATAACTCATTTTTTTTTTGTTGCTTACTAATTTGTTCTGCCCTTCTCACCATTAGTTCAATTTCATTGATGTTCCATTATATTTCCATGCGTATTGTGTACCCCTTTCTTTTTACCAGTTTATTCAAAGCAAAGATATTAACTATCGCCACAGTGACTGGTGATCTGTGGTGCTCCAGCCCTTCCCACCTCTGGGGACTGCTGCTCATGGCAGTCTCTGTCCTGGTGGGAGGGAATAATAGAACCCTAGGATGGGTTGAGGGGCAGAGCATTCCTTTCCTTCTATAGCTCACAGTTCACAACAGAGAAAACCTACTCGACTAGATTTCTATTCAGTTACAGGAAGAGATTTACAAATCGGCTTTCTTTTTCTTGAAAGATTACAAAAAGATCATTCTACTTAGGAGAGAAAATAAAGACATCTCATTTTTAGTTTATTCCTCCAATTTAGTCACAACTGAGGCCAAACTTCAGTAACCATGCTATACTGCTTCTGCTCTGACTTAGTTTTCAGAGCCAAAATTGTGACATGTAAGGTAACAAATGACTTTGAAATTAAACAGTTTACCGAACAATTAAATATTTTTGTCCATAAGCATTCACATTTAATTGCTATTATAAATAAGATTTTCATAATTTCTCTAGTTTCAATTTGAACAATAACTTGCAGTAACAACACGTGGATTTCTAGTACAGATCTTCTATTTGTTGTACGGCCCTCGCAAGTCATTTTAGATCTCTGCCTTTACCCACATCTAACAGGAATAATTATACTTGTTTTTAAACTTACCTATAGGCAAGCAGGCATAAGATTAAGATATATGCAAACATGTTGCTAGTCACTTGACAAACATAAGGTAAAATATGTGAGATTTTATTAGATTAACTATTTTCTAATATTTTATATGATTTTTATGACTTAACTAAAGATCCCATACTTTCAGAACTACAAAATTCAGTAGTGATACAAAGTCAATAAAAATAGTAAAGCTAGTAATACTAAACCCATTCATCCAGGTCCTCATTTAATTACATTAAGAAATAACATTTATAAAAATAGGGAAAATTTTGTGAAAATATTCCTATTTATTATAATTTAGGAGTTCTTGCCCATATCAATGGACTGTCTAGCATCAGCCACAGCATCGGGTACTCGAACAGTCATATTGTCCATGGCCTTTGTCAAACAGATTTGGCAGCCCAACCGGGATCTGTGTAAAAAAAAAAGGAGGTATGATTTAGCATTAAGTATATATAGTCACAAGGCAATGCCATTGTTTAGGATATTTTCTTATTCAAAGTAGTTAGCAATTTAGTTAGCGTTCACATTTTCATTAAAAAAAAAGATATATCTAACTTTCAACAAGAGGGTAACAATGTAAATATAAAAAACATAAAATCTGGTTTCATTTCTACCTATTAATTGTTTCAACATATCAACTGCTCTTTTGGTTAAAGGTTGGCAAGCAATGAAATAATCAGAAGGCAGGATGGTGGACTTACTGGTAAGAATTACCGCCAATTTTACTTTATTTACACTTTCCTTTTAAATAGTGATGATTAATCTATGTCTAGATACATCTAAATAGCTCCTTCAAATGCACAAAATGTTAATCATCATTTTGCACCATATTATAATTAGTAATTTCTTTCTTAGTGGTATGTAAAAATAAATGTCAGTTTATTAATCAAATTGTCTTTGATTTGATGGAGAGTGATGTACAGGCCTTGATTTCACATGCATCAAACATTTACTGAGAATAACGGCATAGTACTAAATGTCAGAGGGTACATAAGGAAGATAACTCACTTCAGTCCTTACCGGACATCTCTAATGTGTGGGACAGCAGAGTATTCAAGTCAAACAGCCCAGTTGTCCAGAACCAAGAGCCAAACATGGCATGTTCCCAGGCAGCTTCTTCATCCCACCCAACATTAGTTTCCTAATCTCATCCTAGGGTCTGACAATAAACAAGTTCCTCAGAGAACAGCACAAGGATGCGTTGTTAATGCCAGTATTAAGGGAGTGAACTTTCAAATCAAAGAGATGAGACACATTAGAAGATAATGAGACTGAGATAAAGTCAAAAAAATCTGAGGAGATGGGCTCTCCTGGCCTATTGGATAAGTCTGCCGCCTCTGGCTGGCATAGTTCATGTACATTCTAAGCACCTGGCCTTGCAAACCAGGGCCAGAGGAGAACAATCAAGACGAACGATGAAATAAAATAAAAATGCTTCTTCCTCCTTCTCTGCCTACCTACTTGCCTTCATTCCTGTCTGTACCTTTTCTTAAAATAAATAAATAAAAAGGTCTGAGGAGAAAACCTTTCTGGCCAGGGGAGATGGTGTTTATAACAGGCTTTGAAGAACAGGTAGGATTTAACATTTTTAAAAAGATAAAGGAGAAAGACCTGAGGCAAAGATAGCTGGAATTCAAACCACACATGAACACCAATGAAAGAGTTTAGGTTTCCCCTGATGAGCAATGGGGGTGGGGATGGGGGGGGGACTATAAGTTCTTCAGTAATGGAGTAAATATAACCATGGGAAATAAAGATTACTGATAAAAATCCCCTCTGATTTCTATTTGTTGCATTAGAAACAAGAAGAGTCCCTGACAATACTCAATTATGATTAAGCTCTGTCTGCACAAGAGAAAATGAAGCAAGCCAATTCAGACAAATTCATTAGCATTGTAGTAAGCCCTAGAGACTAAGATAATTCTAGTCAAAGAACTTTTAATCCAGTAAAAGAAACAAATAAGGAAATAGCTGTCAATGAAACAGAGCGGAACAAACTAAGTGTGGTAGTAGCACAAGAGTAAGTCCTTGCTGGCTCCATGACCCTAGAAGGGAAGGAGTGGTGCTCTGTGACCATTTTCTCATGCTCCTACACCCTCCGTCTCCTGACTCTAAGATCTCCAAGGTCTACCCAGGGTGGAAAATGTCTTACACTCAGGAGAAGACACCAAGTCTTCCTTGATTTCATTATTAGTCCAACAAAGCTCTGACATCTGTTCAAACCTTGAAGCTATTTTCACTGGTTACCCTTGACATAAAAATTTGAGTGAAAATATACTGGACATTGTGCTTAATTTTATTTCTAAGGTTTGGTTTTCAATTCCAAGAAGCAGCTTGAATGGTAAAATCCAGGGTTTTGAGACCCAACGTAACTGATTCAAACCAGCACTGTCACTCTAGCTATGTGGCCTTGAGCCAATTTGACAGCTAAAACTTGTTTCCTCATCTATAAAATAGTAATGATAGTATATAACACAGTATTAAAAATAATGTTCATTAAGTGCCTAGGCATTATAGTGAGTATTTGACATATGAGTTCCTATTAAATACTTATACTGCTAATAACATTTAATGACTGTTTCTTCATCAGACACTGCCTGAATAGTTTCACACATTCATTGATTCCACACAACATCCTATAAGGTACTATTATTATCCTCTTCTTAGAAATACAGAAATTGAGGCCTCTGTGTAGATTACCCGTGGAAACTGGTAGCCAGGAGCAATGACAATCATCAAATACAGATTCAAAGAAAATTCCTGAATCTACTAACCATTAATTACACAAATAGTGATGCCCTATTGTAAACCAGGCACTGGAACTACTGTGATGAAATAAGACATGCTGCAATTAACAAATTCTGTATTATTTTAGAAAACCAGCTATAAAATACTAAAAAAGCTATTCCTCACTCTCCATTATAGTGTTTTAAGATTTCTGAATTTTATTATCAACAATGGCTATGTTATATTTATAAAAATAGGTCGTTTTTATTCTTTCCATTCATTTATCTCTCCTAACTATAGCTCTCTTTCCTCTTGTGTTGTCATTCACACTTAGAATGGTGCCTGTTACATGCACCTACACACTTGATCTGCATAAAAGGGCAAGCAGTAGGTTATGAGTTACATCTCCCATCAAGACACAGACAACTCTCACAACCAATTTAGCAGAATTACTGAATTTATTCTGTGTATTATCCTTTAGAAAAGAAAGGTGTTGGTTAGGAAACTGCCACCTTAAATGTGGGAAAGGACAAAAGAGATGGCAGCCATTATCTGCTCGGACTTGGAGTCTAAAGAGAATATAACACTGTTGCCAGTTTCTCTTCCAGAGATTTAAGTCTCACTTCCACCCAGAGGGAAATGAACTACAAAAGGGACAAAACTATTCTTCACCTCTAAATCAATAACAACCTAAACATTTTTGTGGGAATTAGATGAGATGGTTTGTGAAAGGTCTAACAAAATTGTGGTTAAATAAAACACATGAAATAAAGCTGCTTTTTTTATTAAGAAATGTTTCATTAGTCACCAAATTACCAACACCAAAGCCAACCTCGATTAAGCAAGTCCTCATTATTTTGTTCCTTGAAACAATAAATCAAATGCCTACCTTTCGTAACCAAAAAACTAGATAATTTAAAAAAAAAGGCATCGCTTGATATCACATGCTAATATATATGTATATATGTGACTTTTAAGAGTATTTTACCTATTCAATAATAATAAAAATAAGCTCTGAGTAATTTATTTTAAAGTACACTTAGAAACAGAACTGTTCATTTTAACATAATTTCTACTAGATGTTGTTTCTTCAAAAACTATTCTCTCGACTAGGTAAATATTACATTAAAATTCCATTCAATTATCAAATCTGTCTTTCAAGAATACCATAAAAAAGCATTAAATTTAACCCCCACTCATTAAATTGTTATAAATATTAATTCTTGGAATAAAAAAAAAACTAAACATTTATTAGGATCTAGAACTTATACGTCTAATACCTCCAATTAATTTTCTTTTTATTTTGTGAAAAGCACAGTCATAAGAGCTAAACTGTGGAATAGTAAAAACATTCTAGTGAAAGGTCATATATTTTATGTTCAGAATGTGACTTATCTATGTGGCAAGATACTACTGCATGCAGAGGTCTGATCTTAGACAAGAATAGAATGTTTCTCCTCCCAGATTACAGTACAACTGAAGAGGCCCTACAATCTTACCTATCTGTTAGTCCATACGCCAGGTCCAGCATGTCATTCTCCTCATCAGTGATGGCTTCCAACTTCTCAAATATGTGCTCTTCAAATATGAGGTGACAGGTAGAGCAAGCCAAGGTTCCCTCACATGCACCTATAAAAGCAACAAAATTGAACATACTCCCCTCTACACTGAACACAGTTCAAAAATGGTTTGAATTAATTATTTCTAAATTTATAAATCAGCATTAGCATACAGACATAATAGGACTTTATTTCTGAATAATAATGAAAAATAAGAACAACTTTGTCCCCCTACCTCCCAATTTGAAATCACTTCACGCATTATTTCAAAGAGGTTATGGGCTAGATGCTGTGAAAGGAAATACAAAAATACATAATCCTGATATTAAAGTGCTTATAAGATAATAAACTGAGATGACATACCTATAAAAATGTATGAATTTTAAACTTACATTGTAATGATTTATATAACAGTTATGCAAGTTACTTATCTTCTCCTGGCACGTGCAACATAATTTTATAAGGCCTGGTGGCATACGTATGAGAAATTAGAAAATCAAACCTACACCTAGTCAAATGAAATATTGTTTCCTCTCAAACTCTCCGGGTAATCAGGACAGAATCAATGAAGTCATTTTAAGAGTTATTTTGGACCTAAAATCTATGTTAGAATACAACGTTCCTTCAATAAAATTTGAATTTAAAAAGTCACACTGGTTTTGCATAACAATAAGAATATTTCTTCTTCATTTAAAAAATAAATAATTTACTGAGTGACTGATATATATGCCAGGCACTGTAAAAAGGGAAGTGAAAGTCATGTAGTTCAACCACATCGGGACTGATTCTGCTCTGCAACATCCTATCCCCAGGGTTACCCAGTCTTTGCTTGAAAATGTTCTGAGAAAGAAATCCACACAGCATAAAGCCAGTCAATTTCTCACTGCACTTCTACTGAGCTAGTCTGTCACTCTGAAACTTCCACCTATTGGTTCAATTCTATCCCACAGAGTGCAATCCTTCCCCATGCACCACCCCCTCACCCCCGCTTTATTAAAGTATAGTTAGCAATTAAAATTGTAAGATATCTAAAGTATATATTGTATCTAGATATATGTATCTAAAGTATATACATATATATTGTGCTTTAATAAACACACACATTGTCAAAAGGATTCTTCTATCTATTTAACATATCCAAAACTTCAAAATACTATTTGTGTGTGTGTGTGTGTGTGTGTGTGTGTGTGTGTGTGTGAGAGAGAGAGAGTGAAAACTTTTAAGTTCTATTCTCTTAGAAAATTTCAATTATAAAGCAGTATTACAGTTTTGGTCACCAAGTTACATATTAGTTTCTCAGGTCTTACTCATCTTATAGTTGAAAGTGTGTATATGCTTTTATTTTTTTATAGATCTCATTGATGGGCTTTGTGTAAAGGATGGATTTGAGATAAACAAGACAAAACAAGCAAAAGCCATAAGATTTCACTAAGTGGGGAGGGGGCAAAAGTGGGAAGGGAAAATAAGAAGCAGAGAGCCCCAAGGAGAGAGGCCCTCCTAAAAAGGCAGTCAAAATAAAAGTGCCCCAAATGGTAGAGAGAAAACCAGATAAGAGCAATGTCAGAAAAGCCCTGGAAAGAAGAGAATGCACACAATATGGTCTCGATCATCTTGGAATGGAGAGAAAAGTTCACATGCCAATATATCCCGCTGGAAAAATTTAGGACATTCCTTTTTGTACCACCTGGTCGGCCGAAATGAAGAGTTACATCTATGTTCCAACTCTTCATATGTTTTAAACTCTCTCTTCCCTAGAAAACATCAATTCTTTTACCCTTCTCTTAAAGTTTTATTTTCATTCTCTAATAATTTTTCATTGCTCCTCTCAGGAACCTTGCCAATTGTTTCCACATCACGCTTAAGTTGCCAAGCTCAAGAGTTGAAGAGAGTATTCTAACAAGAATTTGACAAATGTTGTATTATGTAGTGAAGATCAATTTTTCGTTCCTACATACTAGGTTTCTGGTAAACATTTTAGCTCCGTATTCTTTATAAGCAACCCATTCATGACTCTCCTTACTTTAAGATCCCTTTCACTTTTTCTACCACAAGTTGTCGATACATTTGTTTTTGTTTCCTTTTTATAATAGTAACTCTAAGACTCAGAATGAAATAAACTCAGCCTGTATAAGATGGCTAAAACTGAATCAAAGAAATAGTAACACTCACATTGTACAGGTAAGCCTATAGGAAAAAAAAAAATTTGTAGCAAAGATTTACAAGACTCCATAGGATAGCACTTAACAACAACAACAAAAAAGTCAATCCTGCCCTTTTTGGGGGGCGTAAGGGGTGGTGGTGCAGGGGAGGTTGAACCTACAGGTTTGTTCTATTTAAAAAAGGAAGAATGCTAATGAATTATGAAGATACGTCTCTGCAAAGGTATTTAAAGGAAAAAAAAAACAACTGTGAAGAGCCTACAACTGAGAACAAGAGGTTAAGAAAAATACTTAACTTTTTTCATCTCATAAAAAGTAGCTGACTTCATGACTATTTTCCCCAACTTATTATTAGTTTCCTCGTCTTATAGTTAAGCACCTGACTTTTGATATTTAATATACAGTTCTATAAATTTTAAGACATATATGTCTGTAAAACTACCAACATAAGCAGGATACAGAAATTTCCTAACCCCCAAAATTCCCTCGTGCTGTTCCTTTGCAGTCACACCCTCCTATAGCCCTTGCCCCGGCAACCACTAATCTGTTCTCCATCCTACAGATGAGTCTTTTCCCAAGTAAACACAATATGTACACTTTTGTAGCTGGTTTCCTTTACTCAGCACAATGCCTTTAAGATTCACTGAAGTTGTGTGTATCCTCACTTTTACCGTTGAGTATTCTATGGTATGAATGTATCACAACTCTTCTCCAAAAATTAAAGGTGTTGAATTTTTTTTTAACTA
Organism: Solenodon paradoxus; assembly: GCA_004363575.1. NCBI lineage: Eukaryota > Metazoa > Chordata > Mammalia > Eulipotyphla > Solenodontidae > Solenodon > Solenodon paradoxus. Next base: position 467,882 of record RJWH01000197.1, read on the forward strand.
ATTTCCATTTTTTTGCAAAGCTATTTGGGAAACTGACATCATCATTTGCCTCTTACACTACTAGAAGGAAGCTCTATTTTAAATAGCATGAAGTTGTAAATATGCACAAGGTCAGGTCCAGCTGCCCTTGAATATATTTTTCATGTGCTTATTTGTCGTCTCTGTTCTCTGGTGAATGCCCTTGTGCTTTGTCCATTTTCTAATTGAGTTGCTTTATTACTACTGAGTTTTGAGAGTTCTTTACATATTAGGGATACAAATCTATATTGGATATAATTTGCAAGTATTTCCTGCAGGCTGTTTCATTCTTTCAACAGTAAATCACTTGAAGAGCAAAAGCATTTAATTTCAATAAAGTCCAATTTATGATTTTTAATAGACTGTATTTTTCGTCATGTTTAAGAACTCTGCCTACCACCAGTTCCTAAGATTTTCTCCTATGCTTTCTTTTAGAAGGTAAACAGTTTCAAGTTTTACATTGAGTTAAATAAAAAATTTTGTTAATTTTTTTTTTAAAGTATAAGATTTAGATTGAAACTTCTTTTTCCCCCCCCAAATGAATGTACAATTTTTCCAACATTTAACCATGGCTGAAAAGGCTATACTTTTTTCATTAATTGCCTTTGTACTTGGCATAACCAAGAATAATCCGAATACTCAAATGATAACTATGTAAACAAAATGTAGTATATATCCATAAAATGGAACTTTTGTTCCTCCCATACACACACCCTACCAGGTAACAAATCCAGGTCCCTGGGCTTTATTTACATGGTCTTTACCAGAGTCACCTGAGCTCAGGGGAGGGGAGAGGCACAAAATGGAATATCGACATCCCCTGGCCATAGAAAGGAAAGGAGTACTGTAATACATGCTACGACACAGATGAACCTTAAAACATTACACCAAACAGAAGAAGCCAGTTATAAAAGACCATATATTACATGTTTCTGTTCATATACAGTAGCCAGAATAAGCAAGTCTATAAGATATAAAAAGTAGGTAGTTTCTTAGGCCTGGGGAGACAAAGGATTGAGGAGTGATAGCCATAACAATCCTGGGAAAGAAAAAGATGATGGTATCATACTTGCCGAGTTCAAACTATATTACAAAACTAGAGAATCAAAACAGTAAGGCAGGCACACCCTGATGGAGTGGCGGTTTGGTCTGCTGCATCCAGCTGACACAGTTCACATACATCCTAAGGATCCAGGTTTGCATCCCAGGTCTGGGGGGACAAACAAGAAGAACTAAGTTAAAAAGAAATAGGTGTGCCCTGGTGGAGCAGCAGTTAGGTCAATCACTTCCGATGGACACAGGCCAAATACCCCTGGGTTCAGGTCGGGGGTGAGGGTGAGGGCAGTGGGTAAGATAACCAGTGTGAACAACTTAAAAAGAAAGAAAAGAAAATGAAGTGCTTCCTCCTCTCTCTTCCTGCCTGCTTGCCGACTACTGCTTTCACGCCTGCCTGCACCTTTCCTTTAGGGGAAAAAAGATGATTAACCTCTAAGGATCTACTGTAAAACATAGTGACTACAGTTAACAATACTGTTTTATATACTCAAAATTGGCTGAAAGTAGATCTTAAACATTCTCACCATACAAAAAGTTAATTATGGGAAGTGGAGGTATTAACTAATCCAGTTCCTATAGACAGTTATATCAAATTATCAGTTAATAAGCTTATACAATATTGTCGATTATATCTCAATAAAGCTGAAAAATAAACAGAACTGATTGTGGAGATGGCTGAACAACTCTCTGAATATATTAAAAAACACTTAATGGGTCAATTGTAAGGTAAGTGAATTTTATCTCACTAAATAGAGCTGTTCCAAAAAAATGTCCGCAACTGGACATATTTGTATGGGTCTAGCTCTGAATTCTAATCTATATTTTATGTCACTGATCTGTATTTCTACCCCTTTGCCAATGTTATAACCTTAATTACTATATATAGTATTAGAAGTTTTAAGATCTGTATTGTACTTCTCCCAACTTTTTACTATTTTCTTCTATAACTGTTCGGTTATTTGAGGTTTTTTTTTTTTTCCATAAAATGTTTAGAATTAGCTTATCTATATCTGAAAAAAAATATTGCTGATATTTTCATGGGAATTGTATTAAATTTAAATTTAATAATTAAGAACATCTTTACTATGTTAAATCTTCCCACTATACGAACACAGTATGTCTCTCTACTACTCAGGTCTTTCATCAGTTTTGTAATTTTCAGGCTATAGAGCCTATACAGGTTTTGTTATATTTAAACTTCAAATTTTCACTTTGGGAAGTTATTGTAAATGTTGAAAAACAATTTTTTTACTTCTAATTATTCATTGCTAGTATATAGAAACATAATTTTTGTGTTGACCTTTTTATCCTAGGATCTTGCTAAACTTATTAATTCTAATGTATTTTAGTAGATTCTTTGTGATTTTGTGTAAACAATCACAATCTTAAAAACAGAAGCTTTATTCTTTCTTTTCAATCTTATGTTTTTTTTCCTTTAATACACAGACTAAGACTTCCAGCATGATGTTGAAGAGGGGTGGTGAGAACATACATCCTTACGCCGTTCCTGATCTTAGGGGAAAGGCGTTCCATCTTTCACCACTAACCATGATGTCAGCTGTGGGTTTGCTGAAGATGTCCTTTATCAGAACTTGATTTTGTACAATCAGAGTTGATCTGGCACTGCCTACTTGTTTTCAGTTAGAGCATGGGCGCTGCCACCAATTCTGTATCCCCTTTTACCTAGAGTTCACATTCTTAATGCACATGGCTGCAGCTAACAACTCCATTCAGCCACAACCCAAACTTCCAAAGGCTGTGGGGGCAGGAACAAAGTGGGGGATGTTCCTAAGAAACCTCATCTTCTCATTCCTCATTACCATCACAGAATTCCCAGGCTCCTATACACCACAAAATCATCTACATTGAGAAGCAGAATATATTCTCGCCACCAAGCGGGGATACAAAGTGAAGAAAGGAATTCCCATAGTGGGACATGGGATGAAGCAGGGGTGTTCTAAGTGAGTTCAGGGTGTTAAGGCGTTCTTGATGTACAATTAAAAGTTTTAAAGCATTTTCTCATAGAAACCAGGCTGTAAATGGTGATTGATTTCATTATAAATAGGTTCTGTGCCTTGGTCTAAAAAATGCAGCCACTATGTATAACATTGTTTTTGTGGGAAAAACAAATTCCAAATGCTAAGTAGTTCACCTGAAATGGATTTAGAAAACAAAACCTTTTCATAAGATGGGGAGCATCATTTTTTATTCTTAATACTGAGAACAATTAAACAAAATAGTGGGAAGCAACCTATAAAAACACAAAACACAAAAATAACTACTACAGAACCTTGTCTAAAACTGGTAGTTGATCAGAATATGGTTATGCTAATATACTGACACATGTGGAGATGGGGATTGAATGTGGAAAAGCATGTGACTGAAGCCCACGGCAATACTTGTGGCAGTCAGCTTTTAGTATCTTTCTAAGTAGGTGGTCCTCACACAGTAAATAAATGGGAGAAATGTGTCTATCTACATAAGTTTGTAGGTGTTTATGTATATATTTGTATATATACATACATATATAAATAAAATGATCATATTTATGAGGTATGAATGTCAAAGATGGTGAAAATTGATGAACCATCAGAATTCGAGTTATTTTTTCAATGAAACAAAATGTAAACTAGGGAGATGGATTCTTAGAGCTCATACCTCAATAATCCTGTATCACATTTTTGTTTTAAAATATACTTAGGTACACCCCTGCGGCTCAGGCAGCTAAGGTGCTATGAACCTGGGTTTTAGACCTGGTCTGGAGATTTAAAAAATCTTCTGTCTGTCTCTCTCTCTGGTAAAATAAACAACTGAAGTAAAACATTACTATACCTACTTTTCAAATAATTGATACTCTTAATAATCAGTAAGTCTAAGCAGAGACTTATGGACACTTTACAATCATGCAGATACTATCACTCAGGACCTCACTCGGCCCACAATTTAACGCCAGTAGTAAGTATTGCTCTGTGTCTGTGTGCTTTGCCAGACACATCTGCAACAGGGACTGCGGTCTATTTCAGCCAGCTTCTCCCAAGACAGGTGACTGTGCCCTGTGTAAAGGGGGCCATGTGCAGACAGTGTAGTGCCATGTGCAGAAGTCATGGAGTACAAAGTATGCTCTGTGCAAAAAGTACCATCTCCGTCCCCTGGTTTCATTAAAAGCCTTAAGCCCCCTCCCTCTACAAAAAGGCTGCTTTGGAAGAGGGGTTCCCCTTACCCACTGCTTTGCAAAGCAATAAACATCTCACTGCTTTGCGGTACCTGGTGTCTGTCCCACTGGCTTTGAATCACCAGGCACTCGAACCTCTCATAGGTAAGGATCAGTAACAATATCAGTCCTGGTGCCAGTGTTCTATCCATCAACTATGCGTGGTTATAGAATTGTCATAATGTAAAGATAAGCAATACTTGAGTCTGCTTTTATTTTACTGGCATTCTGACTAACAATTTGGATTTTTTTCTCCTAAATTAACAGTGATACATACCATGACAGGTTTTTGGCTTCTCCACAGCATTTTGTCACATCTAACTTCTATTCCAAAATAACTCATTTCAGATGCATTTTTCAACATTAACACTTAATTTCAGATTGGCTGAAATTGTTACAGGCTTTTAAAATGGTATTCTGATCACAGTTTAAAATATCAGTACTATAGGTAACAAAAACTCACACATTTATTTATAAACAGCACAATTCACATAATACCAACGAGGATGGCAGGATGACAGTAGCAGCACTTTAGCTTCAGCAAAAATAGTGAAACTTAAAATTAAAATTCACACGCACTGCCAGCTCAAAATTATGGGATTCTTGACCAAAGTTTTGGTCTTTACAATACTTTTAATTTTGTTCAATTAAGAACCTTAGTATTGTTAATCTGCACAATTTCAAATTTGCATAATTTCTAAATTACATTAAGAAAAAAGTAAGGCATGATTACTGATTAATTTTAAAGTTGGTGAGGAATAAACTTGTCTAGATATTCTTTAACAAAAATGATTCTAAGCTTTTGCACGAATGCTGAAAAAATTATTGCCATAAAAATCAATTCCCTTAGAAAGTTAGGTATCTGCAACTATTGCTCCTTTCCTCTCATGTAATTGGAATCTGACTACAGAAAAAGATGGTTTTGCAAGTATCTTAAATTAAGATCATTTGTAGGTTATGACAAGACATATTTCCCACCCCAAGACCTAACCCCTTTCCTAAACAAAACTCCAGAGGATAGTTGTATGGGAATATTACGTACAAAATGATACATAACTATGAAATCTAATTTTCTAGTGTAAAGATGGATCTAACATAACCAGAAGTAACACTATGCCAAGAGCAAGTGTCAATAAACATGGTAAAAATAAATACAGATTTATTTAAGCATTTTCAGGAGCCTTCCTATTTGAATAGCTTCTCTCAAAACAGACATAAGAAGGAAACAGGTAAGATAGGACCCAACCCCCAAAAAAAGCATTCTGAGATAAACTACTAGTAAATTTAATCAGAGAGTTGTAACTGCCCCCTAGTGACAGAATATTATAATACACTTTGAAAACCACTAAATAACGAAAAAGCTGGAACTAAGAAAGCTTCTAAATTTGTGTTGCTTACAGAATTTACAACTGTCCCATTTTGCTTGCTGACTCATTCATAACTTGACTTCATATACAATGGGTAAAAAATAGAAATAATGATATCCTTCCTCACAGTCTATTGGGAAAAAAGGTATACAAGGAAATAAGAAATAGTTAATAGACTGTAATAAATGCTATTTTAAAAAATGAACAGGATGCTGTAAGGGAGAAGAATGGGTTCAGGGTAATAAGAGAAATCCTACTTTGCAATAGGTGGTTTAGTCAAGTCCCACTTACAAATTAACACAAACTGAGACTAGATGAATAATAAAAAGCAACACAGGATTTTCAGGACGGAAAAGAGAAGGTTCCAGGCAGACGAAAAAAAAAAAAAAAAAAAAAAGCATGTACAAAGTCTCAAAGGTAGATATTCGGGACAAGTTCTGCTTTTGCAAAAAAAGCCAATGTGGCCAAAATGAGAGACAAAATGATGAGAAATAGGGGAGAAGAGGAGGGGCAATGGGGCTAAATAATGCAGAGCCTTTTAGGCAAGAATAAGGAATGTGTGTTTATCCTAAGTGAAAGAGGAAGTTACTCATGATTTCAATCAGGGACATGTCTGATTGATAAATCACCCCAACTGGTAGATCGGAAGAAGGTGAGTGCAGTTCCAGGTGTACTGACTGGCAGTACCAAGCACTGACGAGACAGAGAGTACAATGGAGGCGTCTCTTAGAAGCACAGTGACATTAAATGTAGGGATGAGAGAGAAAGAACAAAAGACGCTTTCCAGCTTCAGGTCTAAGCAGTTGAATGATGCTCACCCCTGACAGAAAAGACCTGGGGAAGGACAAGTTTCAGAGACAGAAAAAATAAAAACTGTTTAAATATGGTTACTTTCAAAAATGCCTATGTGATTTCAAAGACGAGACGTAAAGCAGGAAGATGGATCTTTACAGGAGAGGTCTGAGCAAACAATGCAAATGTAAGGCTTTACGGGCCTCTAGATGGGACTTAAGGTAAAGGGCAGGGCTGCAACCAACCAGAGGCCTCTGGAGTGGGGGACGGGGGTGACTGTAAAGATTACCTGTACTGTTATGAACCTGGAGCTCTTCTATGAGTAGGACTTAGACATAGGCAATATATTAAAGGTCTCCTGTATTTGACTTAGAATTAGAGAAAAACTGTGTGACCTGGTGTCTAGTAGACAATCTGCTGCCTCCAGCTGGTGTAGGCCACATATACCCCACGGACCCAAGTTAGACCCAGGGCCAGAAGGAACAACCAAAATGAACAACTAAATAAAATAAAGATGCTTCTTTATCCTCTCTCTCTCTGCCTGCCTGCCTGCTAGCTTTCATTACTGCCTGTGCCTTTTCTTAAAAAAAAAAAAAAAAAAAAAAGAAAGAAAGAAAAATAAATAGCTGCCTCCCAGAGTGTTGCTATAATAACCTCTTCTTTATAAAGATAATATTTCAGACTTTTTTATTTCATTTCTTTCATCTTTATTCTAGAAAGTGGCTTAGGTTTAACTCTGTTTTGTGAATCTAGTTGAGCTTATCTAAAGTTTGTATTTACATGTCAAAATTTCTGGTTGTGTTAGGATCCTTGATCTTTACAGCTTTTTGTCCAAGTCTACATAAATGATTACACAGGTCTTATTCATAGATATTACAAAAGATTTTGTTGGCATCAAATTTTTTCTATTTCTGAATTATTAGAGAAAAAAATTCTTTTAGTGATAATCTCTGTGATGACACTATGGGAAGTTTTAATTTTTTAATTTACTATAATTAACAATAAACCAACATTAATAACTATGTTAATGATAATAATTTATATTGTACTTGCTTGAATTAACTCATTTGAACTTACAGCGACCTTACAAGGTAGGTACTAGCATTACTCCCATTTTATCCCTGGGAAGACAAGAAATGAAGAAGTTACATACCAACCCCTGGTCACAATGCTGGCTAAGTGCTAGAGATGGGAAACAAACTCAGACAGGACAACTTCACTCTTAACCTGTCCAATCAATGGCTTTCCAAAATAAATTTTTTTTAATTGTGACTCACAGTATGAATTAATTCCATTTTATCTCATAACCTGCTACACACATACTTAGTAAAATGGTTATTGCATGAAATAATATCCCTGCATAATACAGAGTTTTTGTATATTCTTTTCAGTTTATTTAAAATGCTAGTTGGGAGCTACTAAATTGCTTTCGTAACCCAATAAAGGTTTTCAATCTGCAGTTTAAAAAACACTTTACTGCAATAGTCACAAATAATTAAAAATATATATTAAAGACCTATTATCATTTTTCAAATTTAAAGATACTTTTAGAATTGAGATGACAATTCTTATGTTTTAATTTAAGAGAAATTAATGGAAGGCAACTCATAAAGTTATATACTGTAAAAAGGTATTTTAACATTATTTTGAGAAAAATGTAGATTCACGTAAAACAGGCTAAAAGCTATTTAAATGCTAAAAATTAATTTTCATTTTCATGAATTTTCAGCAAACAGTATTTAAAGATTTTTTGTTAACCAATAAAAATAAGCAATACTGTGCTCACTTTGGCAGCACATATACTAAAATTAGAATGTATAGGAACATTAGCATACCTCTGTGGATGGATGACAAATAAATTTGTGAAATATTCCATGTTTAAAAAGATGTAAATAAATAATACCTCATCAAACAAACTGGGAAAATAATGTGAGCAAAATTTATAAAACAAACTTCATTCAGTAACATTCCTGCCCTAACAATTTATTACAAGATAATTATAAAATACACACTGAGAAAAATATTTCTGAAGATGTTCATCCTAAGGGAATTTACAATGACTGAAAATTGGAAGTCACCTAAATGCTGAGAAAGGAATGGACTGCATCAATCAATGCATACCCATATAACAGGAAAGTATACAGTCATTTAAAATGTCTACAAAAGAATATTTAACGATAACCCCCACACTCCCATTGTTTGGGACACCCTAGAAAGGGAGGCTGCACTCACAGCACAGGCCACTTGGGACTGCCAGGAGATTATCAGGTAATATTCAATAATAGAACTGGGAACAGAAAAGTAATTTTAAAAAAGAGAGTAGTATTTAATAATGTATTTACTCATGATATGTTAAAATGGGGGACACTCATTTTTATATGTAAGGGATGTTTGACCCAAAATCTTCACATACTTCAAAATTCATGTCAAGACTACATTTCTCCTAGAAATGAATGCAAAAGGGGGCAGAACAGGAGTGCAAATGGTATTCAGCATTATCAGCACTTTCAGCAGACATCAACATCAGCCACCTGCGGGCTATGCCTACGACCATGTCACCAGTCTAGTTTTCAATATCCTTGACCAAGGGAATTTTTTATTTCTACTTTTTAAAATATTTTCTAAGTAACTTTGCATCTATGGTATCTAAATTAACAGCACAGAATGTCAAGGAAATTATTTAACCTTCTTCATAGTGTTATATCACATTTAAATTCCATTTCAAAACTATCAATTTGATGGTGTATTATAGCACTACAATATCACTTGATGAAGTTTAGTTAACACTATTAGAAAAAATTAAGATTTTTTTTCAGCAGTGTAATAAGTTCCAATGCACACAATCAGCATGGTTCATTGACTCTTATAAAAGATGAGGAGGTATTTCTATTTATTAGCTAATGTGGCCTACCATATGGCATTAACATAAACAAGACTTATAATACACAACAACTGTCAGTTTTAAAATTAAACAATCTCTTCGCATTTTAAAAATGTGGATTCACATAATTTCAAAATTGCATATAACATGAAACTTGAATATTGTCCTACTACTCTTCTTTTATGTAACATATTTATATAAAATGAACTATTTATGTATTTTTTTATATTTACATATTAGCTATATATTTTTATAAAGAAAGCTACAGGCAAGAATGAAGGCGAGTAGAGAGGCAGGTAGGACCTGATAGGAGAAAGAAGTATTTATTTTATTTAGTTATTCATATTGTTTATTTCCACAGGTCACAGGTCTTGACCCAGGGGTCCTGGAATATATGGAGACTGTGCCCAGTAGATTAAACCACTAGGACACCAGGACACACATATATATTTAAGTGCAGAATATTTCTGTTGGTTCTGGAGAGTAGAATAATTATTTTTATTTTTACATACTTTCAAATTTTCAAAAAATTTTTTATAATAACTATGGATTCTTCAATCAGATAAAATGTCATATTCTATATTTATACAGATTTTATTTCAATTTTTAAATGTAATAAAATATATATAACATAAAATCTACCACTGCACCCATTTTTAAGTATGCAATTGAATGATACAGGTACATTCATAATGTATAACCAGAGCCAATCAGTATTTCCAGAAATGTTTTGTCATTCCAAACAGAAACTCTGTACCCACTAAAACAATAACTTCCTCTCCTCCCTGCAGTTCTTGATAACCTCTACTCTACTTTTTTGTTTCTACGAATTTGCCTATTCATGGCACCTCATGTCAGTAAAATCATGCATATTTGTATGTACCACACTGTTTATCCATTCATCCCTTGATGGACACTTGGGTTGTTTCCTCTTTTGGCTACTGTAAATAATGCTGCTATGAACACTGACTGGTGTACAAACATCTGTTTGAATCCCTCTTGCCAGAGCACAAAAATTCAGCTTTCAAGGGCAGGAACAATGTTCACTATTTCTCCTATGTACCCTTGCGTGACATTTTAAAGGTGTCTACGTATAAGATGTGTAGATGACAAAGAACACCTCTACATGGTTTCCTTCAGTTCCTTGAATTTTTGTAGTATTTTATTGTTTATAATAGTTGACTTAACACTTTCAACTATTAAATTCAACATCCTGGGCCTCCTTGGGGCAAGTTTCTACTGATTATTTTTTCTTCTAAGTATGGGTCATACTTATCTGCTTCTTTGGGTATCTTTAATTTTCTTATTGCAAAATATAGTTTTAAATATCTATTTAAATATATATTTTAAATATATTTAATATCTTAAATAATATAATGAGGGTGCCCCCCACCCCGCCCCGCCCCGCTCCGCTTTGGCTGAGACTCTGGAGTACAAACTATGTTAAAAAAAAAGTCCATGGACCTGAGTCTGCCATCCAAGCTGGGGTGAAAAACCAAAATAAAGAAGTAAAGATGCTTCCTACATTTCTTCCTCTCTATAAATAAACTTATAAATAAACAAAATAATAAAGTGGCAACTCAGAAAATCAGTATTACCACCCTTCCTGAGTTTGTTATTTCTCTGGATTAATTTCCTAAAGTCTGTCTTTCCTGCAGTGTGTGGTCACTAAAGTGTCTGCTCAGTTAGCTAGATGACTAGACAGAGGCTTCCTCCAATGCTGTGACCCAGCATTCTATCCTTTGCTGATGTGCTCAGTATATAATTAGGCACTTTCAACATTCAGTCACTTTCCATGTCTAAGCCGTCACATTCGTGGGACCTCAATGTCAGACAGAGATGAGCAACTGGGGCCCTCTGAGGTCTTTCCAAAGCATGACCACCATCCTGGTCATGTGCATGTCCTTCTAGATCCCCAGATCAATGCAAAGTCCATTATAGACAATTCAACCTCCCAGATCTTCCTTTCAAATTTTTGGGACAACTCTTGTTTGCACCAAGTGGTATTGCAGATCCAGGCAGTTACAGTGTTAAATACCTGCAGGTGATTAATTCAGACTAAAGTCCCAGGGACAGAGCCTTTCCCACAGAGCAATCTCTGAGACAGGTCAAATTACCACTCCCTGGAATGAAGCTTTCCTGGAAAGCTGAGACAGGTGACAATGTTTTGGAGGTAGGACTTTCTGAAGAACTCAAATTCAGTCAACCCCTCCAGTGACTGCAAGATTGATTTTCACAGCTACTAGAGTTCTCAAGTTCCTGGTTTTTAAGGTTATTGCTAAACTAGGAAGAGGGGCTAAGAGCAGACCAAAGCCTACTGTTCTCATCAAGGTAGGCATCAGGCTAAGCACCTCCCCTTCCAAAAACCCATTTAATCTACAACAACTATGATAATCCTATATTACAAAGAGAAAACTGAGGCATAAAGACATTAAACTAGTTACTCCAAGCCTCGTGGCTAGTAATGACAGTGGTGGTACATGAACCATAATCTGATTCCAGTGTGTTCAACTACTATACTGTGTACTACTTTTTATTTATTAAAAAATAATTCAGAGAAAGTAAGTTTAAAGTATAACTGAATATGAACTCATTCATGTGTAAGGGAGAATATATATTGTACATAAATTGTGAGTGAGTTCTTTCACTAAATTCGTCATTTTTAATCATGGTATGTATCTGAATCATGTGGAGCTTTTTAAAAACGTATCTGCACAACTTTCCTCCCTTCCTGTATTAACTAGAATGGAACACAGATGTCAGCACTTTTTAAAAAGTTCTACAGATTCTGACAATTCCAGTTACCAGCCACTTCCTTATACTAAAGAAATTCCTTAAAATTGAGACCAATCAACTAGTTTATCACCTAATTTCTCTCACAGTTCACACAGGAAAGATGCTTCTTAAAAAAATGGCATAAAGGAACAAGCACAGGTTTAGAAGTCAGAGAGACTTAGATTTAAACCTCAGCCCTCAAACTTGTTATATGTATGACCCAGAGAAAATTAACTTCTCTAACCTTAGCTCTTCATTTGTATTAAACCAAAATAAAAAAAATTATTTTAGTGGTGTTATAGTAATAGATAACATATGCTGGATTGCAATATGAGCTCAAGTGGTAGCTGTTCTAATTAACCCTAAAACTGACACAAACAATATTAGATTTAGAAATAAGCAAGTATTATTATGTCAACTCCAGAAAGAGTCCACTTTGTAAGGTTACCTGAGTGGTAAGAGTTCACAATCGAAGAGAAGACGGGCATTCTCTCTAAAAAGGAAACCTATGATGAATACTGGTATAGAGTATATTTAATAAATCAAGGGAAAATGAAAAAAAGAAAAATAACTGATGTAAAAACAGTTCTTAAAAGTGCAATGTGGGCGCATCCAAGTGGTTTGGTGGATAAGTCCCTGGCTTCTGGTAAACGCAGTTCACATATATCCCAAGAAGGACCAGGGTTTGTGATGGGATACGGGAGGGGGCACGACCAAGATGAACACTAAATAAATGAAAAAAATGCCTATTAAAAAGTGTAATGTGAACAGCGTCTTGAAAGGAGGATAGTTAGTAATGTTCCTTGGACCTTATTGCAGATCAATAGATCTCAAACTTTAACATGAATCAAAGTCAACGAAGGGCTTGTTAAAACACACTTGCTAGAACCTACCTCAGTCTTTCTGGTGAGTAGGTTTGGAGTTGGGCCTGAGAATATGCATTTCCCAAGGGACAATGGTGCTAATGACCAAGAAATCAATTTGAGTACCACCATTCTAGAAGAGACAGTGCCGGAGCAAAACTGCCAAGAGATACATAGGGTATCCCAGAGCTACGAGATGGCAGTTCCTGGGAAATGGGTTTTATGTGAGTGGTTAAGGTGTATGGAGTTTGGCAATAAAACTTTTCTAAATAAAGCACTTATTTTCTAATAAGAGGCAGATAAATTAACTTTCCTAAAAAGTTGAGTTGACATTCAAGCCTAAGTTAAAACTGTTTAACTATCCCTCTGTGATATGACAATATCTCTATCCTGTATCTTTCGATTCCACTTGCTACTCCAGTTTTGTATCACACAACTAATCAGTAAAGTAATAAGGCAACAGATTTTTGGGTACATAGTTAATAAAATGTATAAAGAATAGAAACACACAGTGTCACTCTTATTCTTTATAACTGAGAATACACTAATGCATCCTGAATTTTAATATTTTACTTAGCATGCCATAGGTTAAAATTCTTTAAAAAACAAAAATTGTCAAAGGCTATTCAATAGTTTCCCGTATAAATTTTAAGGAATCTTCCATACTCACCAAAACCATCAATATCTAGATTATTTTCAACCACAACATCTAGCAGGGAGTCACCAATTTTTCCTTTAGTTGTTAATGTTTCACCATCGCGGTTTATAAAGTGGACTGTTATTTTATCTTCTGAGCTGGAAAAGGAAGTAGTCTTTCATTATTTTAAGTACTTTCAAAAGATACTTTATAATAATTATTTTAAGAACTTGTAAAGCTAAAGAAATAGTGTTTGTGTGTACAAATATGATTATTATAGTCTTTTTCAAAATTTGGGTAGAAGAGACCACGAATCCAAGGCATCTCTATCTTCCCACCTATAGTAGGGAAATTACCACCTTAAAGGAAATGGAAACTACCACGTTCACCTGAAGTATGTATCTCCCCAGGGATCATGGTCACACATCACATACTATCACTCACCATGTCTATTTTGCTCACACTGCACTCTGCAAAACAATGTATGATTATGTTCCTAAAACTAGATCAGCGTTGTGGTGAGCTTTTAAAAAGCAATCAAAGCAGGAGTCTTGTGATTCAGGCATTGAGTCTAAATCTTCAGCATAGCCAACATAAAGCCCAAAGGTCTAGGTTCAAGAATTAGGGCTGGAGGGAACAACCAACAAGAACAACTAAGTAAATAAATAATTCTTCCTCCTCTATCTCCTTGCCTTCATTCCTACCTGCTTTCTTCTTCCAAAATGAATGAATGAATGAATGAGAGTGTACCCTAGCGTGCAACTACTGAGAGGCAGCAGTTTGATGGTTTTCTGAGTATCTGAACATCTCATTTTGGTTCACAATGGGTAGTCAAAAATCTAAGGGACTAGAAAAGGTTTTTATTTGTTTAAAATCTGTGGGAATATAAATAAAATCCTTTCATATTTTATTACAGGATACTGTTATCTACCAGCTTGTCGATGTAGGTTTCTTTCCCTTCTCACAAGCATTGCTACAAAATATGAGGGTGAAAAATTACACCAGCAATTAGATCCTCATTCTCCACCAATGGTACTTTTTATTTTTATTTCACAATTGAAATATGTACTTCAGTTTAAAATAGTTTTAATAATGCCAACAGATGCTAATAATCCATAAATGAGAATATAATACCTAGAATTAAATAATCTCAGAGCTATAAATATCTCACAAATTATCAAGTCCAATTGTCTTATTTCATAAATGAGTCAACTGATTCCCCTACTAGATGATGACCTCTCTGATATTTCAATGTTGAAAAAAGATCCTATTAATTAAACATTAAGAGTATTCAAGTGTGTGAGAAAGGGCCTATGCTCTCCAACTGCTTTTCATAGAAAAAAAAAATGCTTTAAAAACAAGTATTCCAAACATGATTCATGATTTTCAAGTAGAATGACTCAGGATGAAGACAAATCTGGAGGCAAGTAGACCATGTCGGAGATTATTAAAGGAGCATAAATTAAGTAAGGAAGTGTGAAAAGTTGGCCTAAGAAATATTCAGGAGGTAGAATTAATAGGTTTGGTGCCCATCTATCTACAGAAGGTGGACTGAAGGAAAGAAATGTTGAAATTTCCAACTGGAGCAAGCAGCAGATACAATTTAACCTCGATTTAACAGAAGCAGCTTTGGTAAAGATGGAAACAAGTTCAAATTTAGACGTGTTACAATTAACAAGAGAAAAAGACATATGTAAATGTACAGAAACCAGATGAAAATATGGATCTGTGCCCAGCAAAAGGTCTAGAGATTTGACATCAAATCAAAAAGGAGTAACTAATACTACAGGGAGTACCACAGAAAGAATGTCATCATTCACACACAAGACTGATGGAGGTTTTATGACTGTGGCTCTAGAGCACTCTAGCGCTAACCCATAGCAAAAAAAGTTCCCAGTCTCATATCAGGGTTGTCTTGTGCAAAAGCAGGGTAACATCTAGTTTATAGTTTTGACAATGTATATAAAATACCTAATACCCAGTAGAGCTCAACAAACACTGATAACTTTTAAAATCTGAGTCCTATGCTAAGAAGCCTGGATTGCTGCTGTATATTATGGTATCCAGCCCAGATAAAAATGCAGAGTAGAGTAATCATGGGTTTATGGAAGGACCAGAAAAGGAAGCAGAAATGAGAGAGGAAAGGTAATTCTGCAATCTAAAAGATCAGGGACTATGAATCAAAAGATACAGATTCTAGATCTGATTCTAGACATGTAATCATAGATGACCACGGGAAGCCACTTCCTTGCTTATGAGTAAAAGGTGGGGGCGGGGGGGGGGGAGTGCAGGGGGATAACAGTGACTTCATCAAGTTGCTTGTGAGAATTAAAGGAAAGGTTTGTGAAACCCAAGCTTGTGTTCCTTAGAGCATTGCACACATACTTTACCCAAGTAACTTTATCCATTCACTGTTGACAATTGGTGTTGGTAGATTTTGCAGATTTCCCTGTTCCACACCCCTACCCTTAACCCCAATAGCAAAGCCCTTTTAACTATTCCCAAGAAGAATAAGATCTCATGCACGGGGAAACAAGCATGATCCTTCTAAATCCTCTCAATTAACCTGCCATCACCACAAACAAAATTTCCTTCACTTGTTACCCTTTACTCATTTAATTTATTCTGCCCAATCCCAGCAGACATTTTAACAAAGTTGTTGGGGGTTGCTGTGGTAAAGATCCTAACAGACTTTTAAGAGGAAAAAAAGAGTAGGAGCTGCTGATGCCAGCCCTTTCACTATCCAGGGCAGAGTGGGCCAAAAAGAGATCCAGTCTAGGGTTCCCTACTTCCACAGTTACCATAACTCTTCCAAAGAATGATCAATGATGATATTCAAAAAACAAACAATAATTACTTGACTTCTAATCCTACTTTTGCCAACTACTTAATATGAAAATTGTATTCCCATTTATCTACCTGCTTCAGAGGATTATCTTAAAAGTGAAAGAAAAGTGAAAGAAACCCTTTGCAGCCTAAGTTTCTACACAATATAAAGTATTGCATCAGGGTAATTAGGAATCAAAGGAGTTTTTTCCAAGTGTCAATTACTGATAGTTTACATTTAAACTTCAAAGTCAGAACTATAGCTTCTAGATTATTCTGTCCATTCAAACTTTGTATAGTAATAGAAATGTCCTATACCTGCTGTAGAACATAGCAGCTACATCTGTGGCTGAGTGGCCAATGCAACTGGAAATAATCTTTAATTTTATTTAACTTTATCTTAAATGTACGGAGACACGTGATACTAATCAGTGTCTGTGCTGGACAGCACAAATGTCAGGTAATAAAAACTGGAGCAACTAGTTGTAGCTCAAAAGTCTGTGGCAGCACAAGGTCATAAAGAGTGGAGAGGAGCCCGGGTCAGAGTGCAGTTCAGAGATCTGCTTTATAATGGTTCAACTTCCACATCTTTCAACATTCAATACAAAACGCTTAATAACGTAGGCCCAAGATACTGCTGCTGCTCACAGTGGCACCCAGGGTTTCCTCTACTAGCCAAGCACAACACTACCTATATTTCCTGTATTTCATTTATTCTTCAAATAACCCTTGAGGTCTCTACTATTGTTACCTGCCATTTATGAATGGGAAAAAGATTTATAAAGTTAAACTAGTTAGACAGTAAGTGCCAAAGCCCAGTTTAAAACCCTGACATGGCATGTCCTGGTGGAGTAGTGGTTAGGTCAGCCGCCTCTGGCCGGTGCACTCCACATCCATCCCAAGGACCCGGGTTTGTGTCCTGGGGCCAGCAGGAACAACTGAGATGCACAACTAAAAATTAAATTAAAATGCTTCTTCTTCCTCTCTTGTACCTTTCCTTTAAAAAAGCAAAACCCTGCTATCTCAACGGAAAGCAGCAGCTTATAACTTCTAAGAGCATGAAGTTCAGTTCGCAAGAACTGGAAAAGAGTGTGTTTGTGTTCTAAGGCAATCCCAACAAAGAATTGGAGACAGAATGTTCTAACATAGGAAAATGGCCAAGAAAGAAAACACTGATTGGAACATAAAAGAGCTGCAACTTATGAAGGTCACTGTAGGTTGCAGGCAAAGGTCAAGTCCCAGCCAAACCACCTGAAAAACCAAAGGCAGCACAGCGCCAGGCTTTCCTGAGAGCACAGGAGGAGCTGGGAAAAGGAGATCCGGGATCCCAATTCCCGCTAGGTGTGGGTGGGTTAGGAATGAAACTTCTCCCCCAGAGCAGGGAGGCAGCGACAGCACCGAGCGACGAGACAGGGCCGCGCGGGGAGTCACGGAGTGGGCAGAGCGGGAGGTGGGTGACACTGGGCAAGCAGGCGCCGGGGACAGAACAGAAAGCGAAGTCGGGCGAGGACCCCCGGCCTCGGGCCCGCGCCGGCCCGCGCCTCACCTGCTGCGCGCCCGCGCCGACACGTTCAGCGTCCGGATGGTCCCCGCGCAGCAGCCCAGGCCCGCGCGGGGACCAGCGACCAGGACCCAGCGACGAGCCGCGCCGCCCAGGGCGGCGGAGGCGGCGCGCAGGAGCCGGGCGCCCCCCGCGGCTGCCATGGCCGGCGGTTGGTAACTACCGGAAGCGACGCAGGCCGCTCCTTAGCGGCCACGAGAGTTTGGACGAGCGCGGGCGGGCAACGCGCAGGCGCCTGATGCCTGGGAGTCGCGCGTGTCTTGGCCTGTGCGGCGTGTTCCGGGCAGCTGCACGGAGCCGCAACCTATAAATCCTCCGCAACCAAGTGCAACCCCTGTACCGCCCTCTCCCACGCCCCCTGGGCGGGTTCTTCCCGGAGGGCGGGGCTAAACGCTTGCTCTAAACCTTGTTTTCTAGGCGTCCCCAGTTCCCACGCAGAAACAATACATTTTGAACAATACATTTTGAAAGCTAGCGGTACGTCTGACGGAAACATACCGTAAAACAACTCCCAGTTAACTAAACCACGTCTCTTCCTCCTCCCCATTACGGGGTGGCATAGTCTGGGGAACACGAGAGATTCATCTTGGAGATGAAATGAGAGTGAAAGGGAATGCTGGGCATCGTCAAACAAGGACAGTAGAAAACCTTAGAAATTTCCAAGTGTCATGATACACAAAGGAATAATTGTGACCAAAAAGTTGTAAATGATCACAATAATGAATAGACCTGCGGCTTCTAGAGAGAGGCGGGAATAATCCTAAAGCTTGAATTGAGTACTTGAAACGCATGAGACTTAGAAAGTTTTTTTATGAACTGTGTTTAAAAAGAAAGGAAGAAAAAAAAAGGCTTTAACAAAAACCAGAAAAATAAATGTTGAAATACACTTTATCGTGGTTAGTAAAGAGCAGGGGCACTGAAATCAGAAATATCAATGTTCAAATCCAAGGTCTCCCACTTGTGAGCTGAGACCTTGGATAAATTGTTCTCTTAGAGAATCAGAGTTTCCATAGCACTTAACAGATTTGGAAAGAAAAAAAAACACATACGCACAAAAACATGTGGGACAAAATACTCCATCCTTCAAGGCCTTTCTGAGGGCTGGATGAAGTAACATGCGTAAGACGCTGTGCCTGTGCGTCACAAACAATGAGTGATAGCTCTCCCTAGACCTTCCTCCCTAAGGTTTTAAAAGGCCAAGTAGAGGGGATATTGCAAATATTCGAAATACAATTAAAAAAATACTGGAAAGAATATTCAGAATAAGGCAGTATAGACCTGCATACTATTAAACCTGATGAAAGACAGGTGGCAATCATTCAACAAATAATTTGCCTCAATCTTTTGAAAAAGAAGGACGTTCAAGTTTGAAAGGGCACAACAAATCCTGACAAGTAATCTGGACCGGGAGGCTGTAAAGAAAATAGCAAATAATAGCAGTTAATTTTTTATATGAGACCACATCTCCAAAGTCAGATGAATTGGGAAGAGAATTGGGGGAGGAAGGAATACATGTTCCCTCTCCTCTCATCCCTCCTATAGCAAATCCAGTTTCTACGCTTGGTTATGGCACTTAGAACTTTCTGCTTTGTAGGGTATTTGTATATGTAGTTCATCTTAGTAGGCCCACACGACCAGGAATAGGGCCTTGAGCATATCAAGGGTTCAGTACATAATTGTGAATAAATCAGTGTTGTCATTTACCTTCCATTAGTAATCATTGGAATTCATGACGCAAGGCCATGAAGGTTAAAGGTAGAAAAAATGCTCTCCAGATTTTCTGAGGCAGGTAAGGGTTGTTTCAAAGATTACACATACTGATATCCTACAAAGTTCCAAAGGGGATTTGTAAACATATGGTTAGCAACACAAGCTTTTGCATCTGTATTTCTGTGTATAAAACTCCCACCCCTTCATCTTTCACTCCTGTCAAAATCCATCCATATTTTGAAATTCATTCAAATTCTGTCTTTCCTATGAAACCACACCTATTAATCCCAACAGATCATTCTTCCTTCTGCTGAATACCTAAGACCCTGGTTTACTTTTATAGAACTTATAGTAGCAATTGTTTTAAATAGGATAGTTTATAAAAGTACTCTGAAAACTGTAACTTGTCATAAAAATTCAGATTTGATGTTTATTGAGTGCCTGCTATAAGCTTCATAGTAATGTTAACTCCATCACACATACTCTGCAGAGCTCCTCGTCCTCTTGACTAAAATACCCAAGATTCAGGATGCTGTCTTACTCATCTTCATATCCCTGGCACCTGGCATAGTGCCTGGCACAAAGCAGCTATTTAATAATGTCTTTGTTAGAAATGTTTGGAACTTTCAGAAATTTTTATCCCACTTCTTTATCACAGCCACTCTGCAGAATAGCTATGCCTTTAATAATTATTTATTGACATCAGCAGTACACATATCATCATGCTAGTGCTGGAGACACATTAGTAAACAAAACAATACCTGCCATCTTATTGTACAGATGAGGAAAATGAGATGCACAGTGCTGTGACTTTCTTAGAATCATACTGCTAGTAAGTTGTAGATCCAGAATTCAAATCTAAGTCTTTCAGGTCCCAAGTCCAGGGAAAAGTATAAGAAATGAAATTCATGTAATTATATGTGCAAATATATTATTCGTATCTTTAAGTTATTACTGTTATACATTATAGTATATTATATTTATATACTCCATAATTTTTCACCTTTATAATCAGTTTTAGGTATTTAAGATTCTACACGATCCCTATAATTTAGGGATAAAGTCAGGAAATATCATTATCAAATGGTCTAACCTACTTCTCTTTGGAGTCTAGAAGAAAAAGTATGAAAATGAAATAAAGGCTTTTTTTTTTAAAAGACGCAGGCAAGAATGAAGACAAGCAGAGATAGGCAGGCAGGCAGGGAAAGGAGGAAGCATTTTATTTATTTCATTTTGTTGTTTATCTTGGTTGATCCCCCCACCATTCCCACTGTGGGTTGCAAACCGGGATTCCTAGAATGTATGTTGAATACGTCCGGGGAACTTACTGCTATGCCACCAGGTTGTGTCTGAAATAACAGCTTTTGTAAGCCAAACAAAAATTGATAGGACTACTGCCCTTAGACTCTCACTGGAAGAACTTATAAAGAGATGTTTGCAGTAGGCAGCTTCTGACATGGTTCCCATGACCCCCACCTGCTGGAATTCACACCTGAGTATAACTCCCTCCTCTTGAATGTGGGTTGAATCTAGTGTTTTACTTCTAAAAAACAGAAGACAACTAAAGTGATGGGATATAATTTTTGCGATGGGGTTATAAAAGACTGTGAGTTCTATCTCACTGGCTTTCTTATACAGTCTGCCTAAGAAAGCAAGCTCTGATGAAGCTGCCATGTTGGAGAAGCTCATATGGCAGTGAACTGAGCAGGTGGCCTCTGGCAGACAGCCCACAAGAACCTGAGACCTCAGTTCAAGTGTCAACTGTCAAACACCTGAATCCTAACAACAACCACCTGAGTGAGCTGGGTAGTGGGTATCTCCTCTGTCAAGCCTTGAGATGACCACATGCCCAGCTGACACCTGGATTGCAGAGATCCTGAAACTGAGGGCACACACACACACGCATGCACCAGATTCTGACCTTCAGAAACTGAAATAACAATTTTTATATCAATGCATTATTTTAGAGTGATATATTATGTGGCAATTGATAACTTATCCAGTGTTCTTCAAGAACAGTGAAATTGAATACACTAAGAAGCAAGAAGAAATGATAAACATTTTGCAACCATCTGGGTAAAACTAGGAAACAAATGATTGCAAAATAACAACTGTGATCTCATCAGTGGGGATAAAAATAAAAGTAAAATAAAACTGTATTACTGGATCAAAATATTGTGTGAAAGAGGAAAGGAGTAATAAGAGCCAAAGTGTTATTGATGGATTCCTTTCTTCTTTTCCTCCTTTAGTAAGAGAATACCCTGAATACCCTCCTGTTTCTTCTTTCCACTTTAAGCTGCATTTTACCTGAGTACGTGGCTCACTATCCCACTATGAATAGCCAAGAGCCCTTCCCCCAGGACTGGCTTACTCCTCTAAGTCAGCCACTTTGCAGTTCCCAATAAAACCTTGGACCTTTGAAGCATTTCTCTGAGTCACTCCTTTCCATGCTCCCAAACCAAACCCCCAAATCTTTGGGGAAACCTAACAGAAGTGAACTACACAATGCTGATTTATTTCCATTATGTTTCAAGTAAAGGAAAATGGCTTGAAATTTCTTTGTTTCTACAATTTTAGAAATTTAGTGTGGGCTATATTTTTAACTTCTGAAATTTGGATCAAACTATTTCTTGCCAAAAGAGATTCAAAAAGATCCAATTTTCCGGAGTGTGAGAAAATCACCCAAGGCATTTATGCATTCATATGTAAATGTCCTGGCAGACAATTCGGCATTGTCCTTGAGTGATACCAGTGAATGATTTTCTTGCTAATAGCTCAAAAGATTTCTTCCGCCTAGGGCCTGGATGAAATCATCTCTGCATCCTTGCAAAAGATTGCTATCTTGGTATATTCTCTTTTGCTGTCATAACACATTTATTATCTTACAGCTCTAGAGATGAGAAATTCAAAATGGGTCTCACTGCACTAAAATCAAGATGTCAGCGGGGGCTCATTCCTTTCTGGAGGCTCGGGGAGATAATCCATTTCCTATCTTCTCTGGCCTCTGGGGGCTGCTGGCATTCCTTGCCTGGCTACTATTCTCAAATCCAATAGCAGCTGAATGGCTAGTCATGTCATCAGGTGACATCTTTCCAACTCATCTTCCATCATCATATTTCCCTCTCACCACAGTAACAAAGGTTAAGGATGCTATATGATTAGTTTAGACCCATCAAGATAATACAGGATAATTTCTTCTCTCAAGGTCCCTGTCCCTACTGACATCTATAAAATCTCTTTTGCCCTATAAAGTAAATAGGTTCTAAGAATTAGGGCATGGACCTCTAGGTGGGTCATTATTTTGCCTGCCATACATGGGTTTAAATATCAAAGTGATAAGGAAGACTGCAAATCTCAAGAAGGATTGTAAATCTCAAAATGGTATCCAGTCCGAATGGCCAGAGACTTTCTTGTGCTGATGTCTCCTGTTTCTTCTTCCCACTTTAAGCTGGTGCAGCCATCAGTCTGTAACTATCACGAATGCAGAAGTGTGACCCTATAAATTTGTAACTGAGTATACAATTGGGGCTCAGACTTCAGAGAGTATTCCTCTGGGCCCGCCTGCATACTAAAACGTTGTGATCCTTCTTCCTGAGTGCCGCTTGGCCTTTCAGAAAACGAACCACAACGAAAGGAAGGCGCAGCCTGGTGGAGTAGTGATTTGGTCAGGTTCCTTCGGCCAATTGAGCAATCTACAAACATCCCAAGGACCTGGATTTGTGTCCCAGAGCCTGGGGGAACAACCAAGATGAACAACTAAATGAAATTAAAGTGAACAAGTCTAAAACTTATGTAAATCTTCTGTCTGGTATGCAAATAGTCTGATTTGTGGAAGCAATAGGATAATGTTTAAAAAATTACAAATTCATTGAGTCTTTAACCCTGGAAATCCATTTCTGGGAATTTACCAGATATAGCTGTGTATGAAATAACAGGTAAACAGTGTTGTTTGTCAAGTGCCCTTCATTAGATCAGATAAATAAACAAATTGCAGGACTACCCTGAAACTGAATAAGCAACTGGAAAAATAAATAAATAAAGGAAGCTCTTTGTGTACTGATATATGGTAATTTCCATGATCTATTGTTAGGTGAAAAAGGCAAAGTGTCCAACAGTGAATATAATGTATCGTCTTTTGTGTAAGAAAGGGGAGAAAATAAGAGTATTTCATTCATTCATATTGCTTGAGCTTGTACAAACACTGGAAGGATAAATATGAAAGAAATAAATGGGAGCAGGAGGATGAATGTAAAAGGGCAGAGCAGGGAGCAAGACTCCTTGTGTGTGACTTGTGATGATATTTTGACTGTGGAACAATATACATGCATTTCCTAGCAAAACAAAAGAAACCAAATGTAAGATAAACCTACAAAAGAAAAAAGATTCCTCTTTCTATTGTTCACAGATTTTTCTAAGCATTGTACTTTTTTGATCATCTATATGTCAATGAACTCAAGTTTTTCAAAGGAGGAAAATGCAACAAAGTCTCCTTTAAGAGACAATTCAGAGCCAGAGGATGAGAGAGAGTTCCAGAACATCATAAAATGACAAAATGACAACTTTCAGTATCTAAATGATACTTAATCATTTTTATAGATTAAGAAAATTGATGCCCAATATTTTAAGTGAATTGCCACTGTCACAGCTAATTTATGGAGGAATCATGACTAGAATTCCAGGATCTCTGATTAATAATCTTGATGTCTATTTCTTTAATAGTTTGATGTACTCTATTGATTAATGATATCCCCTCTAGAAGGATAAAAATAATTATCATGTATAAAGTGTTTTAACCATTTTAACATACATTAACTACTCTGTTTATCCCACCATATTTTTATGATAATAGAGTATGATAGTTAAGATTGTGGTATTTTCTGGCACACCCAGGCAGATCATCCAGCTAAGTCACAGGCCATGTAAAGTTCAAGGACCATGCTTGGAGACGTGGAGCTGAGGGAAACTAAACATAAATGAATGAATGAGTTTAGAACATTTTTTGAAAAAAGATCATGTGTCCTGGAGTTAGACCTGGAATCCCAGCCGCATCACTTATTTGCTATGTAACTTTGGGTAAATGACCATTTTTATTTATTTGTTTTTTAATGGAAGAAAGTCGGCAGGAAGGAAGCATATTTTATTTATTTAGTTGTTCATTTTGATTTTTTTCTCCAGCGCAGATCCTGAGCCAGAGTCCTCAGGCTTTACGTTTACTGTGAAGCAGCTACACACTTAATGCCTGAGCCACCAGGGTGAGCCGTTAATTTAACTTTCCTTATCTGTAATTGGGGATATAACAGGATCCACTTCAAAAATTTGATGCAAAGAATATACTACATAATGCATATAAAGGACTTTATCTGGCAATTATTATGTGTTCCCTGAATGGTAGCTCTGTCAATACTTCCTTTTTACAGATGAAAAACAGGTCCTGGGCAGTGGTTGGGTATCTTGCCCAAGGACACATAGATTAAAAGCAGTGGGTCATGAACTCCATTGAAGTTTTTCTCAGTTTAAAATCTCACAGTCTTTGTATCCCTTTATAATCCATAGATTCAAGAGACTTGGTTCTCCTCTAACTCATTAATGTAGTTTTTCTCCTTTGACTTATAACTCAGTCAGTATCAGTCTTTTTACAGAAAATAAAATAAAATAGCCCAACATGATTAAATGGGAATCAGGAAACTAAAACAGAACACCCCAAGTTTCTCAGAATTGCTATCTTGGACATGCCCCACTCTGACATGAAGAACCAAGAACAATGAAGGACAGTCCACAGGCAAAGGAGAAGCTCCAATTCTTCTAAAACTTTAGTTCTTTGCTTAACCAAAGAAGCCATCTACTGCCCCCTTTGTTCTCCACT
This sequence comes from Solenodon paradoxus, assembly GCA_004363575.1. Lineage (NCBI taxonomy): Eukaryota > Metazoa > Chordata > Mammalia > Eulipotyphla > Solenodontidae > Solenodon > Solenodon paradoxus. Next base: position 493,442 of record RJWH01000197.1, read on the forward strand.
CTTCCCCTAATCCAGAACTTACCTTTTGTCCCTATTCTCTAGAAGAATGTGGAAAGGGGAGTTATTTATCTTAACTTTCAGAGTAAGGATGAATCATTTTTTCATGCCACATGGAGACCCCCTCTTCTCTCACCTGAGACCTCCATGCCTCTGCTCAGTAAATAAATATGGATCTGCCCCAGCTACCTCAGAATTTACCACCCTATAAATTCTCCATGTCTTACTAAATTTGGATTTTTCTCTTACTAATTATGCCTAATATTAATTTGTTCATTCATCCAGCCTGTGAAGAACCTAAGAGAAATGGGGGAATTTTTCCTTTGACCCTCACAGGAGAAAAAAAAAAAAAATTTCTTGTGTATATTCTGCTATCATCAAATGATCTAACAGATTATAAATAATCATTACTTTGTGTGGCTAACATATTTATGTTATTTATATATGTTATATGAAATAACATATATATGTAAATGTTATTAGATTTATATAGCATGATATATTAATGTGATATATAGTTATAATATATTTATATGTAATTATAATACATGTTTATATTTAATATTATTTGGATGAAATCCATTTCCTCATGTGAGGAAAACCTTTCCTTTCCTAATCACCAGTTTTCAATGTAAAAAAATGAAATGTTAGCATGAACAAAATAATTAGCATTTAGTTATCATGTTTTATCACGTGATGGCAGCAAAATAAAGGCACAAAAACCAGTGTACTATAGGGGCAATAAGAAGTCATGGATGACCTAGTTCCTTTTCCAAGATGCCTCCCTGAATTGCTATACCAGAGAAATGGAGAAGTACTATTTAGATGATAATATGCCTTTCAAGATTGTCTTTATTATTAATAATGCTGTCAAACATTCTTCTTTTATTGGCAATCTTCATCCTAATGTCATAGTGGTGTTTTTCCTTCCAAACACCACATCTTTGATCCAATCAATGGACTGATGAGTTATAGTAGCTTTTAAGGCTTACCACCTGCCCAGGATATTGCTGCAATAAGCCAATGATACAATTAGGGAGGAATTACAATATTTATGACCTCAGCAAGATCTTTGGTGTCGACAAGGAGTGTATGAGCGGTGTCTGGAGGAACACACTTAAGAGTTTCATCCATAACTTCAAAGGATTTGTCGAGGATAAGGAGTGTGCAAAAATCAAGAGAGCCCTGGAGAACAGAGGTGGTCAAGATGGTAGCCTGGTAGGACTATCGGATCTGCTCTCCACAGAACAACTAGAAGTCACCTACTCTTCAGACACACATGGCATGGAAGGGCTGGCCTGGGGGCTGCAGACACAGTAGCAAGGATCACACCACAAGGGTAGGCAAAGGCATGAGGATTCAGAGCTGCATCTCAGATTCAGTACTCCCAGCCTTGAGGGAAAAAAGTGGCAGAGGGGATGGAACTGCTGGAAGACTCGAGCCTCCCAGGAGTTTTTCTGAGGACAGTAGGGAGCCCACCCAGCAAGACCAGGACACAGTGGGGTGAGAGACTACTGGTGTCAGGCAGAAGAGGACCAGTGCCCTGGTGACCTGAGCAGGAGCAAACCCTCCCCCACCACCCCCATTCCCGGCAAGGAAAATTACATAGGGCACCGCCATAACCAGAAGGCAGATAGGAGAATTCCCCCACCTCCCTCCCACCATATTTCTCCAAAGCCACAGGAACTAGGTATCTGAAATCCTGCCCCCAGGCTAAAAGGAAAAACAAGAGTTTCAGAACAAAGGAAACTTCAAGGCTATTCACAACACCACCCTGTGGCTGGAGGAGGAACTGCAGCCTGATTGCTGCTTGTGGGCCAGTGATAAAACGGCCATTATCATTCAGAGCTGGGGCAAGCGGGGGGGAAGGCTCTGCATCCCCCACACAAACTCCAACCCCATACACTGAACTCTCGGGTCCCAACGCAAGATCCACTTAAGAACATCAACAAATCCAACTAGTGGTGACATCACACAACTCAAGACTTCTCAGTATTCAAATGAAGATACAGGCTTCTCTGGTGCAAGCCGATACCCTAACACAAGCCATCACTACAAGGAAATCTAAGCTACAGAAACATAACCAGAATGCCAAATGGAATGAAGACACAGAGAGATGTATGCAAGATGAAGGATCCAATTAAAACCCCAGGGGAAAATCTGAATAGACAGACATGTGCACACTACCTGAAGATGAATTTAGGGCAATAGTGATAAACAGACTCATGAAAATTTAAAAAAAGTAGATGAGAAAGAGAACAACAAAAAAGAGAAAGAAGAAATGAAGCAAGATATCAAAGAAATGAAGAACATGATAGCTGAATTAAAGAATACAATAGAAGGACTCAAGAGTAGGATGGATGAAGCCTTCAATGAAATCAGTGAGCCAGAGAATAGGGCAGGTGAATGCACTTGGGCAGATCAATAAAGACAGAAAAAAATGAAAAGAAATGAAGAAAGCATTCATAATCTATGAAATAACATCACAAGGAACAATGTTCACATCATAGGGATCCCAGAAGGAAACAATAGAGAAAAGAGGCCAGAAAGTGTATTTGAAGAAATAACAGCTGAGAACTTCCCTAACCTGAGGAATGAAGCAAGCCTCTAGACCCAGGAAACTCAAATTCCTAATAAAAGAAACCCAGACAGACCTATACCTGGACACATTGTCATTGAAATGTCAAAAATACAAGATAAAGAAAAAAATCTTAAAAAGCAACTAGAGAAAAACAAGTCTTACACACAGGAGTCTCCATACAATTATCAGCAGATTTCTCAACTGAAATTCTAGAGACTAGAAGGGAATGGCAGGATATATTGAAAATGTTGAAAGAAAAGGATTTTTAACTGAGGATACTATACCCTGTGATATTATCATTCATAAGTGAGGGAATGATTAAAACAACAACAAAAAAACTTTTCCAATAAAAAAAACCTAAATACTCTAAAAAGGGAAAGAAATCCCACTTAAAAATAGTAAGACAGTGTTAGGGTCAGTGTTCGTCCTCCTAGAAACACACACACACACCAGTCAACAATGCAAAAGCAAAAGGGACTTTATTTCCAGCGTGCTGGGGTCTGAGCCTCATCCAATGCAGTGGATTTGGTCAAGGACCCCGGGTTTACTTTTTAACAGGCTTTTATAGGGTTTTGTTACATAGGTGTGCCGAGCGATTGGCCCTGTGGGTATGTCACATAGCAAAGATCTGAGGCCCTCCCATTCTTAGTTTCAGTGGAAACTTAGGCCTACAGCGTTATCTAGCTTGTCTGGAGCCTGTCATGGCGTCGGTTCGGCTCTCACAACAGCAGATGTAAAAAGTGGGGAGGAGAGGAGAATAAAAATGTGAATGATTAGAATGAGTGTAAGACTAATTTGCTTTCAGATAAAAAGAGGAAATAAACATAGAATTCTTAATGCTAACCTCAGGATAACCTCAAAATATATGTTCAGGAAAAAAGAAAAGAAGAAAACAAAAAAGGAAAGCAGTCAAAACATAACTACACCCAACCAACCTAAGAAGAGAAAGAAAATAATAACGGACATTAGAACTTTTATCAGGTGAAATACTACTCATAGACTGTGATGCAATTTCAATATCCTAAAATGAATAAAGCATTGTAAACAAGAGAAATAATAAAATTATTATAAAAAAAAAGAGAAAAGATACTTGAAAAACAAAATCCACAGGGCCCTGGCTGAGATGGCAAGAATTTTAACCCAGTTGTGGATGGGGATAATATTGAGGAGCTCTGAAAGGTGGTTCCTGAGAATTGACGAACAAGGAAATGTTGGAACTGGAACAGGAATGCACAGCTGAAGAAGAGAAGAGAAAACAGTACGAGAAGGGAAAGAAGAACCCCCAAAAATTCAAAGTAGGGGCTTAGCAGAAGCTTTTGCAGACTGCAATAGACATCTAAAATTTTGAAAACATGAACCCCAACACTGGAAGATTTTAATTAATAGAGATGAATGTTCATGGTGAACTAACTACTTCCATGCAAATATATGATGGGGGAAAAAAGAAATCAAGCAAACTATATTGGTTACATTTCTGAAAAAAGTGACACCTCCTCAAGAAAAGCCTGAGAGGCAAGTCCTTCATGACAGAAGGCATTGCATCATAGGACATGACAGTTCTATGCAAGTTACTAACTCCGAAGGCCTTCCAGTGGGGCTAGAAGGGGAGGTAAAGACAGTGATATTGATAAGCCTTACCATTTTGTTGGCTTAGGATATGCATGTGTTTGTGTCTTCGTTTTTAACAAAAAAGTTTTGAAAGCATTTAAAAAAATTTATACCAAAAAAGCATAGAGAATAAGGTTATAGAGAAAGAAAAAAAAATGGTACAGTATAAATATTTTTGTTTCAAACTAAGTGTTATCATAAAATAGCCCCCAAATTTAAAGAACTTCAAAGTTATAAAGTAAAAACGTTACAGACAAGAAACAAGTGTTGGTGAGGATGGGGAGGAAAAGGAACCCTCCTATTCTATTGATGGGAAGGTAAACTGGTACAGTCATGGAAAACATGTGGTGATTCCTCAAGAAAATAAGCCTAGTACTACCATAGGTTCCAGCTCTCCCATTGCTGGATTTTTATCCCAAGAATATGAAAACACTCATCCAAAGAGATATATGCCCCCGCCCTGTTCATTATAGCATTATTTATAATAGCCAATAGTTGGAAATAATCTATGTGCCCAATGAAGGATGAATGGATAAGGAAGATGTGGTATATGTACATAATGGAATTATGTATATATACTGTAAAAATGGATAGATTAAGAAAAGAAAGAAGATGTAAACACAAAAAAATTTTAAAAAGAAAATAACTTAGAAATATGATTAAAACTCATAATATGAAAAAGCAGGAATCATATTTATAATAACTTTGAAAACTTTAGGTAAAATAGGTAATCAATTTTCTAGAAAAACAAAACTTGTAAAAACTTTTTCAATAAGTGGAAATCATTAACCACCCCAAAAATGTTACAGTAAGCTAAGCTTAATTTATTATTGAAGACAGAGAGAGAGAGAGAGAGAGAGAGAGAGACAGAGAGATAAAGAAAGGAAGGAAGGAAGAAATTTAGTGTAGCCTAAGCACCTGCAGCTCCGGTGGCTGAGCAGCTAAGGTACAGACTGTGGAAAGCCTATAGACCTGATTTTGAGACCCAGGGATGGGAGTTAAAAAGTCTATAGTAGTGTATACTAATGTATTTATTTTATTGCATTTCTCTCCTGTACCTTTGCTATGTCTTGATATGTTGAGATAAAGAAATACCATCACCTCCAGTATTCAGTACAGTAATAGACGGTACAGGTTTGCAGTGTAGAAGCAATAAGCAGTACCATATAGCGTAGGTGGGGGGTAATCTATACCATCTATAGGTTCGTGTAAATACACTCTGTCCTGTTCACCTAGTTTGATGAAATAGCCTAATGGTGCATTTATCAGAACAAGGACAAGAAGGACTCATTAATTTCACTGATTATCCCGAATGTGTGAATCTGGATATTCATAAACCTTTCTTCAAGTGGGATTGAAGACAAAGTAGAGAGGTGATGATGATTCTGTTACAAGGTAGAACGGGGCTGCCTGGTGAAGTGGGATGAGACAGAGGCTGCACTATTCTGGCGTAGGTAGGTGCAAGGAGATGAAAGGGCACTTCCCGCTCCTTCTGATCTAGCATTTGCTATGCCTGCATCCCTGTTCCCCATTTGAAATGCAAAGAGAGTTGTCTGGGGAGTGATGACACATTAAGACCCCAAGATGAAGTAGAGATTAGCGCTAAGGTCAGCATGTTATTGATGAATGCATACCCAGGGGTTTAGAACTACGATATCCAGATTCATTTTGATTTCAGAGTATAATGACCAGAAGCGCTCTAGAGGTGTGACTTACTAAATTGCCTGTAATGTAGACTAGGGTTAATGAGAAAAGAAAATAGATTTCTAAGTAACCTATTCAGGCAAATCCTAAAATTCCATGTTAACTATGATGGGCAGAGGACCAAAGAATATAGATACTAGAGCAAAGAAGCAAGATCCAAACTCTGAGTGACCCATGAAGATAGAAAGAGCAAATTCTAGATCTAGAAAAATATGAAAGTGACAGTATGGAGATGTGCTATGGCTAAACCAAGCTCAAAGTCCAGCGTAAACTACAAATAGAAAGAAGAAACAAGCTCAGTCCTTAGGTTGTGATCTTAGGTCCTGATTGAGAAGATAGTTGTTTCGGGGCACACCCTGTAACTCAAATGGCTGAGATGCTGGCATGCAGACCATGTAAAGCCCAAGGATCCAAGTTTGAGACCTGAGGCTGGGGTGAAAAACATAAATGAACAACTAAAGAAAGATGTTTCTTCATCCTATTCCTTCCTGCCTTCCTTTTAAAAATAATGCTTCTTCCTCCTCTCCCTTCCTTCCTTCCTTCCTCTCTAAAAAAAAAAAATTGCTGTCAACTCCAATGTTTTGTTTCCTTTCATGTAGTTTGACAGGATCTGTACCTATGTATGTATTTATCGTCAGAAAGAGGCAGAGTTTAGCAGGTACTAGGTAATCTGGAATATAAGGACACAGCACCAGAAGCTAAAGGGTAGAACCTAGAAGAGACATGACAAGGATTTATTTCTTAAGAGACTAAATAAAGTGAGACATAACAAATTGCCCAGAGAGGGTACAAGAGAAAGTCTACAATGGTGGTTCAAAATTCAACAGTTAAGTATTATCCACTTTTCACTGTCTCCTGAGTCACTTCCAATCAACATACAAACATGTGGTAATAGTTTCCAGTTTATTCATTCATTCATTCATTCATTCATTCATTTATTATAAAGGAAAGGTTCAATCAGGAATGAAGGCAGGTAGACAGGCTGACAGGAAAGAGAGAGGAGGAAAAAGCACTTTTATTTCGTTGTTCATCTTGGTTGCTCCCCAGCCCTTGAATGAGAACGCAGGTCCTTGGAATGTATGTGGACTGCACTCAGCCAGAGACGGTAGACCAAACTGTTACTCCACCAGAGCAAACCGATAGTTTCCAAGATTTAACGATAAATCTTAAGTTTCATTTCTGGTCATTATAGAACTTCTCTCATTTACCAATACCAGATAACTGGGCTAAATATATTAAGTGTAGAATGGATAAAATTAATACTGACAGACAGCTGATTGGTGAGTGTGTGGGTTTGGGGATGAGGCTCTGGCAGGAAGAAGTGTGAAGGAAGTTTCTGTGGTGACAGAAATGTTCTATGTATTGATTGTAGTCATGTTCCTAGGGTGTAAACATTTTAAATATAGAAGGTTATACTTAAAATGTGAGCATTTTATTGTATGCAAATTATAACTTTATGAAGTCGATTTAAAAAATACATGCCACTTCAACTACGGTTCTAGTTCTCTGTTCTCCTTTAAGAAAATTATCTGCTCAAAACAATTATGTGATCTGTCCTTCAGTTCCCTCCCTGCATTCTCTTTTTAAACCATTGAAGTCAGGCTTCACTGAAATTGCCCAAGTTAAGGTCATTAAATGTCAAGGTGGGCAAATGTCAGAGTCAATTTTCAGTCCTTGTCCTCCACGAGAAGCATCTGTCACATCAATTATGCTTTTCTTCTACAAGTCCTTTCTTCCCCTCCCTTCTTCCCTCCTCAGGCCCCAAAGAAAAAGCTTTCTTTCCCCACAGTCTTCTCTGTCTTAACTAAAGGCAATGGCCATCCTCTGGTTTTCTCAGGCTAAAACTCTTGGAGCCATCCTTGAGGCCTCATTGCCCATCCCATATCCAATCACTCCATTAGCAAATCTTGTAAGTTCTATCCTTGGGCTATATCACAATTAGACTACTTCTCATTCTCCATCTGCCACTCCCCTCCCCCTACAGCAAGCCACCATCATTTCTTGCCTGAATTATTGCAATTATTTAACTGCAATTATTTCTCTCTGTTTCTGCATTCGTGATCCTTATAGTTCTTTTCAACATAAATCATATTTAAAAAGTTTATATCGTACTGTATCACACCTCTGCTCAAAATACTCAAATGACTTCCCATCTCATTCAATTCTTACATATAAAATCCTTTAATGGCTTACAAGACCTCATGGGATCTGCTCCCTGCTGCCTCTCTGATTTGTTTCCTACCTCTCCTGTTTTTCACTAGCCACACCAGCATTCTACCTCAAGGTCTTTACATTTGCTGCTCCATCTGCCTAAAATGCTCACCAGTGTGTAAGTTCTTTTTCCCATGTGGCTAATAAAGATTGTGGGCCACAGTAGGAACCAATAAAAATACATTTATTCTTAGACCAAAACGGGGCGAAGAAAGGGGCTTTTAAGGCCTTCCCCACCCTCGGCACATGGGGACTAGGTCATTTGCTTTTTACAAAGGAAGGGCAGGGAAAGGGTGGTGTTTGGGTCTGATGTCTGCAGACTTCTGGAAGAGGGGCAGAGGTTTCCAGGACAGGGGATCACACCTATTTTTCCGTCCTAATTGGGTTTGGACTAAAACTGTCACGGTGCGGAGGGTGGGGATTTAATGTGTCCTGTTTAACCCTGTCTCATCTTGGCCTCCGTATTGTGTCCTTAGTTTCCGTAGTTCTCCGCTCACATATTCTGGACCAGTTCAGCTACCATCATTTTCTAATCTGTGACTGTAAATTTAACTGTCCACTATAAAACTGTCAAGTTATACATTTCTGGTGATTACTGAAAATAAGCACAACTGATCCATACACTAACTTTAGTTTTTACCATTTTGAAGAAACAGTCAAGCAGCAGGTGACTGTCACATGTCTCATTCCCTTACTTTCTTTAAGTGTCTTCAAGTGTCACTTTTTTAGTGAGAACTTTGCAAGCATAAAATATTTTTTCTTGGTGTGTCCTGACAGAGTAGTGGTTGGGTGCAGTCCACATATATCCCAGGGACCTTGGTTTGTGTCCCAGGGTTGGGGGTTGGGGGGTGGAGAAGCCAAGTGAACCACTAAATAAAAAACTAAATGCTTCTTCCTCCTTTCTCTTCCTGCCTGCCTCTGCTCACCTTCATACTTACCTAGACCTTTCCTTTAAAAAAAAATGCATATATATACATATCTATGTATATGCATGTATATTTTTTATCTTTCTATCTCTGTTTTCTGGCTTTACTGCTCTCTACAGCACTTATGGACCATCTTGTATACTTTATACTTACTTATTTGTCTACTATCTGCCTCCATAGTCACCCATCTTCCACCTTCTAGAATACAGGGTAGCAACTTAAAAATACTCCCAATAAGAGTTTATTAAATTCTTACTCAAACAAATGTTTTATCCACAGTAAGCATTCAATAAATATTATTTGAAAGAATTAATGAACGGATGATACTCATCCGGGACTTGAGAGCTGAAGTAAAATGAAATGGCCAGAAATGCAATTCTCCATGTTAAAAATAATCTGGTGGATCAGATTTCTCTGAGATAAGGGTGATGTGAGACAGGAAACAAAAGAAAACAAAAAACCAAGTTATTGCTTTGCAGCCACAACAAGATCAGATATTATTCAAGCCCTCCCATTTATCGAAGTCAAGGACAGACCCTCCTGTCAAGACATCCCAACTCCTTACCATGCTATCAACAGTACACCGGGTGGCCTTATCAGGGTTTCACCCCTATCCCCACCGCGACCCCCGCCTCCCCATCGCGACTCCCGCGCCCAGCTCCCCACCGCCGGCCCCAGCGCTGGCCGGAGACGTCCCCTTAAGAACCTCTCTCCCCTGCATCTGAAGGACTGCTCTACCCTCTTCTCTGAAAAGAGCTTTCCTGGTCTGCACTTGGGACAATGGAGTCTCTCAGAGCCCATCTGTCTCCCTTGTCTCTGCCTCTTACTGTCAAATCGGCTTTTATATAGTCAAGGGCCTGGAAAATGACAAAGACCCAGGTCAGTGCCGGTGATTCTGAGAGATGAAAATTGTCACTGGAAGGTCTTCCAGAAAGGTAATATTTACATATTGAAAACAGCAGCTGAGTGTCAGTGAAGATGAATAAAAAGTTCCTGCTTCTGTAAATCTCCACAGCTCAAAGTAGTAACTTTCAAGTGATACTGCAGCTTTTCTCCAAGAAAGAAAATGTGTCCAACAGACATGATCAAAAACTACTAAAACTCCTCCTATCCAGGAAGAAAACTTGACAGAGTCTATGTTGAGTCTATGTTAAGTCTGACATTCCCACCTGATTTGACGATTGCAAACAAAGCCAAAATGGAGGAATTTTCAGCAGCACTGTTCATTTTCCTCCAACAGATGGAGCCAGAGTAGAAAAGAAACAGTCTGGCCAAATGCAAACTCTCACCAAGGCTTCAAACCTGGAAACCATTAAGTATTCTAGACCTAAACCCAATGTACTTCCAGCCAGGACTCTCTCCAGTCAGTGGAGTAGAGCGGATCCTGAAATGAACTCATAACGCGCATAACAAGGGAAGGCAATTGGTAATGGGAAAAAAATTAATCTGCCATTAATCCAAATGCTAAGGGTTAGTTTTTGCAAAGGTGCAAAACTTAGAACTTTAGAAACAGAGGTGTGATAAAGGTAGATTGGTAAAATTTTTGAATAATAAGTGAAAGATTAACAATTATATTAAAATTATAAGGCTAGTTATATTAAATCAAAGTTGTTAAGCTGTGAACATGTATTAGAGGGAGAGAAAAAAGGAAAAGTATGAAAATATAAGGCTTGTAATTCCTTAATTATGTCACTGATTAATAATTAGATACTTAGAGTTTCTGCAGAATTTATCATTGTGATGCTAATGCAGTTTATTGAATTACATAAGATGGGTTAAAGTTTGTGAATGTGCTTAGTGCTTTACTACTTTGTTTTAATTAAGGAAATTTCGCATCATGCATTATATAGGTTTAAGGTGTGAGTCACTGTAAATGAACATCTATATATGATACATGAAGTTTACCACTAACAGTCCAATTCTATTCTTCACTATATAGTTGACCTTTTTTTACCTGATTTGCCCATCTCCCTCCCCCTTCCCTTTTTGTATCCACTGATTTTATTTTATAGATTAAACATGTGTTCTAGTTTGATTTGGTTAATTTGTTTGCTTGCTTTAAAAATGCTTTTAAAACGCTCTCCCATACATCATCAGAATCAACCTCAGAGACAGAAAGTAAGGATTAGCCCAAGATTAATAGGGCAACTAGTTAAAAATAGACCCTACCTTACACACCGCTACCCCTCTTTTGTAGGCTCCCCCTGGCTACCAAGAGTCACCTGCCCCATGATTGAACAGGTTTTGTGGACTTAATGAAACCAAGACATATTTCTAGAGAGAAGAGTTATATTTCAAGAGTGGAATGATATGGTGTTGGTGAAGAGAGAATGGTAGGAAGGGAACTGGGGATTCACAGGGCTGCCCCTCTCATGTCCAGATGGTGGAAGAGGGGGCAGAGATCATGCTATTCTGTCCCCTCTCTTCATCAATCTGGAGTGAGGAAAATCAAAAGGATCAGGGACCTCTCATAAGTCTGCAGAACAATATAAGGACTCTGAATTAAAATGAGATCAGTCAATGAGAGTCTATCCTAGTCTTCTGTTACATTCAAGAGGTGCAGACATGGAGTAGGATGGAGAGCTGAACTGAACAAGGTTGGGACTGAGTCAAGCAGCTACAAAGTATCGTGAGATAGACAAAGACATTTAGGGTATATTCAAGAGGATGTTACAATGCTGGACCAATGGCTTGAAATTGGATAAGAAGGTCAATAAGGATGGAAGGTCACAGGCACTTCTGAGCCTATTATTAGAGGCCAGGGGACACAGGCTACAGAAAGACGAGGAGGGATGTGGTGGTGTTGGTCTCGGACAGCAAGTAGAACCCAATCTTTTTCTAAGTCAGTGACTCAATTTTTCAGTCTAACACAGTTTTGGTACCCCTAGATCGTCCTCATCCTTCAGTCTGCAGTGACGCCTTCTAAGACTTTCCCAGCTAATGCAGTCCTCCATGCTGCTCTCTGTCTCTCACACACCCTGTTTATTTGAGGGCTGCTACGCATCTGTAATTCTTTTATTGTTTTGATTACATGTCAACTATCTGCCTTTTCTAGAATGGAGGCAGGGATCTTATCTGTCCTGCCCACCATGGCAGACAATCTAGCACTAGGTAAATATTCAGTAAATATTTGTTGAACGAATTGATATTCTGAATTGTTTGAAGTGTCAGGCACTAAACTAAGGGTTTTGTTTGTTTTCTTCCCACAGCCCCAGGTCATGAACCCAGAGCCTTAAGCTTTACATGGAATGCACTCAGCTGCTGAGTCACAAGAGGCCCACCTTTACCGAGATTTTTACACGCCTTTTCTTTCTTTTCTTTTTCTCTCCGGGAAGGAAGGCATTCATTATGGAAAAGCTACAGCTTAAGGAGGTTGTGGAATTTGTCTAAGATGACATAGAAAGCTGAGAATGAACACCAGGTGTTTCTGAGTCTAACCTCTCGATGGCACCTTAACTACTTTCAGAAACAAACATTTTATAAACGGAGCTGTAGCACATGATGCTTAAGTTTTCAAAGGAAAAAGTAGGAGACACAAAAAGACTGGCTGTGGTTCTCACTCTTGTCACCACCCTGGCACTTACTCATGTGCCAGGCATTCCAAATAGTTCAAGATTACATGTGCTCAGATTTCAGAGAAGGGGAAGATACAGCTCTTTCTGTAGGAACTTCTACCTCTTCTCTTTCTACCTTCCTCTTTTCTTCTTACTCAGCCCACAGTTCATGCTTTCTTTCAACTTGCTGTCTCCCTTCTTTGCTCATTGGGCACAGTCAGAACAAAAATAATTTTGAGCTATTGTACTATTATGAAAAGGAGGTTCTGGTTAGTGATGCATAAGACAGTCAAACTGAGAGGAAGAGGGATACTTGGAAGATTACAAAATAGAAGACACAAAAAACTAAATGAATGATAAAGATCTAGGATCCCAGAGATATATGTCTATATGTAAGTGGAAAATATGAGGGTGTTCAGGAGTGGAGAAGAACAAAAGCGACCCATATAAAGACACAGTTTTGTGAAGAGGTAACTTATTACATTAATATTGGGACACAGATGTGATTCAAATGCTGTCATTCTTTTAATAACATAAATGTCATAATTTAAGACTTAAACTAACAAGAGACTAGAAATAAAAGACCTAACTTGAAATATCAAGCTTTCAGAAATAAATATTCTTCTATTTGCATCTCCTGGCACCACTGCAAAATAAGTGACTCATACTTTCAAAGTCCAGAAAGGAACTCAAATTACAGTGCTTTAAAACAATTACCCTGGCATACTGGAAATTTTCCTTAAATAAGTGAAAAAGAAGGCTCAGATAGAAAAGTCCGTTTTCACAGCATTCACAGAAACCCCTATGGAGGTGCCTGGCTATTTGCCTCTGGGTTACCAGAAACGGTGAAAACTGGAACATTTTGCATTTTTTCAGGTTCAGGTTGATGCACAGCCAGACCCAGGGTCCCTGGGAGGTCTGACTCTGGAACTAGCTTGCTTTGTCTTACCACCCACGACATGCATTGAGAGCCAGCTTTACAGACTATCGAGTGTATCATTCTGGAAGGCTGGAAGGGATGTCAGGGTGTCATTCCCAACCCCACACAGTTCTCCCATTGTTTTCAGGAGTAGTAGTAATGACGATAATATTCCATCCTGCTGCCTGAGGCTGGGGTGCCCTCAGCAGATGAGGTGTGACCCTGGAGGAGGGGCTGTCTGTTCTCCGTGCACAGGTCCACATTCCAGAACGAGCAAAGTGGATCAAGGCAAATTCTTCAAAGTTATATCTATTTTAAAAACGTATCTGTTTATTATTGTATCATTCATTTACTATACTTCAGGACAGAGGATCAAATAGGTACTTTCTGAAGACAAAGCCAATGTGAACTGCCAGTGAAAATAGTTGATTTTCTGGTTATTCTAAGGAGAAAAGTTGAAAAAAAAAAAAAGCTGATTATTCCTCCATGTTTGATGCCACTTCTCTGGGTTACTTTTTTTGCTTTTAGTTTGACTTTCTTTTAAACTCCCTCTGTACTTGTTACAGGAAAACAAATGTGATCTTTGCTTTCTTTTACAAGTGAATCCCCTGTTCTTCCTCTCAATGAGATAATGATAAAATATGTAATTGATGTTTGGGATAACAGAGTAGCTCCATTGCAAAACAAGTTCCAGCTGGATCAAAGAGTCAAATGTATGCAAGGAATCATGAAGGCATGCGAAGAAAACACAGGTGAACTCCACTAAATAGGTGGATTGCATATCTGCTTTTTTGTTTGTTTGTTTAAGGAAAGGTGCAGGCAGGAGTGAAGGTGAGTAGGCAGGCAAGAAGGAAAAGAGAGGAGCAAGCATTTGTTTATTTTATTTAATTGTCCATCTTAGTTGTTCTTCCTGGCCCTGGGTCCTGGGGTTATCTGTGAACTCTGCCTGGAGGACCTAATCGTTAAGCCACTCTACGCTTTTGTCTTCTCTCCCTGTGGTTGGCTTAATAAAATGACTCCAAAGGTCATTCCCCAGAATCTATGAAAGTTACCTTATATGGCAAAAATTGCAACTGTGACATTAAGGTTTGTAAAATGGGGAGATTATTTTGAATTGTCTGGGTGAGCCCTAAATCCAATGACAAGCACCTTCATAGGAAACAAAGAGGGAGATACGACACCGAAGTGAAGCTACCACAGTGTTACTGGAGTGATACAGCCACGAGTCAAGCAGTGGTGACAGTTGCCGAGATGGAAGGTGGCAGGACAGATTGTCCGCTAGAGCCTATGGGATAACATAGCCCTGCAGACACCTTGATTTCACCTCAGTGAAACTAATTTCAGACTCTTGAATTCCAGAAGTGCAAGAGAATACGTTTTTGTTGTTTTAAGCCACCAAACACTAGAAAACTAGTAAATGTATTCCCAGATCTACCCAAACTGCATCATGAGAGCAGTTAAGGGAAGAAAAATTATATGATTCATAAAAATGAAGAAAACAGGCATGCCCTGGGGGAGTATAGGATAGGTTCCCTGCCTCCAGTCAAGTGCAGTCCACATACATTCCCAAGAACCAAGATTGTGTGCTGGGATGGGGCAGGGTTGTGGGGTTAGGTGGGAAACCAAGATAAATAACTAAATAAAAATAAAATACAGTGCTTCTTCCTCTTCTCTCTACCTTCCTGCCTACCTACCTGCCTTCATTTCTGCCTGCACTTTTCTTTTAAAATAAACAGCAGAAAAGTATTGTGATTATGATATATTTTTGGAAGATAGAAAATGAATGAACTTGCATATCAGAGTAGAGAAAATTGCAACCTGAGAGCCTGGAGAAAGAGATGTGAAGAAGACATGATTCACTTCTCCCAGAGAGGTCAGACTCCAGGTCACCAAGCACCAGGCAAGGAGTGGGGCTGAAACCGGAGAGAGAATGGAAGGGGCAAACGGAGCTTTGGATCGCTCACCTTTCTCTGATACTGGTCAGTAAGAGCTGGGCGCATCCCTGTTTCTCACTGCCCTCCCCAGTCCATTCCAACACATCACTTCTACTCACATTCTTTCCTGGGGAGAGTTTCCTCTTTCCTGTCACAAGGCTCCTTCTAGATGCACAGGAGTTAGGACAGGTCCTGCAGGGCTGGGCACATGTCTCCTGAAATCACTCTGTGCCATGGAAGGAAAGCATGTGCTTTTAATGACCCAGTAGCAATATCTGTCACACTCTCAAAGGCACATCATCCCAAAATTTCAGAATACTGGGAAAAAAAGAGAAGATCTAAGAAGTTCCAGAATGCAAAACCACATCACAGCATGTACTCAGGATCAGCAGTCTGAGTGGCATTGGGCTTTTCACTTGCAATATAGGATACAAGAAGACAGCAGGCAACGCTCTCAAAATGCAGAGAGAAATTATGACTGAAGGTTTATATCTGACCAAACTCCTACAAGAGTGTAAGGGGACATGCAAAGTCTCGAATAATTTGCCTTCTTACAAAGCATTTAGGAGGAAGCTACTGAAGCACAATTCAACACAATGTAGAGAACGCAAGAAAGGGAAAGACGTGGGGAAAAAAAGGATGGTCCCAGGAAAGTGCAAATATCCTAGGATGACAGATGTCATCACACCTGGCAAGTGACCACTCCCAAGAATAGGGAGCAGTGGGAGTGTGAAAGAGGGCTGCTGAAGAAAAATAGAACTGATAGTCTACTGTGTGAGAATTTAGGGGGATTTATTACAAAGACTTTGCCAAATCTGTTGGCTCATTTGGGAAAAATTAGTGATAGGACACAGAAAACTTAGCAAATCTGACCAGGGGAAGAGGGGTTAGCAGTTATAAATGCCAAAAATAAACAAGCAAGCAAATAAATAATAAATAAAGCAGAGGATTATACAAGAAGAAGATGTGATTGTAATATATATTGGCTTCAGCGGCGATAGCCATAAATATGTAAACAGTGACTTTTGACTTAATTAGACATTTTGATGTGTGATACTGGCAACAGCAGGGACAGGAGGCGAGTGCTAGGGCTGCATAGGCAATCAATAGCCTCACCCATTTCTCCCATATATATTCGACACAGGTACAAAATCATGTACAAAGAAGACCACCACATCATTGAACAAAGAGTCCTAAAAGTGAAGACAATTCAAATATTGGTCAGTTGAGAACTAGTTAAACAGATCCTGCTTAAAAGAAGTACAGTGCAATCATTAAAAAAAAAAAAAAAAAAAAAAAAAAAAAAAAAAAAAAAAAAAAAAAAAAAAAAAAAAAAAAAAGACAACCCTATATCATATGCCGAAGATCTCCAGAAAGTGAAAACAAAACATTCAAACAAAACAAAATGAAAGGTAGTAGGTTCAATACTAATTTGGGAGAAAAAATAAGTATATGTATCAATATATACACATGTACAAAGATTGAAACTTGTGCAAATACAGACAATCTCTGCAAAGATTCAAATGAATGATTTTTGCAGGAGAGAGCAAAACAACCTAGCAAAAGGAAGAAAAATAACTTTAAGCCAGAACTAGTTCCTTTAATATCTCATCTTAATGCATACATCAAACATCATAATAAAATGTCATTTTTCCTTTAGGTGGCAGTAATTGCATCTTTTGGTTAATATCCATCAGTTCAACCATTGTGTTTGAATGTCTTGTTTTTCCTTTTGATAAGAAAAATATTTCTTAAAATACTTAGGCATGTATTTACAAAATGCATGATCCAGAAATGTTTGTGAGCATTGCTATGCAAAATAAAAGCAGGTTACAAGTTTGAGAGGATATAAGATAGACTGGGAAGATAGTCACCATGTCTACAATGATTCTCTCTGGGTAGCATATCAATTAATAGATGAATTTGTTTTTTTCTGAGACTTACCAAATTTTTCTACAATGAACATGCCATTTTTTAAAAAAAACTCTTGTTTATGTGATCCTTGTCATCAGAACCCTCTCGGGTCCTAGAAAATTGAAGATGATACAGACTTAAATGTTATCTGGCACTCCCAGACATTTTCAATATCACCAAGCTTTACACCTTCTTCTCTGTGGAATGAAAATAATGGCAGAAACATTTGCAGATACTAGGAGTATTGAAGGAACGATTGGAGGGTAGAAGATCTGAAACCCAGAAGCAAATCTGTGAAGTTAATAAGGTTGATACATCAGGACTCCCCCTCATTTACACTGGTTCCTTTCAAAGCATATCTCATTTTGAACACACAACTTTTCATTCTTTTCCTTACCATACCCAAACATTGTCGAGTTATACAACCTACCAAACTGAGATCCGCATTGCCATGTGCAGCAAAACACTGGCAACTTTTAAAATAGCCTTGTTTGAGAGTCTACTTAGAATCTAAGCACTAAGTGGGTCATCGGGGTTATCTCCAAGCTTCCTACCAAACTAGGAAGCCAAGCTTCATACACGCTTGTGTCCCTGTTGTCTAGTGCATGTCTGGCACATTTCAAGTATTCAAGAACCATCCGTAGCACTGTTGTATAGAAATGAATTTCCTGGACTGGTAAAAGCCTCCCAGACCACATCCTTAATCCATGGAGTAGTTAAGGGGTAGTCTTTACAGAACTTGCAGAAGGGGGTTCCTATTTCAAATGTGCAGGATCACAGAAACAGTCTTCATCATGAAGGAGTCTTTGGGACAGGGAAGAGGGTGCCACCAGGTGGGTTATCATGGTGGCACAACACATACGGACTCTGTTCGGGCCAAGAGAAAGGACACCATCTTGCCTCTTTGAAAAGATGCATCAGTTCATTGATCTGGGAGACAGAGAGGAAAATAAATCTGGTGTGGGATTTACAAATCCTTCAAACATAAGAACCAAATTGACATGGGACAACGAGTGTGAAGAGAGAATTCAAAAACAGGTGCCATGTGACCTAGCACTTCCATTTCTAGGTACATTCCCAGAAGAAATGAAAGCAGGCACTTAATCAGACATTTGTACACCAGTGTTCACAGCAGCATTATTCACAGTGGCTCAAAAGTGAAAACCACTCAACCGGCCATCAACAGATGCCTGGATAAACAAAATGTGGTTATATACACACAATGAAACAGTATTCAGTCCTTAAAAAAATGAAGGCAATTCTGATACCTGCTACTTTGAACTTTGAGGACATTATACTGAGTGAAATTAGCCAGGTGTAGAAGAAAAACAGGTTGTGTGATTCCACTTCTATGAGATATCTAGACTAGTCAAATTCACAGGGACAGAAAGTAGGATGGTGGTTACCAGGGACCGGGGGTGGTGGAGGAGAAAATGGGAGTTACTGTTTAATGGGTACAGAGTTTCAGTCTCGCACAATGAAAAGAGTTCTAAAGATGGATGGGGGTGAAGGCTGCACAGCAATGTGAAATGCACAGTGTTTCTGAACTGTATACTTAAAAATGGGAAAATGTATGTCATTTATATTTTTCCACAACAAAAAAGAACATGCCAAAGACTATCCAGATAGAATGAGGAAGTAAGAACTACTTTCCTATATCTTACCAATGCCATAAGGAGAAGGGAGTGTATGTTTATTCTAAAACTATTCTGTAAGACAGATGCGAATTATTTGTGGATGTCAATAATTGCTAACGTCTAATGGGCTCTTACTATGGGTCAGGGAATGTGCTAAGGAATCTTTGCCCACTATCTTATCTTATTCTCAAGACCATTTGAAGAAGCAGGTACTATTATTATGGTCATTTTCAAGTTCAGAAAAGTAAACCTGAGAAAATCTAAATCCTTTACACAGGATGCAGAGTTAGTGAATGGTAGAGTTCAGGTTTGACTATAAATTTGTCAATGCTGAGCACTGCAATATTGTGATTTTGCAGTATTGGTCATTCAGATGACCAAAATATGTTTCTCATTGCAGATCTGGTCTTCATCCACAGTTCTGTTCACAGCTACCAAAAGTTTTGAGGAATTTCCCGAGTTAAAGGTGTCTCTTGTTATGTTAATGAGGTGACTTTTGAGGACTCTCCTAAAGACTGAGGCTGGATGCCTGGAGAACCAACCTGGCAATGAGGGTTGGAACTTCGAGTCCTACCTCTTGACCTCTGTCTGGGGAGGAGAGAGGAGCTGGATATTGAGTTCTATCACCAATGCTAATGATTTAATCGATCATTCCTGTGTAATCTACAAAATCCTAGAGGAAGTTTCCAGGTTTGTAAACATGTGGAGATTTGGGGGAAATGGTGCCTCTGGGGAGGGCATGGAAGTGTCACACCTTTTCTCTACACCTCACCCTGTGCCCTCTTCCATCAGGTGTTATGTCCTTTGTAATAAGTTAGTAATCTAGTGAGTAAATGGCTTTCCTGAGTTTTCTGTGCTTTTCTAGCAACTTAATCCAGCGTCAGGAGGGTGTTTAGGAATCTCTGGTTTACAGACCATTGAGCAGAAGCACAAGAATTACCTGACTTTGAGACTGGCAGCTGTAACCTGAGGAAGGGGGCCACAGGAACTTCTTGATTTGGTTTGTCAGAAACACAGGTAACCACCTGGGTGTCTGAAGGGGAGGGTGGCCTTGGGAGACTGAGCCCTTCACTTGAGGATTCTGGCACTCTCTCTCCATTGATGGCATGTTAGAATGGAGCTAAATTCTTGGACACCCTGCTGATGCCTGAGAATTGCTTGCTGGTGTAGGGAAGCCTACACATAACCCTGATGGAATTGGGTTGGGGAAGCCAACACAACTTTATCGTTCATTTCAGGGCTTGGATTCTGTTTTGTTTTGTTTTGTTTTGTTTTTCTCTTGTCTTCATTTAAACATTTGCTTAAGGAATTTATTTTCTTTTTTAAAGATGAAGGAAGCAGACAGGAATGAAGGCAGGCAGACTGTGGTAGAAAGGAGGAGAAAGTAGGAATAATCATTTTATTTAGTTAGTTGTCATGTTTAGTTGTCCTCCCACCCCGCTAGCCCCCATACACACCACCCTGGGCCATGAAACTGGATCCTTGAGCTGTATGTAGACTCTGCCCCAGGCACAGGCTTAACACCTGAGCCACCAGGGTGCACCAGAAATTTTAAAGAAAGGAATCTGAATCAGGTGAATCTAAATGACATTAACAAGCTAGAGAGTGTAAGAGTTAACATCTTACAGAACTGTGTCCCCAAACAATGCCTCTGCTCAGATGGCTCCTAATCGCTGTGGAGTTGAGTACTCAAGTCCAAATCCAGAGGGAAGGCAACAGGAAAGAATAGCCACAAAGACCAAATCATTTTTAGGTACAAATAATTCTATGTAATAAATCAAAAACATTAAAGTTTAAAAAATTTTATTTTCAGAATTTAGAACAAAATCCTGACATCGTTTAGCATTATTTTTTAAAATAAGCATAAACTGGGCAAACTATTGTAACCAACAGAGAAATTTAGGAATTGTATTCTGGCAATTTATAGAAATCCATTTCCCCAAAGAATTAACAGGATGCACTGTTGTATTTGCTTTTCAAATGGATGGGTGTATACACACGTGTGCACATGCATGCGTGCTCCAATTCCTGTGATCACTGCATTAAGATACTGCCCTGGTCATGACCCATCTCAGACAACCCACTCCAGGTATTTAAAATTCATAGTACTTCCTTGTGATTCAAGGAGTCAGCTACAGATATGTGCTGGTACCCTTACATTTGATAAAAATTGTGTCGAAACTTTAAAACAGAGGGCGTTATCTCCTCCTCAAATTCCCTTTAGATTTAACTCCATCAAAATCACAAGGTGGACTAGCCACTTCACAGATGGAATCATTGGAGCTAGCATCTGGGTTTACCACCAAAGCAAATACACTTCTGATCCCCACTGGCCTTCTTGGCCTGGGTCTTCATCAACTGTTAGTGGTCACTGAAAATGTGCTCAACTACTTTTCTCTGATGGTGGAATGGGGGTGGGGTAAGGAAAAACTCCCCCATTTCTCTAAGGTTCTTCACAATCTGGATGAACCCATGAGTGTTAGACATGGCTAGTAAGAGAAAAGCCCAAATTTAATTACATTTGGATGGAGAATTTACATGGCAATAAATCTGAGGTAGCAGGGGCAGACCTAAGACTTAGATCCCATGCTGAGGCCTGGAAAGGGGTCCTGGGCATCAGGGAGAGAGGAGGGGTAGGGGGTCTTCAGGTGACAAAGGGGTATGACTCATCTTTACTCTGGAAGTAAAGATAGCATTAACCTTCCTTTCCACATTCTTCTAGGGGCTAAAGAAACAATGACCATTCTGGATTAGGGGAAGGGTGGAGGTTTAGGGAGTGGTGATGGTTTCTCTGATTAAGGGAAAGGCTAAAGGGTTAGGAGACAGGCTGGAACTTCTCCTCGAAAGTTGTCATTTCTTTCAGCTCAAAGAAATCAATCTTAAGGGTGGGACATCTACAGGAGATCAAGTCAAAGAGTTGGGGTGATCTGTTTTAGCCCCTTCTGTGGGAACAAAATGAAAGCCAGGAGCCGCGATATTTGCAGAGCAGATGACTTGCCCAACTAGTTCTCACCACTTAGTTTCCTTAGTTCCTCAACCTGTGTGTTCCTAAGGGCGTGAACACATATGCCCTGGGCCTTATGTCCCCTAAGTGTAGCCAAAGGTCAGGTGTAAATTGCCGGGAACTGACTTGGGAATCCATTTGAATTTCCATCTGAGGAAATGTCACACAGGCTCCCTGCACTCAGATCTCACCTGCCTCTTCCCCAATCACACATTTTAAGTGATTGACTATATAAAGGTATTCATGGTTCCAGGGTCCAAGATCTGACAATGCACGTGGATGCCATCAGGTACACACACAGTCACTAGCACATGCAAGGGGGTTGTGTGATGCCCTGTAGGCTAGGGTGACTGGGCATGGGTTGGAGGGCTTTGTGGGTCGACAGCTGGCCCTTCTGGGTTGTAACTGCTAGTCCCTGTGCTCATCTGGAAAGAGACTAGCACCCACCCTTCCTGCCTCAGAGCACCCTGTGTGGGCTGGATGGTTGTACAGGTGGCCTTTGAACAGAACAGGCCCATTGATAGATTTTTTTTTTAATAGCTCAGTATAGTTGGTTCCCATCTAATCAGATTCACATAACTTACCCTCTGTGAACAACACACAAAATGATGGATTAAACACAAGCAACTGCCTCTAACTACTACTAACTACAATCAAAGTGACAAAGAAGTTTCTTTAAAGAGGATGAAATAATAAGCACAGCAATAGAACACAAAAGTGTTCTCATCGGCAGGCCAGAAGTCTTCAGAAATTTCTGAGAGTTTGAAAGCAGAGAAACTGATCAGAGTAGAGCGGAAACTGCACAGAGATGAGCATGTTTTTTTCTCGCGGGTTCCAGAAGGGAGTTCACATTCAGTCAACGTGACAGTAATGGGCTGTGGCCGTCAGAGGCCTCATTAGGAGCGGGATTCAGTTCCTAGAAACAGCTGGGCCCCTTTTTTTCTGACCTTGGTAAACAGCAGCTGAGACTTTTGCCCACAGATAAAAATCCAACACGCTGCCCTGGAGAAAGTGAGTTGTTAACAGAGGGTTCCTCTGGAACAGGATTTTGTGGCCTTAGACTCCAGAGATATTTGGAGAAATTCTAAATCTCTAGAAAAACCTGGAGGGGATATAATCAAACTTCAAATGCAATTTCATCTGAAAACCTCTGTGTTCTTAATTGTTCTTTGCCCACAGGAAAACCTACAGGGAAGCCTTCCCCTAGCTAAGCCTCTACTTACATATAAACTACTCTCTGTCATTCTACACCCAGGGAAAGAGCCCAAGGGAGAAACAAACCTTAACAATTGAAGAGGAAACCCATAAGAGCTACTTAAAGTAAACTATGGTGATTTTAGTTTTTAATTAATTCATATAAATGGACAAAAGGGGGCATCAAACTTGTGGAAAAAACCTCACAACAATCTGAAAGGGAGAGCCTTAAAAATAAGCAAAATAATTGAGGCCAAAGGAAAATGATGTGAGCAGAAAAAGAAAATTAAAAAAAAAATCCTAATTGACATGTACAAAGCAAATAATTCCTAACACCTATGATTAGTCAATTAAGAAAATTAATACTTAAAGCTATTTCAGTAAAAGAACTAAAATGCTAATTCATATCATTAAAGGTATTTATAATCTATTGTATCCTTAAGACAGTTAGTTAATAAATTATAGGTAATTAAAGATAGAAGAAAACATGAAAGAATTCTACAAAATGAAGATAAACATTTTTAATGAAATTGTTAAATAATAATCTAGACATAACAAAAATCAAGTTGGTTGCCTGGAAGATAAAGCAAAGGAAGTAAAATAGCAGAAAATGTGAAGAAAAAAATAGTTATCATTAGGGAACCTATGATTTATCTATATTTGATTCTAGAAGGTATGACTATGAGAAAAATATGATCAAGAAAACAATGAACAAGGTGAACTCTGGTAGAGCAGTGGTTTGGACAGCTGCCTTTGATAGACACAGTCCACATACATCCCAAGGACCTTGGATCAATACCCGGGACTAGGGACTGGGTGGAGTGAGGGGGGAATGCCAAGTTCAACAACTAAAATAACAGTCAAAGTGCTTGCTCCTCCTCTCTCTTCCTGCCTTCTTGTCTCTGCTAGCCCTCATTCCTGCCTGTAACTTTCCTTAAAAACAAAAAAGAAAGAAAAAATAAAATACATTTCCTTACACTACAAAGCTCTGAGATGGACGAAGCTTACCAATTAAAGAACAGAATAAACAAAAGCACTTTTAGACATCCTAATGGAATTTTAGAACTACAAAAACCAAAAAAGAAAATTTAAAAAGTTTCCAAAGAGGGGGGCACTAAAAGAGAATAATAGACGGTCATCTAGTTTATTTTCAGCAATAGTGGTCACTAAAAGAAAATTCATTAATAAAACGAGTATAGATTGAGTGTATACTGTGTGCTGGACACTGTTCTAAGAACTTGGGATAACATCAGTGAACCAAACAGACCCAAATCCTGTTCTGGTGTATCTTAATTCTACTGGAAGAAGGGCTTCAATGTCCTGAGAGGGAAAATAGATCTTAGAATTCTAAATCTGGCCAAACTATTAAACAAATATAAGAACTGAAAAAAGCATTTTTAGATTTTTCAAGACTTCAGAGAAATTACTTTCTATGTAAAACAAAACACTCAATGAAGTAATCAATTGTTATCCAAGTTAAAAAATAAGAAGTAATGCTATCTCAGCTTGACCCAGAGGAAGTTAAAAAAAGAAGGGAGAGAGGGAGGGAGGGAGGGAGGGAGGAAGGAAGGAAAAACCTATTAGATACTGACGTTTAAAAGAATCTTATTAAAGTTCCAAAATTTCAAGTAGATAAGATTACTTTTCCTTCTCAATGAAAATTCATCCACATGACTCATTTGATAATAATAGCTGGCAGTGATAGGTACAGGGCATTGTGTTGAGTGCTTTACATGAATTAACTCGTTGAACCCTCAGAGCACTTACCTATAATTACAGAGAATACATAGATATAGCAAACCACGACTATATAGATAGATAGGTATACATATATCACAAAAATTGAGAGGTAGATCCTCTTACATAACTGGACACAAAAGAGTCCATCCAAATAAGCAAATCCAAAGGTAGAAGTGTAGACGTTTATGTACTGTACTTACATTTATAAAGAATATTTAATATAATTTTATAGCAATTAAAATGTAATGTAAATTACAGTGTAGTTAACACAAATTAGGAGATGGGGGAACAGAGAAGGTGGAAGGAAGTGCAAACTACAAATTTGTCATCTTTCATAGATGGAATTCAATAAATACCATCTAATGCTGGAAAATTGAGAAATAGAGCTGTAAACATGTTATTTTAAATCAAGATAGTAACTGCTACAGGATCAAATATCAGGATCTCTTAACAGAGCTTGTTTCAGAAGAGCAGGTATGGGCTAGAAGGGAAGGGCGATCATATTCATTTTATACTCTTCTGTACTGGTAAAAATTTTATCTTTTACCTACATGTAATACAATTATAAAAAATAATAGTTACTTCAACAATAACAAATACGTTAATATTTTCAAGAGTAGAAACATGCTAAATTATCTTTTCCTCCGACATTTCAATCATTTTGTTTTAAAGAGGAAGGCAGGAATTAAGGCACGTAGGCAGCAGGTAGGAAGGAAGAGAGAAGAGGAAGAAGCATTTCTATTTATCTATTTGTTCATTCTTTTTGTTCCCCGTGGCCCCAGGTCACGAATCCAGGTCCCTGGGCCTTTACATGATTCATGCCTCAGCTGCAGGCTTAAAGTAAAAGAGGGATTGCTTAGTCATAATTGTGAAATATCCTCAATCATGGCTTTAAAAAAAATCTTTTTTGGTTTTTAATTGTATTGGAGGAAGCCGGCATCATAACAGTATATAGGTCTAAGATGTGCATCATTATAAATCAACGACTGTATATAATACATTAAATTTACCACCAACAGTCCAAGTCCACACTTAACCATATAATTGACTCCTTTTATCTGATTTACCCACCCCCAACTTCCCTGAAGGCTAATGGATTTTAAGAAAAGTATCTTTGATTAAAGAGAATTTAGTATATTATTTACTAGGCTTTTTTATGTTGAAAGAAAAATAAAACTTATTTTCCAGTTTTTCTGATTTCAAGCTTGGGGAAAGTTGTGGATATTGTATGTGCTATTCTTACTGACCTTGCCAATGACTCAAAAACTGATGACCTAAAGACTTTGAACTTTTGCAAAAAGGAATTAATCACTGAGGATTACTAGCTGTCAAACTAGAATAAAGGTAGTTTTGTATTAAGAAACCTTCTTTAATGGTTAATGTTTATTAAATAGGGACCGCTGCGAATAGGGGACAAAGTGCCTCCATCCCAGCTCTGTCCCCAACTAACCTAGTGACCTGAGGCTACCATTTCATCTGTTATTCCTTCATTTGTAGAGTATGGATAAAATCACTATCCTCACTGTTTCATATTGTGCCTGTGAGAAACAGAAAGGATAAATCAAAGGATAGTCTTGAAATATTACAGAGCACTAAGAAATTACAATGGTAGCATTATTGGGATGATAATGTTTCAAAGTTGAAAACCATTTAGAAAATATCTAGACAAATTCTTTAACTCATGATTTTTTTCTTGCCTATTACTTGCTTAGAGTCACTCCATATATTATCATTAATAGTCTTAAAATGGAAATTGATTTAAAATAATATTCTTCTGAGTTTCGTCCTTTCTAAAATGACGAAGAATCATAGGCTATTAATGTGCAAGGGACATTGGCAGTCATCTCATCTAATCCTCCTATTTTAAATGTGTAGCAATAGAACCCAAACAGAGTGGCTGGCCTAAGATAAACACAGGACAATGAACTCAGACCTTGGATTGGAACCCGGGTCCCTAGACGCCCAGTCACACAATCCTTTCCTATGTCACTGCTGAAGCAAGATAAAAATGGCCATTTATGGATAATCACAGACAATAAAAGTAGATGCTGCTCTGAAAAGAGTATGCTCACTATTTCTAACCATTTTTAGTAATGTTCAAAAGATGGTT
The DNA here is from genome assembly GCA_004363575.1 of Solenodon paradoxus. NCBI lineage: Eukaryota > Metazoa > Chordata > Mammalia > Eulipotyphla > Solenodontidae > Solenodon > Solenodon paradoxus. The sequence goes on from RJWH01000197.1 coordinate 520,475, forward strand.
CTCTCCTCAAAAGGCAAATATGTGACAAAATAAACAACAAAAATGTAAAAGTGAAGAAAAAATTTTAAGAAAAAGGCAATTATGCTTGAAAAATTAGTTTAAATCCAGAGACTCTCAATTCTCTAAATTAAACTAAAATTTTATGAGAACAATCAAGAGTAAGATTGTTAATATCAGAACAAACAGACATTCAATCATGAAATGAATTACCAATATCTCAGTAAAATTTGACCTCACTAATTCCTTCATACAAACCCTTGGAAAAGAGACAGGTCACTGGTTAAGACAAGACTAAAGTTCAAATTGCAGCTTTGTTGTTTACTAGAGAGGTATATTTTGAAAACACGCTCAGCTTCCCTAAGCCTCAATTTCCTCATTTGTATTATGGGAATAATCATTTAATAGGATTGTCGTGAGAATTATAAAGTAATTCATATAATACAATAAATGAGACCACTCATTGTTATCATCTGGGATTTTTATAGATGGAGAAACTAGCCCTCATAGCAATGATTTACTTAAGGGCGCTCAGCAAATGAGTGATAGAACAAACTGACATGCTTTCACATTCTGTTCTTTCCTTACTCATGACCTGCCTACCTGCACTTCATTGAATCACCCTCATATGAAAAATCCTACCTCCCTGCTACCCCCATCCTACTGCCCAGCTTTGCTAAAAGCTCTAGGTCTTCCCACGACCAAGAGAAATTTTCCTCCTAAGGACAACTCTTTCAGCCAATTCCAGATGATAAGGTCTCTAATGGTTGCATCTCCTTTGATTTGCCAAAAAATCACTTGACTCAAGTTCACAGCCCCCATGTGCCACCGTAACACACAACACTTCATTGTATTCTTATCCCTACCCACTGACCTTGACCTTGTGTCCCAGGCGGAGGCACAATCCTTCACTTCCTTGTCCCATTCAGACTTCTGTGAGCTCTGAACAGCCTTTCCATTTAGGTTTCATAGTGCTGGTCCCTCAGCACTCAAGTTCCCCTTCAGCCCCCTTGACTGCAGGTAGGAATGAAGGTGAGTAGGCAGGCAGGCAGGAAGAGAGAGGAGGAAGAAACATCACATCTATTTTATTTAATAATTTATCTTCATTGTTTCCCCTGGCCCTGGGTCTTGAACCCTGGTCCTTGGGATGTTTGTGGACTATACCCATGGTGTACTAGACCTCTAGGCCACCAAGGCATACCAGAAGAAGCATTTTTAATATGATTTTTATTTAGTTGTCCCCTCTGGACTTGGGGTGTGAACCCAGGTCCTTGGAATATATGTGGACTGCGCTCAGCCAGAGGTGGCAGACCTAACTGCTATCCCACCAGGGCGCCCGAAGGATGTCACTCTTAAAAGACTTGCCACGGACAATAACGATAATGCATTTTAAACAGTTCATTTATAAGGTACCATGAAAGTGATTATTGCATTATTTGAATTTTCACAACGATTACTGCTCTTTATGGAACATAGTGTATCATTTGAGTCTTTTCTATCTGAACTTTCTCTCTGCCTCAGTTACTTCCTCAACCTTTGGATATAGTCATTCATTCTCATTAATGCTATTTATTAAATGATTTTAGAATCTCTTCCTGGCCTTTCCGTTCCCACTTTGACTTATAGTCTTTTAATAATTCTCATTGAGATGCAATAACACTTATGTCTGCCTACCTCTTTAACAATCTTTCTCCATTTTGTCTGTGGCAACTTAGGACATTTAATATGTTCAGTCTTCCCATGGTAAAGGAAGAATATTTTAGAATGTGTGAAAACTTGGATTTGGGTTTGAAGTTCTCTAGAATAAATAAATCTTTCAATACTCTCTGGTCTCCAGTCCCTTGACTTTCTATTCCAGCTCCTAATACCATATGCAGACTCCTCTGGCTTTGACTACCTTGGGGGACATTATTTCTCTTTCCCTCTCTGCGTTCTCTTTGCCCTAACATCCTTCTTATTCATAAACTCCTTAGATCTGCCACTGTGGGTAAAAACTATTTGTCCCATTCTGGTTATTATTGACTCACTTTAGCCCATCAGCCTACTCATCATGAAAAGGAGGTCAGACAAAAGCTATTATTAAAATGTCACTCCAACACTCCAATTGTAGCCTGGTACTCTCTGGTTCCACTGCCAACAACAAAATGTCAGTGTGGTTATTCAAGGTTTTGGGACTTGGCTGGGAATGAGGCACAGTAGTCTGAAGGAAAACAGAAGCCAACTCTTTGAGAACAACCCAGCACTGGAATGGAAAGTGAACTGGGACATACTGGCCAGGCTACAAAGGAAGGCCTTAGAGAAAGTGATTAAATGAAGGCTAAGACAGGAAGGGCTCAGCTGTCCCAGCTACCAACGAGACGTTGTTATTAGTGCTGTGGAGGCAAAGGGGAGTGATCAGCTAGGCTAGCAATGAGTTAGACTCTTCAAAGTTTTTACCTTAAAACACATATATAAAAATCCTTGTTGTCAACGCATTCTTTCATTAAATACTTAGGCAGCAACTCTATACCAGGCATTGTCTTTCTTAGGCACTGAGTGCATAATGGGAAAGAAAAGCAGGCATGGTTACTTCCTTGTTACTTGTTAAATAACATGGCATGTGCCATTCTTCTTCATTGTCTTGTCATTTTTAGAATAGGTTTTGGACTTGTAGATGTAGTTCCAGTCAGTGAGTTTATAGAAACAGTTTTCAGATGAGTCATCAATATCTGACCACAATAACATTATAGCCTTCCTTCTTGCTCTAGAATAAAGACACACTTTTTTCAAAAAAAGACATTCTTCAGAGGCAAATAACAATTAGGTGGTTTCTGGATGGTTTGACTTTTCCAAGCAGTTTTTTTTCTGGGCTTTCCCTCTATATTTAGTTCCCCCCAAAATCCCAATCTGGAATTTTACATCATTAATCATCACAACAGTTTTCAATAATACACCCATATGCTTATGCTGTCAAGAGTATTTGGCGAATCAACACACAATGATTATATTTCAGTGAACTTGCTTCTCACAGCAGGATTGGTAACTAAAAAAAGAAAAGAAGACAGAAAACTGGTGTCTGGAGAAGAAACCAGCTCATATCACTACGAGTCAGTGTCAAGTAAGAAGGAACACTTGCATAAATAAAGAGGTATGTCATATTCTTGGCTTGGAAGAAACACGTATTACAGAGATGTCAGTTTTTCCTAAAGCGAACCTGTAAGTGTATTAGAGCCCAATAAAAATTCTAATGGAATTCTTTTGGAACTTGGCAAAACCATTTTAAAGTTTAGAAAAATAAAAATGTGCAAGAATAGCCAGGAAGGTTTTCATATAGAATAAATTTAGGAAGGACTTGGCTAGTTATTTAGACTGTAGTTATTTACTGCTAATATACTGATGTTGGAATAGACAGATGATTAAAAAACTCAAAATAATGAGTACAGAAGTAGTTACTAATGTAAACAGGATCTGAGACTATAATGAAATGGTGAAAAGAAATGTTATTCAGACAACTAGCTAGTTATTTGGAAAAAGAATAAAGTTGGATCCCACCCTTGAACTTCCAGATGGAATAAAGATTTAAATTTTTTTTTAAATCATAAAGCACTAAAAACTTTTAGATGAATATTTTTATAACTTTTAAGTGAAAGAGGACTTGAAGCTTGACACTTGGCTAGCCAAACATCAGATCCTCCCCCTTGGCAGGAGGGATTCCCCAACTGCAAGTAGTTTTGGTGTGAGTGCTCACTGCCCCCTACTTCAGTAGCTGGGGGAGATCAGTCCTCCTTAGCCCAAACATGCGGTCCTGTGGGGAACTCCCTGTCACCTGCTGACTAAAGAAACAGGTGTTCAAGACTAATTTTCAGGATACTTCTTCCCTGCCAAACAGACACTATTCTAGTAAGTCCTACTCTCACAAGTTCCACCCATTTAGGGCTGGTTTTAAACAACAATTGAGGACAATCTTCCTAGAAGGTCAGAACACTAAGCATCTTATGTCATCACTCCACACTCCTAGAAGGAACAGTGCCCTTAGGGTTTAGAATTCAAGGGAAAAAAAGCTTTCAGTCAACAGAGACATTAAAGGTCCCACTGAATTAGTGTGCCTTTGTGACTCAGGCCAGAGACACTGGTGAGGAAACCACATACAGCCCAAGGATCCAGGTACAAGAGCTAGGACTGGGTTAAAAAATAAGAAATGAACAGCTAACTTGATAAAGCTGTTTCTTCCTCCTCTCCCTCTCTTTCTCTCTTAAAAAAAAAATTCTACTGAATTGCAATATGAAACTCTCACCTTGGAACTAAATAAAAATTATTCTTCCTCTTCTCTCTTCCGACCTGCTTTGCCTGCTCATCTTCATTCCTGCCTATAACTTTCCTTAAAAAAAGAAAGAAAGAATGAACAGACTTTCAGTCATAGACTTTAATTGGAACGAACAGCTACTCTAATAATATTTTGTTACAGTATTAAGTGAGGATTTACTGTATTGCAAGTACTTAGGGCCAAAATTACATCTGTCCTCTAGATCATGTAAAATAGAACTTTTTTTCAGACCCAGTGTTCAAAATGGAAAGGTCAGGTCAGCTTCTAGGCCTGTGGCTCCAAAAAGATCACAGCAACAACCAATCAGCCCTTTACCTTTGGTTCCCGTCGTATGACTCTTCTCTCCTCTGCTTAAAGGGCAAGAGGAAACTGCACAGCCATGTGACAGTAACCTTCAGTGCATTTCTCAGGGCTGGCCACTTCAGTGGTCATAAGGCTTGAAGGAGCTCGATAATATTTCTGTGTCTCAGTTTGCGTTTTTCTTACAAACTGCCGTCACTCACTGATCGAATTCTTCCTTTTCCTAACCCTAGGTACGATCGTTTACTTGATAAACACACTGTATATTAATAGCATGTGAAATTCTGGGGAATTTCCACTTCCTTACTTTTTTCTCAAACACCCTTTTTTTCCCAAGAGACCCATTTTTATCCACTGCGTCGGCAGAAGTACAGTTAACATAACGGGAATCTTGTGACTTCCCCAAATGGCCCCTCTTTTCTTCTGAGTATTATTTCAATCATCTTGGTATCTGATTGGCCTGCCTAGTTTTAATTATGATTCCGCTGGGTGAAGGGGTCTCTTACATCCCCTTAATGCTCTGTGGAGTTTCTCATTCAGCCAGATTTTCAATGTATAAACTCAGAGCAAATTAGGTGCCATTGGGAAGCTACATTAAAGCTTTTGGGAGAGGAGAGGCAATGTTATGCAAGAAAGCAGCAATTTGCCAAGTGTTTCTTGATGATCTAAGGGGGGATGCTGAGCTTCCCATCGCATTTACTTTGCTTCCAGGAAATTACGTAAAGGGAGGATCTGAACTATTATGAACAAATGGGTGATCTTAGATATTGTCATAAAATCAATACTATTGCCTGAGTGAGTGAGTATGTACAGGAAATGTGCTCATAGGTACAGGTTCAGCTCTGTGGACACTGAAATGTTTTCTTTTTTGCTCTCCAGAAAATAGCCTACTGGAATATTTTGTTTTTTCTCCCCTCATGACTTCTTTTAAAGCTAATTCTTTATATATCAAATAATAGTGAAAACATGCATGCTTTTTAAAGAGTCATGTTAATAAATATCAGGAATGTCTCATATATAGGGTAATTTTAAACACATTCACCACTTTAAACTTAGACTGTCAATATCAAAATAAAAGGATGATTCTTTAATGATTTTATAACCACTATTTTTTATCCCACTATAATAACCACTGAATTCCCAAACATTCTATAATCTCAAGAGAATTTTTCTTCCTTTTTTAAAGAAAAGAGGGAAGGAAGGAAGGAAGGAAAGAAGGAAGGAAGGAAAGAAGGAAGGAAAAAGAAAGGAAAAGCAAACATTTTTAGTTAGTTGTTTTATTTTTGTTTTCCCACCCCCTTCTCCTGGCCCCTGGTCCCCACCAATCCTGGATGGTAAGCCTAGGTCCTTGGGTTTTACGTGGTCCATACCCCAGCTGTTTCAGTCATTTGAGAAACAAGAAACACCCTCAAGAGAGTTTCTGACAATAAATTCCTCTAAAATAATCTGTACAGAAGAGACTATTCCACAAATTTTTAGGAGTACTTACTGTGCGCCAGATATGGGGCCAAACAATGCAGATAAAATGGTAACTAAAAGACATCATCCTTACTTCCATGAAATTTACAATCCAGCTGAGGAGACTGATAAAACAGGTCTTCATATGATAAATGTCTCATCAAAAGCCTGAGGATTTTTGATTCTAATAAAACACCGAATCTGTTTTGGTCAAGGTTACCACTGACCTTCATATGTCTAAATCTAATGGCCAACTTTCAGTCAATCTTAGCTTCTCAAAAGCATTTGATACAGTTGATCATACCCTCTTTTTCCAAACATTTCTTCAGTTGATTTCCAATTCCATGGGATGACCCTTGAATTCATTTTTTCAGGCCACTTTTCTAAATTTGACACTTGCATACCTATTTGCCTGTTCACCATGCCCTCTCAGTTACTAATAGCAACTCAGACTAAACATGTCCTGAACTGATCTCTGAATTCCCTTCTCCAACCCTCATAATCTACTTGTCTGCTAGTGTCTACCTTTTTTTTTTATTCAAAGGAATCCTTATACATTCAGCTAATCAGACCAAAAATCTTGGCTATATCTGTAACTTTTCATTCTTTCATGTTCCACCTTTAATTTCCCAGAAAATCCTGTTGGATTTACTTTGAAACCTCTATCATAATTTTTCAGTCCTCCATGACCTACATCACCACTCGCTCAGTTTAAGACATCATTTTCTATCATCTGAGTGAGTAGATTCCTGACTCTCTTTGATTCTACCATTCTGTTCTATTTTCTATAGAGCATTTGGAGAGAGTCTTTTAAAACACAAGTCATGTCATTTCCTTGTTTATATCCTTTCAGTGGCTTTCCATCACATTTGAGTAGAATCCTTATGGGGCACACATGACTCTTTCTCATCTGGTCTTTGAGGTCTCTCTGCTTACCCTTCTTCCTCTTACTATTCTCTGACTTTGTCCCACTTTGAGGACTTGGCATTTATGTTCCTCTGCCTACAATGTTGTTCATCTAGATACGGCAATGGCTTTCCTCTTCAGTTCATATATATCTTTGTTCAAATGTCAATTTGTCAGAAGGACTTCCCTTCAGGAATAACTAGACGACTAAACACTAAAGCAGCACTCCTTCCCCACCTTTATCTTCTTGTCCCACTTACTTTTCTTTCTAGTTCTTCTCATTCTCTGACATTGTGTGTGTGTGTGTGTGTTTATTGTGTCTCTCTCCTATTAGGATGTAAAATTCAAGAGCACAAAAACCTTTGTCTCATTCATTTGAGTATCCCAAATGCCTAGAACGTGAGTGCCTGGCATATTGTGGGTGCTCATCAAGCAGAGGCTGCATAAATGAATGTGATTATAGCATAAAGAAAAAGTGTCGACATGTGGATATAACATACACTGAAGTATCAACAAAGGAAACAAATGTGGACTCTGGTTAGCAACTATAATTAGCAAACGGTCACACAAATGTGGACAACTGAGTTCTCTAACACTCATGACTGCACACTCCTCCCTCTGAGCTGACCCCTTGGTTGTAGACATAAAAGCTCTATTGAAGAAATTTTTTTTTTAATTTATAGTTTGGTTTTGCATTTTTTCCCAGAGAAATGTGACCAGCAATATCTTAATTATCTGTGTAACAGATCTGTTAGGTAGTTGGACAAGAAAGATGAAAGGAGAAGAAAAAAGAAAGGAATAATACCAGTCTTGTCTTAGTAAAAAGGCCTTGAAACAGAGAGAAGTCTTGTGACGTACCCAGCATGATAGCGGTAGAGCTAGACATGTATTTGATCCTCCTAACTCTTTACTGATCTCTGCCTCTAGGTCCTGAGATGGGGAGGGTGGGGGTGGGGGTAGAAGTTTCTCTGTATCTATCCAGAGTGGATATATTTTATCTTGTCTTCTCAATCCAAACCAACACCTATAATTGTTATTATAACTCCCTTAAGGTGTACAGTATAGAAAATAAGAACAATGTAGAAGGAATGAGTAGGTGCTTTATAAATACTTGTTGGATAAATTAATTGGTAAGAGGAAAGGGATCAAGAGAGGAGATTCTGTTGTATGTATGTATTCATGTGCACGCACATAGAAGTACAATTCCTAATGGTTCGGGCCCTGTGTAAAGAAAAGGAACTTAATTGATAACATAAAAGAATTCAAATGTATGGAATTGAATATGGAATTTAACGGAGACCTTTCCTCTGTTTTGACTTTCAGTGACCTCTCAATTATCAGATAGTTCGTATGTCCAAATATCTTTTCTTCAGAATTACAAATTATATTGTCAAGTATAACAGTATGGATATATCAGATTTAATTTTGAAACATAGGCTTTCCCACTCCAGCCCAGGCTTATGGTAAGATCAAAACGACAGTAACAACACAGCTTCATTTTGACTTGGCCCTCAGAGTTCCTAACCCTGTCCCACGAGGCACGGGCAATCCACAGAGAATGTTCTTTGATGATCACAATTGTGACTCCTCCGGTTATAACACGACCTCTGATTTTTCTTCTCTTTTCCCTCCTGACTTGGATCTGGCTGTTGCTTTCTGTATGCTTTTCTATATCAATGATTCTTTTTCATTTCACTCCCAACTCTTAGAACTCATGTTCTCTGGCTGCTCTCCTCCCCATTGCTGATGCTCGGTAGGCTCTGCTTTTTCTTTTCTGTGACCTGCTGGAACACAGAAGTTTCTTATCTGCAGTGTCTGGACATCCTGCCATGACACAAGTGCCAGGATATTGTTTGAGAAATTAATTGCTTTGTTCCTTACTCATCAGGAAAGAATGAGAATTTATGGAAGATAATGTTAAAGGGCTATTAAAAAGCCATCCCAAACTTCTTATTCACTGATACTTCCCATTTTACAACCTGAAAAGCTGCTTCCATCTTTATTTGCATCTAGAGATGGTCCTGGGGTCCAGTTTTGGTTCATTGGATGTAAGTAAAGTCTGTTGGTCAAGAGAGAGGGGATTCTGAAAAAGATTTTGCTTTTCTGACAAAAGAAAACAACAGGGTTGATGTTGTCTTTCCCCCTTATCCCCCTTCTTTCTCCACTGAATACAGAACTGATGGCTGGATCTGCAGTGCCATCTTGTAATCATGAGAGAAAGGTCAGGAGAATCTCAGAGACATTGACCTGACATCACTGACTTAGAGAACCAAGACCAGTGCTTAGCTTCTTGTTAAGTGAAAAAAATAAACCTCTGTTTGTTCCAGCAACTGTAGGTGATTTTCCTGTTATTTTCAAATGATTGCAAGTCTGACTGATACTCAGGTACATTCTTACTACCACATCATAGGCCCCTTTAGAGGGAGAAACTAGAGTTTTGTTGAAAGTTAGGACTTCTTGGTCATTATGGAAGAGCAAAAGATTTTTTAAAAAAATTTTTTAATGCAGTTAACTGGAGGATCAAACTGAATTTTAAAGAGAAGGGAGGGATCCAATCAGAGGGGCAAGAGAGAGTCCCAGGACAAGGATTAGAAAGTAGTAGATTCTAGAAACAGTGGGGACAACTTAATGCTGTGCCACAGAGATGAATGGTAACCTCTAGGGACGAGTTGGGAAGAAAGGAAGACACTGCCATCTTGTCTACAGGGCTCTCTGGAGAGGGGGTGCCTCCTAACGAATAGCCAGGGTTACTAGCAGCCTGAGTGCTGGCTCTTTTCTTTTCTGAAGGTCCAAGTTGTCACCAGCCTGGAGCCCCCAATCTCGCTCCATTATTTTCTGACAGACTTTTCTTACTCTCCTTTCTTACTTCTTTCTTACTTCTAGGTCTCTAGGTTCGAGCATCAATTACTAGTTCCCGCTGATTTTCTAGTTTCCCTGGGCCACAGAAGAGGCTGTTCACCTCTAAATATCTTAGAAATGACCAGACTCTTTATCTGACATTTGTGAAAAACTCAGTTGACAACTCATAACCATGAGAAAGAATTATGCCTGCAGTCTGCCAGTGGCCTTTCTTTTTGCTTGCAGCTTGGGGTAGAAGAGATCTCTCACTTAACCGTGAAAAATGTGTCTCTACTTCTAGTCCCTGTGGCCACAGCAACTTGTCCTCTCCATTTTATCAGGAGTCGCTGCCTTTTCCATTACTGTGAAATTTTGTTGTCATGGGGCTGCAATCACCTTGGTTGCTGTTATTACCGGATTTACCACAAGGAGATGCCATGTTACTGCCTGTCATTTCAGCTGCCACTTTCACGGCCTCCCACTTTAGCAGCATTGGGTCTACTGTGATTACACCCACGGTCATCTCCTTCGTGGTTCTGGCCACACTCCTCAGCAGTAGCTACAGCCTCCAGCATCACTTGATCCATGTCAGTCCACCCTGTCATCTCCACAGCTTCATTGTCGGCTGCCTGTTTTTCCCCTGGATAATAAAGTAGAAAGACCTGTTTCCCTCTTCTAAGAAGGAAACAAGTGTTCAAGTTTGAGGATTTTTCTTACACTGGTTGATTATATTTTTGCATACAGCAAGGATGATTTATTAAAAGTACATTATACACTGAAAACTCTTAGATCACGAGCAAGGCATCTTGGAATAATAATGTTGGTTCAAATGCTCTATACTGCAAAGACAAATGATGCACTAGATTCTTTTGAAGCATGGGCTCTTTTTAGCTATCAAAATCCCACCTGTGCAAAGGCTGAAGTATGATTGGTAACAATGGACCACTGTAGACCCAATCTTGGTAAATTATGTTTCTTTTCCAAATCCTTTCAAGAGGCAAGAGAGCCTGAGCAAACCCCCAGGCCAGCCTTATAGCATCATTACAATGAATAATCTTTAGTTTACATTTTAAAGACTTAATCAATGAAGAATAATTTCTAAAGCTCAGCTGGGGGGAAAAGAAAGAAGTTGATTGAAAACTTCCTCCAGGGAGAGGGCTTGTCAATGGGTGGACCTCAAAACCAATTACTTGAGTAGCTGGGCAGCAACTTCTTTGGACAAGTTCCCGTCTATATTAGTAGATTCAAGTCCTTTATTTTGGTTTGGTCAGTTTCACAAGAAAGAAATCCTCCAGTCTCTAGTCTAAAGGGTATAAATAATTCAAGCTTGCCTCTCAGAACTCTGGGTACACCCACTACTTGTTAAGATTTTAAATGAACTAAATCAAACAAAAATTAGACTTTTGATTAACAAAAACAAATTAGTGGTTACAAGGAGGGAAGGGGGGTAGGCAAACTTAGTAGAAGGACTTAATTACATGATGAAGAAAGAGCTGGAATAAGGGTAACACTGTGCTGTATGCAGATATTGGTTTACAATAATGCACACATTAAACACATTAAACATATGTTATGAAGCAATGGTCTTTCAATAAAATTAATTTTAAAAAAGGATTTAATCTGACACCCTGAAATTGCCCTGTTCAATCTGGTGGTATCTGAAACCCCGCTTTCAGGTATGCCTTGTGTTTCAGAGTTGCAAGATTTTCTGGATCAATTTCTCCAGAGAGTGAACTTTGATCCAGTTTTCTCCAGAGGTAAGAAAGGGAGGAGAGCTTGTGTACTAACTTCCTTTTAACCAGCTCTCCTATTTCCAGCCCAGTCCTATACCCTCAAAGTCTTATGCCTTCAGGGGTTGCTGAAGACTGTATGTCTCAATCTTTCTGAAAATCAAGGGCAGAAACTATTTCATTTCTTACCTTCTCCCTATAGGAACATAGGTCTAAATTTCAATGGGTTTTGGGTAGAAAAGGCACAAGTCTTTTTTTAGTTCAATCATATTTAACCCAAATCCCTCTTATTTTTTTCTGTACTTTGCTTTTTAAAATTTCATCATTAGTCTAGCAAATGTTTATTTTGGTGTGTGAAGGTAGATGAGCTATAAGTTGAATCTCACCCTATAGCAGAGTGAGCCAAAGGTTCATCATTTACTGAAAATCCTTTCTTTCTCTCTTGTTTGTAATTTATAGGGAACTCAAGTATATTTTATCTTGAAAATCTGAATAGTATTGCAAAATTTCTAACATTTTCTCTTTATCTTAAATGGTCAAGTAAGTGGCTATGTATGTATCGAGGGAAGCCACTGACATAGGAAATGATGTCTGAAACTGCATGGAGATAAAAAAATGGATAAGAAGTGAAAAATGAGAGTGCTAAGACAGTGGATCAGGTCTTAAAGGACATTAATTCCATATTTTAAGAAATTACTTAATGTCATGATAAGCCAAGTTTTGATAAGCCAAGCCTCACATTTTAAGACACACACACGAACCATCTCATGATGATGGTGGCCCCCTTTTCAGTTATATCTGACAAGTAATTCCTATATTGTTTACTCTCCCAAGCATATTAGTTGATGATTCCATCATTGCTTCATGCCTTCATGGTTTTTATTGCTTTTTGAATCTGCATGTGATTCTGCTGAAGAGTTACTCATCTCAAATATGCTAAACACTTCACACACCTCTGGGTGACAAGGAAGCCTAACATATATACATAGGCGACCCAGGAGAGTTCAGCAGACAGCAAATCCAAGGGACACATGACAACTGGCTAACTTTGAATACATTTCCCAACCATTGCACAAAGGGATCAGCAGAGTGTATGAGCCCTAAAGGCTAAGGGTATTTCAAAATAACCTGTGCCAAATCACTGCTAGGCTATCTAAATAAAAAAGTAAACCATAGGAAGTTAGGCTGAGAGAAATAAAAATAACACTTAAAATCTCAGTAGACAAATCAGTAACTATACTGTAGAGAAGACAAATCTCACAGTTCAAGTTCAGGAAAGTTATACTCCCTTCCCTCCAAAACAAAAAAACAAAAAAACCCAAATTCTCAAAAGTCATGGTCGCTATAACATAGTTAAAATGTTCAGTTTTATACAAAAATTATAAAATATGCAAAGAGACAGAAGAGGTGACCCATACTCAGGAGAAAAAAATTTGTCAGTAGAAAGTAACTTTTAGTGAACCCAGATGTTGAGTTTATAAGAAAAAGACTTAAAAGAAACTATTATAAACAAATTGAAATGATGAGAAGAAAATATGACAATAATTCAGCCAATTGAGGATATCAGTGAAGAAACAGAGAACACACACACACACACACACACACACACACACACACACACACGTATATTATAGAGCTGGAAAATATCAAATTGAAAAAACTGCAAATCATTAGCAGATCTGAAATGCCAGAAGGAGGTATCAGTGAATTCAAAGAAGGGCAATAAAAATTATTCGCTCTGAAGAAAATACTGAAAAATTATTAAGGAAAAATAAATAGAATCTCAAGGACTTAGGCGACAACAACAAACATATAAGAATCCCAGAGAGAGAGGAGAAACAGGATGGGGCAGAAAAACATATCTGAAGAAATAATAGCTAAAAACGCAAATATAATGAAAAATAAGAATTCAAGAGACTCAGAAGTTCCTAAATTGGACAAGTATAAAGCTATCTACTCCTAGAGAAAATCCCAAAAGGGGTAAGAAAAATTAGGCAAGATTTTCTCTGTGTGTTTAGGTATAACTTCTTTGTGAAACATTTTGTATTCAGAGACTCAAACTGATGAAAGTAAAAGGATAGGAAATGATACACAATGCACACAGTAACTATGGTAACTGAGCAAGTTGTATCAGTCAAAACGCACTTAAAAATATTTCTTGAAACCAATGGGGTCATTTCATAATGATCAAAGGATCAATATCTTAGGAAGATTTAACAATAGCCCCCATAACATAGAAACAAAAATCCTTAATAGAATATTAACAAATAACTTTTAGAAAAGATGGTGCATCATAACCAAGTATAAAATGTATCCCAGGAAAGTAAAATGTTATAGTTAGACTTAATGCTTTAATATTCAAAAAGCAATTAATGAAGTACATGATATTAATAGAATACAGGACAAAATTAACATAATTATTTCAATACACCCATAAAAATAAACAAAATCCAATACTCTCTCCTGATTAAAAACTCCAACCAATTAGGACTAGAGGGAACTTCCTTAATTTGATGAATGGCATTTATAAAATACTTCCAACTAATGTGATACTTAGTGGTGAAAGACTCAGTCATCTTGCTCTAAAATCCATAGGTTTACTAAATGGAAGTCTAGGGAGGAAAAGAAAAAAGAAGACAAAGAAAGAAAAGAAAGTTTAAAAAAGGGGGGTGGGCGGGAGAAATTTCTTTTAGACTAATCTAATACCCTTCTTTGAAATAGTGGTAGATAAAGTGATTTGAGAGGAAGAAACAGCTGTGACTTTGTAACCAAAAATTCTGAGTTGACATTCTGGAGAGGGTATGGTAGACATGAAGAGGGCAGAAGGGGAAGGAGGTTATGAGTAAATGATCCAATGACATCTTCGAATGAGTATTTTTTGCATGTGAAAGACTGTATGTATATATATGCTTGTGTATTTACAATAGCTGTTATAATGAGAAATTATACCAACCGTCCTGATTAGTGTCTGTCTTTCACAACATTTGGGTTTGTATATCTATTTGTATTCGAACACGATCAATACTGTTGTTGACGCTACTCCATTCAAACCCTCTAACACTAAGCAAGTAAACTTCATCTGAGTGTCTATGTCACTGGCTTAGGAATAGCCTTCATAAAGGATGTATTTAGACTTGCTCTGGAAGAGGGATACATCCACAGGTAGGCTTGTTAGGTGTTTTGCAATAGGCATCGTGTAATATCTTACATCAACATCTTAATCAAGGTTCTGGGTGATGTTAGTCCATCAATCTTGCATGCCCAGTTGATGCTAAGATGCAGTCTAGGCCAATGCTGAGAGACAGTACCTGCGTTCATAGTGAGCCTGTGGAATTTGATGGGTACTTTCCTGGAGAGGTAAATACTTAGCACAAATACAAAATACGGCTAAAGTGTTAGGGGGTTCCTACAACGGAAACACAGTTGTTCAACATTACAAGTATTCTCTCTCATGATCTAACTGTTCATTGGCCTAATAATTATTATTGCAGAGAGCATTCGAATTACTGTTAACTTTCAATTTTAGTTCCAGTCCTCATGCTAATACCACTACACTAAAAACAGTGATCTAGTCAAGAGACCTGTATAGTGATAATGGTGGCTAGCATTTTCTGAGTACTTACAAAGTACCAGGCTCTATTCCAAGTATTCTGCAGGTATTAATTTAACTGTCACAATAGCCTTAGATATAGTTACTATTATCTCTCCCCATATTCTGAGCAGGGAAACTAAGGTAAAACATGAATAATGTGACAGTAACTAGCTAGCACACAGCCAAGCTAGGACACAGAGCTAATGACCTACCTCCAAAAACTGTATGCTTGTCCTCTATGTAATCCAGTCTCTAGGAGATCAGTTGTTTGGTGTAAAAATGACAGCCAAGACTCCAGAATTCTTCAGGGGTTTTAAATCTTTTCAGAACAGGAGCTTACAGTTGGGAGAACCAGGAGCTCTGATGAAACACTTCTCCTCTTGCCTTGATGGTGAGCAGAACTCTGTACACATGCATTTGTTTCAAATGGTACAACTGACTGGTTAGAGCCAGAAAACTTGCTCTAATGAAATGGGCAGGTCCTTGAGTGGCGCTGTCTCAGAAAACTCATGGTGAAAATTTGTGGAAACGGAAACCGAATTGTGAATTGTTTAAGCTCAAATTATGTTGTTCTCTCTCTGCTCAGCAGCTGAGCTGAGAACTGGAGGCCATTCTCACATAGGAAGTTGGATTGTCCAAAAGAGGGTATGTTTCAAACAGAGAGACGATGTTGCTTCGTGTCATCTGAGGGAAATAAGCTCTAGGGGACAAAGGCCACTGGAGCTACATGAGACAAATCCAAATGTTGGCTTAGAGTAAAATGAACAAACGGTATTTATTGCACCCAAAGGGTACACTCAACCCTACAATTCACTCAAGATAAACACGCCGAGGCAGAAAGGAATAGACGAGAGCAAAAGTAGGATTTCCAAGGGCCAGAGCCACAAAGACCAAGTGCAGTGTTAACCAGGAATAGACATGCCCGTAGATCAAGGGCAGAATCTTTGCAGATCAGAGAGGGAAATGCTTTTTTTAGTTAGAAAGACACAGAATCCAAGCTGAATTAAAAGAGTCATGGGGCCTATTAGAAGGAAAGTTGTTTGAGTCCTAAGGTGGAACTGACCAGCTGATCCCGGACAACAGATGCAGAAGGAATCAAAAATCCTTCCTGAGATTCCACCAGAGATGTTTGTTCCAAAGTAACACTGGGCTGGAAATCCAAGGAGCTCAGTCTAGCCTCCACCCTATCGGGCCAGACAGCGTGGAGGCCAGGAAAAAGAGCAAGCTGGGTAAACTCCATACACTGTGCCAAACTAACCAGGCTCTGGCTGGACATGAGTGAGATTAGGATAAAAAATCTGGAATTTGTAAACCTATCCATTTCTCTTCTCTCATATTTGCTTTCCTTTCCTTTTTCAAAAAATTCCAAACAAATCCCAACAGAGCCAAGAGAAAAACTGATTTCCCACACTTAAATCAGGATAAATAACGGAAATACTCCAGAGGCACAGAGGGTGGGGGCCGAGTCAGAGAATCTGAGGTGGAGAGAAAAGTGAGGAAGCAGGATTTGGGGGAAAAATTCTTAAAGAGTGGGGTAGACTACTGCTTTCCTTCCTAGGAATATCACCCTTATCTTTATGCTTTTCCTTGAAGTTCATGCTTGCTTAGTGGTCTGGATGTGAGGTGAAGGGCTCTGTGACCCCCCAGCATCAGGGCAGGAGGATCACTTCTATGGGACCTTGGAACGTTTACTATCCTAAAGAAAAGCATTTATCTTCTCTCATAGGGAAATCTTGTCCTCTTATCTTGAAATGAAGTGGTCTTCTGTGCCTTTATTATTTTTCCAACTTTATTGAACTGACATACAAGTTAAAGGAATACAATGGGATAATGTGACCTATTAAATATTGCAAAATGATTGCAACAAGTTTAGTTTATTAGGAAAAGAAAAGAAAAACCAACCCAGAAGCACAGGAAGGTAGGTGACTGGTCTGTGGGCATGGGTGCAGGGTGTGGCTAAGTTCAAAAGTAAGCCTCACAACTCCCCAGGCAGTTAAAATGACCAGGAAGCCAAACCCTTTTACCTGACCCCAACCCAGTTCCTGCCCCGTCCTTTCCACCTCCTTTCTTCTCAGGCAGCAGGGTCTTGGTTACAGTCCTGAGTAGAGTATTTGGGTTCAACCTGAGAAGATCAACGGAACTCATTGGCAATATTACTGTGAACTCATATATTTAAGAACTTCCAGGAAGCCAGGAAAAGTCAATGAAACCAGGCTTGCCTCAGTTTACCCTTTTTCACTGTCAGAGAAATCCTGGCTACCCTTATGGGCACACAGCTCTTCCACAACTCTAAAACTGCCTAGAGATTGAGGGATTTTTTATTTTTTTCCCTTCCCTGACCCCTGGTCTCAAACTCTGGCTGGCCCTTGGGCTTTCCATGGCCTACACCATAGTAGCTGAGCTGGAGGGGTGTGCCCATAAATTCTATTCTTGGCTTTAAAAAAACTACACTTTTCCTCTTCGTGTTAGATTTTATGCAATGTCTTTCCTTAGTACTACTGCAGAATCTAAGCAAAGAAAGTATAACATTAACAAAAACTTCATTATTATTTTCTGTGATGACTGCATTGTAAATACTTTACAATCCTACACCCTTTCTCTACTTTTTCTGACTCGCTTTTCAAAATAACTTTCCAAAGTGATTTAGGAAGTGAATGTATATTTTATGTTTTTGTCTTGTTTTCTTTGTTCTCCTTTGCAGGCTAGTCCATAATATACCCCACACCAAAAAAAAAAAAAAAAAAAAAAAAAGGCATACTTACAGGTTTACGTAAGATTATTTTTGAGCTGATGTTACCATTGCATTTTACACCCACATTTAGAGATTTGTAAAAATTCAGTTCAGTCTAATTGACAAAATAGTTCTATTTCTAAAAAAAGAACTGGAGGATTTTGTGACTGAAATATAAAAAGAAACTTCAGCAACAGAATTTTGTGACTGGTGATACATAAATGATGAGAAGACCACCAAAGGACACAGAAGAATCTCTTTCTAGATCAAAGTTAGCATGGGAATCTGATAAACATTACTTCTAAATGATTCAGGCTCCCTGGGCCTTAAGGTTATATAATTTTGTAACACTATTACTAACCCTGTGTGCTGGCGTTTGTTGTATGGACTTCCGCTCAATGCTAGAAAATTCTTATTTTAGTAAAATCGAAAATGATCCACTGTCAAATCAAAGAATGGAAGTGTCTCTGCTAAATGTAGAGAGAAAAGGAGCAGGTTTTATAATTTCTCAGAGAGTAATATGGTTTTACACATTTCCTCTATTTACAAGTAATGGAGGGCTACCCGTCACATGTATATCTTGCAGATTTTACCCAATGTGTATTTATTAAACAAGTGAATTGTTGTTTTAGAAAAGTAAAGATAGACTTTTAAGCCTCAGGCTTTTGATAAATGGCAGAAGCCCAGTAACAGCTGAGGACCAGTCTGACAGGAATTGGCAATGATAACAAACAAAACAATGAAGGTCCATTATCTCACATTTCACAGAAGAATGGCTTGGCTCCTAGCCAGATGGATAATCAGTCTATTTTAGTGTTTGTCACACAAACCAATGGATTTTTCCAAATAATAGTAAGTTACGTGTGGCTCTTTTCTTTCTTTTTTTAAAAGAGGATTTCCTGACCATATGTCTTGAAGTTCTGATAGTATCTGTGTACTTTCAAAAAATGGTACATTATGCACCTATGATAAGAAACAATGGGTCCTTGGTATCAGCTTTTGATTCAGGGCATTTGGAGAATTTCATTTTCAGTGGTTGTCTTTTGACTTGGCTCGTCCACATCAAGGCTGGATTTGGGTTTACCTTGGTTCAAATCTCCTAAAATATGGGCTTTGTCATGCCCCATGACAGCTACAATAAATAAGGGAGCCACATTTGCCTCTATGACAGTCTGGCCTCCACTCACTCAGAGCAGAAACAGCACTGCTTCCCACCCAAACATCATCTACAGCTTTTAATTCGAGGGTCACACACATAGGTCTTGGAACCAAATAACTGTATTTACTAGCACATTGTAATAACTGTGATTAATTAACTTCTTTTAAGTTGTTGTGAAGAGAAAACAGTCCTCAACTTCAAATCACTTACAGTTCTATTTATTAGTGAAGCTTCCAGGAGAAAGCCAGAAGTTTGGTTTTTAACATTGAAGAGAAAATTCTTCACTTTTTATTAATTGGAGAATATATATTCATTGAAAATATACAAGTAAAATTAAAACATGACTCATTCTTGTATGCATTTGGCACAAGTTCTAAACACATTAAAGTTATTGGTCAATCTTCAAATAAAGCTCAAAATGTTTAAAAATTTAATGTCTATTAACAAAATTCTCAGCAAAATATAATTCCCTTAATCTCATCCAAGACAGCTATGAATAAAGCTACAGCTAATACCATACTTAATGGTAGAGACTGAATACTTTTCCCCTGACGTCTGGAATGAGGCAAGGTTATCTGTTCTTACCACTTCTCTTCAAGATTGTACTAGAGTTCTGAGGCTATGCAACAAAGCAAGAAAAAGAAATAAAAGGCATACAGTTAGAAACAAAGAAAGTTACTTTCATTTTCCGGTAACATGATCACCTATGGAAAATTCAATGAATTACAAAACAGCTACTAGAACTAATTATCGGGTTTAGCAATGTTACAGGATACATACAAGATGAATATATAAAAATCCATGATATTTCTAAATACTAGTGAAGAATAATCTGAACTTGAACTTTAAAAAAGCAATACTATGTGCAATAGCATCAAAAATAGAAAATATTTAGGGATAAATTTGACCAAATATATTGAAATGACAAAATATTGCTGGAAGAAATTAGGGAAGAATTAAATTAATGAAGACATGCAGTGTGCTCAAGAATTAGCAGACTGAGTATTGTTGAAAAATCAGTTTGCAACAGGCTCTGGTGGAATGTCAGTTTGGTCAGTCGCCTTCAGCTGGCACAGTCTACAGAGAGCCCAAGGATCTGGTTCGTGTACTGACGCTGGAATGGACAACCAAGATGGACTAGATAAAATAAATAAATGTTTCTTCCTCCACTCTGTTCCTGCCTGCCTGCTTTTGTTCACCCTCATTCCTGCCTGCACTGTTCCTTTAAAAAAAAATTCTTCCTAAATTGATTTAGAGATTCAGTAAAATCGTAATCAGAATCTTAGCATTCTTTTTTCTATAATAATTCATAAACCGATTCTAATATTCATATGAAAATATAAAGCACGAGAATAGTAAAAACAATTTGAAAAACAAAGAATAAAGTTGCTAACAAATACTAGCTAGTATAAAATGGCCATGAACTGACAGAAATAAAAGTTTCGTGGAAGTGGTATAAAATATTTAGCTAAATGAAATGGAAGAGAGAGTCCAGAAATAGCTTCAGTTGGTTTTCTACAAAAGTACCATGGCAATTCAACAAGGAAGAGAAAATCTTTAGATAGAACTAGAAATACTGGATGTAGCCACAAACCCCAAATGGGCCACAAATTTCATATCACACGTAAAAATTAACTTGAAATATATTAT
The DNA here is from genome assembly GCA_004363575.1 of Solenodon paradoxus. Lineage (NCBI taxonomy): Eukaryota > Metazoa > Chordata > Mammalia > Eulipotyphla > Solenodontidae > Solenodon > Solenodon paradoxus. The sequence continues at coordinate 541,139 of RJWH01000197.1, forward strand.
AGACCTAAATCTGAAAGTTAAAACTATAATAGTTCTAGAAGAAAACACAGAAGAAAATCTTAATGACCCTTGATTTATTAAAAAGTTATAAAATATGACAGAAAAAAAGCATGTTGTAAAAAGGAGGAAATTAGCAATTAGACTTCATAAAAACAAAAACAAATTGCTTTTCAAATACACTGCTGTGAAAATGAAACAGCAAGCCATAAACTGGTAGAATATTTTTGTAAGACTTTCATCACAGAAGGGATTTTATCTAGAATATTAAGTATATCTTGTTAATCAGAGGGCAATCTTTATTAAAAATGTGCAAAATAATTGAACACTTTAGCAAAGACAATACATGGATGAGGAATACATTCATTGTGTCATTAGATAAACAGAAATTAAAATCACAATGATCACTACATACCCACTAGACTGACCTAAATTTAAAAGATTCACAATATCAAGTGCTAGTGAGATTACAAAGCAACTGGTACCTCATACATCACTAATGAAAATAGTAGTATAACCACTTTGAAAAAACCAGTTCTGACAGTTTGATAAAAAAATTATAGGCATGTCTACAATTGGACCCAATCATTCCATTCCTGAGAGTGGACTGCCATTTTCTCAAGAGAAATGAAAGTATCTTCCATAGAAATATTCGTACATGAATATTCATGGCAGCTTCATCTGTAATAGCTCCCAAACTGGAAACGACTCAAATATCCATTAACCACTGAATGGATAGACAAATTATGATATATCCATACAATAAAATGCTGTACACTAACAAAAAAGAACAAACTACTGATACATGCAAAAGCGTAAGCGAATCTAAAAATGATTATTCTAAGGCAAAATAAGTATGAAAAAATAAAAGTATGCGTTGAATGATTTTATTTTTATAAAATTCTAGGAATTTCAAACTAATCTATAGCAATGAAAATCAATTCAGTGGTTGCCTGAGTCTGTGTTGGGAGAAGGGAAGAATGAATTATAAAAGGGCACGAGGAAACTTTATGAGATGGTTTCAGGGTTTCAGTTCAGTATATAAATATGTAAAAAGTCATCAAATTTTATACTTTAACATGTGTGATTTATTATACAGAAATAACTCGGTGGAAAAACTAATTTTCTTGCACATAGTTCTTTTTATTCTACTCCCTGTGTTCATGTACATAATGTTAGCAATTTAAGTCTGTATATAACTGACCCAACATTTCAAAGTTTTACACTTAAGGAGTTCAATTTATAGTTACGTAGTTAAGTTAAAGCTATATTTTAAGTGTCTAAATGTGACTCAATAATATTTTATCATTAAAAGTTACTTTAGAGAAAATGAGAAGTAGATTTTAAAAATAAAATTGATTTTTAGGAATAACAGCTACTGTTTTTCATGCATACATAAATATAATAACTTTTACGGCTGGGATTATATTGTAATCAGTATTTCGTACCTTGACTTTAATTTAACCAGCATTACAAGCATTTTTACATGTAATTACATAATTTTCAAAAATATAATTTTCTACTGTGTAACAAACATTACATTTTATGAATATATCATTATTTATTTAACTTTTCTTGTTTAGGGACATTTATGTTATTCTCAAGTTAGCACTAACATACAATGCTGTATTGAACACATTTATTTGTGTGTCTGTTAAACTAAATAATCTTTGTAGCATAGTTTGTTAGAAATGGATTAATGATCGAAGAATATGAATATATTTAGAATTCCTGACACATGATGCCAAACTGTTTTCAGGAATATTTGCCAACTTACATCTCAGTGGAAGAATATACAAGTATGAGATAGTTTATCTTACTATGTTCTCTAAAAGTATTGAATGTTTAGAACTTCTAAACTTTAACACCATCCCTCCCACCTCACTCTTTAAAGAAACAAGACAATTCCTTGAAGATAATGACATTCTACTGAAAACCAAAGCGTCACTTTTATGAGGCTAATAGTGTCATATTCAGTACCACTGCATTACATTGTAACTCATATACTTCCTTGTTAATCTCACAATTTATTATTTATTTATTTATTTTTGCCAACATGTAAGTCTCTGATTCTGAAATTGAAATAAGTAAAAGTTTTTGTTTTTATGGGCACCAAGTTGAGATGCCAAGCAGGAGATGAAAAGATGAGCCTGTGGAGTACAGAGAGGACCATACTTTCAAATGACTTTGTAATTTTCTGCCTCCGACACTGCTCCTTCCAGTAAACTGTTTCTTGGGGCAGAAACACTCTTGCTAATCTTGTGCTCCTGGAATCTAGAAAATAGCCTACAATAGCGCTCAACAGGCTGAAAGATTAAATACATCAACTTCAATCAACCAAAAGAGGGACATGTTCTTGTCATTTCAAGCTGAAATCCCAATATTGTCCAATGGAAATGTGACGATAAGCCTCAATAAATCACGCATATCATTGGTCCAGCTACAGATGTTTCAATAAGCTTCTGCATGTGAACTTCAAAACTGATGACTCTTCAAAATCATTTACATGGAGAAAAAAATCAAAAACAAAAATGAAAAAACTTTCAAATTCCAAAGTAGTTTAAACCATACCTTTGAACCAAAAGGCCCTTCACAAGTCAGGGATGTTATTATGTTTCCTCTGAAGAACTTACCATAGCAGCTTGCACATGTGCCCTGGAAGCCATCATATCTACCAAATAACAGGAGGTCACAGCACTGGGTAGTCACTTATTCAATGCTTCAGTGTCACCCTAGCTACCCTCTTCTAGAATCAGGTCACAACAATGTCCAAAGAAGGAATCTTAAAGGAAAAAAGTGGCTTTAAAAAAGGACTCCAAGTACTTGTGACCTAGTGGTTTAGTCCACTGGGTGTAGTCCACAACATACCATGATCCTGGCACTGGGGCAACAACCAAGTGAACAATAAAAAAAAAATAAATAAAATGCTTCTATGCTTCTTCCTCCTCTCTTCCTGCCTGCCTGCTTGCTTGCCTTCATTCCTGCCTGTACCTTTCCTTAAAAAAAACAAAAACAAAAACAACTCCAGAGACTAATAATTGGACTAGATTAAAGTACCAGGGGAATTTGCAAAGAATTAAGAGATTGCTTCCTTTCTTCACACAGTTATCAGCAATAGTCATTTATAAGTAGCAGCCAACTCTAGAGTTTTTCCAACTTCTCTGTAATCATTATACATATATTAACATGAGTATAAAATCATTTATACTCAGTTACTAATTTATTAAATCCCAAATTGTATAAAGCAAAATTTGTAGTACAAGCTGGTCTTGAATTGCTTTAAGTAATGGTTGTTGCATTAGTCACGGTTCTTCAGAGAAACAAACAATAGGATAGGTAGGTAGCTACATAGATAATAGGTAGGCAAACAGATAAGTGAATGGATGGTTAGATAATAAAGGTAGGTAGGGAGACAGATGGCTAGATAGATGAGGATGTTTATTATAGGATTGGCTCGCAATCTGCTGTCTACAAGCTGAGTCTTACAAGTCTCAGAGTTTTAAGGCCCAAGTACCAGTCAATGAGTAATGAGTCAATGTCCAAAGGCCGGAGAAAATGGACGTTCCTCCTCAAAAAGAGAGAGAACTCCCCTTTGCCTCACTTTTTTGTTATATTTGGGCTGGTTATTGCCAGCCTTGCCAGCCCACATTGGTGAGGGCAGATCTCTTCACTCGCTCTACTAAACCAAATGCAAATTTCTTCCAGAAACACCCTCACAGGCACATGCAGAGATAATTTTTTTTCTTTAACCAGCTATCTGGTCATTCTGCAAGCCAGTTAGGTTGACATAAAAGTATCCATTGCAGCTGTATTTCAGGAAATAAGTAACAAACTCACAAAGTAAATAAGCCCACAGTAAAACTTTGTCATTTTAATAAGGTAACTATGCCTAGAAATTATATACTACTAGTGTTACCAAAAAACAGTTTTTGAGGAATATCAATGATTTTCTTTGTATTTAATAAAGCATTGTACTAATATTCAGAGATGAATATACTACAGAACAGAGAGTGGGTTGTAAATAACATTTACAGAGTCAGGAAACCCAGATTTTAGTCCCATGCTAACTCTTGGGTTATTTTATTTACTTACCCATTAGACAAATATACTTAATGAACTTATAATGCTGTAGATTTTGTGGTAGGTCCTAGGGTACAAGAGTAAAAAGAAACTGATAATGTTCCTATAGAAGCAGATTCATAGTCTAAAAAGACAGATGTCAATTTTTTTAATTCTATGCATTAAAAATGCAACTAATATTAAGCAACACAAAGAACACTAACAAGGAGATTGCAGCAGGATGGCCAGTAAAGACTTGATTATGATTCAGAACTGAAGGGTGATTAGGTATCAACTAGGCAGAGAGGTGAAGAGGAAACAGCACATACACAGTACTGAGAATTGTTGCGGTGGGGGTATGGGGTTATGACATGAGAAAACTATGTAGGAAGTTAGATGTATTACAGAAGAGGTAACTGCAATGTGACCTGGCTGGAATGTATAGATATGAAAAAGTGGTCTGAAATAAGAGGAGGCAAAATCCTATTTCTATTTGAAACTGGGAACAATAGCAGCACACCAGATTTGAGCAAAATAAACTCTGGGGAATCCTACTTTGTTTCTGCAATAGCTATATATAATGTTACATTTAAAATTACCCCACATATGAGTGACAAGTTAATATTTACTACCAAACAATTTCTGTGGGTCAGGGATTCAGATGTTTAGATGGTGGTTCTGGCTCAGGGTCTGTTAGTGGTGGCAGTCAGGATGCTGGCAGGGGCTGGAATCCACTTCCACAGTGATTCACTTACATGGCTGTAAGCAGAAGGTCCCAGGTCCTCACTGGTTCCTAGCAGGAAGCCTCCATTTCTTGCCACACTGGCCTCACAATTGGCTGCTTGTGTGTCCTCATGATGTGACATCTGGTTTGCCCCCAAACAAGGAATCCCAGAGGAAAATAGGGAGGATAACCCTTCAGTGCCTTGTAGAATCTAGTCTCAGAAATCACATACATCAGTTCCCCTTTATTCTGTATTAGAAGCAAGTCACTAAGTCAGCCCACACTCATGGGGTGGGGGGGGGGATTACTCTTGGAAGAGTATCAAACAATTTGTGGATATATTTTAAAAAGACCCCAGTAAAGTTTACGTCTTACGGACTTGACATCTTTCAAAGTGCTAGGCACCTTTCCTATTTACTAATACTGTTGTATAGATTCAACAAAGTGAAAATAAAACGAGTGTTATAAACTAGGAAAGAGTTGCCTAAATACCCAGTGCTAAAATTCAGGGTGAATATTCATTGATTTTTGTTACTGTAATGAAGCAAGGACAGCTTAACAATCAATGTACACTTTACTGAGTCATGAACCAAAGAATACTAACATCAAAATTATGAAATATTATGGTGATTCTCTGTGCATAATTTCTGTATGTCATAAAATACATAACAGTCTAGATATTAGTTATTCATGAGAATGAAATATTTTATTACATATGAATCAGAGATGAATAATTTTAGAGCTTGCAGAAAGTCTACAGATTGTCTAATCCAGCTGCCTTATTTAATAAATGGGAAAACGAAATCTATTAAAAACAAAATAATTTTCTTAGAACTCTAATACAGCTAGCGGCAGGAAGCCATGGTTGATGGGATGGTCATTTCACAAAAACGTTGGAGAGGGAATTCAATAGGCTTTGAGGTCCTCTTAGAGTCTGGCAAATCTCTGTTGTCTTAAAAACACTCTCTGGAAAGGTACAATAGGTGTTAACATTCTCCCTCTTTTAACATTGTTTGCAAGTATGTTACAGAATAGTCCCTTAGCTCTTTCAAGGTCACTTAGCAACTTTTGTAGGAATTGGGAATAAAGCCAAAGTTACAGAGTCCCTCATTTAGACTCTTTCCACTCCATTTATTACTTACCTCTGAAATTTTATTGCCATTTATCTCAAACTGAATTGGTTCTATTATATAAGCAGAAAGAATTCAGTAATAACTTTACCTTGTCTTTGCTGAAGGCTAATGTTCATATCTGTGAACACCTGAATTATGTACTTACCTAATTTGATCTTAGATAGGGAGAGACTAAAGGCTAAAGAGACTAAAGGTTTCTTGACTCTTAGTTTAGGTACATTAGCTATCAAACCTCTATTGACTCTACTGAAATTTTATAACTTATATCAGCAATTAAATTTGTAGACATACGAAGTAGATAAGATAGTTTTATTTACTTTGTCTATTTTCACTAAGGGCTATTATATTGATGAACACATTGTGAATAGGTACTTAAATATGCAAAATTGTGTCAACAGTATGAAATACGGTTTAACAGAAATTCTCTTTTGCATTTCTACCAATGTCTTAAAATAGTTCATATAAAACTGTATTTCAGATTTTACATGCTTATTAAAATAGAGAATAATTTTTGATGGAAAAGAATTTTTGGATATTAAATGCTTCAGAGTGGTAGCATAGTACAATCCTTGTCTCGAACAAGTTGACTTGTTTAGCATGTTATTTATGTTCATTTATTTGACAAGTATTTTTTTCTAACTATTTTTACTTTTACACATTAAAAAACTCATAGGTACAGGTTTCCCAGTCCTCATATATATATATATATATATATATATATATATATATATATATATATGTATGTGACAAGTATTTATTCAATGTATTTACCATAGTGCTTACAGTGTAAATATTTCCAGATACTGAATAAAATTTGTTCCTAGACAGCCCATAGATCTTCCAAACCTAATTATCTTGCTGTTTCTTTTATGCTCTCCATTCATTTATTTTTTTAGAGACAGGAGGAAGACACATTTAGTTATTTAGTTGTTCACTTTGGTTGTTCCTCCCACTCTGGGTTATGATCCCTTGTCTTTGGGTTCTACATGGACCATGCCAGAGCCCAGACTTAATAGCTTGAGCCACCAGGTCCTGTCTTTCCATTTACCTTAATGGTACCCATTTGGAAACTCTGAAATCATTTTCATATTTCCCTTTCTTCTTCTCCTTGAATTTTTTAAACAATTCATTTTCCTCTTCTTCATTCTCACAACTTCCAAGATAAATTCTCTCATCTCACAACTTCCAAGATAAATTCTCTCATCCTCTCAAATCTGGGCCTTTATAGTAGCACTGTCTATCTAAGGTGTCCTAATGATCTCACGGCCTACTCTCCCTGCCACTGAACCTCCTCCCAAGCAGTCCACACAGCTTTACTTTACTACTATGTAAATTGGGTCACATTATTTCTCTTCTTCATATTTCCTCAAGGCTGAAGAACAAATTCTGAACTTCCCAAGTGGGTCTCAAATTACCTTTATAAAACCTCTGGTTATAAATATCCTTCTGTGTAGACATCAATCCTAGTTTGTTACTCAAGTCTCCAAAGCTGACTGTCTTCCCCCTCACTTCTTTTGGGAACTTCTCTGGATTCCCACATTATCCCCTCTTCTACATGATTCTCCCTTCCCCAGGCAGAGTTAATTGCTCTCTTTTGTTTGCCTTGATACTATGTGTCTATCTTTACTAAATCTCATTGCAAAGCTTTGTTTGCTTTTCCCATTACAGAATCTATAGACAGCAGGAACCAAGTCTTACTCAAACTGGCAAGGAGCCTGGAACTGAATGTTGTTTCTAGAACAAAACCCTTCATTTATAAACTAGACTTCCAAAAAAGAATTTTTTGGAATTCCAGAATTCAGAGTTAGTCAACAAATTATGGTGAAACAGGGTAACATAGAGGATTTAATAAAAGATTTTATTAGCTTAGTTTTGGGTTTTCTTTTTTTATTATATAGTAGGTGCTATATATAAAGAATTTTTCTAACTACTGATTATCAGATTTCTTTTTTCTGAAAAAAGTTTCAGCAAAGGTGTATGATTTTTCTTTTTCAAATCCAAAATTTTGTAATTAAACTAAGAAAAATTTCAACTAAATCTCTAATATTAAATGGTGCACGTGTTTGATCTAAGGAACAAAATAAAACAATGGTATATGTAGATTACATTTACAATTAATGGAAAACCTAACCCCAAATTACAAAATTCTGTCAGTTTATCACAACTCTTTACAGAAGAGTTTCACATTTAGTTAATAGTGGCTGTGCTGTTTTTGTGTAACTGACAATATATATTGGAGTAAAATCCAACTTAAACATTTTACACTGCAAAATGTGAACACTGAAGAACAGAAGAACAGAACACTGAAGACTAGAATAAAGAGGTGAGGGTGGGGTGAATGCCCACAGAAACAGTATCCAGAGATAACTATGGGTTTCCATCTTTCTTATTTTCTAATATCTTACAGTTTTTTTTCAACATAAATGACAGTGCTTGAATATTTCTTAACTTGTCTTTTCCCTACTTAATACTGTAAGGAAACAAACACTGTGATATTATATACATTACAACCATTTTGTTACCAAAAGTGCTACAGAGTTATATAGTCACTTCCAAGACATTTAGTTTCCATATTTTTCACTTTTGCTTTTACAAATATTTGATGTAGAGCTTATGAATAAAGTATCTGCTCTATTTCAGATTATTTCATTTAGAAAACATCTCAGGCATGGGATCATGGATTCCAAGTGTATGAACATTTTTATAGTTTGACAGTGCGAAATTGCTTTCTAAACAGATTGTTTGAGTTTACACTCTCACTCACAATATCTGGGAGTACCCCTTTAACCTCACCAGTCTTAATATTAGTCTTTATTTAAATATTTACTAATATGATAGGAAACTGAAATACCTTCAGTTACTGATTTGCTGTTGTATAGGATAAAAATCAAGGCTTCAGAATAAAAACTTAACTGAATTTGGTCATTACTCCGCTGCTTCGAGCTGTGTTACACAGAGCAAAACATGCCTATGAGGCTCTCTTTATTCATTGGTTTTCAAAAAAGGTTAATAGTAATATTTACCCCAAACACAAGGTTGTTGTAATTATTAAGAGACAGTCATGTTAAAACATTTCTCACTCGTGCTTGGCACATGATAAATAGTGAATCCTTAATTTTACATAGGAAAAGTATATTCTATACTTTCGTTTAGTATACTATCTAGGAATTCACATAATACTTTTACTATATGCATGCAACTTGATGTGGGAGGCTGAACATTACCTGGATAATTGTTGCATCTGGGGAGAAAGTCAGGGAGAAATCTTCTAGTTTAAAAAAAATAGAAGCACACCTGGTTCCCATCCTTGAGTAATTTGCCATCTAAAAGGCCTATGAGTTTAACCCTTGGGGTTTTTAATTGTTCAGAGAAGTCTCAAAGGGTAATGGTGGAAATTCACTGAAGACTAAGTTCAGTAAAAGTGGCCCTGGGAGAGTTCCTGACAAAAAAAAAAAAAAAGGTTACTTTCTCAGGGAAGGCATATACTAAGGCCCGAAGGATAAGAATGATTTTGTTCTATGAAAATCGAGTACACTCACCAGGTTTTGTTATTTGAATGTGAAGTTTGTTCATCAAAGGTAAACTATAGAAAGCACCGCAAATAAGGCAAGCTCTGCAAACCTGATTTTGTTCACTCGCTGTTTGTATGCTCACAGCAAGTTTTGCTCTTTAAATCACAGGAGAAAACACCAAGCAGAGGGAGTAGGGCGTAAACGACAACAGTCCTAGGGCACTAACTAGAGTGAGTGATTAGACTAGGATCAAATGTTTAAGTCTAGGATAATTTAAATTTGGCTGCTCCTTGGGGGCCCACTTTCGACATTTTCTTAACCAACTCCTTCCAAGTGCTAAAGAATGTCGGTGGGGATTAAAATAAAATTATCAACTATCCTTGTCTGGACGGAAAATTGCATTCTCAACTGGAGCTATATCCATTGAGGTTGAGGTAGAGTTTACGTATCGCTCTTGAAAAAGCAAGGTTTTCTAAATTGGGTAAAACCTGCCACCATAATGTCAACGTCTTTGCTGCAGACCTAAATTCCTCTCACATAGGCCCCTCGCTCTCTCTTGGTCCAGAGTTTGCAAGATGAAAAACCGAGTAACACGCTCGACTAGCTTCTGGAGTCCCTCTGGGAAGAATTCCTCCTTGGGGGCGACAGAAACGCCCTCGGCGAGTTTTCTGGCACAAGCGGGAGTTTCAAGTGTCCACTCCAGCGGGGTGGCGGCGGCGCCTGGGGTGCTTTGGGGTGGGCGGCTCCTGTCCTCTCCACCTCAAGCTTGACTCGCGCCGAGTCCTCCCGGGAAAGAGCACCCTTTCCCCCACGCTCGGCCCACTGCCCTCCCCGCTCCAGAGCTCCCAGCGGGCCCCTCGCGCGTCCCCGCCCCGACGGCGACCCCCGCGCGATGCGGCGGGGAGGGACTGGGCGGGGCCGGGCGGGGCGGGGAGGGAGGGGCTGGACGGCCCTGGCGGCGGCGGCGCTGGCGCTCAGGCCGCGGCGCGAGGCCGGCCGGCCGGCAGGGGGAGGCGGGGGGCGCGGGGCGGCCCCGCCTTTCCCCCAGGAGCCGCCGGGCGGCCATATTGCGGAGCTGTCTGCGGTGGCGGCGGCGCCTCTCCTCTCCGGCAGCCCAGCGCTCCCACTGCCGCCTATCCTTCCCGGCCGCAGCCGCGACGCCGGGCGCAGCGCCCCGGCCCCAGCAGGCGGGAAAGAGCCGCTCGCTGTTCGGGTAAGCCGTGGGCGCCCTCCCTTCCCCCACCCCGCTCGCTCGCAGGCTCCGCGGAGATGCTGAGGTGGCGGCGAGAAGTTGCGGAGCCCAGTGCTGCCTGCCCGCCCACCGCGCCGCGAGGGCCTCGCGCGCCTCCGCTCGCTCCCAGCGGCCGCAGCGCCGCCACCCTAACGCAAGGCCGCTTTCGGGTCGACGGGAGGCGCCAGGCCCGGATGCGGCCCGAACTTGCTGCTGCCTTGTGTCCTCCCTCCGGGCGCGGGTCCACACTGGTCGTGGCCGCAAACCCTTCTGCCCCGGGGGACGTTCGGGTGCCCGCCGGCTGGGCTCGGTCCAGGCTCAGCCTGGCGCGGCTCTTCAGGGTTTGTTTGAAAATACGGATAGTCCGCGTAGAAGTGTTACCTTTTGCAATGCGAGGGAGGAATCGAGCAGAACTTCTCCCCCGGCCTCCAGTTTGAAAGTAAGGGTGTTGGATTACTAGAGAGCGTGCGTTCAGCCCTGGAAGCAAAAGGGCTGTGCGTTAGGGGTTGGGGGAGTGTAGCCGCTCCCGCCACCCGCCTGGTGAGGCCTGGACCCGGGTCCCGACCGCCGGACTCGACCAGCTCCTGCCCCGGGCGGCCTCGGAGCCGGGGAACTTTTCTGGGTATCAGACAAGTTGAGTACGTCCCATTTCCTCCTTTCCTTGAAAGAGCTCTCAACTTAATTCCCGGGGCCAACTCTCAAAGGGGGCACTACTCCATCATTTCAGTTGAAACAGCACATCATTTCCTATACAGATGTGTCACGGCTCTTTAAACAGTCCCCCACATTTGGGTCTCTTCCCCTGGAGACGTGGTTCTTATTAATGAGGTTGGAAATGTGTTAAAAGTCAGCCTCATCAAAGCTATATTTTAACACAGTTGAGGTTTTGCAGAAGACATTTAAACGAGTGTTGTGGCACTAAGCCTAGTATGATGTAAATGTGACAGCCTAAGATAATAAGGGTTTTATTTGATTAACGAGTTCTTAGATGTAGACATTGCAACCTATTGTTATGGAGCATACATTTTTTAGAACAGTGAATACTCTTTTATATTTTGGGCTAAGCCCTGAATGGACAATTGCTCCGTTCATTTTGCTGGATTAATAATGGCTTAAACCACTTGCCCGAACAGCATTATTGGATTTGGGAAGAGAAACTTGAGACTGAGAATAACTTATACCTTAAGTATGACAAAATGTTGGATACTTCTTTTAACGTTAATGGTGTGCTGGTATGTTAATGGTATGTTGAAAGGATTGCACTGACTTCTTAATCATTTTTTAAAAATATAGGATGAAATTTAATAGTTAATATACTGTTAGTAAGGAATGAGCAGCTAGGCATTGGAATTCTTTACAATTTTATGGAAATGATACAAAATTCAGTTGCATCGTTTAGAAACGTTAAATTCTTACCCTTGTCGATCACATATTTTGTTCACTCCTGTTTCCTCACACGGAAGAGCATGTAGGAGAGGCTCAGAACTATTTGTAGAATAAAGTAATTAACTTTGGTGGAAGGAAAGTCTTTTTTCTTTTTGAAAATTGTTATTACTTAACTGGAAATTAAATTGATTCTTTTTTCTTTCATCACCTGAGAAATGACTGACTGCTGTTCTTTCATTCGCTGGCTAATTTTCTCTGCTCTCAGTGAGAGGAGAGTTCTCTCTTTGTTTATTCACCAATCTCAAGAGCAGAATTGGATTTCATTCATTTTAAATTTTTGGCAGATGATTGAAATAAAAGTATATATTTTTATCTTAACTTCCATCCTCAATTTTTTAATGTAAATCTCTGTACAGTCTAATATAGTCTGAAATGTTGAATCATGGTGGGAATCTTTTTGTTCATTTTTTTTTAACTTAATGTTTTTTTTTTTTTTAATGGAAAGGTGTAAGCAGGAGTGAAGCTGAATTAGCAGGCAGACAGGTAGAGAGGAGGAAAAAACATTTAATTTATTAAGTTGTTCATTTTGGCATTAAAAACCTGGGTCCATTGGATGTATGTTGATTGAGTGTGGACCCTACCACTACTACATCAGGTCACGGCCAACCTAATGCATTTTAACTTAACACTATTTAAAAATAGGGGCAAATTTTAGCCAATATTTTCCACAGCCTAAAGAGAAGTGTTGTGTTAAGGTTGTGAAGACTAAACTTGCTGGTGGAGCATCCTAATTGGGTATAGCTACTATATATTTTTGCTGTGAATCTGGAAAGTTAGGCAAGCTGCCCTTTAATGGGTGGTGTGGATGGATCTCCTGCAGACCAAGCACTACTGGGCGCTTAACCCACCCATGACTACTGGATTCAGTGGAATTGGATTGGGTTCCTGTAGACCCCACTCTTACAAGGTTATTTTTAAGCTTCATGGAGTTACTAATGGTTAAAGACCTTGAGGGAACTTCCCTAACTTGTACAGCCAGTCTGTGCTCAGCTCTTCAGTGATACAAGTGGCAAGTTTGACTCAGAATTAATTTTCTAGCCTCTTTAAGGGAAATCCTGTATGTCTTAGCCGTTTTAGTTGTATATTTCTCAATAAAAGTTTATGTTGATGCACACATACAGTCATACATATATATATATATATATATATATTTATTTTTTTTTTTTAAGGAAGAGTGCAGGCAGGGATGAAGATGAGTTGGCAGGCAGGCAGGCAGAGAGATGAGGAAGATGCATTTAATTTTATTAAGTTGTTTACATTGATTGTTCCCACCCAGACCTGGAACCTGGGTCTCTGGGATGTATGTGCTCCTTCAGAGGTGGCTGACCTAACTACTACTCCATCAGGGCTAAATTGAACCATTTTAAAAGACTATAGAAGTGAATACATTTTCTGACAAAGTTTAATAACCCCAAAAAGATATTAGGGGAAAGTAAAAGTCTTCACTCAGAATCTTCCAATCCAGTTCTCTTTTTCATAGGTAATAGTTATTAGCAATTCTTTGTGTACAGAAAATGCTAGTACTTACGCAGGGAAAGAAATATACTTTTTATCCTTTATATGTGGCTTAAAAATCTATAAAAATAAGTTATTTTTAATAAGGAAAGATGCAGGCAGGAATGAGGGAGAGCAGAGGCAGGCAGGCAAGAAGTGACAGGAGGAAGAAGCATTTTATTTAGTTATTCATCTTGGTTGCTCCCTATAACCCTGGGTCTTGAACTGGGGACCTTGGGATGTATGTGGACTGTGCCAGTCCTCTGCTTCACCAGTACTTGCCAGTAAGGTTACTTATTTATTTTTTAAAAATAGTGAAAGGGTTTTTATTACTGTGTTAAACATTGAATAATTGAGGTTTCTCAGATTTTCATTTAAATAAAGTTATGCAATGGAATTTCTTATGATCTCACAATTTATGTATTTACATACATGTGCAGATTTTTTGAATAATGATTGAAGGTGAAATTAATTTTTTCCCTAATATGGGATATGTTTGACAGTGAAGAATGGTGCCCTTTAAAAGAGTTTATGATTTTGGATAGTGAAATGTACAGTGTTTATCTTTGTAACTAGGAATTATTTGGGAAGGAAGTAAGGTTATTTTTTTATTTTCCATTCATTAGTGAACTCTAGATTCAACTTCCTGGAAGAGAGGGTTTTGTTCCAGTTAAGGAGTCCCAGGGATTTTGTGTTTTCTTTTTTCTTAGATTAGGCAGTATGTATAGAAATGCTATGGAAATAAGTAATATAAATTTTATAAAGGGATTACTGATACCCCACTTTATAAATGGTGATAAAAAAGATAAATATGGTGTTATCCAGTAACAGCTTAAATTGGCTCCATATTTCTAGAAAGTAAGTTGTCAGTATATAATACTGCTGCAAAGTTTCTTTGAACAGGAAATTCTGTTTCTGGACTATATCTCCCAAGGAAATAAAATACAAAAGCAAGTAATCTGTACCAATATCTTCTCAGCAGCACTGTTCTAACAGCCAATGATTAAAATCACAGTTAAAGTAGTGCTGAAACTGTATGATAACATGATGAATTAGTACAGGGTTTTTGAGATACTGCAAGAGTGTCAACATTTACATAGGATAAGTGAAAAGTTAGAATTTATAGTCACCCATTATAACTAGATAAAAACATAGGTATCCTTACAAAGGATATTTAAATATACAGAACTGAGCACTTAATGCTAAGCAGGGGCTATAATTGTAAAATTCTTAATTTTAAAAATTAGATGAGAATTTCAAAAGTGTTATTTCACAAAATTATGTATCAGATTATTAGCATATAATACCATATGCATAAGAATTTTACCTTATATTTTTAGGACACAGCTGTGTACAAATGTAATTGAAGCATGCTCTTTTTTCATTTATATTTATTCAGTTGTTCATTTTTGTTGTTAGCCCCTAGCCCTGGGACATGAACCTGGGTCCTTGGAGATGTTATGCAGTTTGTGCTGGCCGGAGGCAACAGATT
This sequence comes from Solenodon paradoxus, assembly GCA_004363575.1. Taxonomy (NCBI): domain Eukaryota; kingdom Metazoa; phylum Chordata; class Mammalia; order Eulipotyphla; family Solenodontidae; genus Solenodon; species Solenodon paradoxus. The sequence continues at coordinate 556,227 of RJWH01000197.1, forward strand.
CACGCCTCGCCATAAAGAATATATTTTTGGTCAATTTATTTATTATTAAAATATTTTGTCACAATATTATTTAATCTCAAAAATACATTTCTAGTCCTCCTATGATTAGAATGTTTTTTTTTTGTTTTCTTGAAACTGGCATGCATTAGTAACAATGATGGTTTAATAAAATGTCACATGAAAAGTCAAGATATTTAGATATGTGTTGAGGTTCCATGTTTGATTCATCTTAAAAAGCTGTCTTTCATTGTCTTCCTTCTCTAAAAAAATAATTATAGAATCACAGTGTATCAAAATATATATAAAAACATCAAAATTTCTCCTCTAACCTCTCATTACATAATTATTGAGAGAAATGTACTCCCCTTCCCAAATCTTCTTAAATTTCATAAGGTTGTGGTAATCTACTTCTTTGAGAAGCTGACTCCCCCAGAAGCAATGAAGCAGTTACAGCAGCAACATAAACAGTAAGTAGTCCGAAGAGATTCTGCCAGCATATGCATCTCATTTCCAAAAAATTACGTGTCTGCGTATATACTCTAAACACGGTGCCACATTTTAGTGACAAAACATTAAGATAAAACAATCTTTTTTGTCCTCTAACTCTAAGAGTGACCCTAAAACAACCTCCTCTCTGCCTTTTACAGTGGAAAACAGCTTCATGCTCAGCACTGTGAGCTCATGGAGTCGGTGCCAGCGGCACAACAGACTCCCACCTGTCAGGTGGTAAAGCAGGTGTGAAGTCTAGTCCACACTGGGCCTGTGCAGAAGCTTCAATAATTTATACCAGCTTGCCTAATTTTACTCAATATGTTTTTCATACCAAGCCTGTCTTTAAAGTTACAGAAACAGTCTCTGAACACAAATGTGGTCTCTCCTCAGATCAAAAAATTAGAATTCTTCTGCCCATTTATTAGGGGATTGCAAAGCAGTATAAGTAAGTGTAACTGAATTAATAAGGTAACTCTGGCATTCAGATGACACAATAACATCTATATAAAAAGTTCTTAATTGATGATTATTCCCCCTATAGGCCCTCTGCTGAAGCCTGTGAATCCCTTTCTTTAAAAGCATTTTTGAATACTCAGAAGTACATATAAATCCAGTCGTACTGGAATATAATTATCAAAATATAAAAAGCACAAATTTATGACCTAATACATGTGCTTCTTTATTAATCTTTAACAGTATCTACCAGTGGTAAACTAAAAAATGATGAATGTAAATGTCATTTTGAGATAGCTCAACAGCATTAATGTAATGAAATTTCTATTGGAAACGGTCTCTGCTACTGCTAATGCTCCCCACATTAATAATTAAAAAAAAAATGTGAAGACAGCTGTAACTTTTTTTGCTGTCCAAGTTCTCAGACCCACAAATTTAAAACTTCCAATAAGCAAAAAAACAATGCTGATTATATTTTCAGTTCTGTGCTCCATACTAAATTGAATAGTAATAATAAGGTACTGTTACCCACATAATGCCATGTGATTTCCCAAAATGAAGAAAAAGAATAAGAATTTTAGCTTCATTTTGGAAATAAGGCCAAAAAACAAGAAGAGTGAATGGAGGGAGCATCTGTAGGATGATCACCCTTTAGTCACTTTACCTACATTATCTTATCTGCATGATAACTGTCCTTCTTCCCCTTGTTTAAGATAGGTATCACAATCCCTCATTCTTCTAAAGGAAATTAAAGTTCAGATAAGTGACATGTCAAATTAGTAACAAAGTCAGAGTCACTCTAAATCCTAGTCCTGGGCTCTTTTGGCTAACTCTTGCCTTTTTCAGACATTCTAGACAAGTTCAATCTAAGCAAGTACTAGAGCTTTTTAAGAAGATAAAACTCTTTGTTTGCTCTGTTGTTTTCAGGTCAAAAGACGATCTCTAAAGAAAATATAGATGCACATTAATATTGGAATAATCATCTTTGTGAATGTACTTGCTGCAAGGTGATGATCAGTTCTGAATAAGATATATAGAAACGGATTTGTTTAAGGATATGTTTGTGTAATAGTGGGTTTTTTTTTTTTTTTTTAAAGGAAAAGGCATGGGCAGCAATTAAGGTGAGGCAGGCAGGCAAGAAGAAAGAGGAAGAAGCAGCATTTTATTTTTATTAGATTTTTCATCCTAATTGTTTCCCCAGCCTGGGCTCATGAGCTAGGTCCTTGGTATATACGTGGACTGTACCTGGCCGGAGTGATGTAACTGCTAAACAGCAGGGCACACCAAAACAGTGAATGTTTTTTTTAGCAGTCTGTGCATTGTTACTGAAAATGCACAATAGATTTCTAAAGTAAGGCAGAAGTGCAATAATAAGTGTACGACGAATTTAGATTCTCTCCTAAAATAATTTTGTAAAATAAAAAAAACACCCTATTTGTTTTGTTCCTAAGGTAGGTAGAAAAGCAGCACTTTCTGGTTTGCAGTAATTAAATGCCAAAAAAAATGCTGAACATAGTCAATTTTTTCATTTTACATTTACGGAAACATCAAAATTCATAACATGTTGAAAATGGAAAAAGTTTTCATGTAAATCGCCTGTTAGCAGGAAACAAGCAGTTCTAGTCAGAGGACTTCCTTGTGAGTTCTCACAAACAAGTCTATACTTCATATAGACAAAACATATAGTAATTTATTTTCAAAGCTGATAATAATTTGCACAATATTCTCTCAATGCAGTCAGTAAGACTATATTACTGTAAATGTCAGTAAACTTCAAATTTTAGAGATATTCAGTTTCCCCTTTTGAGAAACTTGCATGGTGTCTGGTTCACAGTAAGGCCGTTAATGACTACTGATTTTGTTAAATTAAGTTTGTGTATAATCATTTGAATTTTTCTGGTGATTATTGTCAAGGACAATTATTTTCCTCTCATTTTTTTTTTACTGCAAAATGACCAACCTAATAAACAACAAACTACAGGAGACAGCAATATGAATGTGGAAAAAATTACCCCAACCCAGTTTCCCCACTTCATGTCTTTCATCTGTATTCAAGACTCTTTCAGTAATCTCATTTGACAAATAAAATTGAATTTAAAGGCGAGGAAACTTCGACACATGTAATAACTGTAATTATCAATCATGTTGCTTGCTGGTTATGAAGTAGGTAGCTCTTTCAGTATATGTGCTTAATAACCAAGCTAAATTTTCAGTTTCTCTGTGTCTAGAATCTATGAACAGTTTAAATACCATGAGTCCTCACAATGGCTAACAAAATACTAATCTCACACTTTCAAAGCCTTAGATAGAGTCAGCCGTGGCTGAGTGTTCCTGTGTCTCTTTTCTCCCCTTTATTACTCTTGTGCCCACATCATTTCACATACTAGGTAGGATTTAGGGTACAAACACCTAGTCTAGTCAACACTGAAAGGTAATTTACAGAACCGGCAGGAAGAGTGATATATATATATATGTATATATATTTATTATGTATGTACTATATATATGTCTGTATCTATATAAAGGCATACCTTTGTGGCTTAGATGGCTAAGGTATATAGACCATGTCTAGCCCATGAGTTCAAGACCCTGGGGCTTGTGATGAAAAGAAAAAATTAAAATGTTAGGAAACACCCAGAATTCCCATTAGAGAATACCAAATAGAAGAGTATTACACTGAATATTAACCCCATTTTATACACACAACAGCACTTAAGCACTTAGCAAACTTTATAATATGCAATATGGCACATCTATCTTTCTGTTAAGAGTATGACCACCTCAGTCATCAAATGTAAAAAGTATTTGACATATGATTAGAAATGTCTGACTATGTGAATGATACCTTAAGGTATGGTTGACAGACTAATTCTGTAAAGGGCCGGTTCAGTAAGCTTTCTAGATTCTGGAGACCATGTGTCTGCAACAGCTACTCCGTTACTTTCGCTGTGTGAAAGCAGTCATAGACAATACAGAAGCAACTAAGCTATGTGCTCAAATAAAATTTTATTTACAAAAATAGGCAGTATGCTGGATTTGGCTTTGTCAACCCCTGCCTTTAAGTATTTAAGCAGGAATTAATATTTTTTCATCTTGCAAACTTAAATAAATTTGGTATCCCAGAAGATATGAACTCACATATTCATGCTAGAGTATATATGACAGATAGGTCTTGGATTTGATTTTAGGAGGGGTTAAGAAAGAACCCAAGACTTTTACTGTAAGAGTAAGGAAAATAATCTAATGGGGACAGAGTTAGAAGAAAGGTCTGTTACCCTGGCCAGCAGTTATTTAGGTATGGATTGTGCCCCAATTCTGGCCTGAGCCTACGAATAAATATACTGACCAGGGGTCTTCCGGAAAAGTGTCTTCATTTCTTTGGTGTGGTTTCTGGATGGGATGCTGGTCTTGCTGGAATCAGATTGACAAGGGGAAAATCATCTTACTATGAAGCTAATGGGAAAATTCATAGGGCAAAGAACTGGAAAGAGAATGGGCCTTTGATATCATCACAACTAATTCTTGAGCCCCTTGACTTTATTATGTAAAATAATAAATTTTCTCATGTTAGTTTGAGTATTTTATATTGCAACAAAGCATCTTAAAAGACATAGTAAGGACTTAAAATGGAAGATTGCTCACTTCAGAGTTTCACCTGTAGCCAGTCTTACTTAACTTCAACTTGTCACATTTTTTTTTTTTTTAAGTTTAAGGTCCTGAAAGCCCATAAAAATTATCTACAGCAGACATGCCGGTGGAATTGGGGTTAGGCACGGTTCACATATATTCCAAGGTCCTTAGTTTGCATCCTGGGGCCACTGAGTACAACCAAGATGAACAACTGTATAAAATACAATACTTCTTCCTCCTCTCTTTTCTGCCGCTGCTCACCTTTATTCCTGCTTGCACCTTTCCTCACCAAAAAAAAAAAAAAAAAAAATTACCAGCAATTCAGAAAAAGCTTATCAATTATGAAACATAATTTTTATAAATTCTACACTGTAGAGAAACAGTGTAGTACTTCCTTCTTTGATGCTGTATATGAAAGTCTTTCAACAGGATGGGCTTTTTTTTTTTCCTAATCAGGGGTTAGTAAACTTTCTGGAAAGTATCAGAGAGTAAATACTGTAGGTTCTAGAAGCAATACGGACTGCCCTCTTAGTTCAAAGCAGCCATATACAATGTGTGAGCTAATGGACATTTCTGTGTTCCAATTAAACTTTTTATCATCTGATTTTTGAAATTAAGAATTTTTCAGATATAAGTCTCCGCTAAACATTAAATGCTCAGTTCTGTGTATTTAAATATCCTTTGTAAGAATACCTGTGTTTTTATCTAGTTATAATGGGTGACTGCATATTCTAACTTTTCACTTATCCTTAGGTAAATGTTAACACTTGCAGTATTTTAAAAACCCTGTACTAAGTCCATCATGTTATCATGTAGTTTCAGCACTACTTTGTGATTTTTATCATTGGCTATTAGAACAGAGTGTTACTGAGAAGATCTTGGTACAGATTACTTGCTTTTGTATTTGTTTATTTCCTAGGGAGGAGATACAGTCCAGAAACAGAATTTTGTGTTCAAAGAAACTTTGTAGCCATATTATATATTGACAGCTTATTTTCTAGAAATAGGGAGCCAATTTAAGCTGCTACTGGCTAACACCATATTTGTGTTTGTTGACCACCATTTGCAAAGTGGGGTCTGAGTGATGTCTATATATTTAAATTGCTTCTTTTCATAACTTTTTATTACTGCTGTTGCATATTTTCTATTACTTTTATTTTCATATTTTATTCTACTTAGAGATTTTTAGAAAAAATTTATAATAATTCTGTGCCTCTTTCTTAGTCTTTTTCTCTTAAAAGTAGAATTAGGGAGCTTTTTTTAGCTTCTCTCTTTGAAAAAAAAAATTACCTACTTAGATTTTATTAAATCTCCTGGTGAGGTTTTAAGTCCAACTGTAGTTTATTGCTTAGAATTATTTTATTCTTTCTTTTTAAGGAATTTTTTTTCTTACTACGAAAGCTCTACACTCTGACTTTAGACACAGATTTATTCTGATTCCTTGAGACTCAGTATTTTGAAGTACAGTCATTCTGGGTCTCTTCATACGTGTTAAAAAGAATGTGATGTTACTGTATGCATGATGGTTTTGTTTTTTTGTAGTGAATATAGGAAGTTCCTGTTGAGGTGCACCCTGGTGGCCTTGGTAATAAGTCTGCTGGGTGCAGTCCATGTACATCCCAAGGACCCTGGTTCATGTCCTGGAGCTGGGAACAACCAGTATCAGCAACTAAATATATTAATGTCTCTTCTTCCTTACTCTTCCCACCGGCTGCCCGCTCACGGTCATTCCTGCCTGCACCTTTCCCTAGAAGAAAAAAAACGTACCTCAACAGGATGGTATCCAGTAGCTGCCTCTGGAAACTGCAAATTTGATGTGAATTTGTTAATATAAGCTGGGTCTGATAATTCAACCAACAAAAAGTCCATCTTACTTTGTTCTCACCTGCCTTCCATTCATTCAGCAAGCACTTTTTCAGTTTGCCCCCTAAAATAAGCTCTCTGAACTCATTACCCAGCCCTGTCTGTGAGCGTTTCAGGGCCTAGTGACTGAACGGTGAGACAGAGACCAGGTTTGGTAAAGCAGAGCAAGATATTTATTGCTTTGCAAAACAAGGGATTAGGGGAAACTCATGTTCCAAAACGATGTTCTGCAGAGCATAGTCACTCAAGTTCTTAAAGAGCAAGAGAGAGGAGTGGGTGGAGCTTTCCAGGGAGCATGCTCAGACTGGTACAAATGCTCCCAGCGCTTGGCCCCTTTTGCACTTGGCCGCTTATGCACACAGCGCTTCATTACCATCTTGGTGGTTTCAACAGGTTTTGTGGTTGGTGGTGATCCCTCTTGGAGTCATGTCTGCCTAAGCAAAAGATCACAGAGCATTACTTATTAGGGGACTTAAATCCCTGGCTTGTTGAGACACTGGCTGACGATCTCACTGTATTCTCTATAAAGCAGTGTTTCCAAGTATTTTAGTTTGTACTGTGCTTGGGCTTCATCCTAGTGGCCCAGGATTCTATGATGAATCCTGTTTTACTCCAAGCCATTCCATCTGGAATTTTCCAGACATAGGAGTCTAAAACATACATATCCTCCTGGATGCCTATTGCTGGCCATATGGCAGACAATATGATCAGAGAAACCCTCTGCAGCATACCAAAAAAAGGACTTTTTTTTTTTAAAGGAAAGGTACAAATAAGAATGAAAGCAAGTCGGCAGGAAGAGAGAGGAAGGAAAAAGCATTTTTATTTCCATTTAGTTTACATTGGTTGTTTCCCCCTAGACTTGGGTCTCAAACCCAGGGGTAGGTGGCCTGAATCCTTCAGAGGCAAATGGCTCAACCACTGCTTCATCAGCCATGTCTGCATGTATAGTTTCATAACTTGACTCTTGGTAGTTTGACAGTATTTTGATATATCATTTAATATTTCTCTGTACCATTTTGATTGGCTGCTTTGTGCTAGAGACTACAGATGTATGATACTCGTAACCTCAGAGTTTCATATGCTTTTATAAATAGCACCATAGCCAGACTCTTCTGTAGTTATACCATTGTAGACATTATTATTTTCTTTGGGTAAATTTCCACAAGATGGATTATTAAATATTTTTTAATAACAAAAAGAGGAAAACAGAGCTCCAGAGAAGTTGCATTTGGCCACTTTCATGCAGTGGACCTGTTTTACCTCAATTATGAAAGTATCCATAATGTGTCATGCTTGTCTCTTCAGTTTTCTTATTAGTAGAACGTTTAATAATTTATGAGTGGACTGTGGTGAAATGCTCTATAAATACATGGTGGTATTGTAATCACTTTATGTTCAATTGGTAAATTAGGTGGTAGAGCCTATTCTCCAATTAGTTATAATTAACTGAAATAAAATAGTGAAGACTAACACACTATAGTGTGTGGCCATGCATCTGATATGATCAGAGCATGTTAAATCAAGAAGTTAATGTAAAAATTGATCTAGGATAATTACAACTCTAAACAGGTATTTCAGATTTGCCCCCACCAGGGTACCAGTTACATCTAGCTAGCTAGCTATACCTCGCTAGCTGTCTGTCTTATCTATCGTTCCATCCATCCATCCAGTGCAGGATTAACACATTGGGTAGTGGAAGTTACAAACTGGTGAAGGAAACAAGCATAATAGACTGAAAATAGAATAATTTTATGGTGACATTAAATACATATACCGATAAAAAGGATTCAAAACAAGTGATATATAGCATGACACTTTAATACTAAAAGCATTTTTAAAAAGTCAAAAAGGTTTTAGAAATAAAAATATATAAACACTGAAAATTTAAACCAGTAGAAGGTAAAATAGATTAAAAACAATTGGAGAGATTTAGTGATTAGAAGAATGTTACACAAGAGAGATAAAAGAGATGGAAAATATTAAAAAGTTGATATGGATTGAGATAGCCAATATATAGCTATAAGAATTGCTGAATAGAAAAAGGGAATGGGAATGAAACAGTGGCTGAGAATTTTTCAGAATTTAAGAAAAACACGAGTCTTCAGAATAAGGAAACTTACCAAATTCTGAACAGGTTAAACAAAAGCAAATTTTACTAACACCAAGAAAAATCCCAAAGCAGAGAAAAAAAGATTAGAGGAATGAGTTAGACTGACAGCAGACTTATAGCAGGAACAGATGCTAGAAGAAAAATATTACTTTTCCAAAATGCTGAGGGTTAATGGTCAATTTAGAATTCTATACGCAATTAAATTATTGCTTAATGAAAAAGGAATTATTCACTGGAAAGATATGATAATTCTAAACCTGTCCTTTTAATCTAATTTCATAGCCTGAAAGCATGTAAATAAACTGACAGTTTTCCAGAAGAAATTAATATCCAAAGCCATAGTTGGGAAAATGTATAATTTTTTTTCATTGATTAAATAGATTAAAATGAGTAATAGTATATAGGATATAAACAAAACATTGGATAACTTGGTCTTGCGTGATCTAATGTAATCAAATGCAGAGAGCACTTTGTTTTCATTTATGTCTGGAATAGTTAAAAAGAAACTAAACGAAGTACTAAATATAAAGGAAGGCTTAATGAATTGACTACAGTGTAGTAAACTTAGAATTAATCATTGAGACAACACTTTGCCCTCAGACCTGAACCATCACATTTGAAAACTTAAAAAAACTCTTAGTAGTGATAAGATGTCTAATTGGAAATGGAAACATTAGAGCCAGACAACATAAAAACCTCTGTGAGAAGCCACTAAAGTGAGATTAAGAAATAAAAAAATTTCAAATATAAGGCAAGACATTTCTCGAGAAATACTCTCTAGAAAAGGAGATTTTTATTTCGTTTGTTGGGAATTCTCTTATTACAAGATGTTTTTTCTCTTGAGCATGAAAGTACTGTTTATGAAAGGCATGTTGGCCGGAACGTCTTCAGTACATGTGAGTTCAGAAAGCTCACAGAGTTCATTGGATAAGTGATTTAAATGTAAAATATAGGCAAAGAAATTTAGAACAGATCTGTTTTTCAAATATCGCTTAAATAATACAGTGTTAAACTGTATATTAAAATACATTTCTACAGTGTATATGGGGGAGAGTCCTCATTTTATATATGTGTGTGTGTGTGTGTGTGTGTGTATGTATGTATATGTGTGTATATATATATATATATATATATACAGATGAATACAAAATTACTTATGCAATCTGGAAAACACTATTTTGATAAGGACACTCATGTTTCATACATGTGAGGCATTTGAAGAAAATTGTTCTGTGAAATCTCAAAGCAAACAGTATTCTAAATCTGTATTTTGTAGCTAATATATTTATGATAGTTAAGTATACTATTCTGAATCAATATAGAGCATACATTTTAATGTAAGTATTAGTGGTACAGATATTTCACATATTGAAATGATAAATATTTAAAAATATTCTTGTTGGCAAAATAAGATTACTTTGTATTTGGAATTGCCTTTTATTTGAACATAGTAGTTTATGACCATAATTCATGTATAAAAAGAGATTGGAAATTACCTAGATACATTTTTAATTTTAGATGTTACAAAGTGAGTCCCAGAGTAACTAGTGAGAAGTAAAATGATGAAGGAAAGGACAGAAATTAGCAGAAGATAAAAACTGAAAGCTGGTTTTTAGACAAGTAAACTAAGTATGTTCCTGACAGGTTTATTGAGCACAAGGGAAGGCAACGATTTACAGTATTAGGAAAGAAAAGAAACTAAACAGAGAATATCTGTTATTTTTAGTTAAGATTTAAGGTAACAATAAGAGTTAGGAAATGGGGAATTTAATACTTCCAGCCAAATTTTATATAGCCCAGTGAATTAGATTAAAAATATCTCTGATGGATGCCCTCTGTATTGATGTTTATTAGCACATAATTGAGTAAAATTTAGGGAAATAACCTTACTTCAGTGCTTCATTTTATTCCAATTGTTATAGTTTTCAGTTTTGTTGTACTGTATTTTAAGAAGCAGTGGTAATTTACAGTTAATTTTCTATTTTAAAACTATATTTAGTTGATGCTGGAGTAATGAGATTTTATTCACAGAGATGTTAACAATATAAACTGATTTTCAAGTGAAAATGTATTCTACTATACTTCCCACTACAGGTTTTCAAATTGGAATGGTAAAAAAAACTTTTGACAACTAATTAAGATTTAAGAATGTTAGATCTTTTGGTATGTTTGTCTTGGGAAATGTTTTCAAGAACATTTACCTTAAGATAACATGATAGTTTTCTTGGATTAAGATTTACTTCTATTGCCTTAGGGGGTGAAGATAATAACATTTAACACTGGTTTTAAGAATGATTCTAAATTTTAGTAAAGGCCTCTAACTTATTGGTGAGTAGTATGCAGATTGCTAGTTTGCGAAACTATGGCTGGTTTTTAGGTTTTTGTTTTTAAAGAAGTGCAGACAGGAATGAAGGTAGGCAGGCAGGCAGGAAGAGAGGAGAAAGAAGCAGCAGTGCTTTACTTATTTTTATTTAATTGTTCACAGTGGTCATCGTCACCACAGACCCCCCACCCTGGCCCCCTGGCTGTCCTGGGTCTTGAATTTGGGACCTTAAGATGTATGTGGGATTCCTCCATTGTGCTGAACCGCTAGGCCACCATAACACACCCAGCTATGGCTGTTTTATACACCTTAGATGAATGAGCTACTTTTACATGTTTTTTCTACTTGGAACTTTATAAACTTTTTTTTTTTTAAGGAAAGGTGCAGGCAGGCAGGAATCAAGGTGAGCAGAGACAGGCAAGCAGGCAGAAAGGGAGAAAAAAACACATTAGTTTTTCATCTTTGTTGCTCACCTCAGCCCTGGGACAGGAGCCTAGGTCCTTGGGATACAAGTGGACTGCGCTGGTCAAAGGTAGGTAGCTGACCAAACCACTACTCCATGAGGATACACCTGAAGTTTTAAATTTAAAAAGAAAAAATTATTTTCATTCAAAAGTTATCTTTTATAGGTTGCATTTATCAGAATTTCCTTTTGTCTTTCAGTACAGAGATTTCTGTACTGAATTTCAGTGTAGAAAAAAACATAAAAAAATATTCTTTTGTTCATTTCTAGCATCTGAATTCATTTTTCCTCTGCTTTATTGTCCCTGTGTCTACCAGGCTGGGTATAGAGGTGAACTTGACTGAGAGAGACAGCATGTGGGCCCTTAGTAATCTTGTTTCCTTGCTGTGTTGTCTATAAAAGTTTTCTTTGATGATCTGTATGCTTTCTGCTATGTTATTTGAAATGTGTGCTATTTTAACTCACTGATAAAAATATTGTTAGAGGAATGTGAAATTTTGGAAGCTATTGAAAATGAGGATAAATTAAAAGCTGCATTTTCCTTTATTGACATTTTAAAATATATTTTTATCCTATACAGATTCTAGTTAAAAACAAAGATAATCAGCTGTCCTTTTGCTTTAAAAGAGGTATCAATACAATTAAAGTGAAGAATTTTTAAAGAAGGTGACAAAAAGAAAGCAAAAATGCCGAAACCAGTAAGTATATTTTATTACTTTTTTACATTACTTAATAATGTGTCAATAATATTAAGTTCCTTTTGGAACAAGGCAATGTATTATGGTAGAAGTTGGGGAGAAAAGGTACTTATTGCTGTTTTGTTTTAGTGTAATATAGGTATAATATACTCTGTGGACCACTGAAGAAGAATTACTGATTAAGATTGAAATTCATGGGTTGTGGGGTCAAATTATCTTAGTTCTTATCTTGACTCTTAAACTTTATATTTGATGAATCTTGGTATTTGAAATATTTTTGGACTTCAAGGTGAGTGTACCATATATTATGTACATATATTGTATCATGAAACTTCATCAAGGTCTGTTGCATCACCTCAAAGACTAATGTTTCTATTAATCTGTGTGAATATTCATTTGAAGTAGGATAAATTAATTCACCAGACAGTCTTATATCACTTCATATCAGATTTTTTTGGCTAGAAATTAACTGATAAGCTTCAGTATTCAGTGCTTGAAAGGGATTATGAACTTAATTTATAATAGCTATGAGATCATAGTAATCTAGGGGTAAGATATCTAAAAAGTTACTAATGCAATATTTATAGAGAAAATTATAAATGCTTTTAAAAAGACATAAAGAAGTTCTAAATCAGTGCATGAAAAGAATCATAGTCATGAATAAGAAGAGCCAGTATTAAAAAGATATCATTTCTCACTCCAAGGGACTGATGAACGCATTGTATTTTCCAATGTAAATCACATTGGGTATTTTGAAAAGTTAACAGTTTTATATAGAGCTAAGAGCAAGAACAAAGAATAGCCAAAAAAGTTCTGAAGATAGTAAGGAGAGACTTCCCTAACAGCAGTCTTGAAGACTTAAAGATATGGTAAGACTGTGTGATATTAGCAGAATATTTTAATTGACCAATGCAGCAGAATAGCACAGCGTGAAACCCATATTTATCAACATTTGATTTATGATAGAGTAGTTTTGGGGGAAAAAAATGAGCTAATCAATATACATTATTTGACTATTTTAAATTTCTGTGTTCCTCGATCTTCACCTGGACCCTCAAGTTGACCCCTGACTCTAATTTCTTCAGCTCAGCAGAGAAAATACTTTGCTTTTAAAGGACTCATATGCCTAGTTTACATCTGCCTGCATAATCTTCTAATGGTCATTTGAAGTACATGTGCAAAATCCCTTTGGTCATGTAACAATCCTGGTCGAAGACCAGGGGTTGGAGATCATGGCGACCATCTTATTGTTCTGCACACCACACATGCAAAAGTGTCTCCAGCATTAGGAATCAGGGATCTGTACATTTAGACCATATTAAGATCATCATATACCCATTAGATTGTTAAACATTAAAAAATCTGATAGTACCCACTTGGTGAAAATAGAAGTCAGCAGGAATACCTGTGCACTATAGATAAGATAGTAAGTACTCTACAGTAATACAGCTAAAAATCAAAAGAAACTAAACAGTATTTTACATATTTATACCATTCTTTAAAAAGCAAGGGTATGACAAACATTAAATTCAGATTAATGCTTACCTGTGGAGGATTGGGGACAGATAAATTTGTAAGGAAATACATTGGTGTATTCAACATTGTCAATTCTATATATTAAGTTCTATGTTAGATTTATTGGTAAAGAAAATCTTTTCTGTATTGAAAATATTTCTGATATAAATATGTGGATTTTTCCATACCAAGCAGTTCTCCAGTTTTCTGCAGACTCTGTGTCTTGTAGTTTATTTCATTCTGATACCAGCTACTTGGAGTTACCATAAACCCTGCAGCCTAATGTCTGAGACCCGTTCTACTGTCCCCACTTCAGATGCCAATCACAAGTAGTGGGTTCCCAGGTTACCCACATTCTATCTAACTTGTCTGCAAAGTGGGAACTCCCATGATCACTACCTCAGGCAGAACTCAGAGAATACTTTACTATTAACCAGTTAATATAAAAGGAATTTGAAAGATACTAATGTAAAGATACAAGATATATAGGGAGAGGTGTAGAAAAGTCCTGCGCACACAAGCTCTCTCTTTGTGGAGTTTGGTGTGTGGATGCATTCACCAGTACAGAAGCTCTCTGAACCCCTTAAATTAGTTTTATGATGGTTCCATTACATAGGCATGATTGATTATATCAGGCCACTGATGATGATCTCTATTCCCAGACTCTCCCCTCCTACCAATGTGGGGTGGGTGTCTGAAAATTCCATATGTGTAATGACATTGGTTCCTCTGGCCACCAACTTCCAGCATGAAGCTATCTATGGAGCCATCTATATTCATGTTATTGGTATAAACTCAGATATGTTTGTAAGAAGGGTTTTTTCTTTTAAAAATTTTATTCAAGTAGCAGTTTATAATATTACGTGTTTCAGGTATATAAAATTATATTTTGACTTCTTTAATACTGTATTATGATTTCCACTGAAAGTCTAATTTCCATCCACCACCATACAGTTGATCTCCTTTACCTTTACCCAGCCCTTATCCTCCACTCCCTCCAGTAACCACCATTCATTTCTCATCATGTAAAGATTTTTATTTTATTTCTATTCCACTTATGAGTGAAATCATATGGTATTTGTCTAGTTTCACTTACCGTAACGCTTTTCAGATCCATTCATGGCAGGATTTCCTCTTTGTTAATAGCTGGTTGGTATTCAGTTGTGTATATGTATCAGGTCTTTGTGTTCATCTCTCAGTGTGCATTTAGGTTGTTTCTAAATCTTGGCTATTGAAAACAATGTTACAGTGAAGATAGAGGTATGTATATTTCATATTCTTCAGGCAAATACTCAGAAGTTGAGTAGCTGGATCATACAGTAATTCTCATTTTTTTGGAAACACCCATACAATTTCTGTAGTGACTGCACCAATTTACATTCCCACCAGTTGCTTATGATGGTTTCTCTTTCTCCACGTCCTTGCCAGTTTACTTGTTTCTTTTTGATAACAGCTATTCTTGCAGGTGTGAGTGTCGTTCGTTGTTGTTTTGGTTTGCAGTTCCCTAATACTGGGTGGTGATGAACATCTTTTGATGTGCCCGTTAACAATCTTTTTGTCATCTTTGGAGAAGTATCTATTTAGATTCTCTGCTCATTTTTTAAAGATTTTTATTGTTGTTGAGTTGTATGCATTCATTATGTATTTTGGATATTAGTCCTTGTCAGGTGGTTGCCATTTCAGTTTGATGGTGATTTCTTTTGCTGTGTAGAATTTGCAGTTTGATATAGTCCCATTTGTTCATTTTTGCTTTTATTTCTGAAAGGCGCTTAAGAGTCTTACTTAGAGTTCTTAATAGTGTGAATTAAAGTTAGATTTGGATTACGTTGTGGTGAATTCTAGGTAAAGATGCTACTCTGGTATAAAAACCATTTTGGTTAAGGCATGTTAAAATTTTGATGAGATAGAGCATACTAGAAATGCATGCACACAGAAAAGTAGAATTTAAGATAGTCAGCAAATAAAGAGTAAGAGATGAATTCTTTTTATAAAGTGAGGAATGTGCCTGTAGTATGACTAAAACCGAGTATTTGATTTTTGTATTGGAAGAAATATGGAAAAGTGAATAACATTAAAATAATTTGAAGTTATACTTGAGTTATTTTTTTGTTTGACATACATGTGCTCTTGGGTATAGGTAATGGAAACTCTTCTAGTATTTGTAGAAATGAACATATCTCCTAATGTGTTTCAGGGGCTAAATGAGAATAGGGAAAACTCATAAACTGGTACCTAATACATGCTAAGTATTTAAAGGATGATTTCATAAGTTTTACAAATAGATTTAAGATTTCCTGCAATTAAAATTGACCTTAATCACTTTAATAAAGAAAATATTAGGTATAATTAAAGGAGTTTCCCTTTATTTTGCCTACATATGACACTACTTTATTTTCTAAATGAAATGAAAGTATTTTTTACATCTACTGCTGCTTACTTAGTATCCCTTTTGTTCTTCTTTCAGATCAATGTAAGAGTAACGACAATGGATGCTGAGCTGGAATTTGCCATTCAGCCCAATACAACTGGCAAGCAACTTTTTGACCAGGTATCATTTAGGCACATGAAGTGTGCCACATTTACACTATGTGTGGATGCTGATACAGACCTCTGTATTTCTCTATACCTTTACTGATAATGCAGCAAGCATAGCACTTAGAATTTTTCACAGTACTTGTTCAGACATCTTGAGCAGTTGTAGGAATATTCCAATACTTTCTCATTCCTGTGTAATGATAAGTAAGAGAAATTCAGAGACAAGCTATGTGTAGTCCCTGTGTGAAAAGTGTAGAGATCCTAGAGAGAGTGGGTGTGGCAGGATTAGAGGCACAAGTCAAAAATCTGAGTTTTGACTCCTTCAAAACCTACCTATAGTCGTCCCTTGGTATCCAAGGGAGATTGGTTTTAGTCCCTTTTAGTCAGCCCTTAGTATTTGAGGATTCCGCATCTGTAGATTCAACAAGTGATGTTCTCAGTAGACTGATTCTGTGAATGTGGAACCTGTGGATAGAAAATCTGTATTGTGGACCCATGCAGTCCAAACCTGTGATGTTTGAGGGTCAACTTTAATTACAAGCCATTAGTAGGCTCCTAATAGCAATTTGACATCATGGGCTCGTAATATTCTTCTTAATATGGGGTTAAAACATGATGTTAAGGAATGTGGACAAATGATCTTGGCTGTTTTTCTCACTCGAATGCATATTTGAGTCACCTGTTCACCTGTGGAGCTTTAAACCGACCCCTCCCCCAACACCCCTCCCCTCCACAGGAACTGCCATATTTAATTGTCTGGGGCCATTAGTATTTTTTAATTTAAACTCCCTAGGTAGTAGTGCTGTATGTAAGGCATACAAGTTTTATTGAGAAAAGGAATAAAGAGATTGGTGCTCAGAAGTTAAGAGACTGAGAAGGTGAGACGATTGCAAAGGAAGGATGGTGATGTATCTTGCATGAAATGAGACTTAGAGGAGGATGACTTTTATATAACTTTACTGTGAGCAGGAGGAGAGCAATAGTCTGTGGTCACAAGAACTTGATCTTAGAGAATGGAGAGAAAGTTTCAGGCTTACAGCAATAAATATTACATTAGATATCTTTTTATTTTTTTCTTGGATGTCATTCTATTAAATACCAATCCAAAATAAGAAATAAGATTGAAAAATTCTGGTAAGTTGTTTCTTTTGACAAAGTAGTATAATTAATCTCATAATTAGGTAATAAATGAACTTCAAAGAAAGCCTGATGAGGCCTTTTGGAAAATGATAGGGTTTTTTTCATTGTGTGTGTGTAGCGCATTTTTAAAGCAAAATCTCAGGTACCTTCATCATGTATTATAGATTTTTTACTATGATCTAATATCCACTTCTGTTGACTCTTCTAGGCCTTTGTGTAAATATATAGCCTATGTTATTTGAATAGAATTAGCATTTATTGCACTTAATAGCAAGTTGAAATGTTATTTATAGTTTGTGCAGAATGTTTGTGTAGCTAAAAACAAAATAGCAAGTGGATCATTTTGTTCGTGGAAACTAAGATAAAAAATGCTTTTTTTTTTTGTTAAGTAGAATTGCTTTAGTTTGGATACCAGGAAGAATGACACACATTGACTGTAGTCGAGTAATGTTTAGTAGTTTAAAAGTGTGGTATAGACTGGTGCTATCCTGCCCACAGTAACACCCAGCTGCAGCTGTTTTTGACTACAGACAGATTCTCTCTGCCTCATTTTCCTCATTTGTACAATAAAGATGATGATAACATTATCCCCCAGAAGGTCATTGTGAGAAGGAAATGAGAATAGACATAAAATACAAACAGTGTTCGATACATTTATTTATCTATGTATAGTTCTTGTTGTAAACAAAGGTCTAGATTAAGGACTGTTAGTAACTGTTTGTGCTTTCTTAGCTCTTATAATCTCTGTTCTGTTTCCTGATAAATTCCCTTGAGTTCAAATGCAGGAATCTAAAAGCAGGCTTTACCTTGAATGTAGTGTGTATTTGGGATGAGGGAGCAGACCTAGTTACAAGGTCCTCTTAAAGGAATGTACAGAGCTACATGTATCCAATTAGAGCAAAACCTCAATTCTGCTAATGATAGCTTGAGGCCAACTTTGATGTGTAGCCTGTTAGTTGGGGTCCTTCATTTTACTCCCTCCCTGCTGATTCATCCTTAGCTAACCTGCTCCTCCAGCTTCTTGTGGGGTTAAAGTCCAGAGTATTTATGCACCTCAGAATACTCAGAATGTCTCTTCAGATGCAAGAAAAAATACTGAAGTGTTTGTTTTAGTTTTTCCTCTTTCAAATAATTTTTTAATATATATGCTTGGTAATATATTGGCATGATAGCGTGTGTATAATTTATAAATAAATATACATATATTGTAGCTATGTGCCCAAAAAATTTTATTTATTTAATTAATTAACTTCAAAAGTATGTGATTAAAAGTTCCAAGACCATTTCATAAGTGGATGGGAAAGAGCCACTGAAGTGGGAGGGTAAGAGCCTCCTAGGGAATTTCACACCTGAGCTCTCCTGTTCTTCTTGGGGATTATTGTGATATTCTATGATTAGTTAAGGTACTGTCCCTTGAGCCTACTGTGACAAATGCCCTTTTTACTTAGCCAGCATCACGAACCCCACAGTCTGGAGGCAAAAGCTGAGACCAGTTACTTTGACACCTCTCTGTACTCTTGACCTGTGTCAATTTCTTACTCTGCCTTTCTGAGCTGGAATGTTTTCTGTGGCTCTGTTGGGACAACTTATTTTACCAAAGTTATTTGGGATCTCCATTATCCACATTAAAGTGGTTATTTGGCTTTGATCAGCTTTTGTATCAATATGAGTCTGTGTATCCCTAAGTCCCAGAAATTTCTGATTTTGTTTTCTTGGTGATGACCTTTCCTAGTACAGTTAAATGTTTTTTTCTTATTTTTAATTTAATGTGTTATGTCATTTCACTGAAAGAAAATAAAATGAAGGGTTCAACTTGCTACCTTGAAACCAGAAGTCTTTTTTCTTTTTTCTTTTTGGTAAATAAACCAAGACTGTTTTATAAATTACGACCTAAGGTCAAATCTTTCTGAAAAGCTTTAAAATATTAATAAGTACTTATCTCTCCTGGCTTTAATTTTAGAAACATGTTTAAAAAACAAACATATACTGAACCCACATTCCTAATACTTAAGAGTGTTGTAAAATAATGTTACCTTAATTAAAAAAAAAGTATGTTAAAAACATTAACAACAAAAATGCTCTTTTAAGTGTCGGCACAATGGAGTATGGGTCTAGCTCACCCCTTTACTTTCTCTAATACTTTTGAGTACCTACCACAGGCTGATCATTCTTTCAGATGATATGATAATAAATAAAAGGTGAATAAGTCAATAATCTCTGTCCATTGTTTTAAATAGTTAAAGGTAACAGACACTACTAATAATACAGTTAATTATGATACGATAGAGTAAATGTTCTAAGAGTAGTACAGATAAAGTATTATGAGAACATCAAAGGGATGTGATAATTTTATCTAGATGTCAGGAGAGCTTCATTCACAGAAGACATGTTAGCTGAGCTGTGTCTTGAGGAATAAATTATTCAACAGGTGGTATAAGTGCAGAAGAAACATTCTAGACAGGAAAAAGCATGAGCAAACGTGTAGTAGAGTAACACTTATGGCAGGTTACAAGAAGGATTTTTTGCTCAGTGAGGGCAGAAGATAGACTGTATGATGGTAATTGAAGGGAATTAGGAGTAGGGACAAAATCAGTAGCATTTACATGTCCTTCGAGACTGTAAACCAAAATATGATTTGCTTTCCCTACTGGATAGTGTAGTTGGGGGAATTTAAAAAGGAAGGTGGGATTATGACAACTCTGTTTTATAGACTGTTCTTGTTATCTGTTGGGGTCCTGATGGGAGATGAGAAAATAAAGGTATAAAAAATTGATCAAATAGCATGGAATGATACTATAGCATTTCAGTATAAAACTGAATTTTCATTTTCTGAAATGTTCTTTTTAATATGTTAAATGTAGGCAAGATATATTCTATAGAAAGGAAAATTACCTATATTACCTATGTAGTTTTATTCTTTTTAAGTATAGTGCTATCTAGTTATAATGTAAATGTTGAATTGAAATAGACTTTTTTTTTAAGGTGGTGAAAACAGTTGGTTTGCGTGAGGTCTGGTTTTTTGGGCTGCAGTATGTGGACAGCAAAGGTTATTCTACATGGCTCAAACTAAATAAAAAGGTAAACGTTCAGCTAAAATTAAGTTACCTTTATATTATCATAATCATCAGTTTGTGGCTGAAAAGCTCATGGTCTGATTTCAAGTCTCTGCAATTCTGTAAGTCATTAGGTATGTCAAGTCATTGATTTCAAAGTCACCATCAACTTTATCATTTTAGAAAAAAAGAAATGTTTATTTTTCATATTTGAAAACTTTGCAAGTAAAATATTATTAGGTGTGTAATGTACTACTTTGACTTTGATTTAAACATCTGCAGAGAAGGCTTCTCAAGAGAAGTTACAATTTGATTATTAGATAATAGTATCTGAATTATAGGTCATATCTGTGAGCTTAGAATCTTGCACATTAATCTTAACTAGATTTCACATTATACTTTTCTTCCAAAAGATTTGGATGTGTCTAGGTTCAGTTATTGTGAACTTAAGATTTTTGTTGATTATACTTGAAATTACTCTTCCAGGTGACACAACAAGATGTTAAAAAGGAGAATCCTTTGCAGTTCAAATTTAGAGCTAAATTCTTTCCTGAAGATGTTTCTGAGGAATTAATTCAAGAAATAACCCAGAGACTTTTCTTCTTGCAAGTTAAAGAAGCTATCTTAAACGATGAGATCTATTGCCCACCAGAAACTGCAGTTCTTTTGGCTTCTTATGCTGTCCAAGCCAAGTATGGAGATTATAATAAAGAGATTCACAAACCAGGCTACCTGGCTAATGATAGACTTCTACCCCAGCGGTAAGTGAAGCGTGCTTTTAGGTTACAGTCTCTAAAAAATTTTATTATATTTCATAAGTTTGTACGTAGGTTTGCTTTTTTTGATGTTAAGCTGCCAGCTGAATTTGAGTATATTTTTAGAAATCATGACCCAGTGGCTACATAGATTTTATATAATCTGTAATTATCTAAACTTTCTGCTGCTTCTCTCTGCATTCCCACAAGATAAATAAATAGAGGCAGTGATAATTTGGGCTTGGGGGAAGGATATGTATGTAACTGCATAGTAACAGTTCTCAACACAGGCAAAGAGGTGCTTAATGCTTTTGGAAATAGTAAGTGCCTGTCTGTATTTCCTCTGGAATTGTTTCTAACTTTTTAAAAGGCTTCGAAAAGTCAGTTTTCAGCTCCTACTCCAGTATTGTTTTTTTCTGCAGCATACAGACAGACAATTACTTTAAAGTAGTATGTGTAGAGAAAAATCATCAGAAGACCGAGGTTTTGAGGATGGAGGATGGAGTCTACACTTTGCTAGTTATGTGACCTTAGGCGCATAACCTATGACTCTGAACCTCAGTCAGTATCTGAATTTGCAAAAAGAGCATCGTAATTCTGTTTTTGTCTACCTAACAGTTTATGATTACTGTATAACCCATGAACTGTAGGTTTACAGCCTTAGATGTAAAGTGTGATGCAAATGTTGATAGTATTGCTTATAACATTGATAAAGTATAGTATTAAGTATTACTTGTAAAGAACTCAGTTCTTAATTATGTTAGATACATGTCCTTGATATTGGAATGTACATGGAGATTTTTCTTTAAGAACCTGGAGGGAACTTGTTGTTAGTTCAGATTCCTGAACTTTAAAATTCTACTAATTGCCAAGCTGTTAACCTGTTTCTACCACTGTATCATAGTATTTCATACATAGTGTAGTCTCTATTTTTATAGATCCACTGTGAAGAAAGACGAAAATACTTCGTGTCCTTTTTTTATTAATTTCCATTGGTTGTAGGCATTAACGTTTGTTTTTTGACTGAACAGTGTTTTCTGTTTATATATGCTTTATATGGTACCATAAAGTATAGTAACATTCATATTTCATCATTAAATGTTATGCTCTTCTGCCTTTTAGTATTAAAGCAATAATAGTTACCTCAGGAGGTAAAATAGTAAATGATATATACTAGAATCAGGTATATGAGATATTCATTGGTTTCTACATGTGTCTGGTTTTGATTATTATTTCAGCACGCTGTTTTTTGTCTTGTAGTTTTTTAAGTTATCACATGGAGTAATTGATTAGTAGCACAGGGTTTTTTAGACTAGGTTAGCTTTTATTTTCAATTGAAGTATAATTTTTAGATAGTAAAATGCACATTAAATTTTAAATCAATACATAAGGTAAATATGTATAATCATAATTACCTTTACAATTTAATTTTTCATTAAAGAATAGGCATGCTTTATCTCAACAGATACAACGTAGTTCTTTCAGTGTTAGATCAGATTGATGTTTGAGCAGCAGATGAAGTAATGTACTTACATTTAGTAGTCATGCGCTTTAAAAAAAAATCTGTTAAACACCAAGAATCCCTTTAAGCACAATTAAATTTATTGTAAATGCATGTGAGTTTTAACTCTTTTTTTTTTTAAAAAAGGAGCTCTTTAATATTTGATTTTTAACATTGAAGGTCCAGATAGTCAGGTATTTAATAGTCTCTGTAGGACTAATTCAGCTTATCTAATCTTAAAAAGGACTTATTTATAGAATCAGAATATTAACTTTTTGGTTTAGAATGGAGGAAATAACTTCACAGTGATTGACTTATCCCAAGTATGCTATGTGTAGGACATGTTTTCTCACTAAAAACCAGGAGTGGGACATGGAGGGGGTGGGGTGAGGAGTCATTAGTATTTAAAAGGTTATTTGTGGTTAGACATTATTTTTTCCTAAAGGAAAGGTACAGGCAGTCAGGAAGAAGAGGAGGAAGCATTTTATTTTATTTTTCATTTAGTCGTTCACAGTGATTGTTCCTCTTGGACCCAGGACTTGAACTCAGAGGTTTGTGGCTTGCATCCTTCAGAGAAGATTGTCCTAACCACTGTTCTACCAGGGTGCACCAATTTTTTTTAAAGGAAAGGTGCAGGTCAGAATAAAGGCGAGTGACCAGGCAGATAGAAAGAAAGAGGAGGAAGAAGCATTTTATTTTATTTTTATTTACATGTTCATACTGGCTGTTTCCCTCTGAATCTGAGACTTGAACCCAGGGGTATGTGACCTGCACTCCTTTGGAGGCTGTTGACCTAACCACTGCTCTTCCAGGGTGTGCCTGGTAATTATAAATTAAATAATAATTTGATGATTTTGATGGATGCTTACCTTTTGAATTGAAAACTCAGAGAAGCAATCTGTTCTCCCATCATAGGATTCAGTTTTTGGTTATATAATTAGTTCTACCAGATAGTATGGCCTTTAAAAGCAGTATACATACATAAATTTTTATGGACTAGATTCCTCAATTGGGCATCCGGGTGGTTGGTAATACTTTTTGCCAAGATATGGGAGAAGGATATATTTAGAGGAGAGGAATATTTTAGTTTTGAAACTGATGAATTTGAAGTATCTACAGTATAACCAAGGGAAGACAGCTAGTGTTCATTTGTAGACATGGAATCAAATCTTACAGAACACAGTTACATTTTGGGAAGTATTTCCAAATAAGAAGATAATAAATCAATTGGAATGAAAGAGGTGGACCTGAAAGTAAATAGAGAATGAAACAGTGACCTAGGACCAACCTTGTTGAAGCTGCTTTAAGTACAAAGGAAGAGGCTCCTATGAAGTATATTGAGAAAATGGCCAGTCAAGTATAAAACCAGAGGAATGTAACATGGACACTAAGGCAAATGAATGCTTTCAGGAGAGAATCGTTGACTATATCAAGTATGGCAGAGGTCGAGTCTGAGGAGATGTAATGGGCTTTGTGTTTCACAGTAAGAAGATTGCTAGTGGCCTTAGTAAGTAAGAACAGTTTGGGTAGGGTGTTCGGAATTGAAGCCAGATTGTGGTGAGCTAGGGCAGTGAAAATGAAGGAAGGAGCATATGAGCAGTTTTCAAAAGAATTTTAGCTATGAAAAAGATAGAAAATGTGGTGGGTTTATAGACATGTTTTTAGAAGATGGGGAAGAAATTCCTTTATTCACTCAAATTTTTGAGTATCTCTTCAGTGCTGGCACTGAGCAACACAGATGTGATCTTTGTCCTCTGTCATACAAAAAAGCATTTATACTAATGTAGGCAAGGGACACTAAATATTGAAGTAAAGATCCTGAGATTGTGAAGGGAGAAGTCATTTAAAGACTGAGATAGATTTAAAGCCCAATTGGACAGATTAGCCTTGGCCATTAAGAAGGCCTTAGTTCTGGACAGAAGAAAATGATGGTGGGAAATTTTGGCAGCATTGTTTTTAGCATATAAGTTATCAGTTTCTGCACTGTAATTCAAAACTTGTATGTACTACATCATGATCACCACCGAAAGTCTAGTCTCCATCAATCAACACACAGGTGACTTTACCCATTTAACGCCATATATTTCCAGATCTTATGCAATCTTCAAGTATTCCATCATAGAATCTTCCTTGTTGAAATAAAGCTAATTGTAATTTTGCCAACCTCCTTCTCCTTGGGTAACTAATCTTTTCTGAGTTTGTCACCTGAGTTTGCTTTAGCTTTGTTTGTTCATTTGTTTGTTTCTTTATATTCTACATATGAGTGAAATCATATATGTTAGTTGTCTTTGACTTATTTTTAAAAACATAATATTTAAAATAATGTCAGGATCCTAGAAATATTTTTGAGATTATTGTAGACTCACATGTAATTGTAAGAAATATTAGTGTGATGCTGTATATCTGTCTCCCAGCCTTCCCTAATGATAAGATTGTGTATAACTTCATTACCGTAGCAAAGCCAAGAAAATATTTTGATGAAAACTTACGCGTATTTCTTCAGCTGACCTAGTGTCATTTGTTGTATATGTGTAAGTATTTATTAGTTTTACATAATTTTATCATGGTATATAGATTTGTATGACAAAATCGCAGTCAAGGTATTGAGTGATTTCAGACTTTTGAGAGAATATTGATTTTTAATTTTCATAGAATTTCTTTTTCCTTACAGTGTTTTGGAACAACACAAACTGACAAAAGAACAGTGGGAGGAAAGAATACAGAACTGGCATGAAGAACATAGAGGAATGTTAAGGTATTTGGGTGGTAATTTTCTAAGTGTCCTCAAAGTATTTTTATTTCATGACATTTGTTATTACATTGATAAATAAGAAGCATTAAATTTTAATCCAGAGTATTTTTTGTAATTTAATTGGTATTGTTTAAATATATTACAGTTAGGTTTATTTCAACAGGGAAGATTCTATGATGGAATACTTGAAGATTGCACAAGATCTGGAAATGTATGGAGTTAACTATTTTGAGATAAAAAATAAAAAGGGAACTGAATTGTGGCTAGGTGTTGATGCTTTGGGTCTGAATATTTACGAGCATGATGACAAGTAAGTAAATTCCTTACATAGTGAACTAGCATTATTCATTGGTTTATTCAGCTTTAATCTTAACGTTCTGTTTGTAAAGATCTTTTGGGGCTTGATTACCGTTACTGCTTTTTTTCCCATTCATATTAAAAAATTAGTTAATGCCACACAGGCTTTCAAATGTCATATTTCCATTTTCTCAACATCTTGCATTTTCAGAGCTCTGCATCTCAGTGCATTTACCAAATGAGATGATTCTCTTTTGTTTGAAGTGTGCTTCTTGATATCTGGCGAGTTACATCTAGTAACTTGATTTAAGATTTGTTTCAGTAGGTAAAGAATAATTATTTAATTGTTATGCCTGGCATGATAGTTGAAATTATATAAGAAAGCAGGAGCAATGAGACAATGAAAATAATAGATGTATGATTTATTTTATTGTGTAATATTTTATAGAAATGGTTTTGAATAATTTTGAAGTTGAATAAAAGTACAGTATCATATTGCTACAGTACTGATAATACAGATACTGTTGAATAGTAATTTCATTTTGAAATTGACCAGCTTTAATTTTCATGTTAATATCAAATACGTTAGATTCTTAGAGCACTTTTCAGGAATAATGGACACGATTGCTTTATACCTTTTAAAAATTAAGTTACCAAACCACATGCTCTTCCAAATTCATACTAAAAATGCTTTCTAAGGCATTTAAAAAAAATCTTGAGTTGAATCTAGTAATTTTTAGTTTCATTATTAGAGATACCTAATAAAACACACATTTCTAAGCATATATAATGACTCCAAAAAGAACATTTTATTAATTTTATTTCCATGTGTTTTCATTTGTTACATAGCAAATTAAAGTATGTTATTCAGAATTTTAAAAATTTGAAATTTTTGAAAAGCAAAAATGACTTCAAGATTAATTTTTGTGGATTGAAATATTTTATTTAAAAATTATTTCCTATTAGAGAACCTGTTGCAGATATGGTACTATGAAAGGGAGGGAGTTAGTTTGGGTGGGGTGGGGTGGGGATTGGAAATGGGGATTGTGGACAAAGAGGGCTTTAGTCTTTGTAATGGTTGAATTTCTTTTTTCAATAAGAACGTATTTGTCTATTATATTTCAGAAAATTTATTTGAAATAAAATCATACATCTTTAGGAGTTTAGTAAGTTCTTACACCAGCTCTGTTACTAATTACTTGGTGATCTCAGTCAAGTTTTTAACTCTTCATTAAATGAATATAAATTGTCAAAGTCATTACAAGAATTTTGCAAAGATTATAGAGGAAATTGTGTCAGAATTGTTCTGAATGCCATGTAAATGTTGTGTACGCTTACCTTAAAATGACTTTGATCTAACAGACTCCTTTTTAAAGCAGGTGGCTCTGTCTTACCTCATTGACTATGAGAGGCAGTATAGCACATGCATATTAAATAGGGAGTGCATCCTGTAGAAGAGTTATTTGGTGGGCTCCAGTTCCTTCCTACTCTGCTCAAGAATTAAAAGGAACATAAGTAGGTAGAAATTGATACTCAGATATCAGAAGACTGAAAGATGTCAGCATCAGTGTCACAATTATTTTGCACTCTTATTGAATGACATTGTCACATTTCATAATGGATAGTCTTAAACACTAAAATATATGAAAAGCAGAAACAAAATTAATTACTCTAGTCTTATTCCCTAAATTTTTATGTGTAGGATGGTAAAAAGTGATAAGCATTTGTGTATGGACGTTTTAATATTTTTTATTGAGATATGAAATAAATTGAATATCATAAAATTAATGCTCTTGAAGTATGCTGGAAAGTTAGTGTTTTGAGTTTTTCACAAATATCTAAACATTTTAAAAGTAAACGGGAAATTTTTATATTTAGTAATTTATTCATAATATACAAGAAAAGTTATGCTTTTTTTCTCTTCTCTTCTTTAACATATTTAAATAAATAGTTACAGTAGCTCAAATCTAGATAAGGCTAGTGCAAACCTAGGAGGCTTAGTTCTAACTACGTTAGATAGTTTTATCTAAGTAGTTTTAGGAAAATAAGTATAATGCTTTCAAGATTTACCACACATTTATGAAATCTTTGGGTATTTGTTCTTTATTTTATGTGATTTAATTAACCAGATATCCCCTTAACAGGTAATGTTAAAAGTGTACTTCTGCATTTTGAAAAGTTTTAATTCTCAAAAGACTGATCATTCAGTTTAATTGGCACTGAAAAGTTGTGAATTTTGTCCTTTATTTCTTATTTTTAATTAAAGGAATACTCTTATTTTTTAAGGTTAACACCTAAAATTGGTTTTCCCTGGAGTGAAATCAGAAATATTTCATTTAATGACAAAAAATTTGTTATAAAACCAATTGACAAAAAGGCACCTGTAAGTAAAATTCTTTCATATGTTTTTATATGTTAACTTTTAAGTTGCTGTCACTTTGCTATACACTTGAAAAATGACATTGTTCATTTATTGAGTTGCTCCTGTGAAATATTCTTTTCATGGTTTAGCTTTCTCAGTGATGAGTTAATGAATATTATTTCAATTGCAAGATTCTTATGTTTTTTTTACAACATATAAATATTAAGAGTTTGACTTTAATTGAAAGTTGCCTGTTAGGTTATATTTATTAGTAGGTGTTTGAAAACAGTCCCCATTCCTTAGAAGCAGCCGACACCTGTTGGTTGGTTAGTGTTGGGCTGGTTCTAGATGAACGGTTGAGAGTTGGCGTCAGGACTCTGCAGACTTCAACTTGAGAAATCTTTGTGCTCATAGAGATTCTTTGATTCTTCTAGTGGCAGGTATACTCTAGTTTTCTAACTTTAATGAAAAGACAGACAGCTAAGGGGAACATTTCTAATTTTAAAAACTTGAGAGGCCTGAAAAAACAGCCAGTTTTGAGATTAATGGCAAAAGTAGGCAAAGCAAAATACCTTCCTCTGAGTTGAAGGAGAGATGCTCACAGTTACTTTGGAGAAGGAAAAAAAACATGACATATAATGCATTAAAGGAGTAAAAATATTAGCTTATTCTTAAAACTGGTGGGTAATAGAAGGGTAAGGAACCAGTCATGTGAAAGTATGGCTTACTCACAGTGAGCTATTAGCTGTTAAGATTTCTAAGTAGCATGGCATTAGAATTCATACTGCATGTTGAAATTTAGTACCGATAGGGACTTACATCCTGGTGACACAGGTGTTAAGTCTGCAGCCGTAGCATAGTCCACCACTGTACATCCCAAGGACCCTGGTTCTCAGCCTGGGGCTGGGGGAACAACAACAGTAAATAAATGAAGCTGCTTCCTTCTCTCCCTGCTTGCCTGTCTGCCAGCTTGTTTTCATTCCTGCCTCTACCTTTTTTCCTTAAAAAAAAAAAAAAAAAAATTTAGTACAGATTATTGTGAGAAAGACTGTCCTTCAAGATTTTAAGTTCAGAATGCTTTGTTTAGGATTTTGTTTTTTATGCACCTCGTCTGAGAATCAATAAGCGGATTTTGGCCTTATGTATGGGAAACCATGAACTATACATGCGAAGAAGGAAGCCTGATACTATTGAAGTGCAACAGATGAAGGCTCAGGCTAGGGAGGAGAAACATCAGAAGCAGTTGGAAAGGTACGTAATTTATATCTTTCTTTCTTAATAGGGATAGGCCATCTAAAATTTAAGAATGCTTAGTTTCTTTAAATTTACATTCTTTTTTAAAAGTTGAATGACAATATCATCACTGTCCTCTTCTGAGTTAGAAATTGCTAACATATTTCTGAGAAGATAAATTTTCATGGCTTTACAGATGTGCTTCTATTATGCTTTCTGTTCAGTGACATAGTTTGAAATTTTCAAGTTTTCTGTGTGACTTGCATTGATTTCTTAAGGTTAGAATGTATTGGATATTTTGCTTTGAAGCACTGTCATTGGCACTGTAGAAATTAAGTGAAAAGTCACTACAAAGTAGAATAACACCAGTACTCCCAGCCAACTGCAGACATCATTTTCTCCCCACAAAGAAATATTTAAGTAATTAAATTATTTAAGTATTTTATTGAAGTAACATTGGCTCAGAATATTACTTAGGTTTCAGCTGTGTAGTATAACTCAGCATCCATATTCTCTACATTATGAGCACCACCAAAAGTTTAGTTTCTATCCAGAACCATTCAATTGATCCCCTGTACCCAGTTTACCTACCTGCCTTACCTCTTCCCCTTTGGTAACCATCATTTTGTTCTTACATTTTAAGAGTTTCATTTTTTTATTATCCACATATAAATGAAATCAGGTTATTTGTCTTTCTCCATCTGTCTGTCTTTACTCTAGGTACTTTCATGTTGTCGTATATGGCAAGTTTTCATCGTTTTTTTTCTATATCCCTCCCTTCCCTCTCCTCCCTGCCTCCTCACTCTAACCTTCTCTTTATCCTTTCCTTTCTTATTCTATCTGATCTATAAAGTCTCCTATCTGCATTAAATAAGAAATTATATTTCATAATCATTACTCAAAAGTACATGTTATCTTTTCCTGCCTATCTACAATGTTGGTAAGTTATTTATATTCTTAAATATATTTGTATATTTGTCCTTTATTTCTTACATATAGCAAGGAGTTCTGTGTGCCTGTATCTTACACATAGTGAGGAGTGCTGTATGACTTCTGGTATATGTTATATGATTAATAAGTACTGTTTGGTGATGATGCTATACTTTAATTACTCTCAAGTCCTAGACGAAAGTAAGACTACATTTCTTTTTTGACACATTAATAATCTCCTGGTTCCCTTCTTAGTACATTTTACAGCCTTTTATTAGCAAGCATTTCTTGACTGTCTTGTGCACAGGAGGAATTCATTAACTTTAACTCATTTAAATGCCTAGAGGAATCTTTATATTAATAAGTCACTAAGAATTGGCAGTCTTTCTAAAATGGCATGCCAAGTCTTCTTTTATTCCTGCTTTACTGGTCCGAGAGACCTGACATCTGTATATGTGGAAACAGATTGGTCAGGCCTATTGGACAAGTAACTAGCAGGCATACTTGGGATGCTCACATATATGCTGCTTGAGTTGTTGGACTCTTTTGAGCTAGAACAATAATTGGGAAGGGCAGTGAGGAAGTCACATCCTCTCCCTAGGACTCTCATAACCCATTTTTGTTTTTCTTTTCACAGTGAAGATAATGTTATATACTATGGGTTGGTGGTTCTTCGAGTCTGTGCTTTTAAGTTATTTGCTTCCAAATTGAATGAGGGCTCATTGTGTAGTTCCTGAACAATTTGTATGGCCTATTATTTTTGCCAAACTTTAAAACAGAACCTCACATTTAGAGGCAGATACCCACTTGCTATTTAGAAGTTTGCATTGAATTTCTGTGTCATGACTGGTCACCTTCCTCATGAGGACACAAGTGATGACATATAAAGAATGTAGGCTTTGGAGCCAGAGAAACCTGAGTTTGAAGCCTCTTCTAATACTTGTTTAACAAATAACTTCTGAGTCACTGTTCCCTTGCCCTTAATATGGATACAAGAGTCCTACCTTCAAGAGAGTTTATGAGAAATAATGACAGTGGTATATACATGTTTAGCAAAGTACCTGGTGCTTAATAAATAGTTATTATCATAATCATTCCTAATATATAGTCTGAATTGAAGTTGAATATAAGTTTTTAGTCTTCACTTAGGGAAAATGTAAGTGAATTCATGTATTTTTTAAGGTATTCTAAAATATTTTTTGCATGTTAATGTAGAACATTGTTAGCTTATTAATATATTATTTATGTTCTTGAAATAGAAAACCTTGGTCAAAAGAGTGTTTCTAAATATAAACCCTAAAAATATTTATATCTAATATCTACTTTATAGAGTAATCGTAAGAGGTTTCATGTAGAAAGTGAGACTTTGCTGTGTCTTGATAGATACTTTCAGAAGAGGAAACCAACATAAGCAAATGAGTAGGGATAAGAATATACATGGCATGCATGCATAGGGGCCAGTGAATGAACCATTTTGAGCCTCCTAATTGAATAATATTTAGGGGAAAAACAAGCTCATCCAGTTTCATAAGGGAGACAGAACATGCTTACAAAAACTAGGCATCACTAAGAGATGTTGAGAGCCCAAATGCATTTCGTATTATTGAATGGAGTGTAAGTTGGTGATGGCTGTGGTTGGGAGAATTCTTATGTGAGACAAGCTTTATTACGAGTGCCCCAGAATTAATTTTGTAGAATGTTTCAAATGTGATTAAGTTAAATATCTGCTATATGTTTATTCTACTTTTCAGTAGGAAGGGTAAATTTTTTCCCCTCAACTTGTTGTTACTAGGCTACCTTCGTCTTTTTTCTTGCTTTTGTAGTTCCTTTACCTCTGTCCTTGAAGAGCACAGGTAACATCAGGGGAAAAGCACCCATTTCCAGAAGGTGCCATATGCTTGCCGATGTCTGACCTTGAGAGGTTCTGAGCTCATGGTGTATTATACCTTCTGTTGTTGAGATCTGATTTGTGGTGTGAGTCCTTATGCAGTGTCCAGGACCTCGAGGAGGAGGAAGGGAACTGTTTTGACAAACGGTGGCGGCACTGGATGGGATTGGGCAGAGCCTGGGAAGTAGTTGGGACTAATCAGTATCAGAGGGTGGAGGGCAGCTGGCATGGACAGGAGTAACTTGGCCATACTAACTATTACTTGAAAAGTACTGATTTTGCTTTCATGTACAGCCTGCTTTTCAGCTTTCTAAAGAATATAGGAAGGTTAGCAGCCTTGGGGTGGGGGGAGGAGAGGGGGCATTAGGCCTTTCATTTGCTCAAGGAAGTTGGTTCATGTAAACATTCCTTTAAGCCCCTGTCAGATATGTCTTCTAGAGGATGGGAGCTCCCAACTCCTCAGATCTCTTGGTATGTACTTATTAGATCATAGTAGGATGGGAAGAGGGTCTGAATACGCTGCAGAGTGAGCCTAGGTCTTGGTGGGACTGATGGGCTGTTAACGCTTCCTCCTTCTCTAGAGGAAATACTTCCTAGGGACCCCAGAACAGAGTTGGAGCTCCTCTCATATGACTGATCTTCAGCGCTAGCATTCATAAATGCCTTGAGGAGCATTAAAACCAGCTGGGATGTAAGGTGACCCTAAACTCTTTGTTTGGCTTGATGCACTAGGAGGTCACCAAAAGGTATCTATCGTCTTATCTCTTGTTGACTTGTCACAGTGCTACCTGTTTGTCCTGAAAGTGGGGATTCTCTTTCTGTGTTAGGACAGAGCCGTATCTAGTAGCTGCAGAAAATTGTAAATTTGTTTATAGAATAAGAAACGAAAACTTTAGTAATAGGACTTTACCGATTTTTTCAGACTGGAAGTTAAAAAGCTACATGCTTTGGGGCCTGAAATTCAGCATCAATACCAAATGGCACTGATATATTTCAGGGGAACATTTAGGTGTATTAAGATGTGTTTTAGAGATGAAATAATGATCAAATCTTTTGATTAAAAATTTATTCCCATTAAAGTAATGGGAATATTGAATGGTGATTCAACTTATTAGTCAATATAATCTGATAATTAGCAATGTCTCATCTAATCTTTATTCATCTTTCTATTTCTGACTTTCAGCATAGAGTCTGATCCAAGATAGGATCTTGGTAGTTATTTGGTCATTGAATGTGACTATATTTTAAAGAAACTCTCATAAGGCCCGTGGCAGATGCCAGCACTCTTTCACCCCAGGAAGCTCTCATGATGCTCTTTTAAAGTAGTATTAGAGACCTTCTGTTATTCTAATGGGGTTATCAAAGGAGATACAACTGATTTGTCATCTTGTATCCTAGCATAAACTGGTACTACCTCAGCATTAAACTTGTGTTAATTCATTGTTTATAATTGAAAATTGTTGCTCTCTCAGGTTATTTTACTGTTTAAAGTAAAACAGGTTTTGTGTGTTCCCTTCAAGCCCAGTGGAGGGCTTCTGTTAATCAGGAGAAAGAAGGCTTTTCCTTGGGTATGGCAGCTATACTGTGAACGCTTCTTGTGCTCATGTGTAATTTATTGTCAGAGTCTGTTCAGTATATAAGTAGTTAATCTACTTTTTTGGTCATTCAGCTCTGCATTCAGAATTTGCTTAGCACATAAGGGATAATTTGACAGTTTTACTTTCCTAGCAGTTTTGTAAGTTTGTCCTTGGAGAATCTTCCTATAGTGATTATGTTTTTATTTTTAGTATATTTAAATAGTCATTTATTTTTAACTTAAGTTTCCAGCAGCTGTTACATAATGAAAACTTAATATTTATACTGTTATCTTAGTTGATTTACAGTTAATACTTAGGCTTCTTGTGAGTATTTCTATTTATTTGTAACAAAGCAATTGCATTTCCTTTTAAGGGCACAATTAGAAAATGAAAAGAAGAAAAGGGAGATCGCAGAAAAGGAAAAGGAAAGAATAGAACGTGAAAAGGAAGAGTTAATGGAACGACTAAGGCAAATTGAAGAACAGACTTTGAAAGCCCAGAAAGGTAAAAATTTCTTTCTGCTCTTTTGTCAGATAGTAGTTCCTTACTTCTGTTAAATCTCATTTGTCTTAAATATTTAATAATTATACTTAATTGCTAATTTAATACTTAAACTGATATCAGAAACATGTTTAAGGTACGTTCAACTATGCATGCTCATGTGTTCTTTTTTTTTTTTCATTTACTTAAACTGAATTATTTTCATATATATTGTATAACTATATTAATTTATTCCTATTACTGTTAGGATTTTGTAAACAAACATATTTTTAGTACTTTTGGGCATTTAAGTAAAAGCATTAAAGCAGCTTTATGGATAATTAGATAAGCAGATGCTCTAGTAATGTCATTTCATTCAGTGTCCTTTTATCATATTTTGTTCATCCTTCACAGGGATATTTTTTCCTCAACATAGCGAAATAGCACTAAGCAAAGTGACATTCGAGGACATGAAATCCACACTTTTGCAAAACTAGAATTAATACCTGCTTTCCTGACAACTAGTTGAACCAGACATTCATTTCTGTTGGAAATAGCCAGTTGTCTTATTTAAGATTCGTTTTCATTCCTTATACCAGCCTGCCATGTGGGGAAATGCTCTTATCAGTGGGTAACATAATTTGCAAGTGAGTAGCTAGAGGAGAAAATTCAAAGATTGCTCTAAATCCACAGACTGGTTGATGATTCCAATTCTAAGAGCATTGGAAATAATATTTCAAGAGAAGAAATAGGAAAAAATCCTACGTTTTATTTTGACTCATTACAAGCCTCGCCTCTTAGTGTTAGAAAAGACCCACACACTATTTAGATCCATGCCCAGTGTAGAAACGAGACTTTTTTTACAGGGCATGACACGGGCAGAGCTTGTTTCCTGGTTTTCTGAAGTCCAACTGATGCTCTTTCTACAACTCTAGCTGTCTTTATCATCCATTAAAACAGACATTCATCAAGTACCTGCTTTGTGTTGCCTTTAAGAATACAGATATACAGCATGTGTGGGAGTGAATTCTGTGTGGTTGGCAGAAATAAGATATATATATAAAACATTAATAAAATGAGTTAGTGTGTACTGTGAATATAAATGTATAAGCAATACTTTTAAGAGGAAGAATGCTGTAAAACTGGAATATACTAAAATAAAATGTATTTTAAAAAGGAATAAAGAAATTTATGATAGCAGTCTGATATTTTTAAAAGATTGAATTCTAGCACTTTCTCATTTACATAATACCTTCTCTGAGAGAATAGCTACTTACCGAATCTTTCAGTCTCATTTATTTAGGATGTGCAATAAAAATGCTAATGATTTACATACGGAAAACTATTCAAGTAAAGAAGCACTAAAGAATATAAGGAAGATAGAATATAAAGATAATACACCATCCTTCTCAAGACCATTTCAAATCAGTCATCTTAAGGCAAAAGACAGTCAATTTGTTGTCTGTTTTTTCTAATAAAGTTTTCCCAAGCTGTCCTAAAATCTGCATGATTGTCTTATAATTTATGCTAAATTCACATTCAAATATAGTAACTGTGGCCATATCTAAGTCTTGATATTTTTAGTTTGATAAGGACTATGTCTATATAATTCACATTTAGTATTTTCTTAAAATCGAAGTCATTGAAATAAGTCAGAAATCATTAAATATAACTTCTGCCATTTGCATTTATGTAATTCATCATTATTACATTATTGTTTTTAAGGTGTCTTTAAGGTATATTATATCTCATCTTAGTAATCCACATAGACTTGCATTCAGTTAATGTCTCAACAAATTTGGAAGGAATTCCCAGCTTCAGAAAGTCGGGCCACGTGACGGGGTTGGGGTAGCGATGACTCATTAATTCCAGGCACTTGCTAGTCGCACCTAGTGCGTACTAGGCACTGGGGACACTGTGCTGAATAAATATGATCCTGTGTAACTTAAATTTTATTGAGGAAAGATAATAAAAATAACATCAATTATGTAGTTTTACTTGCTATGAAGGGTGTTAAGCATGATGTGATTAAAGTAGTAGTTGTGCAAAGTAGAAAGGAATTACCCATTTTCACTATACATTGTTGCAAATAGAATCTCCCTTATGTTTCTTCCCATTCATGGTTTCACCCCATTTGTGACAAATCATTCCTATTTATCATAGTTTAGTTTTACCTATTTTTTTCTAAGAGCTTTGTTGAGAATAGTATACCATACAATTAACCATTTAAATTGGGCAGTTTAATGGTTTTTCGTATATTCAGTGTTATAAACTATCATCACAATTTTATCACCCCAAAAGAGTTCATTCCTGTTAGCAGTCACTCCCATTTCTCATTTCTTCCCTGTCCTTCCCCTAACCCTCAGAAACTGCTAATCTACTTTGTATTTCTATAGATTTGCATGTTCTGGGCATTTTGGGTGAATGGAATATGCAAAATAAGGGTCTTTTATGACTATTGACTTTTCACTTAGCATAATGTTAGCAGGGTTCATCCATGTCTTAGCATGTTATCAAGCACTTCATTCTTTTTTATTGCTGGATGATACTGTGTTCTGTGGATAGTCACCAGTTGTAAGACATTTGGGTTGTTTCCACTCCGGCTGTTACAAAGATGCTGCTATGAATATTTGTTACTATTCTCATATATTGCTAGGCATTCATTTCTTTTGTGTATAAACCTAGGAGTGGAATGGCTGAATGTTGCTGACTGTGTTTGACTTTTGGAGGTACTGTCAAACTGGTTTCTAAAGTGACAATAGTACTTTCACATTCCCACCAGCAATGTTTGATTTTTGTCCTCATCCTCACCTATACTTGTTAATGTTTATCTTTTGGATTAGTCATCCTTGTGGGTCTGAATTGGCTACTTATTGTAGCTTTGATTTGCATTTTCCTAATTGCTAATGGTGAGAATCTCCCCATACACTTAGTCATTTATATGTCTTCTGGAAAAATGTTTTCAAATTTCTACCCACTTTCTAATTGCGTTGTCTTTTTGTTGTGGAGTTTTAGGGGTTTTTCTGCTTCTGAATGCGAGCCCTTTATCAGATTTATGATTTGCAAATTTTTCCCTATGAATTGTGTTCTCACATTTTTGGTGATGTTCTTTAACGTCCAGTGGTTTGAAATTTGGGTGGAGGTGGCACACCCTGGTGGCTCAGGTGTTAAAGCCTGTGTCTGAGACCTTGTCCACACAGCCCAAGGACCCAGGTTCGTGACCTGGGTCTTGGGGAGCAACTAAAATGAAAAACTAAATAAATAAGATGCTTCATCCTCCTTTCTCTTCCTTCCTGCCTGCTACCTGCCTGACTTCCTCTTTAGAAAAAAAAGTAAGTTAGATGGAGTCTAATTTATTTGCTGTTTCCTTTCTTATTTGTGCTTTTGGTATTTTGCTGAAAAATAGTGTTGCCTACCTTTGAACTACATAT
The DNA here is from genome assembly GCA_004363575.1 of Solenodon paradoxus. NCBI lineage: Eukaryota > Metazoa > Chordata > Mammalia > Eulipotyphla > Solenodontidae > Solenodon > Solenodon paradoxus. The sequence continues at coordinate 593,708 of RJWH01000197.1, forward strand.
AAATGAATTCATGAACTCTTACATTTAGCTTGTTTTTTGCTCAAACATATGCATAGAGGTACATTTTGTTCTTTTACACTGTAGTGTAATATTCTGTTGCACATATGTACACTGTTTATCCATTCTACTGGTCATGAACATTTGGGAAGTTTCAATTTTGGGGCTATTTTAAAGTAGGGATGTTATGAGCGTTACTGAATATAGAACATGGTGTACTTATGTATTAATTTTGGGGCGGTGTGCTTCTAGAAGTAGAATTTCTAGGTCACAGATACTGCCATCATTTTTGGAAAGTGTGTCAGTTTTCATTCCTACTAGTAGTGAAAAAGAATTTATTTTCACTGTGTTGTCACCATTACTTCCACCACTTGTATGGTCAGGTTTTCTTTTTTTATTTAGCCCTTCTGTTGAGTACAGTGCATTTTCTCAATGATTGTGATTTTGAGTACAATTATGAAGCTATTTGTGAGGCAACTTTACATGAATTTTGCCCATTTGAAAAAACCGACTCCTTTTTCTTAATCTGTAGGAGGTGTTTTTTTTTTTTTTACATGTTGTAAAAGATTTCTCAGTGATTTTTTTTTTTTTTTTTAAAGAAAGGTACAGGTAGGAATGAAGGCAGGTAGGCAGATAGGCAGAGAAAGGCTGAAGCAGCACATTATTTTTTTATTTAGTGGTTCGCATTGATTGCTCCCCTGGCCTGGGTCTTGAATGAGGAACCTTGGGATGTATGTGGGACTGCTTCCAATTGTGCTAGATCACTAAGCTGCTAGAGTGCAAGCCATGGTTTGCTTTTTAAAAACGATCTTATTGATGTCTTTCAATGAATGGGAAGTTCATAATTTTAAATTCCATTTATCACTCTTCCTTATGGTTGTGAATGTATTTTAAAGAGGAAAGAAGCAGGCAGGAATGATGGCAAGTAGAGGTTTAAAATAAAGGATGTGCTTCTAGCTTTATGACATAGATCAAATTTCAAGGGATTTTCATTTCTTTGCATTTTTAATTAGTAATAGATTCTTTTTAATGATTGGACTTTTGGCAAGTTAAAAAGGCCCAAAGTATATGCTTATTTTCAGGTGTGCTAATATTTAAAAACCATGCAGATTGGAGACCTTGCTACTACTTGGCTTATTTTGATGAGAATATTTGACATAATCATGAGGGTGGCGGTTTTCTATATTTGACAGAACTAGAAGAACAGACTCGCAAAGCTCTTGAACTGGACCAGGAAAGAAAACGAGCTAAGGAAGAAGCAGAGAGGCTTGAAAAAGAACGCCAAGCTGCCGAAGAGGCCAAGTCTGCAATAGCAAAGCAAGCGGCTGACCAGCTGAAGAATCAGGAGCAGCTGGTAAGGAGCGGTCCTGTCATAAGAGAAGAAATGTGTTAATAAGGTGTGGTGTGAAAAACTAAGTAAAACTAAGTATACTCATCTCTGGGAAGCAAACCAGAGATACAAGTAACTTAATAAATAGCCAAGTGTGGAAATAAATTGAAAAGTTGTTTCTGCCTTTAAAAAAAAAAAAAACCTAAAAATAAATAAATGGACCTTATTATCAATAAAAGACTGATCATTTATACTTTGCATATGCCACTTGCATGTGTTGCTTTAGGCAAATTGATAATATATTCTAACTTCTATAAGCTAACTTTAGTCCATAATTGTTTTTTCAGTTGATCCAGCAAATAATGAGTAGGATTGACACTTAAAAGACCCTGGATTTAAATATGGGCTCAGGCATTTACATGCGATGTATCTCTGGGTCTTTCTGAGCCTCCGATCCCTCCCTTTAAAAAAAACAAAAACAAAGGCACATAGACCCTATAATTGGGTTGTTAGGGTATCTGATGAGATTGTTTGATAAAATACTCTCAACAATAAAGTATTTTTTTTCTTTTGTAATCTTTCACAAATTATTGATAAAGTTAAAAGAATAGCTCCTAAGCTTCTGCTACTGGAGCAGGAATGACTACCTATATACAGAATAGTAAAAGCAATTTCTTTATTTCATCTCATGAGGTCGTTATTAGCACTTTAGAGTATAAATAAGATATTTATGATTTAAAATAAAATACTACCTTTTTAAAATAGAAGTCTAAGAAAAACAAAGTAGCCTATGCTTTTATGTTAAAACTTGTTGACTTAATACAAATTATTGAATTGTTTTTTACTATTGGTAATTGTATTTAATTTAGGCAGCAGAACTTGCTGAATTCACTGCCAAGATTGCACTTCTAGAAGAAGCTAAGAAGAAAAAAGAAGAGGAGGCTACTGAGTGGCAACACAAAGTAACCATTTAGTGTTCTTCCACTGTGGTTTACAGCCCCAGCAGCATGATGATTTATAGAGATTGATATGATGTAGTCACAATTTAGATGGGACAGGATACTTGCTTGCATGAATGTGTGTGTATTTGGAAATACTCAACTGTTGATTTAAGCTAGGTACTTTGGAAACACAGAAGAGGTGATTAATCTCTGGAATAAGGCAGGTTTAAAGAAACCCTTATATATTTGAGTTGCGTTTGAGCTTAATTTGGTAGTCAACGAGTTTGAGAGTGATTTGAGATTGAAGAGGTGGTCTTTCCATACAGAGGGAACTGAAGGAATACAGGAGGTATGAAAGTTTATAACAGATTTGAGGATAATCAGTGAGCAAGTAAGCTTAGGGCATAAATCCAGAAATTGTGGGAGGTGTTTCTGAAAAATTAGAGGGGGAGTTAAGTTGTGTAAGGCCTTAAATAAATAGGAGGTGTTTTTAGACATTGGCTCCAGAAATTTCAAAATGGAATTATAACATGATCAGGTATAGTTTTTATAAAATTCACCTAGCAATCTGTGAAGGAAGGATTATTTAAGACCTCAAGAATCAAACCAAGAATGTGGCAGTGAGAATAAAGAGGAACAGGAGTTTTGTGAGACATTTTGTGATAAACCCAGAGGGCATGGCAACCGAATGTTTAGATAAAAAGCTGAATTAGAAGGACACAGTGAAGATGATAAAGCTGCTGTTGTCATACAAGTGAAAATCAGACTAGTTGGAGGAATAGAGAATAACATATGATGAGTGTTTTATTCAAGTAAACATTAACTCTCAAATGCAGCTCTAATAATCCCAAAGGTATATAGTTATGATTTTTCCCACAACGTACTTACTATTAAAAAAAGTTTCCTTTCACTCTTAAATTTTCTTTGTAGCAGTTTAAATTTCACTGAGAAACTTTGATATATTGAGAATTACTGATATATGTAACTTCAAAAGAGGAATAATAATGTATTTACCTATTGTACTGCTTTATTAGAATTTTATAGATCCGTTTTAGGGATAACGTCAGACACATAAATTAAAAAAAGAAATAACATCACAGAAGCAAATCTTAACGAATTGTAGAAATTAGAAAATCAACAGAAAAGTAAAATAACATTCCTGCAACTAGGATCACTAATTTAAAACTTCATTCACATCCTTCCAGGATCTTTCCTTGTTTTGTGTATGTGTACACACCCACATACATGTTCAGAGTGAAATATACCAAACATACTATCTCATTTTAGTCAGTTTTCATCTCATCTAGTATTAGACTGTATTCAAAATTGACTCCAAAACTCTTTCTAGCTAATTTTGCAGGCCAGTGTCCATAGTAGAACTTTGCTTGTTTTGCACCAAGTCTCTTAAAAACAGGACAGTTTTTATTGAAAGTACTTTTGATTGTCCTTCCTCCTGTATTTTAGTTGCTTTTTTACAATGCTATCAACTTGTACTTTTATCATATTTCCTCTAAACTGAAGGTAGATTTAAAAGCTTACAGGATTCAAATTCAATTTTTTGACTACTGTGTCTCATAGGTGAGATTTCATATAATAAATCTTCCAGATTAACACTTGGAGAGTGAAAGGGCGTCTTGTTAATAATTACACTAGGGTAAGCAGTCAAAAGCAGGATCTTTTTAGGCAAACTAGCACATTGTGACCACCCACATAATTTGCAGTGTTGGATACTTCCTGTTGTGTCATGTTGAAGGACACTTACCATCTAGTTAACCTGCTGTTAGTGATTTTAATTGTCTCTGCATTGGAATAATGTTAGTGTGATTCCTCTAGTGCCTGGTTACCTTTTACCCCTTTTGGCTAAAATGAATCTATTAATTGTGGCATTCTTTGGCATTATACTAATATCCATTTTTCTTTCATCGTTTTGCTTAACAATTTTAGTAGCAAGTGATAATTCTTGCCAGAATTAATAATTTTATTAGGGTTTGCAAAGTGATGGTTTTTTAATTCTGTCACTTCTACCTGCTTGCTTTTATTCTGTCAAAATGGAACTTTCATCAATAGGGCCTATTTTCATTACCCTGAAAAATAATTTCTATTAGAAAGGAAGTATAACTTGATTTTTTTAATAACCAGTTTTCCAAGTAAGTTGCTGATAAATGATATTTAATGTTCAGGCTTTCGCGGCCCAAGAAGACCTGGAAAAGACCAAAGAAGAGTTAAAAACTGTGATGTCGGCCCCCCCTCCACCTCCACCACCACCAGTCAATGAAAATGAGCACGATGAACATGATGAGAATAATGCTGAGGCTAGTGCAGAATTATCAAATGATGGGGTGATGAACCATAGAAGTGAGGAGGAACGTGTAACAGAAACACAGAAGAACGAGCGTGTTAAGAAGCAACTCCAGGTACTTAAAATTTGCAGTTGTGTACATAGTTTGAATATAATCTTTTTCTCAGTTATTCAGACAACTTATAGAGAATGTAACACTTGATTTTTGGAAACCTTGACTATTAGCTGGTCATAATTGGTTCTTGAGTGTGCAGCCTACATTATTTCATGTCTTTTTGTTGTATGACTATTAGCAGGTGTGTGTTAACTTTTTATGCTCAAGCCTTTACTGGTAAGTTATTAAAGTATTTTAATCCTGTGTTTAAAAAACAAATGAATTTAGTTTTAAACAGAATATATTTATAAACGGTGATAATTTAATAGAGTACCTGTATAACATTACATAATCTGAATTACTTGTTCGGATTTCATAATAGCAAAAAATCAGTTTAAGATACCTAATTAGATCAGTCTAGGAAATTTTATTAGACCTCTATTTTTTTCCAGATAAATTCTCTGATTTTTTAATTGGTGAGATCTTTAAATATTAATAAATGAGGGAATAGTCGTAATAAATATATTAAGACCTTTGGAGAAAGCTCCTCTGATAGCATGGATTTTAGATTTCACAGTAACATTCTCTAACAGCTACATAGAACCTTTAGTTTTCAAGTATTGAATGAGAAGTTGAGGGAAATTCGGAATAATATACAAAATCATCCTAGTTGATGAGTGTACAAGAAAGGAGGTGGGTATTTCTCCCTAACACTACCCTCACTATTTCTAAAAGTAAAATAGATTTATACACTTTAAAGAAAGATATTTTACAATGGAAATTTTATATACTAAAAAGATTAGTTGTATGTGTATTTTTGTCTTTAAATCTTTTTAGTAAGTTTTTAAATCTAAGAACAAAAATGTCATACTGTTTATTTTTTTAAAAATAGGCATTAAGTTCAGAATTAGCCCAAGCCAGAGATGAAACGAAGAAAACACAAAACGATGTTCTTCATGCTGAGAATGTTAAAGCAGGCCGTGATAAGTACAAGACTCTGCGGCAGATTCGACAAGGCAACACAAAGCAGCGTATTGATGAGTTTGAAGCAATGTGAGAGCTGTTATTTTGCATACATGTTCTTCATAAGCTGAACCACCAGCAGAGAAAAGCAGGCCTTTGCAGATGTGATGGAATGCATCCCACCTTGCCAAAGCACTTATACCAGTTTGACTGTGGTGGCTAAAAGACATATTTACGGGGAGTTCTTCAACATTAAGGCAGTGTGATATCATGCTTGGTTTTCTTTTTCTTTGGGGTCAGGGAATGGAGAACAGTGCTCCATTGCCTCCTTTCATATTTTTCATTTTATCTTTTTTTTTTAAAGATAAACACTATTATCATGTCTGATAAATGTGTATGTCTGATGTAAGCACTTTGTACCTTTTAAAGGATGATGGTGATTTAATGAGTGTTTAGGTTGAGTATGCTGTGTTCAATTGCCCCTTCCATATTTTACCTGCATGTATTTTCACATTCTCATATTTTCTCAGAATTTCCGTCTCATACCTTCCTAATGCCCGAAGCCACAATTCTGTACCACAGAGATCATTGGCAGTGTTTAAAATGAGACACAATGGCAGTGTGGACGACTTTGATCATTGTGTATAAGCTGGCTATGAATCATGAATA